>CM024761.1:100238600-100859022 GCA_014218235.1 Colocasia esculenta | reverse complement strand
CCTCCACTCTCCTCCCTTCACACCATTCTCATCCTTCCTCCTCTGCGATGGCACCCAATCGAAGCTTCTCGCTCGCCGTCGTCGCGCTCCGACGGACGCCGGAGAAAGCTCCAGGGCTCCTTCTGACCGCCGCAGCAAGCATCGTGAGGATCGTTGCCGAACTCATCGTTCCTCAAGGTCTCCGTCTTATCCGACCCCACGGCACCTTCAAGAAGATTGTCCAATCCCGGTATGTGGACTTCGAGTCCTAGCACCGATGTTCCCCTCACTCCTACCTTATTTCGACACTCAAGGGTGGACTTCCTTCTTATACTCCCACCTTGCAATACTCTCCAACTGCCGTATCCGAGTTCTACATAACTTAGGGCTTTCCGATCAGGGAGATATCTACTCTTCGGTGAAAGGCACTCGTTTTCGCCTCACCGCAAATCTTCTCTCCACAGCCCTTGAAATTCCAAACTCAGGAGTTGAAATCTTCAACTACAATCCCTCTGCTTCTGAGTACTATGAGCTTCTCACGTTGGAACCTTATGACACTACCAAGGAGATTGCTCGTCTCAACCACCCACTCCTTTCCTCCCTTGATCCGGATGATCCATCACATCTCACACACCTTGATCGTCCCGAAGGATGAAGTCGAGAGTTAGTCACCGAGGTCCACAAATCCTTGTTCATCTTTTTCCTCAAGTGTCAAGAAATCAATCTTCCTGAACTCATGATAAGCCTCATCCGTCGGTGTTTCTCTAACACCAAAAGATCAATGCCATATGCTTGCCCCATCACTTCTCTTCTTATTTTCCTTGGCATTCCTATCCCTCCAAGTGAGCTCATCTCACTAAAATCCCGAAGTGCCTTTGACCTCACTGCCGCCAACCGCATGGGCTACAAGATTGTAGACGGCGTCGTCACAAGGACTCTCAAGGGACAGGAACCACAAGGAGCTGAAGTGTCAACCGATGAAGAAGACAATGAAGATGTTGAAGCAAATGAAGGCAGTGATGAAGAACCTGAAGATGAGCAAATGCCTGACCAAGCTCAAGAGTTTGATGATGTACCTGTGCCTCCACAACAATCCGTTCATGATTACTTGGCACAAATCCATCAAGAAATGATTTCAGGATTTGCTCGGATGACGTCAAGATTTGATCAAGTGGACGCTCGCCTCAACACTTTAGATGACCGTCTTGACCACCTCTACTCCGAGAGAGATGGATCCCGTCACCCTCCTCCTGCTGGACATGACGATGAATAGAGGGTCTCAGGGTCATTAGAGGTCACTAAGAGTCTTAGATGGGAATTAGTCTCACTTGTCTTGTCGTCTTTTGCTTGTTCATGTTACTTCCCTTTCTTGAGAGTCATGTAATCATTATCGCATGTACTGTGAAATTTCAATGATAAATCAATGAAAACTCAGTTCATGTTCTTTTGTCTCTAACTGTGCATGACTTGACTTTTTACATGTTGTCAAAAAGGGGGAGAACATCATATATGCATCAATTGAATATTTTGTCATCATCAAAAAGGGGGAGATTGTTGGGTTTTCCATATATCATGTTTTTGATGATCACATTAACATTCTTGAACATTGATTTAATGCAAAATTGATGTGTTAACTACATGAAAAACACCATGAAAGTGATTGAGTTAAACATTGCTAAATCATACATGTACATCACTAACAATGTATTTGCATGTAGGTGTACAAGCATGAAAGATGGAACTTTGAAGAGGCATTGAAAAGATGAGCAAAAGGCACAAAAATCTATCAAAAAGGTGTATCTGTCGACAGATGAACTCTACCTGTCGACAGATGCATACAGTCATTCCAAGACAGAACTCAGGTTTGCATCTCTGAGTGTATCTGTCGACAGATGCAATGTACCTGTCGACAGATACACACAGACAACCCAGGACAGAGCTCAGGTTTTCAATTCCTGAGTGCATCTGTCGACAGATGCAACTGCCTGTCGACAGATACACACAGACAACCCAGGACAGAGCTCAGGTTTTCAATTCCTGAGTGCATCTGTCGACAGATGCAAACTGCCTGTCGACAGATACACTCAGAAACTCATTTTCTTCCTGACCCAGTTCTCAGCCTGAGTCTGCCTGTCGACAGATGCAAGTGCACCTGTCGACAGCCGACGGAAACTTCAGATTTTGGGTTTCCAAATCCGGCCCCACTTGGTGTTTCCTTCCTCCAACCCCCCACCTTTACCTAACACTATATAAGCATCCTTTTGGAGCCAATTTCGCAGAGAGCAGCCTCCCATCCAAGAGCCTCCAAGGGACCAAGAGGAAAAGCCCCAAATTGCTGCTCTGCTTCAACTTTCCGCCCAGATCGACGTGGAATCACCATCTATGCGGAGCTGAAGCCGGATCGTCATCAATTCAACCTTCTACATCGATCAATCTACATCCAATCGAAGTTTGAAGAGCGTTGGACGATCCACGAGAAGAATTCCAACTGGATTTGTTCCCTAATTCCCAATTCTTCTCCATTTCATAATTTCCATCCATCGTGTGTGTGTGTGGTTGTGTTTCGAGCATCCCTTGTGCTTGATTCACGTATTTGTGGTTGTTCTGATCGTGTTTCATCAGACAACGTGTGTGGTGTTGAGTGTAGTGTTGAACTCTCGCTCATAAGCGTCGTTTCTTTCTTCTGCGTGTGTGTGTGGACGGTGGATGTAGGATACACGAGTTGTGTACTCCGAACCACCTTAAATCATCGTGTTCTGTGGTTTGTTTGCGTTTTGCGATAGATGATTGGTAGGCACGGTGTTCATACGCACGTTTGATTCCCTGTTTTCTCTTAAATCAACTCAAGCGGTCTCACACTTAATTGAATTTGAATCAATTTCATTAAGATCGCTGTAGCATCGAAAGAAGCCATCAATAGTTTAAAATTCCCGTAATCTATTCAACCCCCCCCTTCTAGATTACCGTATTGTGTAACTTCCGCATAACTCTTCAGTCTTGGCCGTTAACCTCCTGGCTGAGGACCTTGGCGGCAAGCGATGTTGACGCCAAGTTCTCCGGCCATAAACCTGCAGAAACCCTAATCCGGCCCTGCGGGTTTTCTAACTATTCTAACTACTGAAAAACATGCAAATGTAATTCCTTTAGCATGCTAGAACCCAATACAACCCGTTATAACATGATTCGTACAGTAAACTACTCAAACCACCCATTATCCCGCTTGGTGCAACTCTATCCAAACATGGATTATCATGCTGGTTCAAGTGATTATGATGTGTTTTAATGTTTCTACGGAGCTAAACGGGTTCGTCCCCTACCTCAGAACGCGTTAGAATCTCCTGCAATCCCCCGGTTCACGCCGAGCCCTCCGCGAGCTCCCACGCGAATTGCACCACGCCGCGACGTTTCCTCGCGTAATTCGGCGACGCCGCGCGTTCTACGATCGTCCAACTACTCCTCGGCACCTGATGGAAGCTTCAAAGACTCGGGGGCAGCAAGCTGGGGCAAGAGGGAATGAGAGTGAGCTGAGAGAACAGCCCTCGGGTGAGCCTATAACCTGTTGAACTGACAGGTTGGCGTCAACCCCTATGCCGCCAACAAGCACCGCCACCTAAACGTCCACAACTACTGCCGCTAAGCTCATGATGTAAACGTCCACTAATCTGGACGCCAATAGTCAACGGCCACCCTGGCCGCCAACTCACACAGAACAGCAGCTTCTGTTTATTTCAGGACCAACCCTGCTCTTCACCTGCTCAAGCCACACATCACACCATGCATTCCACACACCCAACTCACACTGGCCTCACAACGGCCGCCACAACCACACACACATGATCCGCATGGATCCGAAAAGCACGCGACGTTACATTACTATCATCTAAAAAGAAAATTTCGACCTCGAAATTCATAACACAATTCAAAGTTAAACAACTCATACATACACACTTTTACAAGTACTATCATCTAAAAAGAAAATACACAAGCTTATTCAAACAGATAGGGATACCCTTTAGCCATTTCTGCGGCTAACTCCCAGGTATCCTCACCACCCAACCTATTTTCCCATCTCACTTTAACTAGCTCAATTTCTTTATTCCTCAGCTTCTTTATCTTTCGATCTGTGATCTGCACCGGATACTCTGGCATAGTCATGTCCGGCCTCAGGTCACCACCTTGATATCTAATTATTTGAGCTGGATCTTCAATACATTTCTCAACATAGAGACATGGAAAATATCATGCACATCTGCAAAATCAGCTGGCAAATCCAGCCTATAAGCCACTTCCCCAATTCTTTCAATTACCTGGAAAGGTCCCACATACCTTGGACTCAACTTTCCAGACTTGCCAAACCTCATATACCTTTACTTGGGGAAACTCTCAGAAAAACAAAATCTCCCACCTCAAACTGAAGTGGTCTCCTCCGCACATCTGCATAACTTTTCTGCCTACTTTGAGCTGCCTGCAATTTTTCTTTAATAAGCTTCACTACTTCAGTGGTTTGCTGAATCAATTCAGGACCCACTAATTGCCTTTCTCCCACTTCATGCCAGTTCAATGGGGTTCTACATGGCCTTCCATATAAAGCTTCATACGGTGCCATCCCAAGACTGGTATGATAACTATTATTGTAGGCAAACTCAACCATTCCCAAATGATGCTCCCAACTACCTCCCCAAACTAAACAACAAGCTCGCAACATATCTTCAATTGTCTGAATAGTCCTCTCTGTCTGACCATCTGTCTGGGGATGATAAGCGGAGCTATATCTCAACTCAGAACCAATTACTTTCTGCAGACTTCTCCAAAAACCAGAAGTAAATCTTGGATCTCTATCAGATACAATAGTCTTCGGAATACCATGCAGTGGAACAATTCTTTCAACATAAATATTTGCCAACCTGTCCACTGTCCAAGACATACTTACTGCCACTAATCTGCACACCTTAGTCAATCTGTCAACAAACACCCATATTCCATTATGCCCTGAACTCGACCTTGGTAAACCTGCCACAAAGTCCATTGCAATATCATCCCATTTCCACTGTGGAATAGGCAACGGTTGCAATAGACCTCCAGGCTTCTGATGCTCTGCTTTAATTTGCTGACAGATAGCACATCTTGCCACAAATTCTGCTATTTCTTTCTTCATATGAGGCCACCAAAAATGCTTCCTTAAATCATGGTACATTTTAGTACTACCCGGATGAATAGTGTACCTAGATTTATGAGCCTCTTCCAGAACTCGCTGCTTCACCTCTCTCTCTGCAGGAACAAACAACCTGCCCCGAAGCCTGACCACACAATTATCATCAATAGAAACTCCTTCCATTTTTCACAATTTCAGGTAAACCTGCATCTGCTCTCTGAGCTTCAATGATCTGCCAATATAAAGATGGCTCTACTGCACTAGCAGCTAGAATTGCCCGTCGCTGACTGCTGGGCACATACAAGGAATTCTCTGCTACTTCTTCATACAACTTCCATTCTTTAATCATCATCAAATTCATATATGCCTTTCTGCTCAAGGCATCAGCTACAACATTGGCCTTACCCGGATGGTAAGCCAAACTGAAATCATAATCTTTCAAATATTCAACCATCTGCGCTGGCGAAGATTCAAATCTTTCTGCGAGAAGATATACTTCAAGCTTTTATGATCTGTAAAAATTTCAAATCTCTCGCCATACAGATAATGCCTCCACATTTTCAAAGCAAACACAACTGCTGCCAATTCTAAATCATGAGTGGGGTAATTCTCCTCTGCTGGCTTCAATTGCCTGGATGCATAGCTATCACTTTACCATGCTGCATAAGCACTGCACCAAGACCTCTCCTTGAAGCATCAGTATACAGCACAAAACCACCACTCCCTGCCGGCAATGTCAATATAGGTGCTGATGTGAGTCTTTTCTTCAATTCCATGAAACTTCTCTGACATTCACCGGACCACACAAAAGGCACTCCTTTCCTGGTCAATCTAGTCATAGGTGCTGCAATCTTAGAAAAATCTTGAATAAAGCGCCTATAATAACCTGCCAACCCCAGAAAACTTCTAATCTCGGTTATTGTCTTAGGCACTTCCCACCTAGACACAGCTTCCACTTTACTCGGGTCCACTGCTACTCCTTTGGCTGAAATAACATGACCCAAAAACTGAATTTCCTTTAACCAAAATTCACACTTACTGAATTTAGCAAACAGCTGGTTATCTCTTAACAACTGCAAGGTAAACCTCAAATGAGCTGCATGCTCCTCTTCAGATGCTGAATAAATTAGAATATCATCAATAAAGACCACAATAAATTGATCTAAATATGGATGAAAATTCTATTCATCAGATCCATAAAACCTGCAGGAGCATTAGTCAACCCAAAAGGCATTACCACAAACTCATAGTGACCATATCTGGTTCTGAACGCTGTCTTATCTATATCCTCCTCTTTAATTCTCAACTGATGGTACCCGGACCTCAAATCAATCTTAGAAAACACCTTTGCTGATTGCAACTGATCAAATAAATCATCTATCCTCGGCAACGGGTACTTATTCTTGATGGTCACATCATTCAATTTTCTATAATCAATGCACATCCGAAAACTTCCATCTTTCTTTTTCACAAATAAAACCGGCGCTCCCCACGGGGAATGACTCGGTCTAATAAAACCTTTCTGCAACAATTCTTCTAACTGCTTTTTCAATTCTTTAAGTTCTGCTGGTGCCATCCGATATGGGGCTTTAGAAATCGGCATGGTACCTGGCAGCAACTCAATAGAAAAGTCCACCTCTCTGTGTGGAGCTAAACCAGGCAATTCTTCCGGAAAAACATCAGCAAATTCCCTAACCACGGGAACTGCTTCCATTGGCTGACTGGCCTCTACCAAACTTACTGAGGCTAAATAAGCCACACACCCATCATTTATCAACTTTCTAGCTTTAATTGCAGAAATTAGAAACTTGGAGGTATAAAAAGGCATACCTTGATATTCAAACACTGCACCATTAGGATGACAAAATCTGATCCTTTTCTTTCTGCAATCTAACATTGCTCCATACATCTCAAGCCAATCCATACCCAGAATGATATCATAATCTGACAACTGCAGGGCATACAACCGACCCGGCATCTGGTTCCCTTCAATCATAACAGGAGCTTCATCTATATAGCTCGAAGTGAGTAAGAACTCACCTGAAGGAACCTCCACCACTAACTCACAAGACTTCTCTTCTAAAGGATGAGCTATGCAATCCAGAAATTCTTCGGAAATAAAAGAATGAGAGGCACCCGAATCAAATAAGACTCTTGCTGAATATTCATAAAGAGGTAAAGTACCTTCTATCATATTTGACGCCTCTGCCTGGGCTCGGGTGATAGCCATAACCCGGCCTCTCCCTCGCTGCTGCGGTGCTCCTCTGCCACGACCTGCCTGTGGCTGCTGGAACTGCTGAGGCTGCTGCTGCTGCACACCTCTGCCATACCCATACTCTCTTGCATACGGACAATTGCGGATCAAATGTCCCGGCTGATTGCAATTATAACATCTATACCCTGGAGGAACAATAGGCTGCCTGGCAGTACTCTGCTGCGACTCCTCCACCTCAGGCCTACCTCGGCCTTGCTGCAACTGCTGACGACCTCCCCATCCTCTTCCTTTGCCTTTAAATGCTTGCTTTAATTCTGGCCCCATTTCCCGAAACCAGATGAAGAAGGTCCTGCTGGTGCCTTGCCCTTGCTTGCACCTACTGTCTGCTGCGGTAGCCGGAAACTACCTGAACCTGATTCACCTGCCTGACGAGTCCGGATAGACCTCTCCAAAGTAGCTGCCCTCTGCGCTGCCTCTTCCACTGTCTTGCACATGAGAGGTACTATCGCATCCTGCAATTCCACTCTCAAACCTCTGATAAAATACTCAACCATCATATTATTATCTGAAACCACATATGGCGCATAACGGCTAAGTGCCATAAATCTCATCTGGTACTCTAAGACTGAAGAGTTACCTTGCTGAAGAGTTCGGAATTGCTCTCTTTTTACTTGCTGCACTTGGATCGGAAAGAATGTATCATTAAATACATCAAGAAACTCCGGCCAAGTGATAGCTTCTTCCGTCCTGCCTGCAAAAGTGGTTTGCATCTTCAATCGCCACCATTCCAAGGCAAAACCTCTCAACTGATAAGCAGCTAATACCACTCTATCCGCTGCCGGACACCTCATAGTCGCAAAAACTCTCTCAATTTCATGAACCCAATGCTCAGCTGTATCTGGATTCGGCCCTCCTGAATAAGTAGGTGGCTGCAATCTCAGAAACTTTTCAACCTGCAACACTGGTTCTTCTGCTAACAACACTGGTGGTGGCACATGAGCTACAAAAGGCACCTCCACTCTCGGCGGAACTGGAGCAACAGGTACAGCCTCTCCATCCCCAGGTGGCACTGCAACCGGTGGTACTGGCGCCTGCTGATCCATTCTTGCTCGAATATCCGTGAGGCTCTCCCAAATCCTTTCTATCATACGCTGGGTGCTTTCCTCCGGATCATCTCCTCCACCACCCCAATCTCTCCTATCAGCCATTTCAGAAATTTCTACATACACAAAACACCAGACAAAAATCAAAACCACAAATGATCAAAACCAGGGTCCCTACCAGCAGTGTAAATGACCGAAATAAGGCTATGTATCCTTTTAATTCCCTTATATTAACACGGACCTTGCTCTGATACCAACTGTGACGGATCGCCTCGGTCAAGCCCGTTAAACCGATAACGTACTTGATCCGAGTCCGCCTCCCGCGAACGGGCCGAAGCCTCGCAAGGGATACCAAACCACAGTCCGTGTAAACATAAAGGAACACACCACATTTTATATATATTTCACAAGTTTACATAGCCAAATTTTCACAAAAAGCTGAAAAGAAGTACAAGAGCCTGAGGCATACCCCGAGGTACAACTGAAGAAAGTAAACAACTACAAAACTACACTGGTGAAGCTACTCTGCTGGAGGTGCTGACCCTGCACCGCTACGACGCGGTCCGGAACTGGACGTCGGACGAGAGACGTCCTCCTCGCTCTCACCTGTGGGGGTAGGGGTGAGCCTCTCTAGTCACTGGCTCAGTAGGGAACTCCCCCAAAACCGAGCGAACAAACACCACGAGTACGAATAGTAAACAGCACCAACAATTTATATAACAGCTAAGCAGGTAAGTAAAGCTGTAAAAGTACTCACCGTCTGCCGACTACGAGAAACAACAGTAATAATTAAACGGCAAACCAGTACAGGTGTACAAGCTAAAGTAGAGACAGCCAACACGAGCCACGTGAACTGGTTCGCGACACCAGAAACTGACTCGGACAACTAACACAGGTCTACCTCTCAGTCTCGCAGCCACGGACGAAAGGTCCAGCTGCCGCTCCACGTAAAAAGGTCAAGCAACTGTGGAGACCAACTAAACACCACAACCTGCAGACCACACGGTCACAGGCCCATGCCTGGCACCTCCAGAGACCCTGGCCTGGGCTCGCTAGAGTGAGGCACTGGAAAAGGACTAGCTGGGGACCAGTGTCGACTACTGGTGTCCGTACCCCCAACTACGAGCGCGCTACAAGTGACTAAAACAAACACAAGTGTCACTGTCCCACTGTCGTCTTTCCCTCAGCCGGACGTACAACTCTAACACAAGAGTGAGGGTGTCCAGGTCAGACGACACAGACCTCGACGGTACAGCACAAGTACCGGACAAAGCCCCGAGCTAACAGCCTGGCTCACAAAGAACCTGGGGCACCCAACTGGAGAGGTAACCACGGTAGGCGTCGTACTACTCGCCACGTACACAGAACCACGTGCACGTCACACACAAACCACGTGAAACCTCACGTAAACCACAAGTAACCACTGGTCCACTACACGTGAACCTAACTGACTCGCGTACACACACGCGCAGTCACCGAAGTAAACAACTAACAACATACCTTGTATGCTAAACACGTAAACCAAGTGCACTCAGTGCACCTCATGCGTCAACACACATGCATTATCGATAATTATTGTACTTAGTCATTTCTGCTCAATAGAAGTAGGCGGCCACATCGATTGCCGCTTACTAGGAGTCAACGGCAAGGGTCCTGGCCGTTAACCTCCTGGCTGAGGACCTTGGCGGCAAGCGATGTTGACGCCAAGTTCTCCGGCCATAAACCCTGCAGAAACCCTAATCCAACCCTACGGGTTTTCTAACTGTTCTAACTACTGAAAAACATGCAAATGCGATTCCTTTAGCATGCTAGAACCCAATACAACCCGTTATAACATGATTCGTACAGTAAACTACTCAAACCACCCATTATCCCGCTTGGTGCAACTCTATCCAAACATGGATTATCATGCTGGTTCAAGTGATTATGATGTTTTTAATGTTTCTACGGAGCTAAACGGGTTCGTCCCCTACCTCAGAACGCGTTAGAATCTCCTGCAATCCCCCGGTTCACGCCGAGCCCTCCGCGAGCTCCCACGCGAATTGCACCACGCCGCGACGTTTCCTCGCGCAATTCGGCGACGCCGCGCGTTCCACGATCGTCCAACTACTCCTCGGTACCTGCTGGAAGCTTCAAAGACTCGGGGGCAGCAAGCTGGGGCAAGAGGGGAAGAGAGTGAGCTGAGAGAACGGCCCTCGGGTGAGCCTATAACCTGTTGAACTGACAGGTTGGCGTCAACCCCTATGCCGCCAACAAGCACCGCCAGCCTAAACGTCCACAACTACTGCCGCTAAGCTCATGATATAAACGTCCACTAATCTGGACGCCAATAGTCAACGGCCACACCCTGGCCGCCAACTCAACAGAACAGCAGCAGGTTCTGTTTATTTCAGAACCCACCCTGCTCTTCACCTGCTCAAGCCACACATCACACCATGCATTCCACACACCCAACTCACACTGGCCTCACAACGGCCGCCACAACCACAATGCACATGATCCACATGGATCCGAAAAGCACGCGACGTTACAAGTGGTACTCCGAACCACCTAATCATCGTGTCCTGTGGTTTGTTCACGTTTTGCGATAGATGATTGGTAGGCACGTTGTTCATACGCACAGTTTGATACCCTGTTTCTCATTTATATCAATCAGCTTTTTTATATTCATCGAATTCTAATCAGTTTCATTAAGATCGTTGTAGCACCGAAAAGAAGCCATCAGTAATTAGAAATTGCCGTAATCTATTCAACCCCCCTTCTAGATTACTATATTTGTTATTCCGCATAACCTTCAGAGATCGCGACGGGGTACGTGTCACAATCAGTCGACTCAGGCTTGTTGCGGTACTCTTAGCCGCCGTGACCTTATCGCGATGCGCTTACGGGTCACCTTCTATTTTCCTTGTCGCGACGGGCAGAACCGTCGCATTCTGGTCGCGACGGGTCGATACGTCGCCTCTCTGACCGAGAGCTGACTGTCGACCTGTTGTGTTTCCACTTCCACTGCGACTCGGTTTTTCTTGGCACCTGTGTTGTTCCTAGTGCAGTACTACTACTAGTCTCTCTTCGCTCGGTGCTAGGCACTTCAGGGCTTGTCCACGAGACAGGTTGTTACCGTTACCTGGGACCCCCGGTCCCCGCGCGCCTGTGTCAGAGGGTGTTGCTCCGAGCGGCGGGTTTGCTCGAGTCATTGACTCTGGTAGCAGTAGGGGAAAATGGTGGGACAGCGTTGTGAGTCATTTGTAGAGCTCTCTTAGCTGAGTCTAGGACGCCGGTGTTGCTAGTCCTTTTCTCACTGCCTCAATCTACGTGGTTCTGGAACCATTTAGAGGGGTCAGGCATGGGACCGTAGTCTGGCCAGACTACGGTAGTTGTGGTTGTTATTGTTCCGCATCTCACTCCGACGGGAGGTGCTAGACATGACCGTTGGTCGAGGGTAAGGCGCATGCGCACCTGACCGGCTGACTATGTAAGTGTTTGTAGCTAGTGCATTTTTCCAGGCGTGTCTACTACTATGTTACAGCTGGGTTCTTGTGTGCCTTGGTTTACCGGTTTTTCGGTTCCGCTGGTAGCCTAGACCGATGACCGTGTAGTTTCTTTCACGCTTCCACACTTGACTCTGTTTAATAGAAGAGATTTCACTACTTTATTAATTATTGCACTTAGTTATATTCTGCTGTTAGAACCAGTGGGAGATTGTAGTCCCTACTGTTCTTCTTCATGAAGCTCACTCCATGTTTTGTAGGTGAGACTTCACAGCAGTTCCCTCCGCGGCGGACTGAGGAGACGGCCCGCAGCAGTCGACATCTCTAGTGGCAGTGTTCCCCTAGCAGTTGTACTTCACCCTCGGGTATGCCCCTAAGGGACGTGTTCCTTCCCGTTTATTTCAGCACTTGTACTTTATTTACTTGGGACTGTACTAGACTGTTATCTAGTGTGGACACTTTTCGTTCACTTGTGGCGCACTTTAGTACGTTTGTTGATTATTTTCTATTACATATCTGTTAGACCGATCCGTTAGCCCTTTCCGAGTCTCCGGACCCGTGGGCGGCAGTCTTGATGTTCAGATTCTTGTGGGAGCCGAGGGTCTGGGCACCGGTCGTTACATCACCCCTCTCCTCATTCCTATACTCATCCTCCCTAGCGTGAGCACCACGCCTACCACGGCTCGCCATAGCCTGTAAAACAATTAACTTAGTTAAAATCCAATTTACTTTATCCTAACCATTCTCTTATCTATCTTTAATCCATTATTAGATGTTTTCCACATATATGGACAAATTCTGTACTATCTTTAACTTTGCAATATTGTGAAGATGATGGCATATTCATGTACTATCTCAACATGTTGCTCTGATACCAATCTCTGTAACGACCCTCCTTATACTGGTAGGGTTATACCAATCCACATCGATATAAAGGGCATCATTACAGTGAGATATTTACCCAACGCTACACAATAGGTTGAAATGTACATGAATAACAAAAGAGTACAGCGGAAATAAAAGAGGTGTCTTATTCCATCGTCATTCACATAATTCCACAGTCTATATAGCAAATGTAAATAACAATTGTCCATATTATACATGTCCATAAGAATAACATTGTTCACATACTAATGAAAAGAAAGTGTAAACTATGCAGCACTCCATAAATGTAGCTACTCCTCTCACTCGGAGTCGCCTCCTCACTAAGTCCTCCTCAAGTGCAGTAACTTATCTCACCTATATTTAAAGCAAGTATGATCTTCTAAAAAGAAAGACCCAGCAGCAACCTAAAGGTACATCCTTACACATATCACATACACATGCTATTCTTTTAAAGCAATAAAGGAATACATGGTACAATGCTTCATGACAATTAAGCATAACTAACTTTCACATTTTTTTCTACATAATATGTAACATGATTCAAGGGTCAATTTCTATTCATATCATTTCACAACTACTCTACACAATTTGATCATGGATTATGCACATGATATTAACATCCTAGCATGATATCTAACATTTTTCACATGCTTTAACACATATACAAATCTTTAGCTTGCTGTTTTAACATAATAACTTTCATTCACATGGTTTCACATCCTTTCACAAGGTATCACATTCACATAACACTATCACATGTTCACATTGCACATATTCACATCTTTCACACTTTTACACTTAATTTTCCGTGACACATAGTCCGAACCATCATAAAGAAAGACACACATTCACATAACACATACCCGTCACCTATGTAGAATCAAATAGGTGGATGGATCAGATCTAGAAGGGGGTTTGAATAGATCTAACACCATTAATGCGAAGCTTAAGCAATTCTAAATTACTTCGAATCAGAGATCAATTCAGACAAACGAATTACTGATCTGAAGTGTGGGTGTGTGTGGATTATGTGTGATTAGTGTGTGTAAGCAATCAATAGAAGTGTGAACAAAATCCCTATGTATGCATCTAGCGCAATACAAAGTCAAACACAATTCAAACCACTGCACAGAGGATTTTTAGGTGGTTCGAAAATCACTTCCAGTGACTCCTACGTCCACCCCCACACAGTGAGGCCACACTACTCAAAACCTTGAGTACAACACACTGGAGTATGAAGACTCCAAACAACCTGAGCACGACGGCTCACACACAACCTTGAGTTCAACGACTCACAAACTGAGCACAACGGCTCAACCACACCCGAAGCACGATGACTCCAAATTGAGCACGAGGGCTCAACCACACAGTGAGTGCGACGACTCACAAACCAGAGCTTGACGCTCACATTACAAACTAGATCAAACACAAAAGAGTCAGATCCTCTAGCATGATTTGATTCAAGACAGATTCGTACATAGAAATTTGTGCAGAACTTCATGCACAAATCTCATAGACGAATAAGAAAGAACAAACTCAGAAGTGAGAGAAATGTATGTAGAATGAGTGTTCTTTGATGAAGAGGCCTTGCAGACACTTGTTGGGGAGCCTTGATGGAAATCGATGAGATTCTCCTCAATTGGCGATGCTCTGCTTTGATGGCATCTGAAATGCCAGAAATCCTTCTTCTACTGCTCCTCTTCAGTTGGATCTGCTCCCTTTCCTAGCACAGCAAGCTTCTCTCCAGAGATTCCCCTTGATTCCCACGTCCTTTCTCTTGAAAGGATGGCCTGCAACTTCTGGAGATGGAGCAGATCTGGAAAGCCCCTTTTTGCCGCCAAACTTCTTCTGGAAGTGTATGGGCTCTCTTGCCCTTTGGGGTACAAGGAACATGGGTATTTATAGCCCCATATGTCCATAAAGTGCCTTGGGGTGCATGGGCACGGAAACCTAGGTAGATTCCCTTGATCCCTAAGCGGCCACATGTCCAGAGGAACAAATGTTGAGACTTCAGCCGAGTGTGTCGACACCACACCACTGAGTGTGTCGACACCCTATCCCAGGCAGGAAAATGATCTCCTGGAAGCTGGACTAGTGTCGACACCACCATTGAGTGTGTGACACAACTTGACCCTGTCTTCAAAGATAGCTTCTGGGACAGTGATCCATTGTCGACACCACCAAGGGATTGCGACACCACCATGACAAAAGCTGTATAGCCCTGAGATTTAACACATAAGCCTTAGCACAAGGTTTTATCATCAAAGTATGAGTGTAAAATATTCAAATGTTGTTTAAGCATTGTGTGATATGTATAAAATGTATACATGTTCAATATGTCATTATTTGAATATGTACAAATGTCATCATCAAAATGAAATTATGACTGATGTCAATTAGTCATGATTAAAGTCATCATTAAAAGGTTTCAAATACACACTCAACCCAACATTCTCCCCCTTTTTGATGATGACAAAATATATGCGCAATCTCCCATAGCCTGACTCCCTTGACTGCAATAACTCCCTTGACCATATTCACCCTTTGAACTTTCTCCCCTTTTGAAGAACTTTCTCCCCCTTTTAAGGACTTTCTCCCCTTTTGACATCATTAAAAAGATAGATAAGAGAGAAACAAAGAATGGTAGGAGATGAAGAATTCCAGTTGTGAAAAGGAAAGTTCAGGAAGAATCAAAATAAGTGAGGCAAAGTGATATTTACATATGAGAGAAATTATTGTGTTTTGGTTATTGTGCAACAAGTTTAAGCACAAAGACACACTCCACAAAGTATAGCAAATATAATGATCTGAATGTAGTTAAATAATGATGCAAATGTGAGGAAATGGACCTATATGAGTGAGCAGAAATATTTACCAAGGATGTTAGGAGCTTTTATTTTAACACAATGTGGAATAATGGGTCTAAACTCAATATACATGAACTTTATTAAGGTCTTAAGCATTTCCATCCTGTCTTTTTGATTTTCTTTCAATTTTAGCTGGGAAAGAATACAAGAATAAATTAGTTAAATCTCACTTTTCAGTGCAAAAGATCACATTGATCAGATGCAAGACCTCCTAATTACTCAGTGGTTTAACTTTTATTATCTTAATAGAGTTGAAATTTTGATTTCCACTTTTTAACGTGAACAAATCACTTTTTAGGTGAAATGGCCGGTTACTCAGTGGTTCAAGAATTGCATTGCTCTGTTTGTATCTTTCCAGATTGTTAATCATTTTCTTTTGATGTTTTGCAGGATATGTTTGCTTTGACCAGAAAAGTCATGACTACGAATTTAGAAAATTATTCTTAACATGTGGTAACATGAAGCTTAAACTTGCACATGTTGAATAATAAAGCCACTCATGTGCCTACACGTGTTTTGCAAGTCATTTTAAAGACATTCAATATTAAGATTGCGTAACCTTGAAATGATAATGAATCTTTGAAATTAACTAAATGCACAATGAGTTTAGTTTCAATGTCTTAATTCTCTCATAAAAAATAGCGCAATGGACTCAAACATTCTAATGAGTTTGGGGTTCAAGAGAGATAGTAAAGTCAAGGAATGTGACAATGACACCCCCTTTCATGTATCTCCCCCTCACAAGGTGAACATGAGGATTATTGAAGAAATAGAAATGGAATGAAGTGAAAATAGAATGAACAAGAATGTTGTATTAAAAGACAAGGACTCCCCCTCAACAATTGCATACAAGACTCTTGATACTTGGCGGGACATATACTCACGCATAGTGAAAGTGTCCAAACAAGCCTAACTTATCTTTCTTCAAATCACTATTTATATACCAAGAATGCCATGCAATGTGAGAGTGAGGAATTTATTTACAGAATGGGAAGACTTTTATTTGCAAAAAGAGATAGAAGATATCAGAATGTGGAAATTTGCACAAACAAGCTCTCTTCTTAAGATGGAATTTGTTTTCTGGAGAGGCTTATGAAATATCTGTAATTTGTTTTTCAGTTTCAATGAAGTGAAGTTCAAAGATTTTTTAGCAACCTCATCTCTTAGAAATGGTGCCTTATTTCGATATGCTTTGTTCGTGAATGCTGAATTGGGTTTTTAGACAAATTAATAGCACTAGTGTTCACATAAAATAGAATATAACCCAATTTGTGATTATAGTCTAGGAGCTGATGTTTCACCCAAAGAACCTGAGTGCCACAACAACCAGCTACAACATATTCAGCCTCTGCAGTGGATAGAGCTACTGAACATTGCTTTTGGAAGCCCAGAAATTAAGCATCCACCTAGATATAAACACAGCCACTAGTACTTTTTCTATCAGCTTACACAGCATAATCAGCATCACAATAAGCAATTAAATCTAACTTACAACCAGCAAGATACCATATACTAATTCACATGTTCCAACAAGATATTTGAAAATTCTCTTGACAGCTAACATGTGACTTTCTTTAGGATTGGCTTGAAATCGAGTACACATGCCACACTAAATTGTTGTATGTCTGGTCTAGAGGTTGTAAGGTAAAGTAGAGAATCAATCATACCTCTGTAGGTCTTTGGATCTACTGACTTACCAAGTGAATCTTCCTCTAACCTTACATTTATTGCCATTGGTGTGCTTGAATGCTTGAGGTGCTGAAAGTCAAACCTTTTCAGAAGTTCTTTCACATACTTTGTTGACTTATGAAAATCCCTTCACTGGTTTGATGTACCTGCAATCCCAAAAAGAATTGTAAGTCTCCCATCAAACTCATTTCAAATTCAGTTTTCATGTGATCAGCAAATTGAGTACACAGTTCTTTATTTGTAGACCCAAAAATTATGTCATCAACATAGATTTGAACAGTAATGATTTGATTATTGACAATTCTTGTAAACAAGGTTTGGTCTACATTATCTCTTGTGTAACCTTTATTCAATAAAAATGAGCTCAAATGGTCATATCAAGCTCTTGGAGCTTTCTTAAGACCATAAAGAGCCTTATTGAGTTTGAAAACATGATCAAGATATTTTTGATTTTCAAATCTGGGAGTTTGTTCTACAAAAACATTTTCTTAGATGTATCCATTCAAGAAATCACTTTTCACATCCATTTGATAAACTTTAAATTTCAGGGATGATGCAAAAGCAAGAAATATTCTGACAACTTCTAGTCTAGCTACAGGGGCATATGATTCTTCAAAATCAATTCCAAACTCCTGATTGTACCCCTTGGCAACTAGTCTAGCTTTATTCCTAACAACCTATCCATTTTCATTCAATTTATTTCTAAACACCCATCTAGTACCAATAACAGATTGGTCACTAGGTCTAAGTACTAATTCCCACACTTGATTTCTGTCAAATTGATGAAGTTCATCATGCATTGCATTGATCCAATCCTCACTAGTTAGAGCTTCTTCAATTGACTTGGGTTCAATTTGTGAAATTAGTGTCAGTGGGTCTTCATTTATTGCATTCAAAAGATGATCTAGTTCTAACTCTATCATGCACATTACCAACTACATTTTCAATTGGATGATCTCTTAAAAATCTGTTTTCAGGAATTACCTCTTGGGTTGCATTCTGGAACAATATTACCTGAACCACTTGTGGTAGGCGATTGATTGTCCAGATTTTCAAAAGGATCTTCATCCTCTTCAACAGTTGGTGAAGATTTGACAACGAAGTCATCCTCTTCAACAGTCAGTTTGATATGAGTTTTCATCAAAAACTACATGTGGAGATTCTTCCACAGTTTTATTCTTGAGAATGTAAACTCTATAAGCTCTAGAAATTTCTGAATATCTAAGAAAAATGGCTTCAAGACTTTTGGCATCAAATTTATCAAGATTTTATTTATTATTGTTATGTACAAAACACTTGCAACCAAGATTTTAAAATAAGACAGAGTTGGCTTTTTGTTTTTCAAAAGTTCATAGGGGTTTTTCTGATTTTTTGTCTGACCAATACTCTGTTCAAGATGTGATTTGTTGTGTTCACACCTTCAGCCCAGAAGGATTTGGGCAATTTACTTTCCAAGAGCATAGATCTAGCCATTTCCACCAGAGTTCTATTCTTCCTTTCCACAACTCCATTTTGTTCTAGAGTTCTTAGATAAGAGAATCTGTGAAAAATGTTCAGTTCAGCACATAAATCAGAAAAATATTTGTTTTCAAATTCTCCCCCATGATCAGTCAAAATGGATTTGATTTTATGTGAAAAACCCATTAAGGCAGTGGTGCAGAAATTCCTAAATTCTAAACAAGCATCACTTTTGTGAGATAGAAAGATGACCCAAGTGTATCTAGTAAAATCATCAATGATGACAAATCCATATCTTTTACAACTAAGACTAAGAATTCTTGTTGGCCCAAAAAGATCCATATGAAGTAATTCTAGTGGCTTAGAAGTGAGTACATCATTGAAAATTTTAAAAGATTTCCTAGTTTGTTTTCCTTGAGCACATATCCCACAAAGTTGATTCTCAACATTTGAAAAAGATTCAGGAAGTCCTTTAACCAGATTTAGCCTTAAGAGTTTATTTATTGTGTTGAATCTTGCATGACCAAGTCTTTTGTGCCATGTCCATACAATTTTATTTTTATTTGCCACCAAACAAATGTTATCAGTAAAGTTTTGATCAAGATTGATCATGTAGACATTGTTTTCTCTTTTGCCAAAGAATTTTATTTTTTCAGTTGAAGAATCAATTATTTTGTAAAAATCAGATTAAAAAACAACCTTGTGACCTTTGTCACACAATTAACTAATGCTCAAAATATTATAATCCAAACCATCAACTAACAAAACATTTTCAATTGAGTTTGAGGAGGATTTACCAACCTTTCCAGATCCAATTTTACCCTTTATTTTTACCTCTAAAAGTAACAGATCCTCCTTCCTTTTCAATCAGAAATGAAAACTTTGTTTTGTCTCCAGTCATGTGTCGTGAACACCCACTGTCAAGGAACCACACATTGGAGTTGGGTGCACGACTTTCCTGCATAAATTAGATCAAAGAAGAAAAGATTTTGGTACCCAAACATTGTTGGGACCATCAGTTTGTTTGAACAAAAATAATAAGTTTTTCCTGATCCATATTTGAGTTGTTTTTTATTTTTGTTTTGTTTCAGAAATGATTTCCCTTTTGGGCATTTTAACATTTTGATTTGGAATGAAAACACCAGTTTTTTTCCTTTCATGAGCAGGGAAATTATGCATTTTGGCATGATTATTCATGTATGGAAATCCAAACCAAGAATTCTGTTCATATCTTGGAACCTTTGGATAAAAAGATTGTGAATGGTACCAATAAGGATTATGATACTATTGATTCCAAGAATTGATCCAATTAGATTGACATGATGTCATGGATCTCCAATAACCATCATGAAAGTTTGTTTTTGTGTTTTTACAATTTTTCAGATTTTTATTTGAATTTCTGTTCAGCTAGTTGTTCTTTTTCAGAATTGGACAGGTCGACCTGTGTTGGACTGGTGTCGACTCAGCAGCAATGTGTGTCGACCTGTTTTGTTTCTTTTGGTTTGAAACATTCTTCTTGTTCTGATTCTTGGGTATTTCAGATGTGTTCTTTGACACTTGTTTATTTTTGTTTTCTGGACTAGTGCTTTTGATAAATTTTATCAAAGGAATTTTTGAAGGTTTTTCTTTCTTTTCACCAGATTTATTCTCCAAAATTTTTCTGTGGTAAATCCTAGTCCATGTTTTTTAGCATTCATTTTAAGTCCTAACAATGCATCAAGATTTTCTTTTCTATTTGTGAAATTTTTTATCACTTGATCCTTTTCACCCAACAACTTCTTGAGTTTCTGAACTTCATCAATGACTTGTTGCTTTTCTTTTTGTTGCAATTCTATTCTTTCAGAAAGTTTTTCAAAATCATTGTTGGCCTTTTGAAATGCAATTTTAAGTTCATCAATGTCATTCAAAAGATCTTCCTTTTCTTCATTGAGTTAGTTATTTCATTTTCAAGTTTACATATTCTTCTATTTAAGGAAGTATCATGTAAGACATTTTCAATTTTCTTTTTCAGATATTTATTTTCTTTTCTTATTTCAGAATATTTTTCAATCAACTCAGCATATGCATCTTGCCAATCTTCAATGGAATATTGTTCAAAAGAAGAGCTTACCTTTCCATCACTACTGTTGGCCATAAAGCATAACTCCTCATTTTCTGAACATGAGGAGTTCCCTTCTTCATCCTCACTTTGGTCTTCATCTGACCAAGTTGCTATCATGGATTTTGGCTTCTTCATTTTGTTGTTCTTCTTGTATTTATCCTTTTTTATCTCAAGACACTCACCCTTCATGTGTCTTGTCTTGTTGCACCTGTAGCAAACAATATCTTCATCAGTTTTTTGATTTTTTCTAGAATTAAAATTTGAAGAAGAAGCATTCCTTTTACTAGAAGAATATTTTTTCTTTCCATTGAATTTTCCTCTTCTTGATTTTAAAAATTTTCTGAATTGCCTAGTCATGAGGGCAAGTTCATCCTCATTAGACTCAGACTCTTCAGAACTTGATTCTGGACTTTTCTCTTTGTTGTTTGATGAAGCCTTAAGTGCTACTGGTTTAGCTTTAAGCATATGTTCTTCACTTCTTTTCAAATTTATTTCATAAGTCATTAAAGATCCTATGATTCATCCAAAGAAATTTTGGATAAATCCTTAGAATCTTCAATCACTGTAGCCTTTGTGTGCCAAACAGATGATAGAGAGCGCAAGATTTTTCTTACCAGATCAGCATCAGTGTATTCCTTACCTAGTGCCTTCAGTCCATTGACAATTATCATAAACCTAGCAAACATTTCAGAAATGATTCGTTAGATTTCATCATAAACAATTCATAATTAGAAACAAGTATGTTTGCTTTGGTTTCCCTAACTTGAGATGTTCCTTCATACATTAATTCAAGTTTATCACACATTTCTTTAGCAGATTTACACATAGATATTCTTGAATATTCTTTAGGGTAGACAGCACATTGAAGCATATTCATGGCACTGTAATTAAGAGTAGCTTTCCTAATTTGCTCTCTAGTCCAATTCTCCTCATCTCCCTAATTTTCATAAGGACCCACTTCAACTATCCTCCAGATTTCATAGTTTTGAGCCCTAAGAAAAACTTGCATGCGATTTTTCCAATAAGAGTAATCAGACCCATCAAAAAATGGTGGTCTATTAATGGAATGGCCCTCAGCTACAAATCCTCGAGAATCCGTCAATCACAATAAGAGATAGTGAAAGAGCAAGCAAACAACTCAAGCAAGCAACACTGAGATCAAACAGAGGCAATCAAATCAAATCAGAAACAGATATTAACCCGCTCTGATACCAATTGTAGGATCGAATAGGTGGATGGATCAGATCTAGAAGGGGGGTTGAATAGATCTAACACCAATTAATGCGGAAGCTTAAGCAATTCTAAATTACTTCGAATCAGAGATCAATTCAGACAAATAAATTACTGATCTGAAGTGTGGGTGTGTGTGGATTATGTGTGATTAGTATGTGTGAGCAAATCAATTAGAAGTGTGAACGAAATCCCTATGCATGCATCTAGTGCAATACAAAGTCAAACCACTGCACAGAGGATTTTTAGGTGGTTCGGAAATCACCTCCAGTGACTCCTACGTCCACCCCTCACACAGTGAGGCCACACTACTCAAAACCTTGAGTACAACACACACTGGAGTACGACGACTCCAAACAACCTTAGCACGACGGCTCAACACACAACCTTGAGTTCAACGACTCACAAACTGAGCACAACAGCTCAAACAACACACGGAGCACGACGACTCCTAATTGAGCACGACGGCTCAAACCACACAGTGAGTGTGACGACTCACAAACCAGAGATCGACGGCTCACAGTACAAAATCTAGATCAAACACAAAAGAGATCAGATCCTCTAGCAATGATCTGATTCAAGACAGATTCGTACACAGAAATTTGTGCAGAACTTCATGCACAAATCTCATAGACGAAATAAGGAAGAACAACCTCAGAAGTGAGAGAAATGTATGTAGAATGAGTGTTCTTCGATGAAGAGGCCTTGCAGACACTTGAATTGAGGAGCCTTGATGGAAATCGATGGAGATTCTCCTCAATTGGCGATGCTCTGCTTTGATGGCATCTGAAATGCCAGAAATCCTTCTTCTACTGCTCCTCTTCAGTTGGATCTGCTCCCTTTCCTAGCACAGCAAGCTTCTCTCCAGAGATTCCCCTTGATTCCCACGTCCTTCCTCTTGAAAGGATGGCCTGCAACTTCTGGAGATAGAGCAAGATCTGGAAAGCCCCTTTTTGCCGCCAAAAATCTTCTTCTGGAAGTGTATGGGCTCTCTTGCCTTTGGGGTACAAGGAACATGGGTATTTATAGCCCCATATGTCCATAAAGTGCCTTGGGGTGCATGGGCACAGAAACCTAGGTAGATTCCCTTGATCCCCAAGCGGCCACATGTCCAGAGGAAACAAATGTTGAGACTTCAGCCGGAGTGTGTCGACACCACCACTGAGTGTGTCGACACCCTATCCCAGGCAGGCAAAATGATCTCCTGGAAGCTGGGACTAGTGTCGACACCACCATTGAGTGTGTCGACACAACTTGACCCTGTCTTCAAAGATAGCTTCTGGGATAGTGATCTAGTGTCGACACCACCAAGGGATGTGTCGACACCACCATGACAAAAGCTGTATAGCCCTGAGAATTTAACACATAAGCCATTAGCAGAAGGTATTATCATCAAAGTATGAAGTGTAAAATATTCAAAACATGTTGTTTACGCATTGTTGTGATATGTATAAAATGTATAACATGTTCAACATGTCATCATTTGAATATGTACAAAATGTCATCATCAAAATCAAATTATGAGTGATGTCAATTAGTCATGATTTAAGTCATCATTAAAAGGTTTCAAATACACACTCAACCCAACAACCTAGACAATATAGTGACGAATCTTGGTAAATGCGCAGAACCGGGAGAAGCCCTCTCCACCCTAACCAGTGGTACTTCTCCACCTCCAGGATTTCATCCTGATGCCCACGGGATATCACATACACAATGAGCCTTCCCATAGGGACATTTCTATTGTACGGATCCACAGCCTTCTATGGTAGCAGTGTCAATCTCGGCACATATTACATATTAATACTTAGTCACAGTTTACATTATTCACATGCACTATTTAACTCATTCACATGCACTTTAAACAAATATACATGTTTAGTTTATATAACTCAATATGACTATTCCATAGTGTTAAATTAACCATAACAGTACCTAATCATGCTGCTAACCCTGAGATTTACATGATTTAAATCAACATGCTTAATATGGTCTAATTACCCTTATTAAAAGCAAACTATATCCACGTGACTCAAAACAGTATCAAATTTTTATCACAAACTCCATACATATAATGCGTCACATGTCTAATTTTTTAGATTTTTTTCAATAGTAAAACTAATTTTAACAATTTAAACAGATTTCATGCAAATTTAACAAGAAAATCACTATTACATGGTCCATAGCAAAACAGTCAATTCCAATAGTTCTAAAACCTGAAAATAGTAATCCTAATATCATGGAAATTTTTTGAAACCCTAACATGCAACGAATCTATTTATTCACAATTAAACACAGTCATAACATGCTTATTTCATTAATTCAGAATTTATATTAAATATAATCATGTTCAGAAATTCGACAGAACCTCATGATATGACCTAGAGACCATACCTGACAAACCCTAATTTTTATAGCATGCACAGACCTCCAAACAGTCGAAAATCACAGTACAAAGATCAACATATAGTTCTGCAGAAAATAGATGAACTTGACGGCAAGGGCCTTACCGCCAACAAGGGTTAACGGCAGACTACGCTACCGTCAACTCAGAAACATGGCGGCAACAAGGTTGCCGTCAACCTCCTATCTACAGAAGTGCAGACTGAACTCAAATAAAAAGGTGAATTGGGGGTTCCAGAACACAAATAAAAAATCTGAAAAAATACCTAAGCCCTAAAGGACATGTCTAGGGATAATACTTTTCAATTACTTGCCTGAAATAAAATCTCTAAAGGGTTGATTTCTTTGAAAAAACCCTCCTCGGCCATGCCAAGAAGGTGAGATTTGCAACCCCAAATCGGTTCTTCACACCAGCACAGAAAGTCCTCCGGAGTCAAGGAAGCTTCTTCAACACTTGGAGTATCTCCCAGTCGACGAAGATCGCCAGAAGACCTCCCCAATCAACGGATCAAGCTTGAGAAGTTCTGGTTTTCTCACAAACGAACCCTAGGTTTTCCTTTGAGCCGAAGGACCTAATCTGGCCGAAAACATTAGGTTTTATAGGTTTAAGGGTCGGGGTGCACCTAGGATTAGGTTTTCCTACCGTTGGGCATAGTTTCCTAATCAAGAACCCAGAGAAAATGCAACTGTGTTCAGATCTGGAATCGCAACATAACTAGAGAAGTAAACGACCACATTGCTACCGTTAACAATAAGTCGGCGTCCATCGATCTGGACGTCTATCTCCCGAAGCCATGAAATCAACGGCACACAAGTTGCCGTCAACCTGCCCTTAACGTCAAGGGATATTCGCGTTAATAGAGATTTTGGGAAAAAAGAGAAATATCAATAAACATACATACATAGAATAGATAAATACAATATGCACATCAATAATTAAATACCATATGCACATTTAAATAAATACATTATATACACAGAAATAAACATATATATACATATGCACATAAGTAATTAAATAATTATAGTATGCACAAAATCAAATAAGTATAATATGAAAAAAATTCGAGGGCCTTACATTAAAGCCATGTCCAGTCATATTGGATGGTTGCATGTATGTGCATGTGATAAAGAAAATCATAGATGTGAAAGGTCAAGTGTATGACTTTAAATTAACTATTACATGTTCATGTTCACACATCTTTTTTTGCTGCGTTTAAGACAATTAACAGGAAGTATAGTCACTATAGAAAGATAAGAACCACAGAAATTTGGGGTTTATGTACAAAATTAAAGAAGGCGACGTACCTCTGTGAGGATCACGACAAGGTACTATAAGAACGCGACAAGGTCTGTCAGAGAACGCGACAGGTCCATCAGGGACAGGCAGACAGAATGCAATGCCAGGGCCTGTCGCGTTCAGAATGCGACAGGTTCCTTATCGCGACCCACCCTTGAGAACGCGACCTATCGGGCCGTCACGTTCTCCGAGTCTCTGCTTGAGCCCGAGAAGGGAAAAACCATGCCTTGGATTGCAGTCCATACTTTCCAAAGATTGACACAGGGGCGTTTAAAAATCAAAATCTCGATGTACAGTTGACGAAAAAAATCATGAAACAAGTTTTAAATGAAACTAGACTTGCAAAAGTATAACCAGTAAAGAGTAATTAGAAACTTATCATGGTATTGATAGTTATGATTCAGTTCTTTCTTGATGAACACAGAACATGACATAGTGATGGAAAAAGAATTAATTCGCACAAAGTACTCAATAGAAATTGTGGAAAAATATGGCAAACGATTCCTAACAACATGTAGCATGTATAGTAAAAATTACATAGCACGAGATCAAGTGTAGATAGAGATTTAAGGTAAACATGATGGGTCGGATGCATGTTCTTAACAGAACTTCCAATAAGAAATTCACATGATAGGGTCGATAGAAATTAGGAAAAAGAAAGGGCTTTTGTTCCTGGTATCAAGAATAGTCTACAGAATGAGAGTGATTTAATTTAGCTTGTGAGATTGCCTACCTTTGTGATGATTTGACTTCTAGGACTAGAACTCGAAGAACAAGCTTGTAAATCTTCTAGCAAGCCTTCTCCCCACAATTTCCTTCTCCTTTGGCCTCTCCTCCACGTCCAAGAAGTCCCAGCAACACAATAGGGTCGGCCATGAAGGGGTTGGGGGTGTATTTATGCATCTAGTATGTTTAATTACTAATACAACTCCAACTTCCATAAAACTCTGAATTTTCCTTGTTTCCTCCCACATTCCTAGCATTAATCCTCCCAATTGGATTAGGTTGGGTTCCAATTTCGTACCTAGCTAGTTAGGATAGGGTTAGGAGTCCAATTTAGATGTATATTAGTTATATTAATGATTCACTTGCCCTTTTAATTTAGGAAATAATAGGGTTACGAATTTTAGGGTATTTTCTTTTATCTTATCTTTTAAAACTCCTATTTTGGCCTAATACTTTTATATGAATCATTTATTAAAGCCCATCACCTATTTCTGATTAATGGGTTCTTATTAATTCATTTTTTAATATTTAAATTTATTTATTTATTAAAAATATTGGGTTGCTACATGAAGTCATCTCAAAAACTTCTTTCTGAAATTTTTGAAAGATGCCCCTTGTGTAAATTTTAGCTGCTTGCCTCTCAAATGTACTTGAAGTTTTCAAGAATGCTATAGTCTCTAATGTCTTAACATCAGTCCTCTTCTTCGGCATCCCATCTTTTCTCAAGTACGACCCTATATTAAAGTTTGAACTCTTCAAGTATTGTCTTAGATTGAACAAATTCATCAAAGAAATGGTTAATGCTCTCACTACTTTGTGATGATGACATACCTACACATAAAACAATATATTGTGAGAACACAAATTGGTCCAAACTTATGTCAATCACATATGGTAAAAAATACGCATAATTTTCAGTTGAAACTTACCAGCAAAAAATTGATCATTTACATACACAGGAACCCATTTTCGGCGGCACTGGTATATATTCTACAGCCACTCATTTTCTCTGCATTTCACATATTTATCTATTATCTCATCCCACTTTTCTACAAATTCATGAGTTGTTACACAATTATAGATGCATTTATCAAATTCCCCATAAATTTAAGATATTTTTTACAAATATGGCCAATCTTTTCAGGTATCTTCTTCAATATATGCCACAAGCAAAATCGATCCCTAGCATTGGGAAACACTTCACCTATAGCGATTTCTATAGCCTTATCTTGATCCATAATAATTCCCTTTGGTGAAACTCCACCATTTGCTTCTAACGAACTATGAAATACCCATGTAAATGTTTCAGTGTTCTCATTACATAGCAGTGCACACCCAAGTAAGAATGTCCATGGTGATTCACCCCAACAAAAGGAGCAAATTGCATTTCATATCTGTTGGTTAGATAAGTGGTATCAAATATACCCACATCAAAGAAATAGCTACATGCTGTGCGTGATCTACCATCAATCCAAAAAATATTTGACAACTGGTCATGCTCATTCAAGTCAAATGAATAAAAGAAAGTTGGATCCTTGCATTTCATTTCGGTAAAATGATGAAGAATTCTTTGTGCATAACCCTCTTTTAATTTAGATTGTCGTTCTCTATTCAAAAAATTTCGACAATATTTCTCCATAAATGTTAACCTCCATATGCTACCCTTCCTTTTTGCCATGTAAGACAATATGCTACCCTTCCTTTTTGCCATGTAAGACAATACTTTTGTAGTGGATATGTCTACACTACGCATGTTCAAGATTTCAGCCTTCTCTGGGGTAGTTATTCATCAATGCAATCTTAAGTAAGCAGCTACAACTCTGTTCAGCTCATGATTATGCTCAAGTAAAACATCGGAGAATACAAATTCTCCACTATCTTTGTCTAATTTCACTTTTATTGCTGCTGTGCAATCAATTTTTGCGGAGTCTTTATGATTTTGTGAATTGGCCTTCCTCCTTGCTTTTCCATTTCCCTAACAAACAAAAAGAGCAAAAACACAAACTTTTCCACTAAATTTGCTGCTAAATGTACTAATGCCAAATCCCATGTGCCTCGCATATGTGTTGTAGCATTTTTTGGCATCATTTATGGACTCAAATTTCATGACATTGCATGGCGCTAAAGCCCTCCCAATCACATAATTCTCTGTGGTCTTTGATGGAGTCTTCAATGCATCTATTTCAATTTTATCTTGTTCACCTGTAACATAAGACAAGTGATGTTAGACAAACATATGTCTATTCAGACAAACAAATATCACTGGACAAACATATCTCAATTTCCACACAAAAATATTAGTTTGCACCAACATATGTTATAGTGGACCAACATATATACATTTACATTTACATTTACATATGTTATGTGAAGCATCATATGTCACTTTAAACCATCATTTATTATTTGACAAACATATATCAATTTGGTCTAATATGTTACAGGGACCAACATATCTAAGTTAAAACGAACATATGTCTATGGGAACCAATATGTTCACTTTAAACTATCATATATCACTGGACACACATATTTCACTCCCCTCCAAATTAAATCAGTTTGCACTAACATATGCTACACTAGACCAGCATATACGGTTACACCAACATATGGCTATATTAACCAACATATGTCAATTCTATGGACCAATATATACTACTTTAGACAGACATATGTCAGATGTTGGTGCATTACATACATACCTTGTTCCACAAACTTTGAAGGGGACACAAAATCCAATCCACTCTTCAGCTCTCCTACTTCCTCGCACGTTGGAAAGAAGAAGGTGAACGGGTGAGAATGTCAACGCTGGCCGCTGAGGGACACGGCTATGGTAGGGGGGGGATGTTGCTTTTCGATCGAAGAGTGAGGCTTGGACACTGCCGGAGGGAGCGCGCGATGGAGCCTTAGACACCGCTGGAGGGAGCGCGCATTGCACATTGCTGGAGGGAACGCCCGTTGGAGCCTTGGACACTGTCGGATGGAGGGAGCGCATGTAAGGCCCTCGAACTTTGTTCTTTTATTTAGATTTTGTCATATGATGATTAGTTTCTTTTGTGTATATATATATATATATATATATATATATATATATGTATGTATGTATGTAAATGTTTAATTCTGTACATATTGTATTCAAATGATGTTGTACATATGTATATATGTGTTTATTTATGTACATATTGTATTTAAATATATGATGTATAGAGTATGTAAATTATAAGGTGAATGCATGTTTATCTATTTTCTGTGTTCTGGCCGAAAGGCTATTTAATGTCAACATGTGTGGATGTTTAAGGGGGTCGACGTCCAGATAGATGGATGCCAATTCCCAGTAAACGGCAACAATATGGCCGTTTATTTCCTAGAAATTGTTGTGGTTTCAGATCTAGAAACGGTTGCATTTCCTTCGTCCAATTTTGGAAACTACCTTACAACGGTAGGATTTCCACCTTAATGCATATCCCGATCTCCTTAGCTTATAAAAACATCCAATTTCGGCGGATTAAGTCTTTTGGCCTTTAAGAAAACCCTAGAACTTTATGTGTGAAAATTGAACTTTGGTGACTTTCTCTTGGCGATCTGCATCGACTGGGAGAGACTCTAGACTTTGGTGAGGCTTCCCTGACTTCAGTGTGCAACCTACATCAACACAGACGCCGGTTCGGGAGGAGATTTGGGCGCTTCTTGGCTTGGCCGAGGAGAGCATCTTCGGCAATTTAATCCCCTTTGCAATTTTCCGAGGGAAGTAATTGAGGGATATCATCCCTACACCTGTCCTCTAGGTCCTAGGATTTTATGGGATTTTTCCCCGTGTCCTGGAACCCCCATTCGTCAAGATTTATGCATTCAATCTGCAATTTTGTAGATAGGAACTTAACGGCCAGCTTATTGCCGTTAGGATCCTGAGTTAGCGGCAACATCATGTGTCGTTAACCCCTGTTGGCGGCAAGCCCTTTGCCCCCAAGTTCTTCAGGATTTGCAGAATGGTTGTTTTGATCTATGTGGTGTGTTTTTTCGGATTTTTTTGGTATATGTGCATGTTGTGAAAGTCTTATTTGGTTAAGAACAGTCATTAGGTCATATCATGAGGAAGTGTCGAATTTTTTTGATTAGTTTTATTTATTAAATTTTCTGTATTAGGACTATGAGCATGATTGGAACATGATTAATCTTATATAAATAGATCCATTGTGATTTACGGTTTCATAAATTTTCCATGTTTGTATTATGACTATTTTCAAGATTTGAAACAGTTAGGTATGATTGTTTTACTGTGTACTATGTGTAATTGGGTTTGTCAATAAATATGCCTAAAATATGTTTTAATTATCATAATTAGTTTACAGATCCGAAAAATCTGAAAAATTGAGCATGTGACATGTTATCAGTTTAGAACATCTGATAAAATTTTCGTTCTATCTTCATGACAGTAGGTACTGTTATTGATTTAATAAGAGAAAATGACCATATTAAGTATATTAAGTTTAATTATGTGTAATTCAGTGATTAACAACATGATTAGGATTGTGTTATGATTTTATTATCATGAGAACAGTAGCATCATGTTGTGGAAACTGAAACATGTACAATTGTTATATAATGCATGTAAATGTGTGAAATGGTGCATGAGAATCACGTAAATAATGTGATAAAGTGGAATGTGAAAATTGTGCCGATAATGACACTACTACCATAAAGGGCTGTGGAACCGTACTATAATAAAGTCTCTACGTGAAGGTTCAATGTGTGTGATATCCTATGGGCATTAGGATGAAATCCTGGAGGTAGACAAGTACCACTGGTTAGGGTGGAGAGTGCTTCTCCCAGTTCTGCGTAGTTAACCAAGATCCCACTGTGTTGTCTAGGTGATGGTATGTATGTGAATATGTGTGTCCTTCTAGTGGTGGTTTGGACTATTGTCATGGCAACAAAGTGTAAAGAGTGTAAATGTGTGGAATGTGAACATGTGAATTGTGCAATGTGAATTATGAGCATGTGATAGTGTAATATGAAATGTTAGTATGTAAAAATGTAATACCATGTGTAATTGTGATATATTACATTAAAAAGCAGCTAAATGTGTAAACAATTGTGATAATTGCATGTGAAAATGGTTAGATATCATGCTAGGTATGTATTACCTGTACATTGTTCCATGCTCTATGGTGTATATTGTGAATAAATTAAGTAAGATTTGAACCTTTGAATCATGTTGGTTACAATGTGTAGAAAACATGCTATAGGTTTCATATTTAGGTGTTAAGTAACATGAACATGTACCATGATTATTCCTAAATGTTTAAAAGGCTACATGTGTATTATGATATTGTAAGGTTGTGTCCTTAGATTGCTTGCTGGGTCTTTTAGAAGACTCATCCTGCTTCGACGTACAAGTGTGACAGGTACCTCCAGTTCTGAGGAGGACATTGAGAGGAGTGACTCCGAGTGCTAGGAGTAGCTGCACTCTCTGATACCACAAGTTCAACAGGTTTGACAGATGCATGTTTTTGATCTTCGTGACAACATTTTCTCAGATTTCTGGGCATGAATACATGCTGAAAAAAATTTTGTATGGTCAAGTACATCCAGTGGATCATGCCATGTGATTAGGTCGAATTTTTGTGCATTTTACTATTTATTAGAATTTCTGAAATGAGATATTAAGCATGATTTGGCCTTGTTAATTCCTGTTTAATTAGATCCATGTTAAATTAGGGTTTCAGAAAATTTCTGTGACTATATGATGACTGTGTTCTGTGTTCAGGTGTTAGCACTATTGGGTATAACTGTGTTATTGTGAAATCTATGAAGTGAAATTAGTGATAAATACATGTGATTGTTTCAATTACTGAAATTGGTTTATTGGTCTGAAAATTATGAAAATTGAGCATGTGTTATATATTACTGTTGGAACTTGTTATAAAGTTCCGTGTTGTTTGGTAACAGTAGGTACTGTTATGATTTAAAGAAAGAAAATGGCCATTTTAATCATACTAGCTTAAATTGTATGTGATTCAATTAATAGCCACTTGATCAGGACTGTATTGGAAGTTGATCATCATTATAAAACAGTAAAAAGCATGCCATGTAAACTGATCCATGTTTATGTGTTAAAAATGCATGTATGTGTGCAAGTGCATATGAATAATGTAAGTAAGTGTGGTAAATGTTTAATGTGTAAATTGTGTCGTGTGACACTGCTACTATAGAGGGCTGTGGAACTGTACCATAGTAAAGTCCCTACGAGAAGGTTCAATGTGAGTGATATCCTAAGGGCATTAGGATGAATTTGGAGGTGGACAGGTACCACTGGTTTAGGGTGGAGAGTGCTTCTCCCGTTCTGCGCAGTTAACCAAGATCCATTACTGTGTTGCCTAGGATGGATAAGTGTATGTTATATGTGTGTCCTTCGTGGTGGTTTGGACTATGTGTCACGGCAACTAAGTGAAAATGTGAAAATGTGTATGGATCATGTGAAATGTGCAATGTGAAATATGTGAATTGTGAAACTATTAAGTGAATGTATCATCATGTGAATTACTGTAATCTTATGTGAATGCTAAATCCATGTCAAAACAGCAAGTAAAATTTCTGTACAATTGTGTTAAATCCATGAAAAATTGAATAGAATTCATATTAGGTATGTTGTTTACCTTATGTATAGTTTCATGCTTAAATCATGTAAGTTGCAAGATGGGTTGAATTGAATTTATTCCTTGAAACATATGAACAAAAGTGTAGAAATCATGTATAAGTTTTATACTTAATTGTTAAAGCAATATAAACATGCACTATGTTTATCCTTAATTGTTTAGAAACTAGCATGTGTTCTATGTTCTAAATTGGTAAGCATGTGCCATGTATTCTATTTGCTATAGATTCCATGAATGGTTGTTTTAGTTGTATAAAGCATGTCCCGTGTATATTTATTTCCATTAGAAGATAGCATGTGCATGTGATGTGTGTATGATTGTGTGCATGGATTGCTTGCTGGGTCTATTTAGACTCATACTTGCTTCGGCGTACAGGTGTAGGTGTCTCCACTTCTTCCGAGAAAATAGTTAGGGGCGACTCCGAGCGAGAGGAGTAGCTTTTGTTGTGGAGATCTCTTCTTTGTACTCTTCTTTTCATAAGTATGTATTCCAATATATTGTAATTCACATGGACAATGTAATTGTATTGGGAATTGTAATAATATGGACTTTAGTATTCTTTCATTACTTTTAGACGTGGATATGATATAGATGATGGATAAGATTGAATACTTATTTATTTACAATGTTCTCTTTAATATTCATGTATATCTCAATCAAATGTTAGTGATGGGTAAATGTCCCACTGTGACGGCGTTCTTTATACCGACGTGGATTGGTATAATCGTACCGGTATAAGGAGGGTCGTTACAGAGATTGGTATCAGAGAAACAAGGTTGAGATTGTACATGAGTAAACCATCATCTTCATAATATGCTTAGTCTTTATAGAATAGTCCACATGTGTAGAAATGATTAATAATGAATGAAAGATAGTTAAGAACATGGTTAGGGCTAAATAACTTAGTTTCTAACTGTGATTGATTTATTTTACAGGATATGGCTTTTCGTGGTAGGCGTGGTGCCCATGCTCATGAAGATGAGCAGAGGCGAGAGGAGAGGGATGAGCAGCAGGCCCCCGCACCCCAGGGTCCTATAATTCTTCCTCCACCACCGCCTGTGGATTATTGAGTATTCCTGCAAGGCCTGGTGCAGGCTATGCATGTAAGGAATCGATCAGAGCGCATCGGAAATGCGATTCCCTAAGGTTGATATCGTTGTCGGTGGTCGGAATCGAACAAAAACGTAAAACCCGTGCGTAGGAAGATCCGATCTTTACCTTTGCGGGGTTGCCAAACTCCCGAACCCGAGAAGGAGGTAGCGCTTGAGGCGCTGATGCTTCAAGCCGTTTAGGTGTCCGGCCTCTAGACATATCCACGTGAACTCCAGACGCAGACGGGATCTCCTCGGTCTCCACGCGTCTCCTGGATCTCAGCTCCACCATGTGCCAGGAGAGAGAAGAGGTGGGGGTGCCCTAGGAGAGAGAGGAGGAGGCGGCCAGAGAGAAGACCTGGAGCTTGGGCCAGGGTTTGACTCTCCACGTGTATTTATAGACACTACAGTTTTTCACAAAAACTGAGTTATTGTCTATAACGTCCATCCTTCCCAGACTGCTCGGAATTCTATTGCGTGTGACCCTCTAGGCCCAAGTGCTAGTCCAGTTTTCAGCCCATTAAGTCCAATAACTCTTTATTCACTTACTGTAATTAATTAATAACTCATATTAATTAATTACACAATCGATTATTGTCTCACGATAATTGACCGGGCTTCCAATCAAGTTGGGTGCCAAGCAACACCACTTGATCCTGGAAAGCATTGGGGTTCAGCAACCCATTCAAGGAACCTTTTTGCGTCAACAGATACCACGTGACTATAATCCTTTGCTCGTACAATGCTCCCGAGTGCACTTACGATATGGTCAACTGTCAAACCCTAATGTGTGCACTCACTTGGTTTAGATGCCGCATAACAATATCATAAAACTCCTTTTCTGATAAGTAGTCTTGCCCTGGCCAGGGACTCTCAGGCATCTTTCCTTAGAGCATTCACTCTCTTATTACCGAGAGCGAGCGATCCCATGTTAACCACACAATCACCTTCGAAGGTATTCCGCTAGATCCGAACACTTAACTGATTAAGAACTCATGGGTAGAGATCTATAAGTTAAGGTCAAAACCTAGAAGTCCACCGACAAGGTGTCCTTGGTGTCTCAGGTCTAAGGACCAATCACACCACTATGACAATGAATCTAGCTGGTTGAAAGTTAGGTAACATTACCATCCAGCGATTCATAATGGATCAGTTCAGTGAACTCATTCTCCAAGAGTACCTACAGATTCACCTTAGTGTCTCCATACAAGTGACTATGAGACCAGTCACCCTCATCATATGAGCAGGTGCAACCTGTACTAGTCTATCCGGATATCCGATGTCCTTCTCGAATATCCTCCGACTAGGAACAATTAAGAATATGCGTTTAAAGGACATTAATCCCATTGTTATGATCTCATCATAATTAATATCCATTGCGCATATTCATGGACTTCATAATGAAACGATTAACGAATTACACATAATGAATATAAAAGCCTTATTATTATTATTAAAGAACAAAATTGTACAAGTTATGATTGGCTTAAGGACACCCATAACTAACAATGTAGACACAGGTGCATACCCAAGCGGCACCCCAGGCTCAACTGGAGGCTCAGGTTAGAAATGTTAGATAGAAGTAGTCTGTTTTTAATTAATGTATGATTGTTATGTGCTTATGTGTTATTTATATTGCTTGTTGTAGCAGGCACAGGCTCCAGCTCTAGTTCCCCAGGAGCATGGCCATGGTGGTCCTTCCATCATGGAGCGATTCAAGAGGATGGCTCCACCCTCTTTTAAGGGGGAGAGTCAGCCATTACTGGCAGAGCGCTGGATGAGGGAGATCGAGAAGATCTTCCGAGCTATTAGGTTTGCCGAGGAGGACAAGTTCAGCTTGGCCACCTATATGCTACAGGTATGTGTTAGTTAATTATGTATGTATTTGTATTAAGTTTAGATTTGTCTAGATTGGTGCTTATGGATGGTTGCTACAGGAGAGACCGATGTTTGGTGGTCCTTTTTACTGCGCACTCGGTTTGAGGACAGCGCTATCGAGGTGGCATGGGATGAGTTCGTGAGGCTCTTTCGGGCCAAGTTCATCCCGGAGCATATCCAAGATAAGATGGTGCAGGAGTTTCTTACTCTTACCCAGAGCTCCATGACCGTACTTGAGTACAAGGCCAGGTTTGCAGAAATTGTCTAAATATGCATCTCACATTGTGGCTGATGAGCGCAGGAAGGCAAAGAAATTTGTGATGGGGCTTAAGCCATCACTGAGATCGAGGCTGGTGGCGTTTGATCATCGTACCCTGGACGAGGCCCTTAGCACTGCGTGTAGGCAGGAGGGTGAGATGGAGCAGTACCTAGAGGAGAAGAAGGCATCACAGAAGAGGTCTCCACCTCCTTTCCAGTGGCAAGATAGGAAGAAGGCGGCGTACCAGTCACCACATCGTCCCGTAGCAGCGAGTAGTCAGTAGGCAACTTTGCCGAGGTCTCCCAACGTTAGGCCCAGTGGCAAGAAAGAGTGTCCTCACTGTGGAAGGACACATGGAGGTACTGAGTGTTGGAAGCTAGCGGGGAAGTGTTTAAAGTGTGGGAGCAGCGAGCATCAGATTTGGGACTATCCCAGACTTCAGCAGGGATTCTAGCGTGGAGCGCCAGCCCCAGCAGCAGCAGCAGCGCCAGCTACAGGAAGACCAGAAGGCCTCGAGCCCAAGCTCGAGTGTTTGCGTTGGCACGAGAGGATGCCGAGCAGGCGGAGCACGTCACCGAAGGTACGGTTCTTTTCATGGGTGTGCACGCTCAGGTTTTGTTTGATACGGGTGCCACTCACTCGTTCATTTCTGAGCGTTTTTCTAGGCAATTAGCGGTAGAGTCAGGATTAGAGGCTGAGGAGTTAGAAGTCCCTTTATCTGTTCACACACCTGTGGGAACAATATCGACTAGGAAGTGTATTTCGTTGTTACCTGTGTGCATTGATGTAGCACCCTGAAAATTTTAACTATATAAAAGTTCAAATAAATGGAAATAAGTAATTTCCATAAGATCAAAGTATTTAAAACATACGAATCATTATCGTATGTGCTAAAACACATCGAAAAAATCCGAAAAAATTATAAATCAACCCCAAACATTATTACTAAATGTTCCACAAGGAAATTTGTGCCAAGAAAAATCAGATTAGCCAAGTTTAAAGTGTTTTGCGACTTATTATCGTAATTCATAAATAAGTCAAAAAATTATTATCACACGTACTTGGATGAGTCAGAAAATTAAATAAAAATCATAAACGGACTTCAAATAATATCTTATAATGACCCATCAAGAAATTTGGGTCAATAAAAATTATTTGGGCTAGGTTTAAGAGTTATTGTGACCGATTATCCAAAATAGGAAACAAGTCAGAAAATTGTTAACACGGAAATACGATGCAATCATAAATTAAATAAAAATGTTGGAAAGACTTATAACATTATATATTAATGACCCATGGTCAATGGACCACATATGACCCAAAAATCAAATGAAGCAAGAAAATACATAGAAATTCACACCTTTAATTAAGCTGAAATTAGAAAGAGGTAATTAGAGTTGAATTGGAGAGAGATCTTGTATTCTTGGCAACCCAATTCGTGCTTAACTATGGTGAGAGGTTTCCTAAAGCCTCACACACTCAAATGGTGGAAGAAATCCTCAAAATAGGAAACTAGTATGTCAAAACCGCAACCCTAGTTTCATTGTCACAATAGGACTCCTAAACACCGTGGATGCTTAAATACTCTTCACCAAACCCTTGGGGATGAGTTTACATCTTGTTGGGGTCGTGTGGAGGAGTTCTTGGTGGCTGGGGAGTAGGAGATCACCCACACCAAGCCGTTCTTCTTCCCCTTCTCGTGTGCTGCGACCTGCACAAACCGTCCACTTGAAGTCGATTCAAGGTAGGCCAAACCTAAACCAAACCATGCAAGGCTTATACCCCTGGAAAGATGGTCAAGTGTACGTTCTAACCCAAGTGGAATGCCCAAATTCCATGCAGTATACACGGAGTATTAAGCATTCTTCAAACAGCAGTCTGAACACGGATTTTCTGAAAAAAATGAGATTTCATCAACCCAAAATGTAGGTTTTCTCGGGCCAAACCCTAACATATCTATACCAATGTCTAGAGGATCATGTTAACTTTCATTTTCCATTGGTTTCATCGAATTTCAATGAGTAGATTTTGAATTATAAGCGTTTTCCCCAAGTCGCGCACTGTTAGGGATTTTCCTGTTCTTGATATGTTGCATGAGATTTGAGACCGAATTAGAGTAAACCCACAACATGAAAGTTTTTCTACTTGTTGTCCTCGTCATGTCTTGTGTTGAACATTTTGTCTAAATGTCATTAGTTAGAGAGTTATAAGTGCGGTAATAGGGTCGCTGCAGGATACTACGTTTTCGGGTTGCACTTGGTTTGTTACGTATGTGTTTGACTTGATTAAAGCCTATTGAAACCATCATTGTTTTCTAATTCCGAATTATTGGAAGCACCCTTGCATGCCTAGGTTGGTTTAAAACTAGTTTCGTGATTTTTCATGCACTGTACAATTTGTTCTTAATTTTAGAACAACCATGTGTCAAAACAGGGAAAGTATGGTCCGCAATCCAAAGCACTGTCCTTTCTCTGTAAGACGCAGGCCAAGGACCTGAGAATGCGACGGCTCGATAGGCCGCGTTCTCAGGTAGATCGCGACAAGAATTCCATCACAATCTGATTGCGATAGAACCGTCGTCGCGACCTAATGACAGCCCTGTCGCCTTCTTTATATGAACCCATCGCGAACTGCCTGCCTGATCAGACAAGCCTGTCGCGATCCTTACAAGGCACTGTCGCGATCTGATCTGACCCCGTCGCGACCCTTACAAGGGTCTGTCGCGACCTCAGGATTTTTCATGAAACCCCACTTATTTTCTTGCAAATCTAACCGCTATACCTGAGGTCTGTTTAAATATGATATTTAGCATGTAATTCACATGTCTTAGGTCTGATCATTGCATGATGGTTATTTTAATGGCTTAAAAGTGGTTAACCCATTTAAAAGTTTAATTACATGAATGTTATTCTAATTGCTCCTTAAATGATCATGATCCATTCATGCAACTCGTGATTTAATCTTTCCATTATTCTACCATGTTTTAAATGATAATTATTGTTCTTAAAATCTTGCAAACCCATGTGTAGTTAAATGCATTGTTCAATTCGTGCCATCATGTTAAGTTCTTTCCGCGAGTTTGAAATCGATGGTTTGAGAATTGAGACACGCGTACATCACTACACACTTGCACATCTAGGCAGCCCTTTCTTGGGAATTTCGAAGCTCTCTACCGGTCATTCCGAATCGGTAGACAGTAACCTTTTCTCCAAGGCCTCCGTAAATCTCCTCTGACCATGGATTCCCACATGACCGACGAGTTGGTTGTACCATTGAAGTTCCCTGAAGATAGCGTGCACTTCCTCTCTCATCTTGTTCTCGTGAGTGTGATTTACAATCTAGATTAAAGTCATTAATGTAAAGATTGAATTAAAGTATAAATCATACCGTTATGCTGCCAAATTTTATCTCTCGACCATTGTTCTCATGAAATCATGTTCAATTTGTTTATTAACTGTTCTCATCATCATCGTGAACATGACATTACACATGCTTACATTTGAAACTCTCATTGGCCATTATTAATGATTGTGAGTATCTGCATTTAAAATTTAAGTGAGATGCTGACCGGGCACGGCGAGTGTCCAAGGGCTCTAGTCTAGCCCCAATGACGGAGAGTCATAAATATACTGTTAACTATGGGGTATAATGATTACTGGTGTTGCATCTGCGCTGGGAGTCGTGCGTGTGTGTTGAATGATAGATACAATAACCACATACACGTGTCCTGATGTACATTCTTGATGGATCTTTTCTTGGTGTACATTAGTGTCTACGTGCCTGATTAGTGTTACATGATCGTGCTCGTGTGTGCTTGCTTGCTTGCGTGATATGGCCATCCTACATTTAATGCAATTAGTGATCTCTTGCGTTCTTGAAAGCGATTGACATCAAGTGAAATCTTGTGTACTTGTACAAAGTGATCTATTGCTCATTCTATCTCGTTATATCCTTCTAGATCTTGTTCTATCATGATCACTCTATCTAGCTTGTTCATGTATCGTGTTTTAACAAGTTTTATTTGTACATGCATATCTTGACATTCATCGTGCTTACCTAGTCTAAATTGCTAATCACTTATATCATTGCCCGCACATTGAGATATAAATCCTACTAGGCTAGTTTGCTCATCCCCTACTTTACCCAATCTAGGTGACTATGAAGTCAAGAGGAGAGCAAGTCGAGGATGGGAATGCGTCCTAGTGATGAGCGTCCCAACTATGAGTCTAGTTATAGTAGTTTGCTTTATGAGTCTAGATTCATAGTGTTTGCTTTGAATGATAGATTCATGTAGTAGGAAGTGAGAATAAAATGTACCTTTCCTTTTTATTGAGTCTTAGTCCTGTATTAGTTTCTATCTGGAATACAATGAGTTGAGATTTGAATACAAGATTAGTTGAGTTCAATATCTGGGCCCTATGATGATGTATGTTGTTATACATTTAGCGCGTGCTAGCTAGTGGCTTATTTGTCGACTGTTCACATCTCGGGATATCGACTCGAATTATATTCTGCATCATTAATATCCGCTGCGTAACGCTCGGGACGTGACAATTTAGTTGTATCAGAGCCTAGGAATAACAAATAGGATATATGTCTCAGGAATAGGAGATACCTATGGAACCTAGGTCATGGAAATTAAATACAGTACCTGGTGAGAATGGGTAGAGATTGGGAATATGATAGAATGAACAAAACACTCCTACCCATTGACTCTTATAATGTATCTAGAGACATTAATTGGTTTCCATCCTCTTCTCAGGAACCCTCATAACTCTCTCACTCAACCGCAATGGCTCGCAACCAATGGAAAGCTATGCAAGAAACAGTAGCTGGATTGACTCGGGCCTTGCAAAATGTGGTTCAGGCTGGAAATTAGGCTGCTGCAGTTAGAAACGGAGCCAGTGATCTGCACCGCAATTTTAGGAGTTTGAACCCTCCTCGTTTCTCAGAATCCCCTGATTCGGACAAAGCAGAGAACTGGCAGGAGGAGATAGAAAGGATCTTCCAAGTCATGCAATGCACTAATAGGGAAAAAGTGGTACTGGCCACTTTTCAATTCACTAAGGATGCCCGAGCATGGTGGAAGGCCACATCGGCCCACCTGCCTAATGTTGGCGAACTGGAGTGGGCTAGATTCCTGGAGATATTCCGGGGAAAGTATTTCTCTGAGAGAGTCAAGGAGAAGAAGGCAGCGGAGTTTGCCACACTGAAGCAGAAAGGAATGTCCGTGGTTGAGTATGAGGCTCAGTTCGTACGTCTTGCTGTGTATGCCCCACACTTGGTGGGAACTGAAAGACTTAAGGCAAATCGGTTCATGGTGGGCTCAGGCCCATGTTCATTGAAAGGCTCAGACCACACAACGTTCAAACTTACACTGAGATGGTCCAAAGAGCTCAGCTGGTAGAAGACACCATGGCCAAAGTAGAGGGCATGAGGGGCAAGGACAACTCCAAGTCGGTCTTCGTCAAGAAGGGAGCACCTAATATTCCTCCAACTTTTCGTAACAACAACGTCAACAACAACAACAAGAGGCCGAATGCAGGAAGAGATGTTGCTGGAAACAAGAGAGTCAAAGTGGAAGGTAGGTAGTTGGCTGAAAACTGCAAATTCTGTGATAAACCGGGGCACCGAGTTGAAGAATGCTGGAAGAAGCTCGGGGCGTGCATGAAATACGGAGGTCGTGACTACCGTATTCCTGATTGTCATATGCTGAAGGACCAGCCAGGTAGAGCTCAGAATGTACCACGGCGTCAGGGACGCCTTAATGCTGTCATAGAAGCTGACCTACCCGAGGAAGGGGGTATGGTGGAAGGTACCATTTTCATACACTCGCAACCTGCATTTGTGCTTATTGATACTGAAGCTGCATATTCATTTGTTTCCACCACATTTGCTGCAACTCTACCTGTCAAACATGTACCCTTGAAATCCAAGATCACTGTAGCCTCCCCACTAGGCTCAGAATCTGAACTCACTCACTACTTGCCGAAATGTGAAACTATAATTGGATGACACAATCTCCCTACCGACCTTATCTGTTTAGACATGAAGGGTTATGATGCCATTTTGGGTGTCGATTAGCTAATTGAATATGATGCCGATGTAAACTGTCGCCATAGGAGGGTCACTTTTAAAAGACCAAACTTTCCAACTCTATCGCTACTTGGCACCCGTTATCACAAACACCCTATCTTGATATCCTCCTTAAAGGCTTCTAAGCTGATCAACCAGGGTTGTGATGCTTTCCTAGTTTCCGTCTTAGCAATTAAAAAGAAGAAACCAACCCTAGAAGACATTCCAATAGCCAGGGACTATCCTGATGTATTTCTAGAGGAATTACCTGGTATACCACCTGAGCGGGAGGTAAACTTCACCATTGAGTTACTCCCTGGGGCAGCCCCTGTTTCAAAAGCTCCGTATCGCATGTCTCCTGTTGAATTGCAGGAGTTGAAAAGACAGATCAAAGAATTGCTAGATCAGGGTTTTATCAGGCCTAGCACATCTCCGTGGGGAGCGCCGGTGCTATTTGTCAGAAAGAAGGACGGGACAATGAGGCTATGTATTGATTACCGTCAGTTAAACCAGTTGACAATAAAGATTAAGTATCCACTACCCCGCATCGACGAGCTATTTGACCTAATCTCTGGTGCACAATATTTCTCCAAGATAGATCTAAGATCAGGCTACCATCAACTAAGAATAAAGGAGGAGGATATTCACAAGTCTGCATTCCGGAGTAGATATGGTCACTATGAGTTCGTGGTCATGCCGTTTGGTTTAACAAATGCTCCAGCGGCTTTCATGCAACTTATGAGCAATATTTATAGGCCATACTTAGACCCGTTTATTGTGGTGTTCATTGACGACATCCTTATTTACTCCAAATCCAAAGAAGAACATGAGGAACACTTGAAGGTTGCTCTGCAAGTGCTCAGAGATAATCAACTATATGCTAAACTTAGTAAGTGTGAATTCTGGATGGTGGAAGTGTCTTTCCTTGGTCACATCATATCCAAGGAGGGAATCCCTGTGGATCCATCTAAGGTGGAGGCGGTAAAGAACTGGGAAAGGCCGACAACTGTGTCGGAGATTAGGAGCTTTCTGGGTTTAGCCAGTTATTATCATCGCTTCATTAAAGATTTCTCAAAGATAGTTGTACCATTGACCAGGCTTACCAAGAAGGAGAATCCATTTGCATGGACTGATGAATGTGAAGAAAGTTTCAAGGCATTGAAAGAGCACCTTACCTCGGCACCCGTACTGACACTACTAGTTGCTGGGGGTAGGTTTGAAGTATACACCGATGCATCTGGGATCGGCCTAGGCTGTGTGCTGATGCAAAATGGGAAAGTTATATGCTACGCATCCAGACAATTGAAGAAGCACGAGGACAATTATCATGTACATGATCTAAAGCTAGCTGTTGTAGTCTTCGCCTTGAAGATATGGCGTCATTATCTATATGGTGAGAAATTCATTGTGTTTTCTGACCATAAAAGCTTGAAGTATCTGTTTTCTTAGCAGGACTTGAATATGAGACAGCGGAGGTGGTTGGAGTATCTCAAAGACTTCGACTTCACGATCCAATATCATCCAAGAAAAGCAAATGTTGTGGCAGATGCTCTAAGTCGAAAGCCAATGATCACATTGTCAAGTTTAATGGTGGACGAATATAAGTTATTAGAGGACTTCGCCAAGTTAAATATTGATGCTGACATCAAAGAGAAGGGATGCCTTGTTGCTAGTGTTAGAGCACAACCTACACTATTGGAGGACATCACAACACTCCAAGATAATGACCATGTACTTGTGGAGATTAAGGCTAATCTAGACCAGAGGCTGGATTTCTCATTAACTAAAGATGGAAGACTATTGTTCCGGGATCGAGTCTGTGTACCCGACCATGCGGAGACAAAGAAAATGATTATGGATGAGGCTCACAAGACCAAGTATACCATTCATCCTGGAACTACCAAAATGTATCAAGATTTGAAAAGAAGCTTTTGGTGGCCTAATATGAAGAGAGAGGTGGCAGAATATGTCACCCGATGCTTAACATGTCAAAAGGTCAAGGCGGAACACTTGCGACCCGTAGGTAAACTCAGACCCCTAGAAATCCTGGCATGGAAATGGGAAGACATGGGATGGTCTTTATCTTCGGACTACCCAAATCTAGAGGTGGATTCAATGGTATCTGGGTTATAGTCGACCGCTTAACTAAGTCTGCTCACTTCTTGCCAGTGAAGAATAAGGGTCAGTAGATGTTCTGGCTGCATTGTATGTGAAGGAAATAGTCAGATTACATGGAGTACCGGTGTCTATCGTGTCTGATAGAGACCTTAGGTTTACATCCCACTTTTGGAAAGGACTACATTACTCCTTGGGATCTAAACTAAACTTTAGTACGGCTTTCCATCCACAGACAGATGGTCAGACAGAGAGAACCAACCAAGTGATTGAAGATATGCTTAGAGCATGTGTCCTAGATTTTGGAGGTAGCTGGCATGAACACTTACCTCTCGTGGAGTTTGCCTACAATAATATCTATCAAGATAGCATTCAAATGGCACCATTTGAAGCACTCTATGGAAGGAGTTGCCGATCTCCAATATGCTGGTATGAAGTTGGCGAAAAACAAATGCTAGGACCAGAGATGATAAGGGAAACCACAGAGAAGGTAAATCCTATTAAAGAAAGAATGGCAGTGGTGCAGCAAAGACAAAAGGCATATGCAGATAATAGAAGAAGAGACCTGGAGTTTCAGGTTGGGGAGCATGTATTCTTAAAAGTGTCTCCAGGACGTGGGATCAGACGTTTTGGCATTAAAGGCAAGTTGTCACCAAGGTTTGTCGGGCCTTTCGAAATCCTTGAAAGAGCCAGCGAGGTGGCATATCATCTCGCTTTACCACCACAAATGGATGGAATACACAGTGTGTTCCACATGGTACGAGATCCGTGGCATGTCATAGAATATGAACTCTTGGAATTCAACAAAGACGGAACCTATCAAGAGAAGCCAGTTAAGATCGTGGACCGAGAACTGCACCAACTAAGGAACAAGGTCATCCAACTAGTAAGGGTTAGATGGAATCAACGCATGGATGAAGACGACATGTGGGAAACCGAGGAAGCAATGCGCAAAAGATACCCGGAGCTATTCACAAGTACACCTCACTTGTACAATAACTTTCTATACATGAATTTGAGGACCAAATTCTCTTAAGTGGGGGAGGGTGTAGCACCCCGGAAATTTTAACTATATAAAAATTCAAATAAATGGAAATAAATAATTTCCATAATATCAAAGTATTTAAAACATACGAATCATTATCGTATGTGCAAAACACATCGGAAAAATATGAAAAAAATTATAAATCAACCCCAAACATTATTACTAAATGTTCCACAAGGAAATTTGTGCCAAGAAAAATCGGTTAGCCAAGTTTAAAGTGTTTTGCGACTTATTATCGTAATTCATAAATAAGTCGAAAAATCATTATCACATGTACTTAGATGAGTCAGAAAATTAAATAAAAATCATAAACGGACTTCAAATAATATCTTCTAATGACCCATCAAGAAATTTGAGTCAATAAAATTATTTGGGCTAGGTTTAAGAGTTATTGTGACCGATTATCCAAATAGGAAACAAGTCGAAAAATCATTAACACGGAAATACGACGCAATCATAAATTAAATAAAATGTGGAAAGACTTCTAACATTATATATTAATGACCCAATATCATAATTGGGCCAATGGACCACATTTGACCCAAAAATCAAATGAAGCAAGAAAATGCATAGAAATTCGCAACTTTATTAAGCTAAATTAGAAAGAGGTAATTAGAGTTGAATTGGGAAGAGATCTTGTATTCTTGCGAACCCAATTCGTGCTTAACTATGGTGGGAGGTTTCCTACAGCCTCACACACTCAAATGGAGGAAGAAATCCTCAAAATAGGAAACTAGTATGTCAAAACCGCAACCCTAGTTTCCTTGTCACAATAGGACTCCTAAACACCATGGATGCTTAAATACTCTTCACCAAACCCTTGGGGACGAGTTTACATCTTTTTGGGGTCGTGTGGAGGAGTTCTTGGTGGGTGGGGAGCAGGAGATCGCCCACACCAAGCCGTTCTTCTTCCCCTTCTCATCTGCTGCGACCTGCACAAACTGTCCACTTGAAGTCAATCAAAGGTAGGCCAAACCTAAACCAAACCTTGCAAGGCTTATACCCCTGGAAATATGGTCAAGTGTACATTCTAACCCAAGTAGAATGCCCAAATTCCATGCAGTATACATGGAGTATTAAGCGTTCTTCAAACAGCGGTCTGAATACGGGTTTTCTGGAAAAATGAGACTTCATCAACCCAAAAGGTAGGTTTTCTCGGGCCAAACCTTAACATATCCTATACCAATGTGTAGAGCATCAAGATAACTTTCGTGTCCCACTGGTTTCATCGAATTTCAATGAGTAGATTTTGAATTATAAGTGTTTTCCCCAAGTCGCGCACTGTTAGGGCTTTTACCGTTCTTGATATGTTGCATGTGATTTGAGACCAAATTAGAGTAAACCCACAACATGACAGTTGTTCTACTAGTTGTCCTCGTCATGTTGTGTGTTGAATATTTTGTCTAAATGTTATTAGTTAGAGAGGTATAGGTGTGGTAAGAGGGTCACTGCATGATACTACGTTTTCGGGTTGCACTTGGTTTGTTACATATGTGTTTGACTTGATTAAAGCTTATTGAAACCATCATTGTTTTCTAATTCCGATTTATTGGAAACACCCTTGCATGCCTAGGTTGGTTTAAAACTAGTTTCGTGATTTTTCATGCACTGTACAATTTGTTCTTAATTTTAGAACAACCATGTGTCAAAACAGAGAAAGTCTGGTCCGCAATCCAAAGCACTGTCTTTCTCTGTTGGACGCAGGCCAAGGACCTGAGAACGGGACGGCTCAATAGGCCGCGTTCTCAGGTAGATCGCGACAAGAATTCCGTCGTGATCTGATCACGACAGAACCACCGTCGCGACCTGATGACAGCCCTGTCGCCTTCTTCATATAAACTCGTCGCGAACTGCCTGCCTGATCAGACAAACCTGTCGCGATCCTTACAAGGCACTGTCGCGATCTGATCTGACCCCGTCGTGACCCTTACAAGGGCCCGTCGCGACCTTAGGATTTTTCATGAAACCCCACTTATTTTCTTGCAAATCTAACCGCTATACCTGAGGTCTATTTAAATATGATATTTAGCATGTAATTCACATGTCTTAGGTCTGATCATTGCATGATGGTTATTTTAATGGCTTAAAAATGGTTAACCCATTTAAAAGTTTTAATTACATGAATGTTATTCTAATTGCTCCTTAAATGATATGATCCATTCATGCAACTCGTGATTTAATCTTTCCATTATTCTACCATGTTTTAAATGATAATTATTGTTCTTAAAATCTTGCAAACCCATGTGTAGTTAAACGCATTGTTCAATTCGTGCCATCATGTTAAGTGCTTTCCGCGAGTTTGAAGTCGATGGTTTGAGAATTGAGACATGCGTACATCACAACACACTTGCACATCTAGGCAGCCCTTTCTTGGGAATTTGGAAGCTCTCTACCGGTCATTCCGAATCAGTAGACAAGTGACCTTCTCTCCAAGGCCTCCGTAAATCTCCTCTAACCATGGATTCCCACATGGCCGACGAGTTGGTTGTACCATTGAAGTTCCCTGAAGATAGCGTGCACTTCCTCTCTCATCTTGTTCTCGTGAGTGTGATTTACAATCTAGATTAAAGCCATTAATGTAAAGATTGAATTAAAGTATAAATCGTACCGTTATGCTGCCAAATTTATCTCTCGACCATTGTTCTCATGAAACATGTTCAATTTTCTTATTACTTCTTCTCATCATCATCGTGAACATGACATTACACATGCTTACATTTGAAACTCTCATTGACCATTATTAATGATTGTGGGTATCTACATTTAAAATTTAAGTGAGATGCTGACCGGGCACGGCGAGTGTCCAAGGGCTCCAGTCTAGCCCTAATGACGGAGAGTCATAAATATACTGTTAGCCATGGGGTATAATGATTACTGGCGTTGCATCTGTGCTGGGAGTCGTGCCTGCATGTTGAATGATAGATACAATAACCACATACACGTGTCCTGGTGTACATTTTTTATGGATCTTTTCTTGGTATATATTAGTGTCTACGTGCCTGATTAGTGTTACATGATCATGTTCGTGCGTGCTTGCTTGCTTGCGTGATATGGCTATCCTGCATTTAATGCAATTAGTGATCTCTTGCGTTCTTGAAAGCTATTGACATCAAGTGAAATATTGCGTGCTTGTACAAAGTGATCTATTACTCGTTCTATCTCGTTATATCCTTCTAGATCTTGTTCTAACATGATCACTCTATCTAGCTTGTTCATGTATCGTGTTTTAACAAGTTTTATTCGTACATGCATATCATGACATTCATCGTGCTTACCTATTTCTAAATTGCTAATCACTTATATCATTGCCCGCACATTGAGATATAAATTCTACTGGGCTAGTTTGCTCATCCCCTACTTTTACCCAATCTAGGTGACTATGAAGATCAGGAGGAAGAGCAAGTCGAGGATGGGAATGCATCCGAGTGATGAGCGTCCCAACTACGAGTCTAGTTATAGTAGTTTGCTTTGAGTGATAGATTCATGTAGTAGGAAGTGAGGAATAAAATGTACTTTTCCTTTTTATTGAGTCTTAGTCCTGTATTAGTTTCTATCTGCAATACAATGAGTTGAGATTTGAATACAAGATTAGTTGAGTTCAATATTTGAGCCCTATGATGATGTATGTTGTTCTACATTTAGCGCGTGCTAGCTAGAGGCTTATTTGTCGACTGTTCACGTCTCGGGATATCGACTCGAATTATATTCCGCATCATTAATATCCACTGTGTAATGCTCGGGATGTGACAATTGAGGATCGATTCCTATATGGATGTTTCTTTTTTCTAAAGATGAAGGACTATGATGCAATTCTTGGTCTAGATTGGCTAGAGGAGCATTATTCTTTAGTAGATTGTCGTGGTAAGAAGATCATTTTCCGTAATCCTGGTGAGGATGACTTTTCACATCCATTGCCAGGGAACTTAGCGAGAAGGTTTGTTATCTCTGCCATGAAGGCGATGAGAATGGTGAACAAGGGATGTGATGCTTTTCTTGCCAACGTGGTATTAGTACCAAAGGCTGATGAGTCACCTACCCTTGAGGAAATTGATATAGTGCAGAAGTTTCCAGACGTTTTTCCCGATGATTTGTCTGAATTGCCACCGATTAGGGAGATAGAGTTTACCATAGAGTTTCTTCCGGCAGCTCTCCTATCTCGAAGGCTCCATATCGGATGGCACATGCGGAGTTAGCTGAGTTAAGGAAGCAGTTGCAGGATTTACTAGATAAGGGATTTATTCACCCTAGTGTATCCCCTTGGGGCGCACCTGTATTATTCGTAAAGAAAAAGGATGGTTCACTTAGGTTGCGCATCGTTATAGAAAGCTCAACTAGGTGACTGTGAAGAATAGGTATCCCTTACCGCGGATCGATGATATATTTGATCAGTTGCAAATGCATCCATCTTTTCCAATATTGATTTGCGGTCCGGCTATCATCAGTTGAGGATTAGGTGTGAAGATGTGTCCAAGACGGACTTTAGGACTCGTTATGGACATTATGAGTTTTGATTCTTCCTTTTGGTCTAACCAACGCCCCTGCAGCATTCATGGATCTCATGAACAGGGTGTTTAGACCTTATCTAGATAGTTTCATAGTGGTGTTCATTGATGATGTGCTAGTCTATTCTCCGTATGAGGCTACACATCGTGATCATCTGAGGGTAGTGTTAGAAGTTCTCTGAGAGCACAAGCTGTATGCAAAGTTCAGCAAGTGCGATTTCTGGATGCGCAAGGTTTATTTTCTTGGGCATGTTATCTCTGGTGCTGGTGTAGCAGTTGATTCAGCGAAGGTTCAGGCTGTATTAGATTGGAAGATCCCTAGGACTCCATCGAAGATTCGTAGTTTTCTTGGTTTAACAGGCTATTATCGGTGATTCTATCGCCGCACCTTTGACTAAGCTAACCAGGAAGGATGTGAAGTTTGTCTGGTCCGAGGAGTGTGAGAGTAGCTTTTAATTATTGAAGGCTAAGCTTACTTCTGCCCCGGTGTTGATTTTGTCGAGTGGTGTAGAGGGTTTTGCCATCTACACAAATGCATCTCAGATTGGTTTAGGCTGTGTGTTGATGCAGCAGGGAATGGTAGTAGCGTATGCTTCTCGCCAATTGAAGGAGCATGAGCGTAACTATCCGACTCATGATTTGGAGCTTGCAGCAGTGGTTCATGCACTGAAGATCTGGAGACACTATCTTTATGGTGTCAGATTTGAAGTGTTCACTGACCATAAGAGTTTGAGGTATCTCTTCTCTCAAAAGGAGTTAAACCTGCGGCAGAGGAGATGGATTGAATTCCTCAAGGACTACGACTTCGATCTTCAGTATCATCCAAGAAAGGCGAATGTCGTAGCAGATGCTCTTAGTAGGAAGAGGTCTTTACTCCAACTGGATTGGAAGATGTTGGAGGATGTTGCCTGTGCGATGACCGAGTTAGAGCCAGCATTATGTCAGGCTTTTGTAGCTCAGTTGTCTATTCAGTCTACTGTGCTTGATGAGGTGATTGAGTAGCAGAAGACTGATCCTAGGCTTCAGGAATTAGTAGGCAAGGTGGGAATTACTCATGATGAGGATGGTGTGATTAGATTTCATCACTGAGTTTGTGTTCCCGATGTGGTAGATGTCCATGAGCATGTTCTTGTAGAAGCTCATAGGTCGAGGTTCTCTATTCATCCAGGTAACAATAAGATGTACCGGGATTTAAAATGATCATTTTGGTGTTCTGGCATGAAGAAGGATGTGGCGGATTTTGTATCCAGGTGTTTAGTATGCCAGCAAGTGAAGGCCAAGCGGCAGCGACCATCTGGTCTTATGCAAAAGATGGAAATCCTAGTATGGAAGTGGGAGGCTATCACCATGGATTTTGTATCAGGTTTGCCCAGATCAGTGAGGGGCAATGACTCGATTTGGGTAATTGTAGATAGATTCTCTAAGACTGCGCATTTCTTGCCTATGAAGAAGAAGCAGTCAGTTGAGAGTTTGACTAGGTTGTATGTTAGTAGCATTATTAGGTTGCATGGTGTGCCGAAGTCGATCATTTCAGATCGAGATCCGAGGTTTACTTCGAGGTTATGGAAGGGTCTTCAGGAGGCATTAGGTTCCGAGTTGAAGCTTAGTTCAGCGTTCCATCCCCAGACAGATGGACAGTCCGAGAGGACTATCCAGACGTTCGAGGATATGTTGAGAGTGTGTGTGCTAGATTGGAAGGGTCATTGGGAGCATCATTTACCTCTTGTAGAGTTCGCATATAACAACAGCTTTCATGCGAGTATTGGTATGGCTCCATTTGAGGCGTTGTATGGAAGGCCTTGTAGATCTCCTTTGTGTTGGGAGGAGACTGGTGATAGGCAGTTGATTGGTCCAGAGTTAGTGCAGGAGACTTTGGATAAGATCCAGCTTATCTGGAAGAGGCTTGTTGCGACGCAAGATAGGCAGAAGAGTTATGCGAACAACAGAAGAAAGGATTTGGAGTTCGAGGTTGGCGAGCATGTTTTTTTGAAGATTTCGCATACTCGAGGTGTTGTCAGATTTGGCAGACATAAGAAATTAAGTTCTAGATTCATTGGCCCGTATGAGATTCTCAGGCATTTGGGCAGCGTGGCGTATGAGCTAGCTTTACCCATGGCATTAGCTAGTGTTCATCCTGTATTCCACGTATCTATGCTCAAGAGGTATGTACGAGATCCATCTCATGTTATTAGTCACGAGCCAGTGGAGATCCATCCAGATCTATCGTATGTTGAGCAACCAGTAGCTATTCTTAACCGGAAGGTTCAGCATCTCCAGAACAAGAGCATTGCATCCGTGAAGGTGCTATGGCGAAACTTCTCGCGAGAGGAGGCTACTTGGGAGCTTGAGGATGCTATGAAGAAGAAGTATCCCCAATTGTTTGAGTAGTGTCATTCTAACTTCGAGGACGAAGTTTTCTTTAATGGGGAGAGGGTGTAAGGCCCTCGAATTTTGCCCTTTTAGTTTCGGTCATGTGTTGTTTAAATGCATTGTGTATAGTGCCATGTATATGCATATGTATGTAATTATTTCTGTACATATTTAATTGAGTATTGTTGTACATATGTATATGTGTTTATTACGTATATGTTGTTTTATTTACATTGTGTAGATAGTATTTAAGTTATACATTATACATTGCATGTATGTACATAGTGTAAGCATGGTTTTTTGCATTTCTATGTTCTGGCCGAAGTGCATGTTAACGTCAACATGCATGGACGTTAGAGGGGAGTTGACGTCCAGATCGATGGACGCCAACTCCCAGTTGGCGGCAACCAATGTGGCCGTCTATTTCCCAGAACTTGTTGCGGTTTCAGATCAGGAAATGACCGTGTTTCTTATGCTCCGGATTAGGAAACCGTCTCCCAACGGTAGGATCCATCCCTTAATGCGTCCCTAAACCCCCTCAGCTTATAAAAACACCCTCTTGCGGCCGGATTAGGTCTTTTGGCTTCTTGTCAAAACACTAGAACTGCTTGTGCAAACCTAAAACTTTGGAGGCTTTAATCTGGTGACTGAAGAGTTCTCTTGGGAATCTACATTGACTGGAAGGAATTTAGAACAACTATGAAGCTTCCCCAACTCCGATGTGCAACCTGCTTCAACACAGAACCGGATCTAGGAGGTTTTTGGCAGGCTTCTTAGCTTGGCCGAGGAGAGCTTCTCCGGCAATTAAATCTCGTTTAGAAATTTTTGAGAGGCAAGTAGTCTTTGTACATCAACCCTACACATGTCAGCTAGGTCGTAGGAATTTTTCAGAATTTATCTCGTGTCCTAGAACCCTCATTCACCTTTTTTTTGTGCATTCAGTCTGTGTTTTATAGACAGGAACTTAACGGTCAGCTTGCTGCCGTTAAGATCCATGGTTGGCGGCATGATCTTGTGACGTTAACCCATGTTGGCAGCAGTATCTGTGCCGCCAACATGTTTGACAGAATGCATGTTTTGATCTTCGTGACATATTTTCCAGATTTCTGGACATGAATAAATGCTGAAAAAAAATTGTATGGTCAAGTATATCCAGTGGATCATGCCATGTGATTAGATCAAATTTTTGTACATTGTACTATTTATTAGAATTTCTGAAATGAAATATTAAGTATGATTTGGCCTTGTTAATTCCTATTTAATTAGATCCATGTTAAATTAGGGTTTTAGAAAATTTCTGTGACTATATGATGATTGTGTTCAGGTGTTAGCACTGCCGGGTATAACTGTGTTATTGTGAAATCTATTGAAGTGAAATCAATGATAAAATGCATGTGATTTGTTTCAATTACTGAAATTCATTTACTGATCTGAAAAATATGGAAAATTGAGCATGTGTTATATTTACTGTTTGGAACTTGTTATAAAAATTTCGTGTTGTTTGAGTAACAGTAGGTACTGTTATGATTTTAAAGAGAGAAAATGACCATGTTAATCATGCTAGTTTAAAATGTATGTGATTCAGTTAATAGCCACCTGTTCAGGACTATATTGGAAGTTGATCATCATTATAAAATAGTAAAAAGCATGCCATGTAAACTGATCCATGTTTATGTGTTAAAAATGCATGTGTGTGTACAAGTGCATGTGAATAACGTAAGTAAATGTGGCAAATGTTTAATGTGTAAATTGTGCCATGTGTGACACTGCTACCATAGAGGGCTGTGGAATTGTACTGTAGTAAAATCCCTACAGGAAGGTTCAATATGAGTGATATCCTAAGGGCATTAAGATGAAATCCTGAAGGTAGACAAGTACCACTAGTTAGGCTAGAGAGTCCTTCTCCCGGTTCTGCGCAGTTAACCAAGATCCATTACTGTGTTGTCTAGGTGATGGATAAGTGTATGTGTATATGTGTGTCCTTCTAGTGGTGGTTTGTTTGTCACAGCAACTAAGTGAAAAATGTGAAAATGTGTATGTGATCATGTGAAATGTGCAATGTGAAATATGTGAATTGTGAAACTATTAAGTGAATGTATCATCATGTGAATTAGTGTAATCTTATGTAAATATGCTAAATCCATGTCAAAACAACAAGTAAAATATGTGTACAATTTTTTTAAATACATGAAAAATTGAATAGAATTCATATTAGGTATGTTGTTTACCTTATGTATAGTTTCATGCTTAAATCATGTAAAGTTGCAAGATGGTTGAATGAAATTTAATTCCTTGAAACATGATGAACAAAAGGTGAAGAGATCATGTTATAAGTTTTATACTTAATTGTTAAAGCAATATAAAACATGCACTATGTTTATCCTTAATTGTTTAGAAAACTAGCATGTGTTCTATGTTCTAAATTGGTAAGCATGTGCCATGTATTCTATTTGCTATAGATTCCATGAATGGTAGTTTTAGTTGTATAAAGCATGTCCCATGTGTATTTATTTCCATTAGAAGATACCATGTGCATGTGTTGTGTGTATGATTGTGTGCATGGATTACTTGATGGATCTATTTATACTCATACTTGCTTCGGCGTATAGGTGCAGGTGTCTCCACTTCTTCCGAGGAAATAGTTAGGAGCGACTCCGAGCTAGAGGAGTAGTTTTTTGTTGTGGAGATCCCTTCTTTGTACTCTTTTTTCATAAGTATGTATTCCAATAATGATGTAATTCGCATGGACAATGTAATTGTATTGGAAATTGTAATAATGTGGATTTTAATATTCTTTCATTACTATTTAGACTGTGGATATGATATAGATGATGGAATAAGATTGAATACTTATTTATTTTCACTGTTCTCTTTAATATTCATGTATATCTCAATCAAATGTTAGTGATAGGTAAATGTCCCACTGTGACGGCGTTCTTTATACCGACATAGATTGGTATAATCGTACAGATATAAGGAGGGTCGTCACACTGTTGGACTTTACTTCATTGTACTTTTCTTTCACTAGTATGTAAACAATGGAATTACGTAATTCATGTGGACAGTGTACTACTTGGAATTGTAATTAATGTGGTCATTAGTATTTTCTTTACTTGCTATACAGACTGTGGATATGATGATGATGATGGAATAAGATTAGTTCTTTTATTTCCGCTGTAATCTTTTGTTATTCACATACATATCAACATATTGTTATAGCGCACGTTGAAGCAGAGCCTTGGAGGGAAGTCGAAGTGCAGGGACACTGCCAGAGGAAGAGAACGTATCGTGCCAAGTCCTTCACGTGGGCGAGAACGAAGTGGGAGATGGCGCGCATGGGAAAAGAAGCGCAAAGTTGTCATATTAATATCATTTGCACCGATATGTGGGGTAGGCCCACAAATACTCTACGTGGAGATTGGGGAATGGATTTGCATATTGACATGTCATGATTTGCACAGACTTGGTTTGTTCTCATTTAGATAACTCGTTTGTTGGTCTCGAGGAGACCGAGGGGAGGCCCCGGTCTGTACGTGACGGTCGTTTTTTATAGAATATTTAAAATCTAATGCAGGGGGCAATGGACTTCTAAACTATCAAAAGGAAAGGCTGCCTCCCTTCGCTGCGGCATCTCGGATCCATGAACAAGCAAGTTGAAGAGAAGTCACACACCACATCGAAGGAGCACATTAGGGATAGAACACTACTAGAAAAACAGGCTATACCTACAACCCAAAACTGTAGGTGTAGGCGAAAAATAATAGGTAATAGTCTTTACCTACAACTTTCCCTACGACTTGACTCGTAGGTATAAACACCGTAGGTAAAACATATACCTACGAAGGAAAAATCGTAGGTGTAGACTTTATCTTTACCTACCACGTATATATATGTAGGTGTAGACTGTGCCTTTACCTACCACATACATATTGTGTAGGTAGTTTAACTAGATGCAGCAAACAGCTACACCTACCAAATTACCACTATATATAATTTTAGAAATATGACCTCTAGGGCCACCCATTACAAACACTTTTACATGTTCACATCCACAACTAACATTTCATACCACCATTCACATCTAAACCAACATTTCATACCATTCACATCCACAACCAACATTTCATGTACACATCCATTCACACATCCATCCACACTTCATTCACAAACATCCACAATTTCTCACAATTTAAATAACATCAAAAGTAAGGTGAAATATACATCTAAGAAAATTTCATCACTAAGATTAAAGTAATACATGACAAGTACTTTCCACATTGTTTATCCAATGGATAAGACGTGTGTACATGAATACTGGAACATCACATATAACTAAGATACTAATCTTGATCACCACTTGTCTCTTAGAATCCAATTGCACCTGAAATTGTCAAAAAAAAAAAAAACAAAGAGAGACAAAGCAAAGTTAGGATAAATTTTATCTCAACATGACAAACATTTAAAGTATAAATAAGTAGAACACATGATATTGTAGAAACCATAAGATGTGGCTTCCAATAGCATCCTTCATTGTCTCCTATTATCATCCTTGATAAATAGTGGGGATTCAGGTTTGTTGGCTAATAAAACAGCAACTTCACAAAAGTCTTGGCCAATAGGCCTGCCCATCACTATTTTTGTTGGGTCTGTACTCATGACAATACCATGGCCACTATATTTCCATACATATCCAACAATTTAACTCTTTTTGATATCAACTACAAGTAAAAAAGTTGAGAAATGATCAATTAGACAAGTGTTGGAATAGAAAGATAACACATGTTAAAAGAATTGTTCCTGATGTACACAAAAAAATATCAAGGCAGCAGGTAATGGAAAAGCCAGCATGGAGCAAAAACCCAGTTAAGATCCACCTGCAACAACAGAATAAAAAAGAAGCTAACCAGAAAAAATCTGTCACCCAACATCAATCGATACCACATAAGAACCAAGAAAAATGGAAGAAGCAGAAAATGCTATGTTTTCGCTGAGGCATCAACATTTGCCATCTGTCTTCGGTTGGGTCATGAGCAATTAAAGGTTTGATGAATATTCTTTTCTGAATGATGTTTGTATCAAAAGATGATACCTCAGAAGAAATACGTTAATTGTGTTGAAAGTAAGCAACAAAATATTACTATCCAAATACTACGAGCATCATCCAATTGCTTTCCTCAACTCTGAAGATAAGTAACTGCTAAACAAAAACTAATATCCACTTCTTGGAGAATGCCTATGGGATCTACTTGGTGTGGTAATAAAATTAATGGCATTGCATGATCACAGACATACTCCCAAGGTGGACAATGGGCAGAAAGAATGTCTTGTCATGGGAACTTTTACTATTAAATCACCAACTTAGGTATGTGACAGGCAGAATAACGTATCCTCACACATAGCTATCGGTCCCCTTCATATATCATATATGACTGACTTTGAATTGGCCTTCCATAATAGATAAACTCCAATCCTGGAAGAAGACTAACAGATCCATGTAAGAATCAGCACATGAGGAAAGGGTCATGAAGATTTATGTAATTTCTGGATATTCAAGTCAACAATGGCCTTGTTAGCACTAATATTAATGAACTCAAAATGGGTCAAAAGGTGACTCTAAGTAAGAGGTCAAATTGCAGTGACATAGATATGAATCAGATAAATAATTCAACTTGAGAGTCATAAATGGGTGTATGTAGCTAGTATAAAATAGCATCAATTTTAACAATAGTTTGGGGACATGGGGCGTTCTCATGGGCTGAGATGAGCCTAGCCTAGCCTAGCCATGCCAAACTGGGCTCTCTCCCATCAGTGCCGGAGGGGGAGATCCCCCTCCAGTGCCCCCTCACACCCAGCACCTCTCTCTCTCTCTCTCTCACCAGAGAGGGGGCTCCCAATTCCCCCACACACACTCTCTCTAGTCTGGCCGTTCCAAACATACATGATGGTTTGGCTTTTCGTTTGTTTCCTCATGCTATGTACTGACCATGTATACAAATGTAAACTGCCGAGCTCTTGTAAAATCCAGTGAAACAGAACATGTTTTGTGTGAAAATAAGGAAACAAAAAAAATGGTTGCCATCCTAGGAGGGTCTCAGGATTTGTCTTTGGTGATGACATGTTCTTGTTCTTCTGAGTGATCACTTTTGCTGATCAAGAAACAAAAAGAGAAAAAGGGGGATGTTATTGAGAAATCCTCACACTGAGAAAAAAGGGGGACGTTACTGATCAAGAAACAAAATTTCCTTCTTCTCCTTGAAAAGGGCCAAGAGTGAGACACCTGAAACCTTGACTACTTTAAACCGGACGCCTGGAATATCTCCCACGGCATGCCCCTTACGACCAAATCCCCCAATCAGTACCTCATCGTTTTCATCGATATAATTTAAACAACCATCGTTAGGGACAAAGGCAGCTATCTTCTTCCCATTCTTAATCAACTGGACTCGAGCACACATACGGATAGCAGAGTTAGGCTTCTTAGCCTCAATGCCTATTTTCTCCAAGACATTGCCTTTGGCATGCGAAGAACCTTGAAACGACTTCTTCCATTCATTGCCGAGATGGCTTTTCTTATACGCCTTGTCTGCCCACCTCTGAGCTCTCCTATGGTTCTTCAGCTTGCGGGCGGCTCCCATACCACGGGTCTTCCCCATTTTTGCAAGTTGAGGGTTCGATCTCCTGGGGGAAGAGGCAGAAGAGGAAGAGATCATGTATCTCACCGTGCCGGGGATGTCTCCGCCGCGTACGCTGCCGCTGCAAAACCGGACGCCGTCGCCGTCCCTCGTCGGCTCCTCGCCCTCCTGCAGCTTCCGAGTGCGAACTGGCGGCTGACCCTTTTCTCGCGGCGCAAAGAAACAACGAAATGGGAATGGGGACTACAGGGTTTACAGGGTTTACGGTTTGAGTGTTGGGATAAAAATAAAATTTATTAATATAATATTCATCAAATATTGTAGGTATAGAGGTCTATATCCTTACGAAAAATTATTGTGTAGGTATTTGTCCCTTAAGTTTTGGCGCCATTAGATATTTTGAGGGCGGGAGAAGAAAATTTGGGAAACTAATGACTTATACCTACTATTAATATTTAATGTTAGTAAAATTATGTTTATAGCGTAGATAAATCTATTTTATACCTACAATTAGTCTACGAGTAGATACGTGCCGTAGGTAAAACCTATTTTTCTAGTAGTGGAATCCATCCCGTTCCCCTCCAATATCATGGCATTACCAATATCCGTCGTCCATTATCCCCTTCTTGCGCACACTGTCCCTTTTAAGATTTGTTTTTTCCTTATATAATATCCCTGAACTTCCCAACGAAACATGAACATGATTAGAAGATAATAATACGCATACATGTGCTTGAGTTCCAATTAGACTAGATAAACTGTGTTAATTTTTGTCATATTATGACGGGTCTGTTCAGTATGGGTTTAACTTAATTTTTGGATAAACTGAACCTCCTTCCCCAACTCAATCGGATCAAATTGAAATTATTTCAGTTCTATTAAATTCAAGTGAACATTTTATATTAATTTAAATGTCATTAGCTTTATTAATATTTATATGTTTAAATTGATGGAAAAATTTAAAATATATATGTTTGTAATTTAATTTATGTATATAATTATATTTTAATATGTTTACTATAAGTGTATTATACAATATTAATAATAATTATAATATTTCAATTTATTCGGTTTAGTCTCAATTCACAACATGTGAAATCGAATTGAATCGATTTGAAAATTCAATCTGAACCGAACATGATCAACCCAAACCAAAACGGTCAGTCCGGTTCGTTTTTTCATTTTGAACCAAATTGTAATAGAGGTGAAATAAGCCTTGCAACTTTCATAGAAGAGTTGTCTGCACTAATCAAAGAGAGATATTTACGACACCGACGTGTACACCGGGTGCCCAAGGTTCACCGAATTACCGTCAAACTGAGCTTGGGATCGACCGCAGCATATCACATCGGTTCGGCAGTTTGGCCTAGCCTCCAGCTTCGTCAACCTCCTTCCTCAGGTGCTTCATCAGCCCTCCAACCCCGACCTAGCCTCTATATGCCATTGCCCGCCACCTCCATCTTCTCCAAGGTCTCATATGCAGATGCTCCATCTTCATCTAGCGTTGCGCCGGTCGTCTGCACGGTGTCGCAACCAGCTCTGCAATGCGGCGTTTGTGCTGCCCTACATCCAGCCCCACCTGCCTCCACGACATCCATCAGTCGGCGGCGCAGTGAGTGGGGTTGTGAGAGAGAGAGAGAGATTTTTTTGGTGGGTGACAAGCTTTTGTGATGGCACTCGCAACCCAACCGTACCTGAGGAATGACTACAAGTCGCCAAACACGATATGATACCGTATGACTAACACACTAAAAATAGATAAATATTTAGTGTACATTTTAGTGTGCATTAAGCATGGCACACTCATTAAAGATGTGTCATTTATCTTTGAGAGATTCTAATATCTCCTCCATCTCTCTTTTTCAAATTCCAAAGATAAATAACACACTCTTAATGGATATGCTCAAATTAGTGCACACCATGATTGTCCTTAGCTACCGTTATATGTAGGTGGTTGGAATTCTTCATAATCACCTACATTTTAAATAGATGAAATAAGTCACTATTTTTTATTTTTAAAAACTCATAGACAATGTTAGAAAACATAGCTCCAGTCCAAGGTTCCACCGATTGTGCCACCTCGCACTGACCAATGACAACACCCTCCGTGCAATCAGAATCGCATATTGGGTGGCGTGAGTGTTTCTCGTATAATGAAGTTAATATCAAGCGGAGGACCTCGGTTGGGTCGATCGGTTAGAACTCTTGCTTAAAAATAGGAGGTCCCGAGTTCGATTCTTGGAGAGGATTTACCTGATTTACATACAATCGAGGTGTGTAAATCCGGAATTTTTTCGGTCAAGTGGGGTAAGGACAATACGGGTACACGGAAAGTAAGAACACCCAAATCCTAACCCTGGAGTTCACGAACATCAATCCTTGAGCCTACAAAACCACACGGGGCGAGATTTCCTCGTTATAAAAAAAAAAAAAAGTTAATATCAAGCATCTCAGAGTATCTACCAGCACAATCGAGGCAGCTGATGGGTGCTGCCACATGGGTACATGCAATCCTCGAGGTGTGTAAATTCGGATTTTTCCGATCAAGTGGGGTAAGGACAATACGGGTACACGGAAAGTAGGAACACCCAAATCCTAACTTTAGAGTTCACGAACATCAATCTTTGAACCCACAAAACCACACGGAACGAGATTTCCTCGTTATAAAAAAAAAAAAAAAAAGTTAATATCAAGCATCTCAGAGTATCTACCAGCGCAGTCGAGGCAGCTGATGGGTGCTGCTACATGGGTCTGCATTGGTTCCACCACCTTTTCTGTTGTGCCAGCTGCGGAGCTGTTCACAGAGCAGACCTTGTCGGCTCGTCTTATTTTACACACAGTCCAATCTCGATGACTTTGATCTATAAACAAACAACAAGGTTTTGCTCTCCGCTGAAGACAGGACAAAAGCAATCAGATCTGAACGTTGAATGGCCCGTGATCTGTTCTTTTTTAAGGCAACATGGAGGGCATCACAACGATGCATTTAACCAGCAACTATAAACCTGGAAACCTGGTGGGAGAAATCAGAAATGGAGAGAAACAATCTTTTTTTTTTTTTACGTTTTTCATGGTTTTACACGGTGGGTTGGAGCAGGGAACAATCCCCCACACAGTCATCATACTGCATCAAGAATTTTGGATCTCGTGTACCACCGATCCCATCATCCTAACACTACCACCACAGAGGAGACGAAGGCACTTCCTGCGCAAGACAATTAGAGGAGGACGACCATTCCCGCAGTTCCAAACAGACAAGACAATCCGCCCTGCAGTGACGTGAGATGGGAGGAGGATTGGTGCAGTAACTAGAAACGAGGGGAATTTTTTTTATTTACTTGTGTATTTATTTTTTCCAAGTTCCTACGAAAGGCACCCAGAATCTGTTCTTGAATCTACTCCTGATTGATTGGGAAGACACCTTCTGAAATACACAGGAGAAAAAAAGAAAGGATCACCCGAAAGAGAGCAGAGCGTCCGACTCCAAGCTAGTTCTCTGTAAGCGGAAAAGCTCCCTTCCTATTAAACTCTCAGTTTCGTCTCATACCCATCAAACGCAAAATCTAATACCCCACCTGATGTCGAAACTGGAAGCATCAAGAGGATCTGATACATGACAATGCAAAGGACGGGTTTAGAGCTGTTAGTGCTCCTACTACCAGTTCCTAATAACAAGAACAAGACGGGGTGGGTGGGGGGGGTTGAGAACATCACATTGAAGTATGAGGTTTGACACCACCCTGCAGCATTCAACTCAACCAATTGATTTATGAGTGAAGATGTCCCCCGACCCATACACAAGTGACGTAGGATTGAACAAAGATGCACTCCACACTGGGAAAGGGACTTGAAATTACACAGATGCGGATCATTCTGTGCACAATAAGCAGATTCCGTTTTCCCAAAAGATTCAGCTCATTTCATCTTCTTGTGTTCCCTCTGCTACCATTTGTTTCAGACAAAATTTCACAAGTGATTCAACAAGGAGCAACAGCAAACAGGGCATCATCAATATCTGTGGAAGGGAAGAAAGAAATGAAGAATTTCATTAAGTAGATAATCTCACTTGTCAAATAACATGTTAGCATAGAGAAAGGTGGAAAGAAAAAATGGGGGGGGGGGGGGGGGGACATAATTTTATGTTTCCCTTCCAGTTCTGTGGATCCATGGCAGGCCTCCATCCTCAGAAGCAGTGTCTGCAGATGAAGAAAACTTCCCCTTCTTACCAGACCACTGCCATATCTTTGACACAGACAAGCTCTCACCTTTGCTCCCAGCCCACAACATCTTCCCATCTGCACCACCCAGAGTTGCCACACTCCTCCTGCCCCCACCTTCCCCACCATCCCCGTTCCTGCTGCTGCTCAGTGCCACCTGCAGATTGGAGCCAGCAACCACATACTGGTAAGCTCCCATGGAGTAGCACCTTCTGGCATCCACACTGTTGCTGCTGCTGCTGCTGCCGCTGCTCGCCCCCTCCTCTCTTCTGACACTGTTAGGAGAAGGAACAACACCATCCCCCCCAGCACCATCTGCATCTCCCCCACCACTATTCAAGCTTCTAAATTTGCCAATCCTCACCGAGAACACCCTCTTCTCGATGCCCCTTCCCTCCTCCACTTCCACGGCCTTCAAACCCGGCGAAGGGTGCCCAGCTTCACCGTCGGCCGGCGGCATCCCTACCTCTTCCCGCCACTCCTCGGAGTCGAACACCGGGTTCTCGATGGCTCGCCCGGGTACAAAGAGGCTCTCCCTGCACAGCGGGCAGGTGGAGTTGGAGAGGAGCCACGTGTCGATGCAGTTGATGTGGAAGGCGTGGCTGCAGGCGGGGAGGAGCCTGAGCTTGTCCTCCTCGGCGAACTCGCAGAGGCAGACGGCGCAGTCGGAGGGCTCCTTGGGGCCGACGACCTCTCTGTAGAGGAACACGGGGAGGGCGTCGATGGAGGACTGGTCGAGGCCGGAGTCATGGAGGTGGAAAAGCTGCTGGAGCTGCCTCTGGAGGGCATAGGAGCCGGGGATCTCCCTCACATAGATGCCGCTGCGTGCTGGGGAGGACGGGGGGCCCTGCCTGGTGAGGAACCTGATCAGAAGGTGCAGCAGGCCAGAGACAAAGACGATGAAGGCCAGGATCACAATGATGAAGAGGACCGCGGGGCTCTTTTTGCTGCTGGAAGAAGGCGAGGGGGAGAAGAGGAATCTGTGAGATGGGAGTCTGCTGCTATCTCTGTGGCTGATCTGGTGCAGAGCCGCCCAGGTCATTTTTGCCGATGTTGCGGTCGAAGATGCGAATTTTCGTCGATTCGAGGAGCTAGATAAACTTGACAGATTTGAGCAAACGGGTAACAGAAAAATCGGTTCTTTCTCGCTCCCCACATCAAACAACTGCCATTTCAATGTCAAAGTGGAGGGACGGAGCACCCCAACCAGACTTTGAAGCTCCAGGAGATGGGAAGAGGAAGGCTCCTCTCTCCGTTTCTTTACTCCATTTCTCCACTCTGTTGCAGAAAGAAGAAACAAGGTTTACTGGAAATTGGGAGAGGAATGGGAGGAGTAGAGTTGAAGCTTATTTGGCTGAGGGTGCAACCGGCATAGAGCTGTGTTTCACGAGCAAGAGCGGTGGTAGCGATGAGCAGGCACAGGTGGAAGTGGAATGGTGGACTGGGAGTCCCAGATCTCCCACCTTGCTCTGCTTGCTGGTACAAGGACCAAGGACCGAAGGGCAAAATTGCTTTGCCAATTGCCACTCGGGAGTCGGGAAGGGAAGCACAGACGGCAGGGTTTAAGTTTATATCAGGTTTTTTTGGGGTAAAGCATGGGGGGAGGAGTGCTTCTCTCGAGGCACGAGCAATTGTTTCTCGGCAAACTTGCGCTAACAATAGAAAGATGTATTTCTCATCATGCAAAATCCAAATTTTCTCGTTAGAAAAATATTTAGTACACAATAATTATGTGGGTAAAAATTGACATCTCGCATAAGATTGTGCCTATTCATAGAGTGGGATATCATTATAATATTTTATTTTTACTTTTTTAATTTTAAAATATTAGATGACACAATTTCACTGAATATGTTTAATTAGAGTATATAAAAAATATGCACTAAATATTTCTCCATCTGATTATTGATTTGATGATGTGGATTGTATGATTTGTCGTAAACTTTGAGTTTGATGATTCATATTAACTCACATGATAGAAGAGAGATTGAAAGGAATGTGAAGTCTCACATCTCACTTGGGGTCATGTACTTGTAAATAGGGCTATTAATGGGCCGACTGGGTCAACTCGACAGGCCTGCAGGTATGGCCTGTTTGTGGGTTGACTGCAAGACTCTTTTCAACCTGTAAATTTTTAGTTGGATCTAAAGATTCAGTCCGACTAGGTCCACGAGTTGAACTTGGGCTTTAAGTTCGACTCGACGAGTCAACACGAATCATTCCCTTTTCTTTTTTTCTCCTTTCAAATCTTAAATTTTACTTAGTTAAATTTAGACTATTTTATTTACTTAAAAATAAAAATCTCTCTTTTCAAACAAATTAAGTAATCAATATCAAAACCCTGCTTAATGAGTGAGATTATAAATTTATATTATTAAATATATTGTTTTTATTAATTTCATTTTTATTTAAATATTCGAACTAGATTAGATCTTAATCGGACTTTACATTTTTGTAAAAATATTAGGACCGACCCGATACAATTTGGACCTGAGCCGAATTTAGACTTTCATATTGATGAGTTGGGCCTGAGCCTGACTCATCTAAGTCCAGCTCAGACCCGGCCCGTTGAAAGTCCTACCTGTAAATCAATGGGCTAAATTTACAACAAAATTTAAATCTAATTTAAGACAGTATCTCTCCTCTTAAGGCTAAATCAACATCCATTCTATTCGAGGCATTTTAAGGTACAAGAGTAAAGTCTACAAAACAAAAACTTACAAGAGTATTTTTTTTATTTACAAAAGTAAGGTTTACAAAACAAAAACTTACTAGGGTAATTTTTTTGGATTTATTTTACATATTATCCCCGAAATCTATGAATATTTTAAAGGGAAAATTAATTGGGGGTCCCTGTCAGAGGCTGGTACTTTTTTCCTCGTCCCTGTCAGAATACTGGTAAACGTAAAGTCCCTCTTTTTCATCCGGTTTAATTTCCAGTCTCTGCTTTTCACACGTCACCATTTACGACCCTCCACGCACGGTTTCCGTCTCGTTGGCCTCCGTCTCTTTTTCCCATTCCTGTCTTACCCTTCCATCCTTTCCAATCCCACGTCCTATCCAGTCTGAACGATGGGAAGTTGCTGTTACATAGCGTGCAGAGAACTGTTACAGCTAGCATTGTAATGACTTACACAGGTGCTTTCGAAGGCCCGTGAACCGTTCTTCACAACTATAAAAAGAACCGAGGGTCTCATCCTTCACAAGCTTCTCTGAGTCTTCTTCTTCCTGTCTTGCTTGCTCATCTTCTTTCCTCTTTATTTGCAGATGTTTACATCTAACCGTGCCCCCCAGAGGGATGGCAAGGCACCTGCCTCACCGGTGACACCGTCGCCCCCGGTGCCACAGGCTCCACCATCGTCGTCGACCTACAGCCCCACTACTGGAAGGGTTTTTACATCGGGTGGAACATGGCTTTACAGAAAGTCTCTCGGCTGTACCACCACAAGGGCCTCACCAACATCCTCCCTGACATCAGCCCTAGGGCAGAACACATCTGTTCCTCACCTTCCTCTGGTCCCTCCCCGGGCCGTTCCTCTTCCTCCCCTCCCACGTCCACCTAGTAATCGGGTTAAGGAGTTTAGATTAATTGTAAGTAGTTCCTCTCCCTCCCCTCCCTCCCGGCCCGTTCCTCCTCTCCTCCCTCCCCGGCCCGTTCCTCCTCCTCCTCCCCTCCCATCCCGGCCCGTTCCTCCTGACCTCCCCTCCCATCCCGCCCGTTCCTCCTCTCCCCTCCTCCACCACCAATATCCTTTTTCCACCACCGAGTGATCGGGTTATGGAGTTTAGATTGTAACAGTGCTTGTTTATGCAATATATCTATTTTTTTTTTATGCAGTCTTCTGTGGGCTTGTATATGATCTCTATTATGCAAACGCAACGTATACTGTAATATGCTAGCATTATTGTAACAGGATTAGGAGGCTACTGTAATAGTAACGGCAAAACCGTAGTGGTCTCACTGTAACCTCCTATCATGTATACTGTAATGAGAATATGCAACTATTGTAACAGGTTTGTACGTATACTGTAATACTGTAGTTGTAGGTGTGCGGTCAAAGCTAAAGGAACGATGTACTGCTCAAACAGTAACCTCATAGTGTCACGCCCCAACACGGAATATCGGAGCGCGAAGGCAGTTGCAAGAAAAGGTATAGAGCGTATACTAGACATCAAACCATTGCACACTGAATAATACTAAAGCAAATCTTTCTCATTAATAATTTTCCAAATGTCTAGTTACAAACCACTAATATCAGAGCCATTCTAAAGGGCCCAATTACATTGCAACAGAAGGAAATAACTAACTACAACTCTAAGATAACATAATGACTCAAGGGTACTCCTGGCTTCACACTTGGTCATTCCATTCCTCGTGAGTGTATGTGTCATCCTCGGTCTCACCTGAGAACACAACATCAAATAACGTAGGTGAGCGATAACGCCCAGTAGGACTTAAATCTCAGGCTCAAGCAGGCTTTAAATAATTAACGCATTTAATGGCAGAGTGTCTAGAGATAGCAGGTACAAGAGAGTCAAAATATAGTAAGAGATAGCACAACAGGTAACAAGATAGCACAATAGCACGAGATCGAGTATAGTTTCCAAAATAGCACAAGTATCGAATATAGCACGAATAGCAGGATGGCCATAGCACAACTAGCACAAGTATAGTAATAGCATGACGAGTATAGAACTTGTTTGTCATTCTAGACATCGAGAGAGTATAGCACGTTTGTGTTTTGATTGTCATATAGATAGTCGAGATAGATAGCACTTGAGTGTAATGCCAAACATTCTGATCATTTAACTCCCATAGGCACTAGCACTTTCGGGCGCACATCCTAGGACCAGATCGGGCCCTTTATATATTGCCAGGCATTGGTTATATTGTTTATCTTTAGACAATCAGTCAATGGACCATATAGAGTACCAAGAAATAGATAAGAGCACAAGATGAATAGATGAGCTAGTAGAGTGAACGTGAATAGGTGAGCGAGTAGAGTATAGATGAGAGCCAGTGGACATTGCACGTAATACGTCGAGTAATCAGGCGATAGTAACAGTTGCACAACACGCGCACTTGGTGTTGGCAGTCAGGTGGAACTCACGACCCTACCACTGGCCTTGTTATGCACAGGTCCAGAGGTCCGGCGTGATTTAAGACGAGAGTGAATCTCTAATAGCCGTTTGGATCATATAGATCCCTAAAGGGTATCATAGGTATTAGGGTACAACCGGCTCGTCGACCATGTGGGAATCCATGATCAGAGGAGACTTACGGAGGCCTTGTGCAAGAGTTCACTAGTCCGGCGAAAGGAATATCCGACGGAGAGTTCACCACAAGCCAAGAAAAGTGTGTTTATAAAACAGGTGCTCGACGTTCTAGAGGAATTCTAGGATAGTGGAGCGTCGATATCGGTATTATAAACATTGCAAAAACGAATACAAGTCCTTAAAATAGGGCAATTAATGTACTTTATTTCAATAATTACCAGGCACATTATGAGATATTTTCTGCAATATTTCAGCCATAAATGGATGGTTCAAGTGTGTGTAAGTGCAAAGAAATCATAGATAGAAATAAGTCGTGAACATGTATTTTAAATCATTCAATATAGCATCCTTTTTAAGTAGGGTTTTTACTGGGGTATAACGGTAAGAAGGCGACAAAAATATTTTTCATGGGTTTTTCTCAAAATTCTTATGAAGGCGACATAGGGCTGTAAGGATGGCGACATGGGCCAGGCAGAACGCGAAAGGGTCTTGCACAGGTCGCGACAGGGCATGCAAATCGGGTACTGAGAACGCGACGGCTCACCTGTCGCCTTCTTGGTCGCGACAGGGAGGCTGTCGCAATCAGGCCCCAGAAAGCGACATGTCGAGGCATCGCCTTCTGGTTGTCTGCGCCTGACTCTGACAGGAGTCAGACCAGACATTGGATTGCGGACCAGGGATTTCAATTTTTGATAGAGGGTTGTTCAAAAATCCATAACTAATTATATACACGATGAAAAATCATGAAATCAATTGCAAATTAAACTAGACATGTAAGGGTACTTCCAGTAAATCGGAATCTGAGAGAGAGCATGGTTTGAGCATGAACAACAACGAGTAACACAGAACATGACATAGAGAGCAAGACTGATTTAATTCGAGCAACATGCTCAATGAAATTTAGGCTTTTTGGGGGCAAATAATCCCTAACAACAAGAAGTATCTACAGTAAAATTTCGTAGCATGGGATCAAGTATACATAGAGATTTGAATTGAACATGACACTCGGGTTATCATGTTTGCAGTTCTTCAAAATTAAGAACAAAAGATAGGATGGATGGAAAAATATGAAACTTGGGGGTTTCGTTCAAGAGGGTAGGAAGAACCTACAGAAAAAGTTTCATGGTTTATGCTTGTGAGAATGCCTACCCTTGACTCGATTTGTCTTCTAGGGCTAGGACTTGAAGAACAAGGAAGAAGCTTCAAGTTCTTCTTCTCTCCACGAAATCCTCTCCTCCTTAGCCTCTTCTCCACGTCCAGCAACTCTTGGCAACGAGCTAGGGTTGCCCAAGAGAGTTTAAGAGGTGTATTTATGCAAGTATGTATTTCTATTCCTACTATTACTCTAATTCCTCTTTAATTACGAAATTTCCTTACTCCCACCTTCCTTCCTTGCCTTCCAATCTCTATTTAGACTTGGAAAAGATCCAAATTCGTGCTAACCCATATGGGTAGGGTTAGGAATCCAATTCCAACTCTAACTTCCTATTTAGTGCATTAAATACCCCTTTTCTATTTAGGTAATAATTTAGTTACGAATTTAAGGTATTTTCCTATTATTCTCCCTTTGTAAATTCATATTTTTGACCCAATAAATTCTAGAAGATCCATTAAGCAAAGCCCATTACTCTTTTCTATTTAATGGGTTTTATTTAATGCTCTATTTAAATATCCATTTAGCTCGGTTTTAAATTCTTTATTTAAATTTTTATTTTTCGCAAAAATTCAGGTTGCTACATCCTCCCCCTCTTAAAAGAATTTGGTCCCCAAATTCACATGACCTTACAGGAGAGAATGACTTACCGAATAGGTTAGGGTAGTTTCGTCTGATAATTCCTTCCGGTTCCCACGTAGCTTCTTCCACTCCGCGGTTATTCCATAAGACCTTCACCACGTGAATGGGACGATTTCTGAGTTGTTGTACCTTCCGGTCCAATATCTTGATCGGCTTCTCTTCATACGTCATGTCCTTGTTTAACACCAGATCATCATGGCGAATGACATGTGTAGGATCGTACACATATTTTCTAAGCATGGAGACATGGAAGACATTATGCACACTTGCCAAATTTGGCGGCAAGGCCAGTCTGTAAGCAACTTCACCAATCCTTTCAAGTACTTCGAAAGGACCAATAAATCTTGGACTAAGTTTTCCTTTCACTCCGAATCTTCGAATACCCCGGGTAGGAGATACCTTTAATAGCACATGATCTCCTATTTGAAATTCCAGATCCCGTCTTCTCTTATCGGCATAGCTCTTCTGTCTAGACTGAGCAATCTTGAGTCGATCTCGTATCATCTGTATATCCCGGTTGTACTTTGTACCATGTCAGGTCCTAACCATTGTTGTTCTCCCACTTCATTCCAGCACACAGGAGATCTACAATTCCTGCCATAAAGTGCTTCAAATGGTGTCATTTTAATACTCGCCTGGTAACTGTTGTTATAGGCGAACTCAATCAAGGGTAAGTGTTCATTCCAATAACCCTTGAAATCTATAATGCAGGCTCTTAACATGTCTTCTACAATTTGATTTGTTCTCTCAGTTTGCCCATCAGTCTGCGGTGAAAGGCAGTACTAAAATTAAGTTCGTACCAAGGGCAGTTTGCAGACCTTTCCAAAAATGAGAGGTGAACCTTGGATCTCGATCTGAGATAATAGATGACGGAATACCGTGCAACTGCACGACCTCCTTGACATATAATGCAGCTAGCACCTCCACAGACCATGTACTCTTTATGGGTAAGAAGTGCGCCGATTTGGTCAACCGGTCAACGATGACCCATATGGCGTCGAGTCCACCACGAGTCTTAGGTAAACCCATGATGAAGTCCATGCCAATGCTTTCCCATTTCCACTCTGGAATATCTAGTGGTCTGAGTACACCGGCAGGGCGCAGGTGTTCCGCTTTTACTTGCTGACATGTGAGGCAATGAGCTACATGCTCGGCTACTTCCCTCTTCATATTCGGCCACCAAAATGTTCTTTTCATGTCTTGATACATTTTGGTTCCTCCTGGATGAATAGTGTACTTTGTTTGATGAGCTTCATCCATTAGTTTCCTTTTTAGGGCTTCGTTATCTAGGACACAAGTTCTTCCATGGAATACTAACCTTCCATCTTCAGTCATGGCAAAATCCGGTCTGTCCGCTAAGGTTTCCTTGACACGAACCAAGAATGGATCGTTGTCCTGTTGCATCTTGATTTCTTCCAGTAGATCGGATTGGATTTTGAGATTGGCAATCAAAACATGATCATCCCCATGTTCAATATTTAAGCCTAGCTTCGCGAATTGTTCAAGTAATTGCATCTCGCCAAGGACTAGACTTGAGATAGATGCCATTGGCTTTCTACTAAGAGCATCAGCCACGGCGTTTCCCTTACCTGGATGGTACTGGATGTTGAAATCAAAGTCCTTTAGATATTCTAACCATCTTCTCTGCCTCATGTTGAGTTCTTTTTGAGAGAATAAATACTTCAGACTTTTATAGTCTGAGTAGACAGTGAATTGCTCGTCATATAGATAGTGTCTCCAAATTTTTAATGCGAAGACCACGGCAGCCAACTCCAAGTCATGCACAGGGTAGTTGACTTCATGCGTCTTCAATTGCCTTGAGGAATAAGCAATGACCTTCTCCTTTTGCATTAGTACACAGCCTAGCCCAATTCCTGAGGCATTAGTGTAGATAGAGAAACTTTCTCCCTCTACTGGTAGAGCGAGAACGGGTGCTGAGGTAAGGCAGTCTTTGAGAGTTTGAAACTCTTCTCACACTCTTTACTCCAGGAGTAGGGATTCTCCTTTCATGTCAGACGCGTGAGTGGTACGGCGATCTTAGAGAAGTCCTTGATGAACCGCCTGTAGTATCCAGCCAGTCCTAGGAAGCTTCTTATCTCGGTGACGTTGGTTGGTCTCTCCCAGTTGAGTACAGCTTCGACTTTGGAGGGATCAACAGAGATGCCGTCCTTTGTTATGACATGGCCCAAGAAAGACACTTCTTCGAGCCAGAACTCGCACTTGCTTAATTTTGCATATAGTTTGTTGTCTCGTAAGACTTGCAGTGCAGTCCTCAAGTGTTCTTCATGATCTTCCTTGGTCTTGGAATATATGAGGATATCGTCGATGAAGACGACCACAAATTTGTCAAGGTATGGCCGATATATGCTGTTCATAAGTTGCATAAAGGCTGCAGGAGAATTGGTTAGACCAAAAAACATAACAACAAATTCGTAATGTCCATACCTGCTCCTGAAAGCCGTTTTGAAGATATCGTCATCCTTGATCCTCATTTGTGATAGCCAGATCGAAGATCGATCTTGGAGAAATATTGCGCTCCAGAAATTTGGTCGAATAGTTCATCGATCCTAGGTAATGGGTTCTTGTTCTTGATGGTAAGCTGATTGAGTTGTCGATAGTCGATGCACAGCCTCATCGATCCATCTTTCTTCTTCACAAATAGCACAGGAGCTCCCCATGGTGAGGTACTAGGTCTGATGAACCCCTTCTCCAGCAGCTCCATTAGTTGTGCTTTCAGTTCCTTCAGCTCGGCAGGTGACATCCGTATGGTTGACGTGATACCGGTGCAGATCCAGGAGTCAACTCAATGGCGAAGTTGACGTCACGTTCAGGGGAACTCCGGGTAAGTCTTCAGGGAATACGTCTGGGTAGTCCTGGACTATATGGATGTCTTCTATCTTTGAACCCTTCTTTTCGACTATGACGGCCGCAAGGAAAGCAAAACATCCCTTCCTTATCATGTTATGGGCTTTTAAGGCGGAGACTAGGGACATCCGCTTCTTATGTCTAATTCCAGTGAATGCTAATTTAGGAAAGTCACTAAACATTACCCTTCCTTTCTTACAATCAACTCTTGCCCCATATGTGGACAGCCAGTTGGCTCCCAATATGACGTCATACCCTTCCATAGACATACATACCAGGTCGGCCTTTAGGTTATGGTCTCCGATCATTACATCGGCTAATGGAAAGTATTGGTTTAATTTCTCCTTCTCCCCTAAGGCTGTCGTGACAGAGAATTCACCACCCATGGTTGTAGGTTTTGCAGTCAGGGTATTAGCAAAGTGTTGAGATATAAATGAATGAGTAGCTCCAGTATCAAATAACACAAATGCTGGCAAGGAAAAGACTCGCAGGGTACCTTCCACCACGCCACCTTCCTCGATGGTTTCTTCATCGTGTAGGGCTTGCAGCCTACCCTGTTTCTTAGGCATAGCGGTGCGCCTCTCATTTTCTTTCAGCATCGGGCACTCGGTATGCGATGCTCATGACTTCCGCAGTACAGACACGCTCCGGCTTTTCTCCAGCACTCATCAGTGGTGTGACCAGGCTTGTCACAGTGTTTGTAGTGGCTTTTTGTTGGAGTGTTGGGTACGAAAACCTTGGGTTTCCGTTCTTGGCTAGATCCCTCTGTGATGTTGAAGGGACGCTTTTTGCCGATGGTCGGCTTGGCAGATGCTGGTCCCGATGTCATTTCTTTCTTGACGAACTTCCCTTTGATACGGTCGGTGAAGTCCGTAGCATCTTCTAGTAGCTGGGCCTTCCTAACCATCTCGGCATAAGTTTGTATTTCGAGTGGCGCTAGTTGAGTAATGTACTGAGGCTTAAGGACATTTAGAAAGCGCTTAGCCTTCATTCTCTCAGTGTTGATTAGATGTACATCGTAGCGTGCCAGTCTAGAGAACTGGGCTTCATATTCTGCTACCATCAGGCTTCGCTGTTTAAGAGCAGCGAATTCAGCAGCTTTCTTTTCCTGTACTCGTTCAGAGAAGTACTTAGCATTATAAGCTTCCTTAAATTCGGTCCAAGTAAATTGGTCGTTATCCCTCGTGGCTTCTACGGACTCCCACCATGCACGGGCATCCATCTCCAGTTGGAATGTCGCTAATAGAAGTTTGTCTCTGTCCGCACATTGCATTACACGGAAGATCCTTTCCGTTTCCTTTAGCCAGTGCTCCGCTTCATCTGGATCCGTAGACCCACTGAACCTAGGCGGGTTCAGACCCCTGAAATCGCGATGCAGCTCGCCAGCACCTGGTTGGTTTCCTCCACGGTTACCACCGCCTTGCTGGGTGCTTGTAGTATGGCACGAGTCAGTTCCTGGAGGGATTGTTGCATGCCTCTCATCTGGGCACGTTCCGCAGTCATTGTAGCTGTTTAGTTCCTACAAAATAGTTGGATAGCTGTAATGCTGGTTAAAAGTTTAATTTTGTGCGTGTGTGAGTTTATTTTAGCTAATTACCCATGGTTCTACCCACATCTCCCATAGGTAGGATTACTGACTCTTAGTCGAGGCTGGTCAACCTAGATCACCCTATACTTAGAATAACCTAGGCTCTGATACCACAAAACGTCACGCCCCAACGCGCGGAATATCGGAGCGCGAAGGCAGTTGCAAGAAAAGGTATAGAGCGTATACTAGACATCAAACCATTGCACACTGAATAATACTAAAGCAATCTTTCTCATTAATAATTTTCCAATGTCTAGTTACAACCACTAATATCAGAGCCATTCTAATGACCCAATTACATTGCAACAGAAGGAAATAACTAACTACAACTCTAAGATAACATAATGACTCAAGGGTACTCCTGGCTTCACTCTTGGTCATTCCCTTCCTCGTGAGTGTATGTGTCATCCTTGGTCTCACCTGAGAACACAACATCAAATAACGTAGGGTGAGCGATAACGCCCAGTAGGACTTAATCTCAGGCTCAAGCAGGCTTTAAATAATTAACGCATTTAATGGCAGAGTGTCTAGAGATAGCAGGTACAAGAGAGTCAAATATAGTAATAGATAGCACAACAGGTAACAAGATAGCACAATAGCACGAGATCGAGTATAGTTTCCAAATAGCACAAGTGTCGAATATAGCACGAATAGCAGGATGGCCATAGCACAACTAGCACAAGTATAGTAATAGCACGACGAGTATAGCACTTGTTTGTCATTCTAGACATCGAGAGAGTATAGCACGTTTGTGTTTTGATTGTCATATAGATAGTCGAGATAGATAGCACTTGAGTGTAATGCCAACACTCAGATCATTTAACTCCCATGGGCACTAGCACTTTCGGGCGCACATCCCAGGACCAGATCGGGCCCTTTATATATTGCCAGGCATTGGTTATATTGTTTATCTTTAGACAATCAGTCAATGACCAGTATAGAGTACCAAGAAATAGATAAGAGCACAAGATGAATAGATGAGCTAGTAGAGTGAACGTGAATAGGTGAGCGAGTAGAGTATAGATGAGAGCCAGTGGACATTGCACGTAATACGTCGAGTAATCAGGCGATAGTAACAGTTGCACAACACGCGCACTTGGTGTTGGCAGTCAGGTGGAACTCACGACCCTACCACTGGCATTGTTATGCACAGGTCTAGAGGTCCGGCGTGATTTAAGATGAGAGTGAATCTCTAATAGCCGTTTGGATCATATAGATCCTTAAAGGGTATCATAGGTATTAGGGTACAAACGGCTCGTCGACCATGTGGGAATCCATGATCAGAGGAGACTTACGGAGGCCTTGTGCAAGAGTTCACTAGTCCGGCGAAAGGAATATCCGACGGAGAGTTCACCACAAGCCAAGAAAAGTGTGTATATAAAACAGGTGCTCGACGTTCTAGAGGAATTCTAGGACAGTGGAGCGTCGATATCGGTATTATAAACAATGCAAGAAAACGAATACAAGTCCTTAAAATAGGGCAATTAATGTACTTTATTTCAATAAATTACCTGTCGCCTTCTTGGTCGCGACAGGGAGGCTATCGCAATCAGGCCCCAGAAAGCGACATGTCGAGGCGTCGCCTTCTGGTTGTCTGCGCCTGACTCTGACAGGAGTCAGACCAGACATTGGATTGCGGACCAGTGATTTCAATTTTTTGATAGAGGGTTGTTCAGAAATCCATAACTAATTATATACACGATGAAAATCATGAAATCAATTACAAATTAAACTAGACATGTAAGGGTACTTCCAGTAAATCGGAATCTGAGAGAGAGCATGGTTTGAACATGGTTTGAGTATGAACAACAACGAGTAACATAGAACATGACATAGAGAGCAAGACTGATTTAATTTGAGCAACATGCTCAATGAAATTTAGGCTTTTTGGGGGCAAATAATCCCTAACAACAAGAAGTATCTACAGTAAAAATTTCGTAGCATGGGATCAAGTATACATAGAGATTTGAATTGAACATGACACATCGGGGTTATCATGTTTGCAGTTCTTCAAAAATTAAGAATAAAAGATAGGATGGATGGAAAAATATGAAACTTGGGGGTTTCATTCAAGAGGGTAGGAAGAACCTACAGAAAAAGTTTCATGGTTTATGCTTGTGAGAATGCCTACCTTTGACTCGATTTGTCTTCTAGGGCTAGGACTTGAAGAACAAGGGAAGAAGCTTCAAGTTCTTCTTCTCTCCACGAAATCCTCTCCTCCTTAGCCTCTTCTCCACGTCCAGCAACTCTTGGCAATGAGCTAGGGTTGCCCAAGAGAGTTTAAGAGGTGTATTTATGCAAGTATGTATTTCTATTCCTACTATTACTCTAATTCCTCTTTAATTACGAAATTTCCTTAATCCCACCTTCCTTCCTTGCCTTCCAATCTCTATTTAGACTTGAAAAAGATCCAAATTCGTGCTAACCCATATGGGGTAGGTTTAGGAATCCAATTCCAACTCTAACTTCCTATTTAGTGCATTAAATACCCCTTTTCTATTTAGGTAATAATTTAGTTACGAATTTAAGGTATTTTCCTATATATTATTCTCCCTTTGTAATTCATATTTTTGACCCAATAAATTCTAGAAGATCCATTAAGCAAAGCCCATTACTCTTTTCCATTTAATGGATTTTATTTAATGTTCTATTTAAATATCTATTTAGCTCAGTTTTAAATTCTTTATTTAAATTTTTATTTTTCGCAAAAATTCAGGTTGCTACACATAGCATGTATACTATAATGAGAATAGGTAAGTACTATAACAGATTTCAACTTATACTGTAATAATGTGTTCTCGAACTGTAACCTCCTATCATGTATACTATAAAAGTATATATAAAGACTGTAACAGGATTCTACATATACTGTAATAAGGTAGGCGTAGATGGAGCGCTCAAGCTGTAAGACTGTACTTCTTCAACAGTAACCTAGTATCATCTATACTGTAATGAGAATATGCAGCTATTGTAACAAGTTTGTACGTATACTGTAATACTGTAGTTGTAGGTGTGCGGTCAAAGCTAAAGGAATGATGTACTGCTCGAACTGTAACCTCATAGCATGTATACTATAATGGGAATAGGTAAGTACTATAACAGATTTCAACTTATACTGTAATAATGTGTTCTCGAACTGTAACCTCCTATCATGTATACTATAAAAGTATAGGTAAAGACTGTAACAGGATTCTACATACACTGTAATAAGGTAGGCGTAGCTGGAGTGCTCAAGCTGTAAGACTGTACTTCTCCAACTGTAACCTCGTATCATGTATACTGTAACAACAATAGGTAAAGACTGTACAACAAGTATCATTACACTAGTTAGGAATTAGTACGTGCGACAGTTCTTCTCCTTCAGTTGTATACGCTATGAACGTCCTTGTGCATTGAAGTACGCTTTGATGAAGTGGAGGGCGAACTTTGCTCATACGTAAGGCATGTCATCCTGACTGAAGGGCAAATCTTGAATGTCCCTATGTGCTAGACATTCCATGTATTTGCAAGTGAAAATTCCGCAGTCGTCTCCCGATCCTTGTTGTGGGCATGGGTCGGGTAGCGTAGCGGCCATTTATCTACATCTATGTGCTTGCCCTTCAGGTATCTTTTAAGTTCCTCCACCTGCATGAGAGAATGAACAAAAGAGTTCCAGCAACTTAATGTAGATTTAATGTTACTGTTACGTATGTAACACAAGTGCTCACGCTCTGTAACGAATGTAAGCATTGTATGTAATAGACTACACTTACATATTGTGGAATGTCACGACGATCTTTGTTTCGTAATGAGTCATACACGTGGAACTCTTTTTCCTTAATGTGGATGACCAAAAGAGCCCAATGGTTCGTTCCAACGTGCAAGGGGGAGACGATGAGGCTGAATTCATTTGGGGTGCGGTCCAATTTCCCGAAAGTGTATTCGAAATGTTATTCCTTGCTCTTATCGTCTCTGCAAGATTGGACATAACCCTTTAAAGTGGCTCCCACATATCCGAAATTCCAAAACATGTCCAGGTTCTCTTCACGGGGGAGAAACAAGTAAGCATTGACGTAGCAGTCAATTACGACCGATTCGCTCTCCCTCGCGAACAATAGCTCCCGGATGTCATTAAACCAGAGAAAATTCTTGTATCCTTCCACAGTGCCGTTGAACATAAAATCCCTACATGTAAGAAAACATCTTTGGTAAGAATTAAGACTGTCATTCAGTAATAGACGATGTAATATAATGCAACAGAAAAGGTCGAAACTGTAAACATGAGTATTACATATACTATAACATGTACTCATTAATGATGCACTCATTCAAAAATCATTCAATCAATGACTTTTCGGTCACTCCTAATGCTTCCCGGGCGACGTAATCTCGTCTCTCCTCTTTCTTGCCCCTTAGAAGTGTGTCTGTACTCTCTTGAGAGTCAACATAGATCGGTTCGGAAGTGGACACATTCACTTTCGTGGCTTTGTGGTACCGAAAATCGTCTGGCTGCGATAGAGTAAGTAATAAAAGAATTTTCTGTAAAACAATTATAATGTAATTGTAACGGACTCTGAATAATATTGTTATGTCTCATGAAGGGTACTGTAACCGAATGCTCAGCTTATGTATATTCTGTAGGGGAAACCATACCGTATATAACTCGGATTGTCGTCTTATCCTCGTCCCAGCTAAAACTCATCGGGACAATGATGATGGGGATATCTGACGCCGCTTCCTCTTCTTTTCTTCTTCTTCCTCCTCATTCTTCTTCCTGTGCTCGTCCTCCTCATCCTTCTTCTTCCTCTGGTCCTCCTCCTGCTCCTTCTTCTTCCTCTGCTCGTCCTGCTCCTCTTTCCTCTTCCTCTGCTCCTCCTCCTCCTCCTCCTTCTTCTCTGCCTCCTCCTCCTCCTCCTCCTTCTTCTTCCTCTTCGCGTCCTCCTCCTCCTCCCTCTTCCTCTCCGCCTCCTCCTCCTCCTTCTTCTTCCTCTTCACGTCCTCCTCCTTCTTCCTCTCTGCCTCCTCCGCGTCCTTCTTCTTCCTCTTCGCGTCCTCCTCCTCCTCCTTCTTCCTATCTGCCTCCTTGTCCTCCTTCTTCTTCCTCTCCACCTCCTCGTCCTCCTTCTTCTTCCTCTCCGCCTCCTCCGCCTCCTTCTTCTCCCTCTTTGCGTCCTCGTCCTCGTCCTTCTTCCTCTCCGCCTCCTCGTCCTCCTTCTTCTTCCTCTCTGCCTCCTCGTCCTCCTTCTTCTTCCTCTCCGCCTCCTCCGCCTCCTTCTTCTTCCTCTCCTCGTCCTCCTTCTTCTTCCTCTCCGCCTCCTCGTCCTCCTTCTTCTTCCTCTCCCTCTCCTCGTCCTCCTTCTTCTTCCTCTCCGCCTCCTCCTCCTCCTTCTTCTCCTCCTCCTTCTTCCTCTTCGCATCCTCCTCCTCCTTCCTCTTCCTCTGCTCTTCATCCACCTTCCTCTTCTTCACCTCCTCTTTTTTCTTCTTCTCGTCCCCCTCCTCCTTTCGCCCCCTCTTTTTCCCTTCCTTCAACTCCGGGATGTGCCACTCGGAAATTGGCCGCCGCGACCTTGTGTGGATGGTTCTCCTTGCTGTAACTGAGAATATGAAAGTCTATAAATGTCTATGAAAGACTGCTATAGACGTAGATAACAATTTCTGTAACTTCGTATATGAAAGACTATAACAGAGAAGGAATCAAACTGTAAACGTAGACTATATGAGTATTACTAAGTATATGAAAGACTGTAAGAGAGAAGGAATCGAACTATAAATATAGAAAACATTTTCTGTAACTGAGAAAATGAAACACTGTTAGTACACAAAACATTTACTTGGACGTCAGGAACTCGTCTTTGCCATGGCATGTGATCGTACTGAAGCTGTTGGGAGCTCCAGTGGCAGTAGGACTAACATTCCAGATTCTGGCTCTGGGGGGGGATGTTTCCACTGAGGCTGCCACTCAAATTGTTCCTCCAGTCTATGTAGCCTTCGGTCCATTGACTGGAGGATATTGTTCTGCCGCTGTAACTGGTCATTCTGCCATTGTAACTGGTCATTCTATAACTCGATGATAATCCTCTGTTCCTTGGACACTGTTAAGATCTCCTGAAGAATGCCATGTATATAGTTATCTGATGGAGGGGTTCGGGAAGTGGTTGACGTGGATGCCGTCAATCGTCGCGAAGCTGTAGGTCAGTCATCCCTCACATTAACCTCCAAATATACCTGAATTAACGCAGGTACAGGTATAAGTCATATACGAACATAACATAGTTCCAGGTGTAAGTCACACTTACATCAGAGTGTCGCAACCCCGGTAGTAGGGCGGATAACTCCGGTCCCTTACCCCGGCAATCCCAACGGAAAAATGGGGGATCTCTTTGGGGATGATCTGGTTTCAATTTTAATTGGTGCGTCAAAAACCATGCCTACATCATTAACAAATAGATAATGCGTATTAGAAGTGTATCGTAAACGTATGTAACATATACATATCTTCTCTGTAAAAGTAGTCTTCGAGTACTGTAATAGACACATATATCATCTGTAATAGGAACCTTTAGGTACTGTAACAGACATCTGTAAACGTATGTAAAAGATACATATGTCCTCTGTAAAAGGAGTCTTCGGGTACTGTAATAGATACATATGTCGTATGTAATAGCCACCGTTAGGTACTGTAACAGATAACATCTGTAAATGTATGTAACAGATACATATGTCCTCTGCAAAAGGAGTCTTCCGGTACTGTAATTGGTACATATGTCATCTGTAATAGCCACCTTTAAACGTTCGTGGAGAGGAGACAACTAAGGGTACTGTAACAGATATATGAGTATGTAAAATAAATCTAAAAGTACTGTAACAGGTACATATGATGTATGTAAAATCCTACTCACACCGAGAGCGGGAACACAACCGGTTAGGAAGATGGTTTTTCTGGAACCAGCTCCTGTTCCGAATGCCTTCACCCCCGATATCAGGTACTCGTGGATGGCAGCAGCCCAATTGGCGTTCTTCATCTCATGGAGGTCGTCCAGGTATGGCAGAATGGACAGCAACCTCGACCTCCCACTTGTGGGGAAGAAGAAACAGGAACATAAAAGCACAAACCAAAGCTTTACCAAAATTTCAATAGTTAGCGCACCCTCCTGTGGAACGTACTCCCTAAGTTTTAGATGGATATTGTGCCTGTCCATCGTTTTTTTGCATCCAAGGATGTGGCACAAACTAGCTTTTGTCCCATCCGCCTTCAGATTGATAGGTGAACCAAAATTGGGTATACCCATAACTGCTGCTAGGTCTGAAGGGCGAAAAGGCAAGCTGCATGGGCCAATCTTAAAACGTTCTTGTCCATCGAAACGTGTCATAACATCGATTATCAGTGAAATCGGGTAGGTCACCATTTCGCATTTGACATACGCGTGAAATGGTGAATTCCTCATTAACTTCAGATGCGCGCTCCTAAATTGCAAATCTTGCATAACGGAACAGTACCACAAAAGCGAGCATCGCGTATTAAATTCATTATTTTCGACTATCAGTGAAGTATCATCTTCCCATGGATACCAACGTTGAATAGGTCTTGCTTGACGATGGGGATGTCCAAGCTATGTTTGATCTTCACAAGTGTGAAGGAACATCATTCATAAATCTACAAATTCATGCGGTGGAAACTCGTTGCCTTAGTATGCATGCTAGTCGTCAGTCAGGTGATCCGCAACCACTTGATAGGTACGTACTCCATGTATTCTTCACCAACCTTCATGTTATCCCATGCATTCTTAAAAAGCCTTCATCTTACCCTATGCATCATGTACGTATGTATGTACATTATTTACAGAAGTACTTCAAACATGCATGGCGCTTCTTTGGAAACCACAGAACCGTCCCACTTACCAGGAAGCAGTTTGGAGTTGTACGACCGAGGACAAGGAGCGGAAGGTGTAGTCCCAGTCTTGACGCAATATTCCGTAGGTAGAATACACTCAGTATGACAAGTATTCATAAGCAAAGAGCTATTGCAGATGGAACTGACAAATTATGAGATCGCGCGAGGATTTAATTGGAAATATTTGATGAACGACTCTGTACGATTAACCGTACATTGCAATGTCTCTGTTTGCCCATGGCGCCTTCATGCATCCGTCTTTCGTGAAGGTCCACAATTTGCAATCAAGAGTCTCAACAACATACACACCTGTGGATGTGACATTATGAACGACGAACATCCACGGACATCTAAGAAGTGGGTAGCAAATGCTATGAAGGAGAAACTAGTTGATAAACCCACGTACAGAGCAAGTGAAATGATGAGAGACATCCGTCGAGAATACAGTATCTCCATCCCTTATCATCAGGTATGCCATGATTTGAATTCTAACACATTAAGACCTCTACTGTAATGAATAGATCCTTAACTGTAAGACTCGGACCCTTGCATTGTAACAACTGTCCTCATAAACTGTAATGATATGTATTGTAATAACTGTAATCATTTCGACGTATACTGTAACAATACCTGCAGGCCACTGTAATCATTTCAGCATATACTGTAACAATTTAACATGGCTACTGTAAGGTATAAGGACAAGTACTGTAACAATCTAACATAACATGTATCTTCATATCAATAGGCATGGTGGGGCAAAGAGGTTGCTGTCAGTTCTCTATACGGTGATTTCAGAACAAGCTATCATATGTTGAACTGGTACAGCGAACGTGCATTACAGTCAAACCCAGGATCGATGTTGTCTCTAGAAGTGGACCCGGAGACTCAACGTTTCAAACGCTTTTTCATATGCTTCCAGGCATCTGCATATGGGTTCGAAGTTGGTTGCCGACCTATGCTCTTTTTGGACGGAACTCATATCAAACAACATAGAGTACAAGGGGTTATACTTGCAGCAAGTGTCTTAAACGGCAACAATGAGCTATTCACTATAGCATACTCCATCGCAGATTCAGAAACATATGACAACTGGGTCTGATTTTCTACAAAATTTGAAAAAGGCATTGCTATCAGATAGAAGGATCACGTTCCTATCAGACAAGGGGAGAGGTCTAAAGGAAGTGATTCCTGACATATTTTTGAATGATCATCACAGCTACTGTTTCCAGCACATCATGTAGAACTTTAACGACCAATGTGCGGGGAAATATGGTGCCCCTTTTAAGAAATTACTTAGGAAAATTCTCCAGCGCATTGCCTATGCTGTTACTGAACAAGAGTACCAAGACGCAATGATGGCAATTGAGCTTAATTCTGCTGATGCCAAAGAATGGGTGCTCCGAAATGATGTCGACCACTGGTCCCATGCTCGTTTCCCGGGACAAAGGTTCGGCTCTTTAAATACACAAGCGTCATGTTCCATTACATTCTGCCATTTATGTGCTTACAGTTGGGCGTTACATCTCTTATAGTATAACACATAAGCTATTACAATGAGTGCTATCTTACAGTTACTAGGATAATCTATTACAGAACGTGTTAAATATGGTTACAGTATCTAGTGGACACTTGTTACAGATATTTGATGTTATCCTAATTTCCTTCACATTGTCATACAGGTTTGGGGAGTTAAACTCTAATTTGGCAGAGTCATTCAACAATTGGATACATGATGCGCGAAGTCTACCAATACTACAGATGGTTGACAAAATTAAAGTGCAAATGATGGAAATGGCTGCAAAGAGGAAAATTGATGTAGCCTTGTAGGATACACCATACTGTCCTAAAGTACAAAAATTATCGAAAAAAACCTTCAAGAAAGGAGAAGTTTAGCAATCCGTCATTCAGACGGAATCAAATTTGAGGTTATTGAAAGTATGAAGACGTACGTCGTAGACCTCCATCCACAAACATGCTCCTGTGGACACTGGCAACTTGTCAAGATTCCTTGCAAGCATGCATGCGTAGTAATTGGCAGTAACAAGGAGGCCGTTACTCAATATGTTTCGGCATTTTACAGCACAGAAGTGTATAGGGCCGCATATGAAAGAAACATTCAACCTATCCCAACATTTGACATGCCGGATCTGCCTCAACCATCAGAAGTTCTAATCAAGCCACAGATAACAAAAAGGTTGCCAGGAAGACCGAGAAAGAGGAGAATACATTCAAGAGGAGAAGTAGATCATGCATATATTTATTCAAGGTGCAAACAAACAGGTCACAACCGAAGAACTTGTAGCAACCCATCCCACAATCTTGAGGGATTTTAAAACTTCTATATTTGTTACAGCGGAAGATCGTCCTGATATTTCATAATATGTATACACACGTTTCTTGTTACAGTATGCGTAATAGAATGTTATATTTTGAGCACTAAACTGTTACAGTTTGAGCACTACGCTCTTATAATGTTACAGTTCGAGCACTGTCTCCTCACGATTTCTGTTACAGTATACGTAATAAAATGTTACAGTTTAAGTACTACACTCTTACATTTTGAGCACTACACTCTTACAGTTTGAGCGCACGACACTCTTTCAGTTCGACCACTGTCTACTCACGTATTCTGTTACATTATACGTAATAAAATGTTACAGTTTAAGCACTACACTGTTACATTTTGAGCACACACTCTACAGTTTCAACACGACACTCTTACAGTTCGAGCACTCTACAGTTCACACTGTTACATTATACATAATAAAATGTTACAGTTGGAGTACTAGACTGTTACAGTTTGACCACAACATTCTTACAGTATGATCACTCACTTACACTGTTACAGTTTGAGCACTACAGTGTTACAATTAGAGAACAGCCCTGTTACAGTTTGAGCACTGCACTCTTACAATGTTACAGTTGGATCCTCACAATTTCTGTTACAGTATACGTAATAAAATGTTACAGTTTAAGCACTACACTGTTACATTTTGAGCACTACACTCTTACAGTTTGAGCACTACACAGTTCGAGCACTGTCTACTCATGTATTCTGTTACATTATACGCAATAAATTGTTACAGTTTAAGTACTAGCCTATTACAGTTTAACCACTACACTCTTACAGTATGATTACTACACTTACACTGTTACAGTGCGAGCACTAAAGTGTTACACTTAGAGAACATCCCTGTTATAGTTTGAGCACTACACTCTTACGGATCGGGCACTACAGTCTAATATACAGTTTTACATTATACGCTATAATATGTTACAGTCTTTGGTCATGTTGATTATAGTATAGATAATACGATGTTACATTGTGTTATTGCTAACATGTTGAGTTTGCATGATAGAGAGCACATACACAAGCACACAAAGTACTGCATAAAACGAAAATGCTTATCATAAACAAGCCATGTTACAATAACTCTCTAATCTTGGTAAGACGACCAGTCGGTAGAGGAGGGAGGGGGGGAGGAGGCCAAACGGTCAGGGGAGGGATGGGAGGAAGGGGAGGAGGCCGAACGGTCAGGGGAGGAAGGGGAGGAAGGGATGTGTTCTACCCTAGGGCCGATGTCAGGGAGGATGTTATTGAGGCCCTTGTCGTCGTAAAGCCGGGAGGCTTTCTGTAAAGCCATCTTCTAGCCATGTAAAAATCGTCCAGTAGTCGGCACTGAAGGTAGACTGTCGCAATGGTAGAGCCGGGGCGACGGTGGCACCTTCTAGCCCATGTAAAAATCGTCCCAGTAGTCGGCATGAAGGTAGACTGTCGCAATGGTAGAGCCGGGGGCGACGGTGGCACCGGTGAGGCAGGTGCCTTGCCTCCCTCTAGGGGAGCACGGTTAGATGAAGACATCTGCAAAAAAAGAGGAAGAAGACGAGCAAGAAAAGTAGGAAGAAGAAGAGGGTTAGAAACTTGTGAAGGATAAGTATGCGGCCCTGTGTTCCTTTTATAGTTGTGAGACAGGTCACGGACCTTCGAAAGGAGCTGTGAGGTGATGTCAATGCGTATCTTGTCATCTTGGCACGTTATGTAAGAGTAACTTCCCATCGATTGCAGTTCACAGGCCTTCGAAGGATCGAAGCGGCAGCATCGTTTGGGGAAAAGGCATTAGAAGGGACGAAGGGTAAGACGGGAATGGGGAAAAGGAGACGGAGGCCAACGAGATGGAAACCGTGCGTGGAGGGTCATAAATGGTGACGTGTGAAAGCAGGACTGGAAATTAAATCAGACGAAAAGGAGGGACTTTACATTTACCAGTATTCTGACAGGGACGAGGAAAAAAGTAACAGCCTCTGATAGGGACCCCCAATAATTTTCCCTATTTTAAATTCACGGCGGTGTGAATCTCACATAAATTCTTCTAATCCCCCTTTAAATCTCCCTGAATCATAAATAAGCCTTTGAAGTTGGTTACCATCCAAAAGAGAGATCTGAAAGTGGAACTTCGTTTTGGACATGCTGTTAATATTTTTTTTAGGATAGAAGTACCCTTCTCTTTGACCATTTGACCACCATGTGTGTGCATATGACAATAGTGTTGCAAGAATGAGTTCACAATGACATTAATCCACTAATAGAACTTTAATAAGTTCAAAATGAGCATTACAAGACTCCATTAATATTAAAATTGGATATACATAAGCTATCAAAAATGAAATACTCCTTATATCTAAAATATCCTTCAAAGCAAAACTCTTCAAATTCCAATGATATACACAAATAGAGGACGGCCTTGGCTGTACAACCAACATGACGTCCCAAAAAAAAATAGACATAAAACTGGGCTCATAACAGAACGCACCCTCGAGCCCCATAGTGTCCACCTGAGAAAAACCTCAAAGATAAAACTCCAAGAAAGGCCTCCCTAGTGCGTGTGCAGCTCTCAAGCAAAAACATTGAAAAAGTGCAGACGATCAAGAACCTCTCAACTAGCCTCAATCGCAGCCTAGAGACCCTTAGCTTAGAGAGCTAAGCCCCAAGCGAGCAAAAGTCAAGAAAGGGAACCGTCTAGGCAAACCTATGCTTGGGGAGAGTGAGGCTCGAGCTACTTTCCGACCAATTATAACGTCAACATACATCCCCAAGACAGGACAATAAGACGTGTAAGGGAAAAAGGAAGATACGCCCTCATGATTGCTCCACCATTTGGGAATAGGACGCCATGTCTTGGGAAAACTTTTCCCAACAAAAGGCATCATGACCTCCCTGTAAAATGAGTGTGGCCCCTCAAAGGGTCATCAGGGCCACGTCGCCACCTATGGCCTCCACGTCCTGCCCATACCCACCACCATAACCAACGTGGACCAATAGGGGAGTTAGCATCTATTAAGCAACCTGGTAAGCTAATCACATAACCCTGGTAAGCAAACCACCCCAGCTTCTACTTCTTTCTATATTGGTGGAGAACGATCGTGAATTGCCTCCCCCTTCAACTATCCTAGGCTTCACCACTGATTTAAGTATCGAAGGATGATCCCTAGGGCAAGTTCCCTAGGTCTCTTGATATGTGGGATATGTGGTCTCCCTTGTGTAGACTCCACTCATGCAATCTTGTGGCATCCCCACACTAAAAAATCATCCAATGGTCTGCAAGAAGACTCGAGATCGGCCTTGTTCATCTGGCACTATCTATGGGAAACAAGCAGAAAGCTAAGATGATGAGCAAGAGCAGTAATAGCAGAAGGAGATAAAAAGGGAAGACCACTACCAATAGTGGGCAGGTGGAGGCCCAAACATGATCCTCCAATGTCGGCACCATTCAAATTGTCAACAGCAACCAAATTGAGAAGGTTCTATGACAATCTCATCGATGATGAGGCTCCACAGGGCACTATCCTCCCTAATGGTGACAACCTTCCCTTCCCTATGGTGACGTCTACCAAATTTTTTGTGCTTGACTGGAAAGCAGATATGATCTTTGAGTGGGTCACAGGCGAGCTGCCTGCGGCGAGGTCCCACTTGGATCCCAAGCTAACCTACCTCACATGGAGACGACGTAGCACGACGGCCCTATAGCTAGTGGCTATTTCACCTTGGAGTGAGGGTGTCTCATCTGCAACAACCGTTGCAACCCCTTCCTCACAACTGGCCCAACATGGATACTAGGAAGTTACTTCACACCCACACAGCGAAAGGAGCACCCACTAGTAACCTACTCCACCTCCAACTGGAAATTATGTCATTGAAGATGTTACTGCTTTAGGGGGGGCGATGAGGAAAGGAGGATGCACGCATGGTGGGTTTCCTCAGTAAGGGGAAATGTACCCGCTACCCCATCTCATTTCATGCTCTCTACACAGCTCTAAAAATTTGAGGACTAGATTGCTAAGAAGGAGTGCCTCATCAAGGCCCGGCAAAGTGAGCGAGAGATCCACCCCAGTGCTTCTAAAGAAGAAGAATCTTCATTTACCCAAGAAATCTTGGATTCTCCCCTCCTATCTAGACTCCAACTCTTGATCCTAAAGCCCTATTCCATGTTAAGGGATCTATCAGATCATCTTGACAACTTCGAGGCCCAGATGACTCTCCTAGGAGATTCAGGCGCCATCAAATGTTGCACCTTCATTGCCACCCTGACTTAGGGTGCTTCGGCATGGTTCCAGACTCTAACCCCCGGTTGCATCAACAACTTCCACCAGCTCAACCATGTTGCGAATTGGGTTCTTCAAAGATCTGCACCGTATGCTAAAACTATAATATGATGTGATCAGCCAAAGTATCAAACAATAAGAGATATAAGAACGACCGTAAAAAATATGGAAGCAACCACACAACAAGATCATGCAGAGGAAATCAATGGTTAATAAATTGCAATTGCTCCGCTTGCAAGGAATGAAACTATAAGATGGAAAAGGCAATCTAGTCTCCGCAAATGAGATGCTAGAAGCATGATGGGTTAAATGCTCTTTTGGTTTTTGGCCATAGGATGACTGAGTTAGTTCTTGGCCACTTAAAGAGCCGATGTCAACTTGGCTATCTTCATTCGCTAACATCACTTAAGTTGCTTGCTTTTTCTAAGATCATTTGTTTTGTTTCTCTCTTTCTTTATGTTTGTCGTTTAGAGAAGGTGGTCCCATCATGGTTTGTCGAATCACATAGTACCGATGGGGTGCGCACATATAGTATTGTACTTGAAAAATTTTAGTATCTGACATTAACAGAGTTGGACATGATTTGGTTCGATTCAAAGTCATTTTCAACTTGAACCAAAACCAAACCGATTCAAATTTGGAACTGAACCAAACTAAAACTCCTATAAATTTAACTGAACCGAACCAATTTGAATTTGTAGCAACTTGATATTTTAATAAATAAATAAATAGAAATATTGCAAGAAAATGAATTAAATAAAACTCAATAAACACAAAGAGTAATGGGCTAGATTTGACTAGCTTACACAAGGCTATTGGGCCAAATTAAAGAATGGTTATGAAACACGAAGAAATACCCCTAAATTCGTGACCATACTTATAGGGAAAATAGGAAAGGTTAATTTAGGGTGAAACTAATGAAATCACCATGATAAGTAAGACAATTCGTGACCCACCGTCGCTAGCACCTTCTAATGGTGATTCTACTCCAATTAGAGGAGAATCTCCAAATAATGGCAAGAACTAGCTGGAACCCTCAGCCGCCCTCCCTTCCTAGTTACATTAGGACTTGGAATAAACCCTAGACATATAAGTATTCATCCTAAGACTAAAGGGGAAGGTTCATCAACGTGTTGGGGTCGTGGGAGGCTGTGCTAGGGCACCAGGAGCAGAGGAGAATGGCTGGAGAATGGAGCTTTTCCTCAACCGTGCTCTGCTGCGACTTGTGCAACCAACCTATGTTAGATCTTCACAAAGGTAGGAATTCTCAGGCCAAAGATGAATCTAACACATGCCATCTTGTAGCGCATCTTGTCTAGTTTCATACGCAAGTGATTTGCCCAATTTTCATCATGTATGCATCAAGTTATAAGCATTTTCCCTATCATCGCGCAAGTCTGTACTGTTTCTTGTTCATGCTAGTTTGCATGCCTAACGAGACTAAATTGATTTGGTCCAAAGACATAGTTCTCTTCTACTTGATGTCCCCTACAAGTTTCATGTTCACCACTTTGTCCCAAGTGCCATAGTTTGTGAGTTATAAGCATTGTATGAAGATTGCTGTTTGATTTCACTGTTTTTGGGTTGAGCCTTGAATCGCGACCAATCCAAGCGTCGTGATTCAATGGATGGGTATTGCGTCGGTCTTGACCGTCGCGTTTACCTGAAAGGCAACCGCCCATGTCATCGCATTTTAGCCTCGTCCCACGCATCAAACTATGTAGCAACCTGAATTTTTAAGAAAAATAAAAATTTAAATAAAGAATTTAAAACCTAGTTAAATGGATATTTAAATGAAAAGAGCATTAAATAAAACCCATTATATGGAAAAGAGTAATGGGCTATGCTTAATGGATCCTCTAGAATTTATTGGGTCAAAAATATGAATTTACAAAGGGAGAATAATAGGAAAATACCCTAAATTCGTAACTAAATCATTACCTAAATCGAAAAGGGGTATTTAATGCATTAAATAGGAAGTTAGAGTTGGAATTGGATTCCTAAACCTACCCCATATGGTTAGCACGAATTTGGATCTCTTCCTAGCCTAATATAGATTGGAAAGCAAGGAAGGAAGGTTGGAGTTAGGAAATCTCAGAATTTAGAGGAATTATAGTAAAATAGGATAGGAATTCATGCATGCATAAATACACCTCATAAACCCTCTTGGCCGACCCTAGCTCGTTGCAAAGCTTGCTGGACTTGGGAAGAGGTCAAGGAGGAGAGGATCTCGTGGGAAGAAGGTGTTCTTGAAGCTTCTTCCTCGTTTTTGGGAGTTTCAACCCTAGAAGACAAATAAATCCAAAGGTAGGCATTCTCACAAGCTAAAATCCTAATATTTCGTCTGTAGATTGTTCCAACATCAGGAACAAAACCCTCAAATTTCATAATTTTCCCTCGAGCCAATATTTTCTTCTTGAATTTAGAAGTTCTGCAACTCTTATAACCCCGAACCTTCATGCTTAATTCATATCTCTTCGAATACTCTATCTCCTGCCTCCAAATATTAATGGGAGATACTGATGCATGATAGGCATCTTTTGCCCCTAAAAGCCCTAATTTCTGTTGAGCATGTTACTCGAATTAAATCGATCTTGCTCCCTGTATCATGTTCTATGTTACTTGTTCTTGTTCGTTCTCAAACCGTGTTCAACACCATGCTCTCTCTCGAATTCCTATTTACTGGAAGTACTCTCGCATGTCTAGTTTCATTTGCCCCTGATTTCATGATTTTTCATCATGTGTATAATTAGTTATGGATTTCTGAACAACCCTCTATCAAAAATTGAAATACCTTGTCCGCAATCCAATGTCTGGTCTGACTCCTGTCAGAGTCAGGCGCAGACAACCAGAAGCGACGCCTCGACATGTCGCTTTCTGGGGCCTGATTGCGACAGCCTCCCTGTCGCGACCAAGAAGGCGACAGGTGAGCCGTCGCGTTCTCAGTACCCGATTTGCATGCCCTGTCGCGACCTGTGCAAGACCCTGTCGCGTTCTGCCTGGCCCATGTCACCATCCTTACAGCCCTATGTCGCCTTCATAAGAATTTTGAGAAAAACCCATTAAAAATATTTTTGTCGCCTTCTTACCGTTATAACCCCAGTAAAAACCCTACTTTAAAATGGTGCTATATTGAATGATTTAAAATACATGTTCACGACTTTATTCTACTATGATTTCTCTTACACATGCACACACAGAACTATCCATACATGGGAAATCTTGCAGAAAATATCTCATAATGTATCTGGTAAATTACCGAAATAAGAATTTAATTGCCCTATTTTAAAGGCTTGTACTCGTTCTCTCGCGTGTTTCTCACCCGATATCGACACTTCCACTGTTCTAGAATTCCTCTAGAACGTCGAGCACCTGTTTTATAAACACACTTTACTTGGCTTGTGGTGAGCACTCTGTCGGATATTCCTTCCGCCGGACTAGTGAACTCTTGCACAAGGCCTCCGTAAGTCTCCTCTGATCATGGATTCCCACATGGTCGACGAGCCGGTTGTACCTAACACCCATTACACTTTTAGGGATTGATATGATCCAAACGGCTATTAGAAGTTCGCTCTTACCTTGAATCACACCGTCAGAACCTCTGGACTTTGCATAACATGGCCAGCGGAAGATCGTCGAGCCGGTTGTACCCTAACACCCATTACACTTTTAGGGAATGATATGATCCAAACGGCTATTAGAAGTTCGCTCTACCTTGAATCACGTCAACCTCTGGACTTGTGCATACATGGCCAGCGGGAAGATCGTGAGTTCCACCTGACTGCCAACACCATGTTCGCGTGTTGTGCAACTGTTACTTTCGCCTGTTACTCGAAAGTTACGTGCTTGTCCTTAGCTCTCATCTATACTCTACTCGCTCATCTATTCACGTTCACTCTACTTTCTCGTCTATTCATATAGTACTCTCATCTCTTCTTGGTACTCTACTTGGCCATTAAATGATTGATTGTCTAAGATAAAACATGACTATGCTAGGCAACATTATAAGGGCCCGATCTGGTCCTTGGGAGAGCACCTGAAAGCTATAACTCGCGGGGTTCTAATGATCAGGGTGATGGCATACACCTAACGCATGACACGCAAGATTTGATCTATGGCAATCATTAATCAACAGTCAATTATTGGTTACTTGAATCTCGTGGTTGAAAGAATATCGACCAAACACTTGCTATCGTGACTTGTGCACTGTTGTGCAACTTTACTTGTTATCTTGTTATACGGCCAATCCGATATCAACACTTGTCGTGCTATACTCTCGTGCATTGTGCTATTGTTTCTCGTTATCATGTACCAGTACTTGCTATACGTTCTCGTTATTCTCTCTAGTTATCCTGCTTTATAAGACATAATTACTTAAAGCATGCTTGATCCTGAGATTTAAGTCCTACTGGGCGTTATCGCTCACCCTGCGTTATTTGTCGTTGTGTCTCGGTGAGACCGAGGATGACCCATACACTCAAGAGGACGGGAACGACCTGGAGTGATGTCTTGAGTACCCTAGCATCCTATTGCTATATTTAGCGTTGTAGTAGTTAGGTTGAAGTTTAGTCTTTTGCTTTTATTTCAATGTAATCGGGCCTTATAGATCGGCTCTGATATTAGTGGTTGTAACTAGGCATCAGAATGTATAAAAAATGAATTTGCTTTAGTATTATTCGTTTGCAATGGTTTGATGTCTAGCTCTCGCTCTATACCTTCACTTGCAACTGCCTTCGCGCTCCGGATTCCGCGTCGGGGCGTGACAGTTTTGTGGTATCAGAGCCTAGGTTATTCTTAGTATAGATGATCTTGGTTAACCTGCCTCGACTAGAGTCATTATCCACCTATGTGAGTTGAGGTTAGAGCCAAGGGTAACTAGCTAAAATAAACTCACACACGCACAAATTAAACTTTTAATCAACATTATAACTATCCAACTATTTTGTAGGAACTAAACAGCTACAATGACTGCGGAACGTGCCCCAATGAGAGGCATGCAACAGTCCCTCCAGAACTGACTCGTGCCATAATACAAGCCACCCAGCAAGGCGGTGGTAACCGCGGAGGGAACCAACCAGGTGCAGGCGAGCTGCATCGCAATTTCTGGGTCTGAACCCGCCTAGGTTCAGTGGGTCTACGGATCCAGATGAAGCGGAGCACTGGCTAAAGGAAACGAAAGGATCTTCCGTGTAATGCAATGTGCGGACGGAGACAAACTCCTATTAGCGACATTCCATTGGAGAAGGATGCCCGCGCATGGTGGGAGTCTGTGGAAGCCACAAGGGATAACGGCCAATTTACTTGGGCCGAATTTAAGGAAGCATATAATGCTAAATACTTCTCTAAAAGGATCCAGGAGAGGCCTCCGAGTTTGCTGCACTGAAACAGAGGCACCTTACGATCGCGGAGTATGAAGCACAATTCTCCCCGATGGCACGTTATGCCAATCATCTGGTCAACACAGAAAAAATGAAGGCGAGGAGATTTCTGATGGACTCAAGCCTTCATATATACCACTTGCTCCACTCAACATCCAACTTACGCCGAGATGGTAAGAAAGGCGTAGCTGCTCGAGGATGCAACGACCCTTACCGATCGATTAGGGTAGACTAGTCAAGAAGGAACCAGCATCGGGTTCCTCAAACCCACAAATGACAAGAAGCGGCCGTTCAACATCACGGGAGGGCCGAACCAAGAAAGGAAGTTCAAGATACCTACTACCCCAAAACACCGTCAAGACTAAGTGCGAGCACTGTGAAACCTGGTCATACTGCTGCTGAGTGCTGAAGGAAAGCAAGCGCTTGCCTACGCTGCGGGAATCACAATCATCGCATTTCGAATGCCTTATGCTGAAGGAGCAGGAGAAAGAGAAACGCCCTAATGGGCAAAAGAAGCCTGGCCGACTGCAAGCTGTCCGGGAAGTGGAGCCCACCGAGGAGGGTGGAATCGTAGAAGGTACCCTTCAAGTTTTCTCTCTATCAGCATTCGTTTATTTGATACTGGAGCAACCCATTCATTTATATCTCAAAACTTTGCTGATACTCTGAATGCTAAACCTATATCCATGGGTTGTGAATTCTCTGTCACAACACCCTTGGGGGAGAAGGAGAAACTAAACCAATACTTTCCATCTGCCGATGTAATGATCGGAGACCATAACCTAAAGGCCGACCTGGTATGTATGTCCATGGAAGGGTATGATGTCATATTGGGAGCCGACTGGTTGTCCACATATGGGGCAAGCGTCGATTGTAAGAAAGGAAGGGTAACGTTTAGTGACTTTCCTAAATTAGCATTCTCTGGGATTAGACATAAGAGACGGATGTCTCTAGTCTCCGCCATAAAGCCCACAACATGATGAGGAAAGGTTGTATTGCCTTCCTAGCAGCCGTAGTAGTGGAAAAGAAGGGTTCCAAGATAGAGGACATACATATAGTATATGACTATCCAGATGTATTCCCCGAAGACTTGCCAGGGATTCCCCCTGAACGAGATGTCAACTTCGCCATTGAGCTGATTCCTGGAGCCGCACCGGTATCGCGTCAACTGTACCGAATGTCACCTGCCGAGCTGAAGGAATTGAAGGCGCAACTGATGGAACTACTAGAAAAGGGGTTCATCAGACCTAGTACATCACCATGGGGAGCTCCTGTGCTATTCGTAAAGAAGAAAGATGGATCGATGAGGCTGTGCATCGACTATCGACAACTCAATCAGCTTACCATCAAGAACAAATACCCATTGCCTAGGATCGATGAACTATTCGACCAAATTTCTGGAGCGCGATATTTCTCCAAGATCGATCTCCGATCCGGCTATCACCAAATGAGGATCAAGGATGACGATATCTTCAAAACGGCTTTCAGGAGCAGGTATGGACATTATGAATTCGTCGTTATGCCTTTTGGTCTAACCAATGCTCCTGCAGCCTTTATGCAACTCATGAACAGCATATATCGGCCATACCTCGACAAGTTCGTGGTCGTCTTTATCGACGACATCCTCATATACTCCAAGACCAAGGAGGAGCATGAAGAACACCTGAAGACAACACTACAAGTTTTGCGAGACAACAAGCTATACGCAAAGCTTAGTAAGTGTGAATTCTGGCTCGAAGAAGTATCCTTCTTGGGCCATGTTATTTCAAAGAACGGCATCTCCGTTGATCCCTCCAAAGTCGAAGCTGTACTCAACTGGGAGAGACCAACAAACGTCACCGAAATCAGAAGCTTCTTAGGACTGGCTGGATACTACAGGCGGTTCATAAAGGACTTCTCTAAGATCGCCGTACCACTCACGCGTCTGACATGAAAAGAGAATCCCTAATCCTGGAGTAAAGAGTGTGAGAAGAGCTTCCAAACTCTCAAAAACTGCCTTACCTCAGCACCCGTTCTCGCTCTGCCAATAGAGGGAGAAGGTTTCTCTGTCTACACCGATGCCTCAGGAATCGGGTTAGGATGTGTACTTATGCAAAAGGAGAAGGTCATCGCCTATTCTTCAAGACAACTAAAGACACACGAGGTCAACTACCCTGTACATGATCTCGAGCTGGCTACTGTGGTCTTCGCCTTGAAGATTTGGAGACACTATCTATATGGCGAGCAATTCACTGTCTACTCAGACCATAAAAGTCTAAAGTACCTATTCTCCCAGAAAGAACTGAACATGAGGCAGAGAAGATGGTTAGAATATCTAAAGGACTTCGATTTCAACATCCAGTACCATCCAGGTAAGGGAAACGTCGTGGCAGATGCTCTTAGTAGGAAGCCAATGGCATCTATCTCAAGTCTAGTACTTGGCGAGATGCAATTACTTGAACAATTCGCGAGGCTAGACTTAAATATTGAACATAGGGATGATCATGTTTTGATTGCCAATCTCAAGATCCAATCCGATCTGCTGGAGGAAATCAAGATGCAACAAGACAATGATCCATTCTTGGTCCGTGTCAAGGAAACCTTAGCGGACAGACCGGATTTTGCCATGACTGAAGATGGAAGGTTAGTATTCCAAGGGAGAACTTGTGTCCCAGACGACGAAGCCCTAAAAAGGAAACTAATGGATGAAGCTCATCAAACTAAGTACACTATTCATCCGGGAGGTACCAAAATGTATCAAGACCTGAAAAGAACATTTTGGTGGCCGAATATGAAGAGGGAAGTAGCCGAGCATGTAGCTCATTGCCTCACATGTCAGCAAGTAAAAGCGGAACACCTGCGCCCTGCCGGTGTACTCCGAGCTAGATATCCCAGAATGGAAGTGGGAAACATTGGCATGGATTTCATCATGGGTTTACCCAGAACTCGTGGTGGACTTGACGCCATATGGGTCATCGTTGACCGGTTGACCAAATTTGCGCACTTCTTACCCATAAAAGTACATGGTCTGTGGAAGTGCTAGCTGCATTATATGTTAAGGAGATCGTGCGGTTGCACGGCATTCCGTCATCTATCGTCTCAGATCGAGATCCAAGGTTCACCTCTCATTTTTGGAAAGGTCTGCAAACTGCCCTTGGTACGAAGCTAATTTTAGTACTGCCTTTCACCCACAGACTGATGGGCAAACTGAGAGGACAAATCAAATTGTAGAAGACATGTTAAGAGCCTGCATTATAGATTTCAAGGGTTATTGGAATGAACACTTACCCTTGATTGAGTTCGCCTATAACAACAGTTACCAGGCGAGTATTAAGATGGCACCATTTGAAGCACTTTATGGCAGGAATTGTAGATCTCCTGTGTGCTGGAATGAAGTGGGAGAACAACAATGGTTAGGGCCTGACATGGTACAAAGTACAACCCGGGATATACAGACGATACGAGATCGACTCAAGATTGCTCAGTCTAGACAGAAGAGCTATGCCGATAAGAGAAGACGGGATCTGGAATTTCAAATAGGAGATCATGTGCTATTAAAGGTATCTCCTACCCGGGGTATTCAAAGATTCGTAGTGAAAGGAAAACTTAGTCCAAGATTCATTGGTCCTTTCGAAGTACTTGAAAGGATTGGTGAAGTTGCTTACAGACTGGCCTTGCCGCCAAATTTGGCAAGTGTGCACAATGTCTTCCATGTCTCCATGCTTAGGAAGTATGTGTACGATCCTACACATGTCATTCGCCATGACGATCTAGTGTTAAACAAGGACATGACGTATGAAGAGAAGCCGATCAAGATATTGGACCAGAAGGTACAACAACTTAGAAATCGTCCCATTCACGTGGTGAAGGTCTTATGGAATAACCGCGGAGTGGAAGAAGCCACATGGGAACCAGAAGGAATTATCAGACGCAACTACCCGGATCTATTCGGTAAGTCATTCTCTCCTGTAAGGTCATATGAATTTGGGGACCAAATTCTTTTAAGGGGGGGAGGATGTAGCAACCTGAATTTTTAAGAAAAATAAAAATTTAAATAAAGAATTTAAAACCTAGTTAAATGGATATTTAAATGAAAAGAGCATTAAATAAAACCCATTATATGGAAAAGAGTAATGGGCTTTGCTTAATGGATCTTCTAGAATTTATTGGGTCAAAAATATGAATTTACAAAGAGAGATCAATAGGAAAATACCCTAAATTCGTAACTAAATCATTACCTAAATAGAAAAGGGGTATTTAATGTATTAAATAGGAAGTTAGAGTTGGAATTGGATTCCTAAACCTACCCCATATGGTTTAGCACGAATTTGGATCTCTTCCTAGCCTAAATAGAGATTGGAAAGCAAGGAAGGAAGGTTGGAGTTAGGAAATCTCGGAATTTAGAGGAATTAGAGTAGAAATAGGAATTCATGCATGCATAAATACACCTCATAAACCCTCTTGGCCGACCCTAGCTCATTGCCAAAGGTTGCTGGACGTGGGGAAGAGGTCAAGGAGGAGAGGATCTCGTGGGAAGAAGGTGTTCTTGAAGCTTCTTCCTCGTTTTTGGGAGTTTCAACCCTAGAAGACAAATAAATCCAAAGGTAGGCATTCTCACAAGATAAAATCCTAATATTTCGTCTGTAGATTGTTCCATACATCAGGAACAAAACCCTCAAATTTCATAATTTTCCCTCGAGCCAATATTTTCTTCTTGAATTTAGAAGTTCTGCAACTCTTATGACCCCGAACCTTCATGCTTAATTCATATCTCTTCGAATACTCTATCTCCTGCCTCCAAATTTTAATGGGAGATACTGATGCATGATAGGCATCTTTTGCCCCTAAAAGCCCTAATTCTGTTGAGCATGTTACTCGAATTAAATCGATCTTGCTCCCTGTATCATGTTCTATGTTACTTGTTCTTGTTCATTCTCAAACCGTGTTCAAACCATGCTTTCTCTCGAATTCCTATTTACTGGAAGTACTCTCGCATGTCTAGTTTCATTTGCCTCTGATTTCATGATTTTTCATCGTGTATATAATTAGTTATGGATTTCTGAACAACCCTCTATAAAAAATTGAAATCCCTGGTCCGCAATCCAATGTCTGGTCTGACTCCTGTCAGAGTCAGGCACAGACAACCAGAAGGCGACGCCTCGACATGTCGCTTTCTGGGGCCTGATTGCGACAGCCTCCCTGTCGCGACCAAGAAGGCGACAGGTGAGCTGTCGCGTTCTCAGTACCCGATTTGCATGCCCTGTCGCGACCTGTGCAAGACCCTGTCGCGTTCTGCCTGGCCCATGTCGCCATCCTTACAGCCCTATGTCGCCTTCATAAGAATTTTGAGAAAAACCCATGAAAAATATTTTTGTCGCCTTCTTACTGTTATACCCCCAGTAAAAACCCTACTTAAAAATGGTGCTATATTGAATGATTTAAAATACATGTTCACGACTTATTCTAGCTATGATTTCTCTTACACATGCACACACATGAACTATCCATATATGGCTGAAATCTTGCAGAAAATATCTCATAATGTATCTGGTAAATTACCGAAATAAAGAATATTAATTGCCCTATTTTAAAGGACTTGTATTCGTTTCTCGCGTTGTTTCTACACCGATATCGACGCTCCACTGTTCTAGAATTCCTCTAGAACGTCGAGCACCTGTTTTATAAACACACTTTACTTGGCTTGTGGTGAGCTCTCCGTCGGATATTCCTTCCGCCGGACTAGTGAACTCTTGCACAAGGCCTCCATAAGTCTCCTCTGATCATGGATTCCCACATGGTCGACGAGCCGGTTGTACCCTAACACCCATTACACTTTTAGGGATTGATATGATCCAAACGGCTATTAGAAGTTCGCTCTTACCTTGAATCACGTCAGACCTCTGGACTTGTGCATAACATGGCCAGCGGGAAGATCGTGAGTTCCACCTGACTGCCAACACCATGTGCGCGTGTTGTGCAACTGTTACTATCGCCTGTTACTCGGAAAGTTACGTGCGTTGTCCCTTAGCTCTCATCTATACTCTACTCGCTCATCTATTCACGTTCACTCTACTTTCTCGTCTATTCATCTAGTACTCTCATCTACTTCTTAGTACTTACTTGGCCATTAAATGATTGATTGTCTAAGATAAAACATGACTATGCTAGGCAACATTATAAGGGCCCGATCTGGTCCTTGGGAGGAGCACCTGAAAGGCTATAACTCGCGGGGTCTAATGATCAGGGTGATGGCATACACCTAACGCATGACACGCAAGATTTGATCTATGGCAATCAATTAATCAAACAGTCAATTATTGGTTTACTTGAATCTCGTGGTTGAAAGAATATCGACCAAACACTTGCTATCGTGACTTGTGCACTGTTGTGCAACTTTACTTGTTATCTTGTTATACGGCCAATCCGATATCAACACTTGTCGTGCTATACTCTCGTGCATTGTGCTATTGTTTCTCGTTATCATGTACCAGTACTTGCTATACGTTCTCGTTATTCTCTCTAGTTATCCTGCTTTATAAGACATTAATTACTTAAAGCATGCTTGATCCTGAGATTTAAGTCCTACTGGGCGTTATCGCTCACCCTGCGTTATTTGTCGTTGTGTTCTCAGGTGAGACCGAGGATGAACCATACACTCAAGAGGACGGGAACGACCTGGAGTGATGTCTTGAGTACCCTAGCATCCTATTGCTATATTTAGCGTTGTAGTAGTTAGGTTTGAAGTTTAGTCTTTTGCTTTTATTTCAATGTAATCGGGCCCTATAGATCGGCTCTGATATTAGTGGTTGTAACTAGGCATCAGAATGTATTAATGAAATGAATTTGCTTTAGTATTATTCGTTGTGCAATGGTTTGATGTCTAGCACTCGCTCTATACCCGTTCACTTGCAACTGCCTTCGCGCTCCGATATTCCGCGTCGGGGCGTGATAGTTTTGTGGTATCAGAGCCTAGGTTATTCTTAAGTATAGGATGATCTAGGTTAACCTGCCTCGACTAGAGTCAATTATCCACCTATGTGAGTTGAGGTTAGAGCCAAGGGTAACTAGCTAAAAGAAACTCACACACGCACAAATTAAACTTTTTAATCAGCATTATAACTATCCAACTATTTTGTAGGAACTAAACAGCTACAATGACTGCGGAACGTGCCCAGATGAGAGGCATGCAACAGTCCCTCCAGGAACTGACTCGTGCCATAATACAAGCCACCCAGCAAGGCGGTGGTAACTGCGGAGGGAACCAACCAGGTGCAGGCGAGCTGCATCGCAATTTCCGGGGTCTGAACCCGCCTAGGTTCAGTGGGTCTACGGATCCACATGTAGCGGAGCACTGACTAAAGGAAACGGAAAGGATCTTCCGTGTAATGCAATGTGCGGACGGAGACAAACTCCTATTAGCGACATTCCAATTGGAGAAGGATGCCCGCGCATGGTGGGAGTCCGTGGAAGCCACAAGGGATAACGACCAATTTACTTGGGCCGAATTTAAGGAAGCTTATAATGCTAAATACTTCTCTGAAAGGATCCAGGAGAGGAAGGCCTCCGAGTTTTCTGCACTGAAACAGAGGCACCTTACGATCGCGGAGTATGAAGTGCAATTCTCCCGATTGGCGCGTTATGCCAATCATCTGGTCAACACAGAAAAAATGAAGGCGAGGAGATTTCTGAATGGACTCAAGCCTTCATATATTACACAACTTGCTCCACTCGACATCCAGACTTACGCCGAGGTGGTAAAGAAGGCGTAGCTGCTCGAGGATGCAACCGACCTTACCGATCGGATTAAGGGTAGACTAGTCAAGAAGGAACCAGCATCGGGTTCCTCAAAGCCCACAAATGACAAGAAGCGGCCGTTCAACATCACGGGAGGGCCGAACCAAGAAAGGAAGTTCAAGATACCTACTACCCCAAACACCGTCAAGACTAAGTGCGAGCACTGTGACAAACCTGGTCATACTGCTGCTGAGTGCTGAGGAAAGCAGGCGCTTGCCTACGCTGCGGGAATCACAATCATCGCATTTTCGAATGCGCTATGCTGAAGGAGCAGGAGAAAGAGAAACGCCCTAATGGGCAAAAGAAGCCTGGCCGACTGCAAGCTGTCCGGGAAGTGGAGCCCACCGAGGAGGGTGGAATCGTAGAAGGTACCCTTCAAGTTTTCTCTCTATCAGCATTCGTTTTATTTGATACTGGAGCAACCCATTCATTTATATCTCAAAACTTTGCTGATACTCTGAATGCTAAACCTATATCCATGGGTTGTGAATTCTCTGTCACAACACCCTTGGGGGAGAAGGAGAAACTAAACCAATACTTTTCATCTGCCGATGTAATGATCGGAGACCATAACCTAAAGGCCGACCTGGTATGTATGTCCATGGAAGGGTATGATGTCATATTGGGAGCCGACTGGTTGTCCATATATGGGGCAAGCATCGATTGTAAGAAAGGAAGGGTAACGTTTAGTGACTTTCCTAAATTAGCATTCTCTGGGATTAGACATAAGAGACGGATGTCTCTAGTCTCCGCCATAAAGCCCACAACATGATGAGGAAAGGTTGTATTGCCTTCCTAGCAGCCGTAGTAGTGGAAAAGAAGGGTTCAAGATAGAGGACATACATATAGTATATGACTATCCAGATGTATTCCCCGAAGACTTGCCAGGGATTCCCCTGAACGAGATGTCAACTTCGCCATTGAGCTGATTCCTGGAGCCGCACCGGTATCGCGTCAACTGTACCGAATGTCACCTACCGAGCTGAAGGAATTGAAGGCGCAACTGATGGAACTACTAGAAAAGGGGTTCATCAGACCTAGTACATCACCATGGGGAGCTCCTGTGCTATTCGTAAAGAAGAAAGATGGATCGATGAGGCTATGCATCGACTATCGACAACTCAATCAGCTTACCATCAAGAACAAATACCCATTGCCTAGGATCGATGAACTATTCGACCAAATTTCTGGAGCGCGATATTTCTCCAAGATCGATCTTCGATCCGGCTATCACCAAATGAGGATCAAGGATGACAATATCTTCAAAACGGCTTTCAGGAGCAGGTATGGACATTATGAATTTGTCGTTATGCCTTTTGGTCTAACCAATGCTCCTGCAGCCTTTATGCAACTCATGAACAGCATATATCGGCCATACCTCGACAAGTTCGTGGTCGTCTTTATCGACGACATCCTCATATACTCCAAGACCAAGGAGGAGCATGAAGAACACCTGAAGACAGCACTACAAGTTTTGCGAGACAACAAGCTATACGCAAAGCTTAGTAAGTGTGAATTCTGGCTCGAAGAAGTATCCTTCTTGGGCCATGTTATTTCAAAGAACGGCATCTCCGTTGATCCCTCCAAAGTCAAAGCTGTACTCAACTGGGAGAGACCAACAAACGTCACCGAAATCAGAAGCTTCTTAGGACTGGCTGGATACTACAGGCGGTTCATAAAGGACTTCTCTAAGATCGCCGTACCACTCACGCGTCTGACACGAAAAGAGAATCCCTAATCCTGGAGTAAAGAGTGTGAGAAGAGCTTTTAAACTCTCAAAAACTGCCTTACCTCAGCATCCGTTCTCTCTCTGCCAATAGAGGGAGAAGGTTTCTCTGTCTACACCGATGCCTCAGGAATCGGGTTAGGATGTGTACTTATGCAAAAGGAGAAGGTCATCGCCTATTCTTCAAGACAACTAAAGACACACGAGGTCAACTACCCTGTACATGATCTCGAGCTGGCTACTGTGGTCTTCGCCTTGAAGATTTGGAGACACTATCTATATGGCGAGCAATTCATTGTCTACTCAGACCATAAAAGTCTAAAGTACCTATTCTCCCAGAAAGAACTCAACATGAGGCAGAGAAGATGGTCAGAATATCTAAAAGACTTCGATTTCAACATCCAGTACCATCTAGGTAAGGGAAACGTCGTGGCAGATGCTCTTAGTAGGAAGCCAATGGCATCTATCTCAAGTCTAGTACTTGGCGAGATGCAATTACTTGAACAATTCTCGAGGCTAGACTTAAATATTGAACATAGGGATGATCATGTTTTGATTGCCAATCTCAAGATCCAATCCGATCTGCTGGAGGAAATCAAGATGCAACAAGACAATGATCCATTCTTGGTCCGTGTCAAGGAAACCTTAGCGGACAGACCAGATTTTGCCATGACTGAAGATGGAAGGTTAGTATTCCAAGGGAGAACTTGTGTCCCAGACGACGAAGCCCTAAAAAGGAAACTAATGGATGAAGCTCATCAAACTAAGTACACTATTCATCCGGGAGGTACCAAAATGTATCAAGACCTGAAAAGAACATTTTGGTGGCCGAATATGAAGAGGGAAGTAGCCGAGCATGTAGCTCATTGCCTCACATGTCAGCAAGTAAAAGCGGAACACCTGCGCCCTGCCGGTGTACTCCGACCGCTAGATATCCCAGAATGGAAGTGGGAAAGCATTGGCATGGATTTCATCATGGGTTTACCCAGAACTCGTGGTGGACTTGACGCCATATGGGTCATCGTTGACCGGTTGACCAAATTTGCGCACTTCTTACCCATAAAAAGTACATGGTCTGTGGAAGTGCTAGCTGCATTATATGTTAAGGAGATCGTGCGGTTGCACGGCATTCCGTCATCTATCGTCTCAGATCGAGATCCAAGGTTCACCTCTCATTTTTGGAAAGGTCTGCAAACTGCCCTTGGTACGAAGCTAAATTTTAGTACTGCCTTTCACCCACAGACTGATGGGCAAACTGAGAGGACAAATCAAATTGTAGAAGACATGTTAAGAGCCTGCATTATAGATTTCAAGGGTTATTGGAATGAACACTTACCCTTGATTGAGTTCGCCTATAACAACAGTTACCAGGCGAGTATTAAGATGGCACCATTTGAAGCACTTTATGGCAGGAATTGTAGATCTCCTGTGTGCTGGAATGAAGTGGGAGAACAACAATGGTTAGGCCTGACATGGTACAAAGTACAACCCGGGATATACAAACGATACGAGATCGACTCAAATTGCTCAGTCTAGACAGAAGAGCTATGCCGATAAGAGAAGACGGGATCTGGAATTTCAAATAGGAGATCATGTGCTATTAAAGGTATCTCCTACCCGGGTATTCAAAGATTCGTAGTGAAAGGAAAACTTAGTCCAAGATTCATTGGTCCTTTCGAAGTACTTGAAAGGATTGTGAAGTTGCTTACAGACTGGCCTTGCGCCAAATTTGGCAAGTGTGCACAATGTCTTCCATGTCTCCATGCTTAGAAGTATGTGTACGATCCTACACATGTCATTCGCCATGACGATCTAGTGTTAAACAAGGACATGACGTATGAAGAGAAGCCGATCAAGATATTGGACCAGAAGGTACAACAACTTAGAAATCATCAATTCACGTGGTGAAGGTCTTATGGAATAACCGCGGAGTGGAAGAAGCCACATGGGAACCAGAAGGAATTATCAGACGCAACTACACGGATCTATTCGGTAAGTCATTCTCTCCTGTAAGGTCATATGAATTTGGGGACCAAATTCTTTTAAGGGGGGGAGGATGTAGCAACCTGAATTTTTAAGAAAAATAAAATTTAAATAAAAGAATTTAAAACCTAGTTAAATGGATATTTAAATGAAAAGAGCATTAAATAAAACCATTATATGGAAAAGAGTATGGGTTTTGCTTAATGGATCTTCTAGAATTTATTGGGTCAAAAATATGAATTTACAAAGGGAGAATATAGGAAAATACCCTAAATTCGTAACTAAATCATTACCTAAATAGAAAAGGGTATTTAATGTATTAAATAGGAAGTTAGAGTTGGAATTGGATTCCTAAACCTACCCCATATGGTTCAGCACGAATTTGGATCTCTTCCTAGCCTAAATAGAGATTGGAAAGCAAGGAAGGAAGGTTGGAGTTAGGAAATCTCGGAATTTAGAGGAATTAGAGTAGAAATAGGAATAGGAATTCATGCATGCATAAATACACCTCATAAACCCTCTTGGCCGACCCTAGCTCATTGCCAAAGGTTGCTGGACGTGGGGAAGAGGTCAAGGAGGAGAGGATCTCGGGAAGAAGGTGTTCTTGAAGCTTCTTCCTCGTTTTTGGGAATTTCAACCCTAGAAGACAAATAAATCCAAAGGTAGGCATTCTCACAAGCTAAATCCTAATATTTCGTCTGTAGATTGTTCCATACATCAGGAACGAAACCTCAAATTTCATAATTTCCCTCGAGCCAATATTTTTTCTTGAATTTAGAAGTTCTGCAACTCTTATGACCCCGAACCTTCATGCTTAATTCATATCTCTTCGAATACTCTATCTCCTGCCTCCAAATTTTAATGGGAGATACTGATGCATGATAGGCATCTTTTGCCCCTAAAAGCCCTAATTTCTGTTGAGCATGTTACTCGAATTAAATCGATCTTGCTCCCTGTATCATGTTCTATGTTACTTGTTCTTGTTCGTTCTCAAACCATGTTCAAACCATGCTCTCTCTCGAATTCCTATTTACTGGAAGTACTCTCGCATGTCTAGTTTCATTTGCCCTTGATTTCATGATTTTTCATCGTGTATATAATTAGTTATGGATTTCTGAACAACCCTCTATCAAAAATTGAAATCCCTAGTCCACAATCCATTGTCTGGTCTGACTCCTGTCAGAGTCAGGCGCAGACAACTAGAAGGCGACGCCTCGACATGTCACTTTCTGGGGCGTGATTGTGACAGCCTCCCTGTCGCGACCAAGAAGGCGACAGGTGAGCTGTCGCGTTCTCAGTACCCGATTTGCATGCCCTGTCGCGACCTGTGCAAGACCCTGTCGCGTTCTGCCTGGCCCATGTCGCCATCCTTACAGCCCTATGTCGCCTTCATAAGAATTTTGAGAAAAACCCATGAAAAATATTTTTTTCGCCTTCTTACCGTTATACCCCCAGTAAAAACCCTACTTAAAAATGGTGCTATATTGAATGATTTAAAATACATGTTCACGACTTATTCTAGCTATGATTTCTCTTACACATGCACACACATGAACTATCCATATATGGCTGAAATCTTGCAGAAAATATCTCATAATGTATCTGGTAAATTACCGAAATAAAGAATATTAATTGCCCTATTTTAAAGGACTTGTATTCGTTCTCGCGTTGTTTCTACACCGATATCGACGCTCCACTGTTCTAGAATTCCTCTAGAACGTCAGCACTTGTTTTATAAACACACTTTACTTGGCTTGTGGTGAGCTCTCCGTCGGATATTCCTTCCACCGACTAGTGAACTCTTGCACAAGGCCTCCGTAAGTCTCCTCTGATCATGGATTCCCACATGGTCGACGAGCCGGTTGTACCCTAACACCCATTACACTTTTAGGGATCGATATGATCCAAACGGCTATTAGAAGTTCGCTCTTACCTTGAATCACGTCAGACCTCTGGACTTGTGCATAACATGGCCAGCGGGAAGATCGTGAGTTCCACCTGACTGCCAACACCATGTGCACGTGTTGTGCAACTGTTACCTTCGCCTGTTACTCGGAAAGTTACGTGCGTTGTCCCTTAGCTCTCATCTATACTCTACTACTCGCTCATCTATTCACGTTCACTCTACTTTCTCGTCTATTCATCTAGTACTCTCATCTACTTCTTGGTACTTTACTTGGCCATTCAAATGATTGATTGTCTAAGATAAAAACATGACTATGCTAGGCAACATTATAAGGGCCCGATCTGGTCCTTGGGAGGAGCACCTGAAAGGCTATAACTCGCGGGGGTCTAATGATCGGGTGATGGCATACACCTAACGCATGACACGCAAGATTTGATCTATGGCAATCAATTAATCAAACAGTCAATTATTGGTTTACTTGAATCTCGTGGTTGAAAGAATATCGACCAAACACTTGCTATCGTGACTTGTGCACTGTTGTGCAACTTTACTTGTTATCTTGTTATACGGCCAATCCGATATCAACACTTGTCGTGCTATACTCTCGTGCATTGTGCTATTGTTTCTCGTTATCATGTACCAGTACTTGCTATACGTTCTCGTTATTCTCTCTAGTTATCCTGCTTTATAAGACATTAATTACTTAAAGCATACTTGATCCTGAGATTTAAGTCCTACTGGGCGTTATCGCTCACCCTGCGTTATTTGTCGTTGTGTTCTCAGGTGAGACCGAGGATGAACCATACACTCAAGAGGACGGGAACGACCTGGAGTGATGTCTTGAGTACCCTAGCATCCTATTGCTATATTTAGCGTTATAGTAGTTAGGTTTGAAGTTTAGTCTTTTGCTTTTATTTCAATGTAATCGGGCCCTATAGATCGGCTCTGATATTAGTGATGAAATGAATTTGCTTTAGTATTATTCGTTGTGCAATGGTTTTGATGTCTAGCACTCGCTCTATACCCGTTCACTTGCAACTGCCTTCGCGCTCCGATATTCCGCGTCGGGGCGTGACAAACTATGTGCCCGTTGACTGTCTGAAGACTTCTGAAATGCGACCATCAAGGTCGTCGCATTTCACCGTTGTTTCCCACCTCTGAGAAATCACTCCCTTTGAATAATTAGGGTTTGCATGAACGCGACGATTCTCGTCATCGCGTTTCTGACTGCCTGATAAATGCGACCATCATACCCGTCGCGATTTACTTGTATTATTCTAGCAACGATTTTTGCTCTATTTAAATGATTATTTAGGGTTGTTAAGCATGTGTTTACCCTGTAAAACTGTGTAATGAATAGTAAACCATCATGTGATTAAATTTTGATATCTCACATAATTTCTTAATTTAAAAAGCTAATGTTCACGATCATTTCATGTCTCATGATTTCATGCACATGCACACACCAAATATATATCCTTGCCATAAAATCATGCAGAAAATACATGTAATAAATTATCAGGTAATTTACTTCAATAAATACACATTATTCACCCATGATAATAAAGACATTGTATTCCATTTTCTCACGTGGATTTGGATTATCGATATCGTCGCTCCATTGTTCTGGAATTCCTCTAGAACGTCGAGCAACTCATTTTCTCTACACACTACTCTCTTGACAAGTTGGAACCTCTCTATTGGGCATTCCATTCTAGTAGACAAGGGACCTTTGTTAAGACCTCTGTAAGACTCCGTACTCTGTGGATTTCCTCATGGAGACTGAGCTGGTTGTACCCTAATGCCCATAACACCTTTAGGGATTGATATGATCCAAATGGCTTTAGAAGTTCTCTATCTTATCTTGAATCACGCCAGACCTCTGGACCTATGCATAACATGGCCAGTGGAAGGGTAGTGAATTCCACCTAACTGCCAACACCAATTACGCGTGTTGTGCAACTGCTACTATCGCCCATTTAATCGATGTTTTATGAGCATGAACTTTAGCTCTCATCTATACATTACTCTCTCATCTATTCACAATCTCTCTGCTATCTCGTTTATTCATCTAGTACTCTCATCTATTTCTTGGTACTCTCTATTGGCTATTTGACTGATGGTCTAAAGATAAACATGTTGGGTTACAATGTGTATGATAACATGTGCTTAAATGTTTTTGATGATGTTTAACATAATTGATGTTACATTGATGTTGGAAACATGATAAATATGAAAAAGACATGAAAGAAATGAACAAATGAAAATAGTGCTTCTATGACTATTCATGTATCCATTATATCTCACATAGAATGTCTTTTGATGTAGGTGTGAATGCACACAAGACAATCAACCAAAGTCAAGTGCAAAAGACCAAGAAATACACTTCAAGTGGTCATGTGTCGACAGCCCCCAAGGCATGTGTCGACAGATAGACCAATCCATAAGAAATAGGCTACTGGAAACACATTTACAGCAGTATGTGTCGACAAATGAGATGCACCTGTCATACAGAATGCCTATCGAAATCCAGCATATCGCCTATCGACAGATCTAGTCTAATAAGAACTAGCATGGTTCTGGAAACCAGAAGTCTGCAGTAGGTGTCGACAGCTATCAAGTGCCTGTCGACAAACGCAGAGAAAAGTCAGATATGAGATTAAGATATGATTTGTATTGGGGTGTTTCCTTTAAGCACGACTCTCCATACTTGGACACCCTTATATATACATCATATGAAGGTATTTTCACAGCAAGAAACCACAATACCAAAACCCTAACCAATGGTCAGAAGAAAAACTTCTCTCTACTGCTCTGCTTCAACTCTCCGTCTAGTTCAAGGAAGATCCATCTCACGAGCGGAGTTGAAGTCGGTTCGTCCACGGTTCAAGCTTCTACATCATCTGATAATCATCAAGTTGAAGCTTGGAAGTTCTTCTGGACAACCACCACGAAGAGTTCTTCATCAGGATTTGTTTCTACTTCTCAGAACTCTTCTTCTTCTACACTTTTCACTACTCTATGTGTGTGGCAGTGGTTCAAGCATCTCTTGTGCTTGATTCACGTGTGGGTTGTTGTTCTGATTGCGTGTTTGCATCAGACAACTTGTGTGTGTGTGTGTTTGTAGAGTTGAACTCGTTGATAAGCAGTCGTTCTGCTTGTGTGTATGGACGGTGGACGTAGGATACCACCTTAAATCTTCGTGTCCTGTGGTTTGCACATTTTCACGGTAGATGTTTGGTAGGCACGTTGATTGTTCACACGCTATATAGATCTCTAACGTTCTACTCACAATCAGCACACACATCAAAGTTCGAATTCAGTACATATTTGCTTAAGTATTCGTCAAGTCAGTGTTAGCATCTAAAAGAAGGTCATAGTGCTTTTAAATTGGTGGTAATCTATTCAACCCTCCTTCTAGATTACTGCACTAGGTGGTTCTGCACACCTTTCAATTGGTATCAGAGCAAGGTTTCTCCGATTTACTGCTTTAATAGCCTGATCTCATGATCAGGAGAAATTCGGTCTCATGGAAACTAACAAGGGATTTATGGCTAAAGGACACTCAGTGTCTAGGCCTCCCTTCTTTGATGGAACTGACTACACCTACTGAAAAAAATCGTATGCAGGTGTTTCTGAGAGCTCAAGACTATGAGCTGAGGAAGATCGTCAGCAAGGGGCCTTATGAGTTGCCCACTGACGAAGATACCTGGACAAGAGAGAAAATCCGCAAAGGCACATTGAATTGGAGAGCATTGAACATGATGCAGTGCGCTGTGCATCCAGAAAAGTATTCAAGGGTCTCCACATGTAAGTCAGCAAAAGCAATGTGGTATAAGCTGGAGCTTATTTATGAAGGTAAGTCTGAGGTAAGGGAAACCGAAGCTAGCATGTTAGTATCTGAATATGAAATATTTAAAATGAAAAATGAAGAAACAATTTCAGATATGTTTGCTAGATTTATGATCATAATAAATGGCTTGAAGGGTCTTAAGAAAGAATATAGTGAGAGTGACTTAGTAAGGAAGATACTTGGGTCTCTTCCATCATCCTGGCATACTAAGGGCACTGTCATTGAGGATTCTAAAGACCTTTCCACAATGAAATTGGATGAGCTAATTGGATCCCTAATGACTTATAAAATAAACCTGAAAAGAAAAGAAACTGAGGTTACTCCTAGAAAATCCATTCCTTTAAAAGCCTCTAACAAAAGTTCTTCAAGTTCCAAGAAAGAGGTTCAGCAGGAAAGTGATGAATCTGAACAGTCTAGTGAAAGTGAGAATGATGAAATGGCCATGCTCACTAGACAGTTCAAAAAATTCCTCAGGTTCAAAAAGAAAGGCTCAGGTAACTTCAAAACTTTTCCAAAGAAAGATTTCTCAAAAAGTTTGAGTCTAATAAAAAATCTGACATGATTGTGTGCTATGAGTGCAAGAAACCAGGGCACATGAGAGGTGAATGCCCAGAGCTCAAACAAAAGCTGAAAAAGGACAAGTTCACTTTCAAGAAAGCCAAGCAATGATGGCTACTTGGAGAGATGAAGACGAGAACGCACAAGGAAGTTCTGGAGATGAAGAAATTCAGTGATTAATGGCAAGGAGTGAAGACTCCGCTGAGGTAAACTCTTCCTTTGAGAATTACTCTGTTGATGATTGGGAAGGTGCATACACCTTACTACTTCAGAAATTTTGTGAATATAAATGAAAAAAAAAAGCACTGAAAAAGAAGATCACTTCACTTGTTCATAGCACATCCAATGATGAACAGATTGCAATTCTATCTAAAGAAATTGAGCTACTGAAAATTGAAAGAAAGCCATCTTGCTGAAATGGATGCATTAAAGAAAAACTCTAGAAAATGTAAAAGAAAAACAAGTCCTAAATACACTTGTAGAAACTCTACAACATGAGAATAAGAGATCCAAAAGAGATGGAAAAAGCTAAAGAGGAACTAAAAGGAAAACTGATGATCTCTCACGATTTGTAAAAGGAAAACAGAATCTTGATGTAGTGTTGGGAGTTAAAACAAATGTAACAAGACATGGGCTTGGATATCAACCAGAAAAACAAAGAAACTTGGAGATAAATTGATCACATCTTTTGTTGATTGCAGTCCAAGTTCAAGTAAGCAAGTTCAAGCTAAAAGTAAAAATGCTCAGGCTAAAGGTAAACAATTTCAAAACAATCAAAGACTTCATTTGTTCTTCAAGCTAAGAAAACTGTTGATAGACCCAAAGAGACCTATTGACAGGCCTGGAAATTTACAGAAATGGAATGCCAAATAAGCATCAAAAGGGCCAAAAATAATCACAAGTTAAATACAACAGTAAGAAAATTGTAAAAACTCAAAAACCATCATGCAACTGCTGTAAGAAACTTGGCCATACTGAAAAACAATGCTGGAATAATTTGAACAAGTTAAAATTCAAACAAGTTTGGATTCCAAAGCATTTACTTTTTGGCATGAATGAAAATTGGGACCCAAAGTAATTTGGGTACCAAAATCTTTTGTTTGATCCATCTATGCAGGAATGCTTAGTAGCCCAAAATTAAAATAAATGGTACTTGGATAGTGGCTGCTCGAGGCACATGACGAGCGACAAAAAAAAATTCTGTTTGCTGGTGGAAAAAGAAGGAGGACAAGTTGTCTTTGGAGGTAACAATAAGGGCCAATTAATTAGCACAGGTAAGGTAGGTAAGTATGCCTCTAACTCAATAGACAATGTGCTCTTAGTTGATGGTCTCAATCACAATCTTCTTAGCATTAGCCAATTGAGGGATAAAGGCCATAAAGTCATCTTTGAATCAAATGCATGCCAAATTGTTGATAAGAAACATGAAGTCTCAAGTTTCTCTCGAAAAGGGTGATAACATCTATTTTGATTTAGATGAACCAGAAAACAAAAATTTGTGTCTTGTTGCAAATAAGCATGATGAATTGACTTTGTGGCATCGTAGGCTAGGCCATGCAAGTTACAATGTTTTGCACAAGATCATGAGGATGAAACTGGCAAGTGGACTTCCTAAAATTCAGTTCAATAAAATGAAAGTTTTGTGATGCATGTGCACAGGGAAAACAAACCAGAAAGTCTTTCAAATCAAATGCTCCCATAATTACTTCAAAACCTTATGAACTATTGCACATGGACATTTTTGAACCTACAAGAACACTAAGTCACAATGGCAAACGTTTTAGGTTTGTCATTGTAGATGATTTTTCTAGGTTCACTTGGGTTAAATTTCTATCCCACAAACATGAAGTTCTGAAAAATTTTCAAGAGTTCTTCAACAAGATTGAGCATAGTAACATAAACAAAATATGCTCAATCCGCACTAATCATGGGGGAGAGTTTGAAAACAATTTATTCTCTAACTTCTTCAAGAACCAAGGTATTAATCACAAGTTTTCCTCTCCAAGGACTCCGGAACAAATGGAGTTGTGGAGAGAAAGAACAGAACCTTGGTGGAAATGTTCACACTCTTCTAGTTGAAAGCCAACTTCCAAGGAGCTTTTGGGCAGAAGCAGTGAACACTTCATGATACATCCTCAATAGAGCTATCGTAAGATCTGTAATGAAGAAAACCCCATATGAGCTCTTGAAAGGTAAGAAACCCAGTATTGGGTACTTCAGGATCTTTGGCTCCAAAGTTTTTATCCATAACAATGACAAAGTTGATTTAGATAAATTTGAAGCTAAAAGTGATCCAAGTATTTTTCTCGGATACTCAGAACACTCTAGAGCTTATAGAGTGTATAATAATAAAAACAAAATTGTGGAAGGGACTCCACATGTTATTTTTGATGAGTATTATGCAAAAACTAACAAATCAAATGTTTCCAGGTATGATGTGTTGGGATTAAGTGTGAATGTAATTCAACTCTCCTCATATTTTGATGATGAAAAGTGGTGATTTTAGTGCATGACAATTGAAACATGTTAAATGCATCACCCATAGAACAACAATACACAAAGAGCATGTTCCTAAACACATTTATTATTCATATACATGATAATTCAATTAACTAATGATTTATGTGTTTATTTTCTCAGGGACAAACATTTCTTGCAAAGGTAGTGTCGACACAACCATCACTGGTGTCGACACAATGGCTAAGAGCAAAGGCAGAAATGTGAAGAAAAGAACCTCTAGTGTCAACACTACTCAATCTCTGGTCGACACTAGTGAGCCTTCCCAGAAGGCCTGTTTTTCAGCTGACTATGGCAGGTCGACACTACTCAGTCTCAGGTCGACACTAGTGAGCCTTCCCAGAAGGCCTGTTTTTCAGATGACTACGGCAGTTCGACACTAAACAATCTCAGGTCGACACTAGAGCCTTCTCCCAGGGAATCAATTGGCCAGTCTGGGACAGTGTGTTGACACTACTCAAGGGCAGGTCGACACACTCCGGAAAGTTTGGAACTTAAACTTCCTCCTGGACACGTGGCACCCTAGGGATTTGATGGATGGGCCTTGGAACTTGTGCCCACGACCCCCAAGGGTACCTTTGGATATTTTTGGGTATAAATACTCCCTAATTGGCTATCCATCACATCAAGAGAGCTTCCAACCGCCTCCAAGAAAGCTCTGGTGGCAAGAGAGCCTCTCCTCCCAGGTTTTGCTCCCTCATGTGCTTCTTCTCCGCAATTCAAACTTCTCCAAGCACAAGAATCGAAGGTTGATCAAGATGAAGCATTAGGATCAACTTCAAGGGAGCAGATCAAGTAGAAGCCAGTGATTGTGAAGTACTCAAGGAAGATCCCAAGATCAAAATTGCAGAGCATCGGCCAAGGGACTTCAAGTGATCAAGATCCTTCCAATTCATCCTCTACAAGGGAGTCCTCTTGAAGAACAAGAATTGTCAACATCATATCTTAAGTTTTCTTGTTTCTTCTTGGCTATTCTTGAGATTGTGCATAATCCATTGCATTGATTCTCTTGAATTGGCCTTAATAGATCAGATCATTGCTAGAGGATCTGAATCTTGTGTTTTTTGTTCTAGCAAGTGTTTGTGAGCCATTGTGCTCAGGGTGTTGAGTCGTTGTACTCAGTTTGTGTGGTTGAGCAGTCTTGCTCAGATTCTAGAGTAGTCTTGCTCTAGGTGGTGTGTGAGTTGTCTAACTCATAAGTGGAGTTGTCAGGCTCCAGTGTGTGTTGTGTTTTCAAGTTGATAGTGAATCCTCACTGTGTGAGGGGTGGATGTAGGAGTCACATGGTGTGATTTCCGAACCACCTAAAATTTCTCTGTGCAGTGGTTTGCTTGCTTTCTAATTTTCAGTTGCGCTAGATGTATGCGTAGGGCTGTGCAAACTCTCTTCTAATCAACTTGCTCATTCACTTCAATTACACAATTCTCACATCAATTGATCAGATTTGCTAAGTGTTCTTTCATATTGTCTCTGATTCTAAGAACTGCTTTTAATTGATTAAGTTTTCACAAGATTGGCCAAGATCTATTCAACCTCCCCTTCTAGATCTTGTCGACACCTAGTTCGATCCTAACAATTGGTATCAGAGCGGGTTTATATCTGATCTCATATGAGTGATTTCTATTTGTTCTGTGTGATTTGTTTGCTTGCTTGTTTGCTTGCTGAGTGTTTCCTTCTTTGCACCATCTTTTTAATTCAATGGATTCCAGAGGGTTCATAACTGAGGGTCATTCCATTAATAGGCCCCCATTTTTTAATGGAATAGACTATTCTTATTGGAAAAATAGAATGCAAGTTTTTCTTAGAGCCCAAAATTATGAAATCTGGAAAGTAGTGGAGGTAGGCCCCTATGAGAACCAGGGAGAGGAAGAAACCTGGACTAGGGAACAGATAAGAAGAGCTACATTGAATTACAGTGCCATGAATATGATTCAATGTGCTGTTCACCCCAAGGAGTGCTCGAGAATCTCAATGTGCAAATCTGCCAAAGAGATGTGGGATAAACTTGAGTTACTCTATGAGGGAACATCTCAGGTTAAAGAAACCAAGGCTAACATACTTGTCCCTGAATATGAATTGTTTATGATGAAATCTAATGAGACAATCTCTGAAATGTTTGCCAGGTTTATGATCATAGTCAATGGACTGAAGGCCTTAGGTAAGGACTATACGGATGCTGACTTGGTAAAAAAATTCTACGTTCTCTCTCTTCAATTTGGCACACAAAAGCCACTGTCATTGAAGATTCTAAAGATCTGTCCAAAATCTCTTTGGATGAATTGATAGGATCTTTAATGACATATGAAATCAATCTAAAGAAATGAAGAACATATAATCAAAACCAAGCCAATAGATCTAAAGGCCTCATCTAGTAACAAAGACAAAAGTCAGGAGAAAACCAGTTCTGATGAGTCTGAGTCAAATGAGGATGAGATTGCCCTCATGACTAGGCAATTCAGAAAATTCTTGAAATATAGAAAAGGAAAACTTTCTGGAAAAAAAAAATTTTCATCAGGTAAAAGAAACACTTCCTTTTCCAATGCTAATTTCAATAAGAATCAGAAATCTGACGAAGTTGTCATTTGTTACAGGTGCAACAGGCCAGGACATATGAAGGGAGAATGTCCTGAAAATAAAAAGGAAAAGCACAAAGAGATTCACAAGTTCAAGAAGCCGAAGGCCATGGTAGCCACTTGGTCTGATGAAGACTCAAGTGAAAAGGAAGAAGAAAAAAATCCTCAAGCTCTGAAAGTGAGGAGATCTGCTTCATGGCGAATAGCTCAGATGGAAAGGTAAGCACATCTTTGCGAAGACTTTTTAGTTGAAGATTGGCAGGATGCATATGCTGAATTAGTTGAAAAATACACTGAAATGAGAAAAGAAAACAAACACATTAAAAATAAAATTGAAAATATCTTGCACAATCAATCCTTCAACAAAAGAATTTGTGAGCTTGAAAATGAAGTAACAGAACTGAATAAAGAAAAGGAAAATCTTCTGAACTTAATTGATGAGCTTAAGCTTGCCTCTCAAAAGGCCACCCTTGAATTTAAAGAACTGTCTGAAAAGCTGGTAATGGAAAACAAAGATAAACAACAAAAGGTTGAAGAAATCAAAACCTTGGAAAACCAGCCGAAAGAAAAAGATAAAGTAATTGAAACCTTCACAAAAGGTAAAGACAATTTGGAGGCCTTGCTGGGAGCTAAAATGAAATCAGTCTCTCATGGACTAGGATTCAATAAACAAAAACCTAAGGAAGACAAATCTGGTGAGAAAAAGGACAAAACACCATTGATTGAATTTGTCAAAGGTCCTAGTCTTGAGAACACTGAAATCAAGCAAATATCAAGCAAAACACCAAAATCTCAAAAACTCAGAATCAAATAGGCAACCAGGTCGATACAGTCACCTGACAGGTCGACACCAGTCCACAAGAAGAAGGATTCTGTGGCTGTTGTGTCGACACCAGTCAAGGAGAGGTCGACCTGCTCAACAGCAACAAAAACAAACCACAAAAATAAAAATTCAAATAAAAATTTGAAAAATAAGAAAAATCTAAAGGAAGTCATTCATAAAAAACCTTGGACCTCCAAGACAACATATCAAGCTGATTGGACCTATTCTTGGAGCCAATGGTATCACAATCCATGTTGGTATCATCCCCAATTCTTCTATCCAAATTTTCTGATGTACCAACAAAATCCTTGGATTCCACCTCCTCATCTAAATTCTCATGTTCAAATGGAAAAACTCCCCTCCTACTGAAACAAAAACACTGGTGTTTTCATCCCTAAGGGAAAGAAGAAATTGAAAAAGAAAGAGAACACCATTGTAATGAAACAAAAATAAAAAACAAATCAAATTTGGGTGAGAAAAGATTTGATGATTATGTCCAAACATTCTGATGGTCCCAACTCTGTTTGGGTACCAAAATCTTCTCTTCACTGATTACTTTTGCAGGAAGGTCGTGCACCCAATTCAAATGTGTGGTTCCTTGACAGTGGGTGTTCACGACACATGACTGGAGATAGAGCCAAATTTTCATTCCTGATTGAGAAGGAGGGAGGTTCAGTAACTTTTGGAGGTAAAAATAAAGGAAAGATCATTAGATCTGGTAAGGTTGGTCAATCTTCCTCAAACTCTGTTGATAATGTTTATTAGTTGATGGTCTAGATTACAATTTGCTCAGTATCAGCTAACTATGTGACAAAGGTCACAAAGTTGTGTTTGAATCTGATTTCTGTAAAATAATTGATTCATCAACTGCTAAAATAAATTTTTTTGGAAAAAGGGAAAACAATGTTTACATGATCAACCTCAATAAAAACGTTTCTGAAAATCTTTGCTTTGTTGCTAATAAAGATGAAATTGCATGGACTTGGTACAAAAGACTTGGCCATGCAAGTTTCAGAACAATGAATAAATTGTTAAGGCTAAGTTTGGTTAAGGGTCTTCCTGAATCCTTTTCTAATATTGAAAATCAAGTTTGTGGGATTTGTGCCCAAGGAAAACAAACCAGGAAATCTTTTAAAACCTTCAATGAGGTACTCACATCTAGGCCACTAGAATTGCTTCACATGGACCTCTTTGGCCCAACAAGAATTCTAAGTCTAAGTGGCAAAAGATATGGGTTTGTAATCATTGATGATTTTACCAGATTTACATGGGTTATTTTCTTGTCCCATAAAAGTGATACTTGCCTTGAGTTCAGGAAATTTTGTACCACTGCCTTAACAAACCTTCCATATAAAATCAAAAATATTTTGACTGATCATGGGGGTGAATTTGAAAACCAATCCTTTTCTGATTTATGTGCTGAACTTCAAATATTTTACAAGTTTTCTTCACCAAGAACTCCAGAACAAAATGGAGTTGTGGAAAGAAAGAATAAACTCTTGTGGAAATGGCTAGATCCATGCTCTTAGAAAGCAATTTGCCTAAATCTTTCTGGGCTGAAGCTGTAAACACAGCAAATCACATTCTAAATAGAGCTTTGATCAGACCAAAAATCAGAAAAACCCCCTATGAATTATTGAAAAATAAAAGCCAACTGTATCTTATTTCAAAACCTTTGGGTGTAAATGCTTTGTTCATAACAACAATAAAAAAAATCTTGACAAATTTGATGCTAAGAGTCAGGAAGCCATCTTTCTTGGCTATTCTGAAGTGTTAAGAGCTTTTAGAGTTTATTCTCTCAAAAATAAAAATGTTGAAGAGTCTCCACATGTTATCTTTGATGAAAATTCTTTTTCAACTAAAAGTTCTAAGTCTTGCAGGGAAAATCAAGACAGTGAAGAAGATGATTTCGTTGTGGACTCTTCACCAACTGTTGAGGGGCTTGAAGACACTGGTGAGAACTTGAATATCAATTCACCATCTTCAAGTGGATCAGGTAATGTTGCTCCAAATTTAAGTTCTCCTCAACATGTAATTTCTGAACATCGAATTTTGAGAGATCACCCATTGGATAATGTAGTTGGTAATTTGCATGATAGAGTTAGGACTAGATCATCATTCCTGCATGCTCTTGAGGAAGACCCATTAGCTCTAATTTCCCAAATTGAACCAAAGTCAATTGATGAAGCTTTATCAAGTTCTGATTGGATTAATGCCATGCATGACGAACTTCACCAATTTGAAAGAAATCAAGTATGAGAATTAGTACCTAGACCTAGTGACCAAACAGTCATTGGCACTAGATGGGTTTTCAGAAATAAATTGAATGAATCTGGCCAAGTCATTAGAAATAAAGCTAGGCTAGTTGCAAAGGGGTACAATCAAGAGTTTGGAATTGACTTTGAAGAATCATATGCTCCTGTAGCTAGACTAGAAGCAGTTAGAATTTTCCTTGCTTTTGCATCCTCCATGAAATTCAAAGTCTATCAAATGGATGTTAAAAGTGCATTTCTAAATGGATATATAAAGGAAAATGTTTATGTTGAACAACCTCCTGGATTTGAAAATGAAAATCATCGTAACCATGTTTTCAAGCTTCATAAGGCTCTCTATGGTCTTAAACAAGCTCCAAGAGCTTGGTATGACCGTTTGAGTTCCTTTTTACTTGAAAAAGGATATTCTAGAGGAAATGTTGATCAAACATTGTTCACAAAACAGTCAATAATCAAATAATTGTTGTCCAAATTTATGTTGATGACATAATATTTGGATCAACCAATAAAGGCCTGTGTACTGAATTTTCAAATCAAATGAAAAATGAATTTGAAATGAGTTTAATGGGAGACTTAAAGTTTTTCTTGGGATTGCAGGTTAACCAAACACATGAGGGGATCTTCATAAGTCAAACCAAGTATGTCAAGGAACTTCTGCAAAGGTTTGGCTTTCAGAACCTTAAGCATTCAAACACACCAATTGCTATTAATGCTAAGCTAGAAGAAGACTCACTTGGTAAGTCAGTAGACCCAAAGACCTACAGAGGTATGATTGGTTCTCTACTCTATCTTACAACTTCTAGACCTGATATTCAGTTTTGTGTGTGTTTGTGTGCTATATTTCAATCAAATCCTAAGGAAAGTCACATGTTAGCTGTTAAAAGAATTTTCAAATATCTTATTGGAACATGTGATTTAGGAATTTGGTATCCTGCTGGGTGCAAGTTAGATTTGATTGCCTATTGTGATGCTGACTATGCTGGATGTAAATTAGATAGAAAGAGCACAAGTGGCTTGTGTTTATACTTAGGTGGGTGCCTAATTTCTTGGGCTTCTAAAAGCAACATTCAGTTGCTCTGTCAACTGCAGAGGCTGAGTATGTTGCAGCAGGTAGATGTGGAACTCAAATTCTTTGGGTGAAACATCAACTTCTTGATTACAACCAAGAGTTAGGTTGTGTTCCCATCCTATGTGATAACACAAGTGCAATAAATCTGTCTAAAAACCCCATTCAGCATTCAAGAACCAAGCATATTGAAATTAGGCATCATTTCTTGAGAGATGAGGTAGCAAAGAAATCTTTTGAACTTCATTTCATAGAAACTGAAAAACAAATTGCTGACATCTTCACCAAACCTCTTCCTGACAGTAGATTTTCATCTTTGAGGAGAGAGCTTGGCCTTTTTAAATGTCAATTTTCTTGATCTCTCTCATTAGGTTTTGGTTAAGTGTTATGCACTTTCTGAGGGGGAGTTCTTTGCATCATAATTATCCTTTGCTTCCTTGATTCATACTATCTCTCTCCATTTCACTTTCATGTTTTTTTAACAATGGATTCTTGAACTTACATTGTGTTGAATTTCTTGGTATATCAAATGGTGACTTGGAGAAGGACAAGTTATGCTTGTCTGGACACTTTCACTATGCGAGAGTATATGTCTCCGCCAAGTACCAAGAAATGAATATGCAATGGCTGAAGGGGAGTCTTCATTGTTCAAAGAGAATAATTTTATCCTTGTTTAAACTCTTGCATATCTTTGTCTTGATGGAAAGTTGATGAAATCATCATCTCAGGGGGAGCTTGAAAATTCACAAATCATCACTCTTGCAAAATTCAACATGTTTTCTTGATTTACACCAACTTCCTTGCATGATATCCTCATTGAGTCAACTAGAACCTCAAAATGATCTTTTGAGTGATCTACAACATTTTTTCACAATCAACTCTCAACTACATTCCTCATCACTGAAGAAATTCAAAACTCTTTAAAAGACTGAAAATCAATGTGTGTCTTGATTCTAACCATCTTTTTTAAACTGACATGAGAGATAAATGATTTCATTGTTAAATATTGTCTCCAAAACACACTCATCTCAACAAAGCAATGGCATCTATACTGAGAAACTACACACCTTCACAATGAATGAAGAGCTATGTATGTCATGAGGTATTATTGCTATCTCTGTTCAAAGGGGATTTCAAAATAAAAAAAATTAAAAGCTACATATTTCGATGATGACTGAGTAACTGAAAATATTGGCGTTTGATCAACGTATATTTTCAAGTCAAAAGGTTGTCATTTACCCTTTGAAACTTGATAATGGGTAAACTCTCAAGTATCCAGGAACTATGGTGTGTAAAAAGCATTAGTTCTTGAGTGAACAAGACTTACCACATTTGAAAGTTTGATTAAAAAAAAATGTGTGTGTAACCAAGGAGAAATGCCTCAAAGGAATCATCATTCTTTCTCAACAGTTTGTTTTTAAAGATGTTTATCTTCATCACACTTGATTTCAATCTAAAAGATATTTGGATTTCCTTGTATTTGAAGAATTTAGTTGGTTGTTATTGATTGTTGGATGAATTATATCCCTCACTTTATCATTTTATTGGCTCAAGTCACCTCATGTTCATATCATGTTGGATGTTGTGTTTAAACATAAAATCTGTTGAATTTCTGCAATGTATGGTCACTGAATTTTTTAGCATCTTAAAATTCCTTGAAATGTTAATTCCATTGATTGGTCATCATCCTAAAGATGTCCCAAAACTCCCACATTTTTCCCATGCTCAAATACTCACTTTTGTTCAGGCCAGGTCGACACTATCAGTCCCTAGTGTCGACACTACTTCCTGTCTGCGAAGCTTTAAGGCCTGGGCGCCGGTTAAACTCGTCTCCCGCTTTTATTTCCCATGTCTACCCCATGGCCATCCTTCCTCACTCAAATCGGCAGGAAACCCCCGTCCCCTTCCCTCCATCGACCCTTGCTTCCTCTTCTTCCCTCCATTTCTTCCTCCTCATCCCCTGTTCTTCCTCCTCCTTGATTCTATGGCGCCGAAACATCAACCTCGGCGTGGAGCAAGAGCCAGAGCGACGGCTCAAGCTATCCGTGTGGATGAACAGCCTCCCACTGAGCGGCGGAGTAAAAGAAGGCACGACCCTGTGGAGCAGCCAGGGCAGTCTTCAGCCTCCAAAAGAGGTAGGGCATCCTCCTCTGTCAGAGGTAGAGGTTCCTCACACGTTAGAAGGAGGATCTTGGTCTCCTCTCCTGAAGTCTCTGAAGAGTCCTCCTCAAACCCTTCTGAGTCTGATGCCACACCTTCCAAACAAGTGCGTGAAGGTAGATCAATCCTAAAGCCCCGGATTGTCAACTTGGATGACAATGACCTTCTTACTACCTTTCCAGAAATCATTGAGTTTTTCAGCTTTCAATCTTGGTTGCCATTTATCTCAGAATTTCGGATTGTTTACCCTAGACTTGTCCAAGAATTCTACTTGAATTTGATATGTGATGAAGATGGTTACAAGTCTAAAGTTCAGGGTATTGCTATTGATTTGCCAATCTCTTTGGCTGCCACTTTGTTCAGAATTCCTGATGAAGAACTAACTACCATGAGTTTGAGTTTAATCTTCATGAAGCCTATACATTGTTGACTGGTCTTCCAGTAGATCCTTCTGATACAAAGCAGACTGGTCTTCCAGTAGATCCTTCTGATACAAAGCAGACTCATGTAAGCAAATTCAACACCAATAAATTCCCTCCAGTGTTGAGAACCCTTCACCACATACTCACTACCATCATAACTCCCCAAGGTGGTGGAAGGGATAGGCTTACAGACATCCAGAGATTTATGCTCTACTGCATGAAGAAAAATCTCAAGGTCAATCTTCATGTCATTATGTTTCAGATCATCTTCGAGACCACCAGGAATGATCTACATAGGTCTCTTCCATATGCAGCCCATCTGACTCCTGTGTTTGAGCATTTTGAAATTCCTCTTGCAAATGAAAAGACTCAAACAATTCCCAAGGCAAATGTTTATTGCTTCAAGCATTTACAAAAGTTTATGGGGTTCAGACTTGAAGGTAATCAAGTTAGGAGAGCACCAATTGTTGAAGCACCTGAGGACCAGCCTCCTGCTGAGGACCAGCCCCCCATCAATGAGGATCAGCCTCATGTTGAAGGAGATACCCAAGCTGAACCATTCACTCCTTCATTTCAAGACTCCTCTCCTGTTCACCCCTCTATGGACTTACCCACCTTCATCCCACAACCTCAATCTCAAGCTCAAACCACTCATGTCTTTGGTGGACCCACTGTTCCGCCAGAATTGTACTCCTTTTTAAATGAGAAATTTGAAGCCTTCACCTCCACAATTCAAGAAATGTCAGAAAGCTTCACCTTGCAAATTCAAAGGCTTGAGAATGCAGTGACTGCTAAATTCGTTGAGCAAAAGGCAGTCTCAGACTATGCTGCACAAAGGTTCAACAGGTTGATTGGGACAATGGCAGATGCTTCGTTGAGCTGAAGGAGCATCAAGACAAATTGGAAAAAGTTCTTCTGGGAATCTTGGCAAATTCCCAAGCAGATGTCTTCAACACCAAGGAAACTCTTTCACAAATCTCTAAAACAAGATTGTCATTTGCTCACCTTGTTGATGACTTAGAGAGTATGAAGAACTTATCAGCCCACATTGATAATGAGATGACTGATCTCAAGAAGGAATTGACGAACATCATTAGTCATGGACTTGGTAGTTCATCCTCTAGTGCTCCATCATCAACTGTTGATTTGTCTGCTCTTCAGTCCTCAATTTCTGACAATAGCCAAAGACTTGAAGAAATTGTTCATACAAGGCTGTCCACTATGCAGAGACAATTCAACATGAACCTTCATGCTATGGATTCAAGACTCAAAGCTATAGAGTCCATCCTCCTCCCAATCCTCCTCCTCCTCCTCCTCCTCAAACTTAATGTAATGTGTCTTTCCTTTGATGATGTCAAAGGGGGAGAAGATAGAAGAAAGTGGAAAGAAAGTTTTCTTTGTTGAAATACTTTTTGTGAATGTATGAAAATGATCACATCCCTGTAAAGGCAAAGTTGCTTGCTTTAATGAAATGATATGAAACACCTTGGTTTTCAATGTGATTGAGATTGTCTTTGAATGAATGTCAATGGATATAAATTGTATGTGGAATGTCAAGCTGCTTGGCTATTTGTGGAAATAGTTATCTTTAGTAACAACACTCGTGTGAATTAAAAAAAAAAAATTCAAATGTTACTAAAACTTGTTCAATAGCCTTTGACAATTGTGAACAAAAAGAGTTGAAACATATCTCATTGTCATTCACTGTATTTCAAATTGGATGTGAATAATTGAATTGCTTAAAATCACACTTTGTTAAAACCTTCGAATTTTCATATGAACCTAATGTTGCCATCATCAAAAAGGGGGAGATTGTTGGGATTAAGTGTGAATGTAATTCAACTCTCCTCATATTTTGATGATGACAAGTGGTGATTTTAGTGCATGACAATTGAAACATGTTAAATGCATCACCCATAGAACAACAATACTCAAAGAGCATGTTCCTAAACACATTTATTATTCATATACATGATAATTCAATTAACTAATGATTTATGTGTTTATTTTCTCAGGGACAAACATTTCTTGCAAAGGTAGTGTCGACACAACCATCACTGGTGTCGACACAATGGCTCAGAGCAAAGGCAGAAATGTGAAGAAAAGAACCTCTAGTGTCGACACTACTCAATCTCAGGTCGACACTAGTGAGCCTTTCCAGAAGGCCTGCTTTACAACTGACTACGGCAGGTCGACACTACTCAATCTCAGGTCGACACTAGTGAGCCTTCCTAGAAGGCCTATTTTTCAGCTAACTACGGTAGGTCGACACTAAACAATCTCAGGTCGACACTAGAGCCTTCTCCCAGGGAATCAATTGGCCAGTCTGGGACAGTGTGTCGACACTACTCAAGGGCAGGTCGACACACTCCGGAAAGTTTGGAACATAAACTTCCTCCTGGACACGTGGCACCCTAGGGATTTGATGGATGGGCCTTGGAACTTGTGCCCACGACCCCCAAGGGTACCTTTGGATATTTTTGGGTATAAATACTCCCTAATTGGCTATCCATCACATCAAGAGAGCTTCCAACCGCCTCCAAGAAAGCTCTGGCGGCAAGAGAGCCTCTCCTCCCAAGTTTTGCTCCCTCATGTGCTTCTTCTCCACAATTCAAACTTCTCCAAGCACAAGAATCGAAGGTTGATCAAGATGAAGCATTAGGATCAACTTCAAGGGAGCAGATCAAGTAGAAGCCAGTGATTGTGAAGTACTCAAGGAAGATCCCAAGATCAAAATTGCAGAGCATCAGCCAAGGGACTTCAAGTGATCAAGATCCTTCCAATTCAGCCTCTACAAGGGAGTCCTCTTGAAGAACAAGAATTGTCAACATCATATCTTAACTTTTCTTGTTTCTTCTTGGCTATTCTAGAGATTGTGCATAATCCATTGCATCGATTCTCTTGAATTGGCCTTAATAGATCAGATCATTGCTAGAGGATCTGAATCTTGGTGTTTTTGTTCTAGCAAGTGTTTGTGAGCCATTGTGCTCAGGGTGTTGAGTCGTTGTACTCAGTTTGTTTGGTTGAGCAGTCTTGCTCAGATTCTAGAGTAGTCTTGCTCTAGGTGGTGTGTGAGTTGTCTAACTCATAAGTGGAGTTGTCAGGCTCCAGTGTGTGTTGTGTTTTCAAGTTGATAGTGAATCCTCACTGTGTGAGGGGTGGATGTAGGAGTCACATGGTGTGATTTCTGAACCACCTAAAATTTCTCTGTGCAGTGGTTTGCTTGCTTTCTAATTTTCAGTTGCGCTAGATGTATGCGTAGGGCTATGCAAACTCTCTTCTAATCAACTTGCTCATTCACTTCAATTACACAATTCTTACATCAATTGATCAGATTTGCTAAGTGTTCTTTCATATTGTCTCTGATTCTAAGAACTGCTTTTAATTGATTAAGTTTTCGCAAGATTGGCCAAGATCTATTCAACCCCCCCTTCTAGATCTTGTCGTTACCTAGTTCGATCCTAACATGATGATGATGAAGGAAAATACTTGAAGATCAAGATGAAAAGCCACTGTCGATAGACCATGAAGAGGCTATCGACAGGCCTAAACAAAATCCACAAGATCAATTTTTTCAAGAACAACCTCCCCAAGAACAAATTCCTCAAGAGCAATATCCTCAAGATCAAGACCAACCAGGTCCTTCAACAATCAGAAATGTCAGGTACTCAAAAGATCATCCACTTGATAATGTAATTAGAAATGTAAATGATAGAGTTCATACTAGGTCTCACTTTAGACATATTGTTGAACAAGATCATTTAGCATTTGTCTCTCAAGTGGAACCTAAAAATGTTGAAGAGGCTTTAACAGAAAATTCATGGATAGATGCCATGCATGAGGAACTTGGGCAATTTGAAGGAAACAATGTTTGGAGCTTAGTTCCTAGGACCCCTGAAATTTCTGTAATTGGAACAAGATGGGTATTTAGGAATAAGCTAAATGAAGAGGGTAAAGTGGTGAGAAATAAAGCTAGACTGGTAGCAAAAGGGTATAATCAAGAATTTGGGATAGACTTTGAAAAATTCTTTGCACCTGTAGCTAGGCTTGAGGCAGTGAGAATATTGTTAGCATATGCATGCTCAAACAAGTTTAAACTCTTTCAAATGGATGTTAAAACTGTCTTCTTGAATGGCTACATCAAAGAAGAAGTCTATGTTTCTCAACCACCTAGATTTGAGGATAATGAAAAGCCTAACCATGTTTGTAAATTGCACAAAGCTCTTTATGGTTTGAAACAAGCACCTCGAGCTTGGTACGACAGACTAAGCAATTTCTTGGTGAGTAAAAGCTACTCCAGAGGTAAAGTGGGCCAAACACTCTTCATTAAATGTGTTCGAAATCACATAATTGTTGTTCAAGTCTATGTGGACGACATTATCTTTGGTTCCACTAACCCCACACTGTGTGAAGAGTTCTCAAAACATATGCATAGTGAATTTGAGATGAGTTTAATGGGGGAGCTTCAATTTTTTCTTGGCTTACAGGTAAAACAATATGAAGATGGGTTCTTCATCAATCAAGAAAAATATATCAAGGAATTACTGAAAAGATTTCAGTTTGAACAAGCCAAGCCAGCCTCTATACCAATGAGCACGAGTGTGAAATTAGAAAATGATGAGAAAGGTAAAATGGTAGATGCAAAGCAATTCCGAGGTATGATTGGCTCTCTCCTTTACCTTACTGCAAGTAGGCCAGATATACAATTCAGTATTTGCCTTTGTGCTAGATATCAATCTAGTCCAAAGGAAAGCCATTTGGTTGCAGTTAAAAAGATTTTCAGATATCTCTCAGGTACGTATGATTTGGGTTTATGGTATCCAGCAGGAAGTAGATTTAATTTGGTCTCATATTCGGATGCTGACTACGCTAGATGTAAAATTGATATAAAAAGCACTAGCGGATATTGTCAATTCCTAGGTGGTTGCATGGTTTCGTGGGCATCCAAGAAGCAACACTCAGTTGCACTCTCTACTGCAGAGGTAGAATATGTTGCTGTAGGGAGTTGTGCGGCTCAAGTGTTGTGGATCAAAAGTCAACTGTGTGATTACAACATTGACACTGGATGCACACCAATTCTTTGTGACAATACTAGTGCTATCAACCTTTCAAAAAACTCAATTCAACACTTAAGGACCAAACACATTGAGATAAGGCATCACTTTTTGAGAGATGAGGTAGCCAACAAGAACCTAGAACTTGACTTCATTCCAACTGAAAAGTAATTGGCTGATATTTTCACCAAACCTTTGTCAGAAGATAGGTTCACCTCCTTAAGAAGAGAATTGGGGTTGTGCAAAATTCAATGAATCCAATACCAAATTAAGGGGTAAATGATCCTTATATGTAGTGACTATGAGGTATATCAAATGGTGACATGTGGAAGAACAAGTTAGGCTTGTTTGGAAACTATCATTATGCGTGAGTAAATATACTCCGCCAAGTATCCATAGTCTTCTTATACATAATGGTCATTAACTTCATAATGAGGTAATCGGTTTCTTTTAGTTTTGACACATGCATCTCTTTAAAAGAATGAATTTTTATTGCTCACATGCTTATGGATGTTCTTTTGTGTGCAAATGCTTGGTATGTTTGTTTATCTCATTGATTGATTTGCTTGAATGATGAGTCATCATATGCACACACTATGGGGGAGTAAGTTAAGGCTAGGTGAGTGAAATTCATAAGGGATACCCTTCATATTCAATGTGTCTTTATCCCTCAATCATATGGTTCAAATCTCTCACAATTTAAAGCCTTAAAATTGAGTTTTCAAGTACCTGTCGACAGCTAGAATCCTAGCTGTCGACAGCCAAGACTTCCCAAAACTGCTTTTCTGGCAATATTCAGTATCTGTCGACAGACCCATTCTACCTATCGACAGATAGCCTCTCCCAAAACTTTGATCTTTATGGATTTCAGTACCTGTCGACAGGCACATACTTGCTATCGACAGATACACATTTTCTATGAGTTCTTCATCTTTTCTCATCCTTTCTTTATGAGTATGTTCATATTATTCATGCAAGGGGAGAATTCGCCTTAATATTCATTACAACCTTTCATACTCACATATTATGAAAGACATTGACTTAATCACAATGATTTTGAAATAATATTTTGCGTATGAGTCTAGGTTTTATCATTTAGAACACATTGAATAAATCTAATGGTTTTAACCTAACTCACTTGAATAACTCCCTTGTGGATGATCATGTTTCTAAAATGGATTGACAAGTATGAAGATTATTGAACTTAATGTTTTAACATTGGCCTTTGACCTTAAATAACCTTTGACCTTCATTTTTCAAATTTAAAAATAAAGGAGAAAAGATACCTATTTCTAAACTCAAAAGTTCAAACAAAAATTCTATGAAATGGGACAAAGGCAAAGCAATGATGAGCCACACTGAGTAACCAGGGACATGGGCATCACAAATGTCTGTCTTCGCGTCAAAAAGTCTATTCATTATCTTTGCACAATGGTATGATGGTCACTCACACTGAGTAACTGGGGGTACGGGCATCCCAAATGTCTACCTTCACGTCAAAAGGTGAAAAGTGATCCTAATTACCACTTTTCCCACATTAACTTGACAAAAGAAATAATTCAATGCTAGAAATAGAGTGTAGCCTCCATGTTTTTAAATCAAGGATGATATGTTGTTTATTGTTGCCACGTCCCGAGAATTACGCAGTGAATATTAATAATGCGAAATAATTCGAGTCGATATCCTGAGACGTGAACAGTCTGCAAATATGCCTCTAGCTAGCACACACTAAATGTATAACATACATCATCATAGGGCCCAAATATTGAACTCAACTAATCTTGTATTCAAATCTCAACTCATTATATTCCAAATGGAAAATATTACAGGACTAAGACTCAATAAAAAGAAAAGTACATTTTATTCCTCACTTCCTACTACACGTTCTAACACTCAAAATAAACTAACTATAGATAGACTCATATTGGAACACTCATCACTCGGATGCATTCCCATCCTCGACTTGCTCCTCCTCTTGAACTTCATAGTCACCTAGATTGGGAATGAGCAAACTAGCCGAGTAGGATTTATATCTGAATGTGCGGGTAATGATATAAGTGATTAACAGTTTAAAACTAGGTAAGCACGATGAATGTCATGATACGCATGTGCGAGTAAAAATCATTAAAACATGATACATGAACAAGCTAGATAGAGTGGTCATGATAGAACAAGATTTTAGAACACGATGACAAGATAGAACTAACAACAGATCACTTTGTACAAGCACGCAAGATTTCACTTGATGTCAATAGTTTTCAAGAATGCAAGATATCACTAATTGCATTAAATGCAGGATGGCCATATCATGCAAGCAAGCAAGAACGCACGAGCACGATCATGTAACAATAATTAGGCACGTAGACACTAATGTACACCAAGAAAAGATCCATCAAGAATGTACACCAGGACACGTGTATGTGGTTATTGTATCTATCATTCAACACGCACGCATGACTCCCAGCGCAAATGCAACGCCAGTAATCATTATACCCCATGGTTAACAGTATATTTATGACTCTCCGTCATTGGGGCTAGACTGGAGCCCTTGGACACTCGCCGTGCCTGATCAGCATCTCACTTAAATTTTAAATGTAGATATGCACAGTCATTAATAATGGCCAATGAGAGTTTTAATAAGCATGTGTAATGTCATGTTCATGATGATGATGAGAACAAGTAATAAGTAAATTGAACATGATTTCATCAGAACAATGCTCAAGAGATAAATTTGGCAGCATAACGGTACGATTTATACTTTAATTCAATCCTTACATTAATGGCTTTAGTCTAGATTGTAAATCACACTCACGAGAACAAGATGAGAGAGGAAGTGCACGCTATCTCCAGGGAACTTCAATGGTATAACCAACTCGTCGGCCATGTGGGAATCCATGGTCAGAGGAGATTTACGGAGGTCTTGGAGAAAAGGTCACTAGTCTACCGATTCGGAATGACCGATAGAGAGCTTCCAAATCCCCAAGAGAGGGCTGCCTAGATGTGCAAGTGTGTAGTGATGTACGCATCTCAATCCACAATCCATCGGTTTCAAACTCGCGGAAAGCACTTAGCATGATAACATGACAAGAAACTATGCACTTTAACTAAACATGGATTGCAAGATTTTAAGATCACAGATTATCATTTTAATAAGCTAGAATAGTACAAAGAGTGAATCAAAAGTTACATGAATGGTCACGTCATTAAGAAAGCAATTAGAATAATGTTCATGTAATTAAAGCTTTTTAAATGGGTTAAACACTTTTAAGCCATTAAATAGACATCATGTAATGATCAAACCCAAGACATACAAATTATACACTTGTAAACATGTTAAACTTACCTCGGGTAAGATTGTAAATATGTGTCCAACACAGTGGACGCACTTTAAAACACATTGTACGGTGAAAACCAGTGAAACAGGGAAAAGTCAAAATCGCATCCATGCTGGATGCCGCCTTCATGCTTGAAACGCGTCGGGGGACACGGACGCGTTCAAGGAAATTCATTTAATAAAGCTTGGGCGGGAAAAAGGCATGAAACGCGTCATGGCCGGCCGCCGCGATTCAGAGCGGTGTTGACTCCTAGGCGAGCGCGAAGACCCACGCAGGCCGTTGACGGGTCAATGCCTTAATCACGTTGGGGTCTTCGGACACCTTTAAGATGGTCACGTCGCCCAGCAGCATCGCGACACCAGTGGCTTGAAACGCGTCCTTCGGGACCGGACGCGTTTCAAAGAGCAGACCGAAAACGTCCAAACCGCAGGAAACACAGGGTGTGATTCATGCAATGCTTATAACTCCTAAACTAGGGCTTTTCGGACAAAAGCCTCAACATGAAAGTTGTTGGGAACATGGAATAGGTGCGAACTACAATTTTTAAATAATTTTAAATGACCTTGAGATGCATGATAAATCGACTTGAATAGGGAAAGACCCTAACATGCGCGACTTTGGCAAAACACCTATAATTCAAAATCTACTCATTGGAATTTGATGAAACCAACGGGACATGAAACTAGACTTGATGCTCTATATTTGTTAAGGTTTGGCCTGAGAAAACCTACCTTCTGGGTTGAGGAAGTCTCGTTCTTCAGAAATCCCTTGTTCAGACCACTGTTTGAAGAACGCTTTATACTCCATGTAGACTGCATGAAAATTGGGCATTCTATTTGGGTTAGGAAGTATACTTGACCCTCTTTCCAAGGGTATAAGCCTTGCAAGGTTTGGTTATGGTTTGACTCACCTTTGGTCGACCACAAGAAGGGTTGTCTGCACAGGTTGAAGCAGAACGTAGCAGGGAAGAAGCTCCGAGTTGGGGCGGTTTCCTCCTCCCTTGGGTGCTCAAGAACAGCCTCCCATGACCCCAACAATGTATATTTTCATCCCCTAGGGTTTGGTGGAGAGTATTTAAGCAACCATGGTGCTTAGGAGTCCTATTGTGACAAGGAGACTAGGGTTGCGGTTTTGGCATATTAGTTTCCAATTTTGAGGATTTCTTCCTCCATTTGAGTGCGTGAGGCTTTAGAAACCTACCACCATAGTTAAGCAAGAATTTGGGTTGCCAAGAATACAAGATCTCTTCCCAATTCAACTCTAATTACCTGTTCCTAATTTTAACTTATTTAAGCTACGAATTTCCATGCATTTTCTTGCTTCATTTGATTTTTGGGCCAAATGATGTCCATTGGCCCAATTATGATATCGGGTCATTAATATGTAATGTCAAAAGTCTCTGCAACATTTTTATTTAATTTATGGTTGCGTCGTATTTCCGTGTTAACGGTTTTCCGACTTGTTTCCTAATTTGGATAATCGGTCACAATAACTCTTAAAGCTAGCCCAAATAATTTTTATTGACCCAAATTTCTTGATGAGTCATTAGAGGATATTATTTGAAGTCTGTATATGATTTTTATTTAATTTTCTGACTCATCCAAGTACGTGTGATAATGATTTTTTGACTTATTCATGAATTACGATAATAAGTCGCGAAACACTTTAAACTAGGCTGATCCGATTTTTTTTGGCACAAATTTCTTTGTGAAACATTTAGTAATAATGTTTGTGGTCAATTTATAATTTTTATGGAATTTTCCGATGTGTTTTAGCACATACGATAACGGTACGTATGTTTTAAATAATCTGATATTATGGAAATTATTTATTTCCATTTATTTGAATTTTTATGTAATTAAAATTTCTGGGGTGCTACACCCTCCCCCACTTAAGAGAATTTGGTCCCCAAATTCATAGATCATTAATTGGCTTTTGATAGTTATGATCCTTGAGGTCGTTTCGGATTTTAATCCCTCTAACTTGTTTAAAGATCGTGGATGCTAGTCCAACATCTACACCTATGGCCACCCATACTATTCATTTGGTTCCTTCCACTCCTGTTTTCTTCCACGGTTATTATAACTCCATCTTAATCCACCAGATGAACTAGGGTATAACCACTAGATTACTCCTTTTCAATTTCTCCTTAATGATCTCCCCCACTTAGAAATGTACTAATAAGAAAAGCATCTTAAGATCAATGTAGGGGTTTAACAATCATACCTCCTTCTGGGAGCTCCGCTTGCGTCATTGCATTCACACGTCCTTGACGCTTTACCACTCCTTGGTTCCTTCCAGCTTGGTCTTTTAGCATGGGACAGTTCGGTATACGATGTTCGTGACTCCCACATCGCAGGCAAGCCCCGGCCTTCTTCCAGCACTTGTCCGCTTGGTGCCCAGGGTTGTCGCAAAATTTACAATTTTCAACCATCATTGTTTCTTCTACTTTGATCTTTTTCTCCATGCCATAGTCCTTCCCAGTGGTTGGCCTTGTTGTTGTAGTTGTTGTTATTATTGTTGTTGTGGAAGGTTCCAGTTGTATCGACTGATCCTCTTTTTATGATGGTCGACTTTGAGATGTCTTTCCCCTTTATGCCTTCCACCTTAGCCATAGTGCCTTCTACCAGTTGAGCTCTTTGGACCATCTCAGTGTAGGTTTGGATGTTGTGTGGTCCGAGCTTTTCAATGAACATGGGCCTAAGCCCATCCATGAACCGATTTGCCTTTAATCTTTCCGTGCCCGCCAGATGTGGGGCATACACAGCCAGCTGTGCGAACTGAGCTTCATACTCAGCTACGGACATTCCCTTCTGCTTTAGTGTGGAAAATTCTGCCGCTTTCTTCTCCTTCACTCTTTCAGAGAAATATTTTCCCCATAATATCTCCAGGAATCTAGCCCACTCCAGTTCGCCAACATTATGCAGGTGGGCCGATGTGGCATTCCACCATGCTCGAGCATCCTTAGTGAATTGAAAAGTGGCCAGTACCACCTTCTTCTTATTAGTGGATTGCATCACTTGGAAAATTTGTTCTATCTCCTCTTGCCAATTCTCTGTCTCGTATGGGTTAGGGGACCCAGAGAAACGAGGAGGGTTTAAACTCCTAAAATTCCGGTGTAGATCACCGGCTCCATTCCTTGCAGCTGTAGCCTGATTTCCAGCCTGAACTACATTTTGTAATGCCTGGGTCAGACCAGCTACAGTGTCTTGCATAGCTTTCCACTGGTTGCAAGCCATTGCAGTTGAGTGTAAGAGTTATGAAGGTTTCTGAGAAAAGGATGGAAACCAATTAATGTCTCTAGATACATTATCAGAGTCAATGGGTAGGAGTGTTTTGTTCCTTCTATCATATTCCCAGTCTCTACCCATTCTCACCAGGTACTATATTTAATTTCCATGACCTAGGTTCCATAGGTATCTCCTAATCCTGAGACATATATCCTATTTGGTATTCCTAGGCTCTGATACCACTAAACTGTCATGTCCCGAGAATTACGTAGCGGATATTAATAATGCGAAATAATTCGAGTCGATATCCTGAGACGTGAACAGTCGGAAAATAAGCCTCTAGCTAGCACACACTAAATGTATAACATACATCATCATAGGGCCCAAATATTGAACTCAACTAATCTTGTATTCAAATCTCAACTCATTGTGTTCCAAATGGAAACTATTATAGGACTAAGACTAATAAAAAGAAAAGTACATTTTATTCCTCACTTCCTACTACACGTTCTAACACTCAAAATAAACTAACTATAGATAGACTCATATTTGGAACACTCATCACTTGGACACATTCCCATCCTCGACTTGCTCCTCCTCTTGAACTTCATAGTCACCTAGATTGGGTAAAAGTAGGGAATGAGCAAACTAGCCCAGTAGGATTTATATCTCAATGTGCGGCAATGATATAAGTGATTAACAGTTTAGAACAAGGTAAGCACGATGAATGTCATGATACGTATGTGTGAATAAAAATATTAAAACATGATACATGAACAAGCTAGATAGAGTGATCATGATAGAACAAGATGACAAGATAGAACTAACAACAGATCACCTTGTACAAGCACGCAAGATTTCACTTGATGTCAATAGTTTTCAAGAATGCAAGATATCACTAATTACATTAAATGCAGGATGGCCATATCACGCAAGCAAGCAAGAACGCATGAGCATGATCATGTAAGACTAATTAGGCACGAAGACAGTAATGTACACCAATAAAAGATCCATCAAGAATGTACACCAGGACACATGTATGTGGTTATTGTATCTATCATTCAACACGCACGCACGACTCCCAGCACAGATGCAATGCCAGTAATCATTATACCCCATGGTGAACAGTATATTTATGACTCTCCATCATTGGGGCTAGATTAGAGCCCTTGGACACTCGCCGTTCCCGATCAGTATCTCACTTAAATTTTAAATGTAGATACCCACAGCCATTAATAATGGCCAATGAGAGTTTCAATAAGTAAGCATGTGTAATGTCATGTTCATGATGATGATGAGAACAAGTAATAAGTAAATTGAACATGATTTCATGAGAACAATGGTCAAGAGATAAATTTGGCAGCATAACGGTACAATTTATACTTTAATTCAATCCTTACATTAATGGCTTTAGTCTAGATTGTAAATCACACTCACGAGAACAAGATGAGAGAGGAAGTGCAAGCTATCTCCAGGGAACTTCAATGGTACAACCAACTCGTCAGCCATGTGGGAATCCATGGTCAGAGGAGAGAATGACCGATAGAGAGCTTCCAAATCCTCAGAAAGGGCTGCTTAGATGTGCAAGTGTGTAGTGATGTACGCATCTCAGTCCACAATCCATCGGTTTCAAACTCGCGGAAAGCACTTAGCATTATAACATGACAAGAAACTATGCACTTTAACTAAACATGGATTGCAAGATTTTAAGATCAGATTATCATTTTAATAAGCTAGAATAGTACAAAGAGTGAATCAAAAGTTACATGAATGGTCACGTCATTAAGAAAGTAATTAGAATAATGTTAGTGTAATTAAAGCTTTTTAAATGGGTTAAACACTTTTAAGCCATTAAATAGACATAATGTAATGATCAGACCCAAGAGATACAAATTATACACTTGTAATCATGTTAAACTGACCTCGGGTAAGATTGTAAATATGCGTCCAACACAGTGGACGCACTTTAAAACATAGTGTACAATGAAAACCAGTGAAACAGGGAAAAGACAAAATTGCGTCCATGCTGGGGGCCGCCTTCATGCTTGAAACGCGTCGGGGGACACGGATGCATTCAAGGATATTCATTCAATAAAGCTTGGGCGGGAAAAAGGCATGAAACGCGTCGTGGCCGGCCGCCGCGATTCAGAGCGGCGCTGACTCCCAAGCGAGCGTGAAGACCCACGCAGGCCATTGACGGGTCAACACCTTAATCACGTCGGGGTCTTCGAACGCCTTTAAGATGGTCACATCACCCAGCAGCGTCGCGACACCGATGGCTTGAAACGCGTCCTCGGGACCGAACGCGTTTCAAGGAGCAGACCGAAAACGTCCAAAACACAGAAAAGATAGGGTACGATTCATGCAACGCTTATAACACCTAAAATAGGGCTTTTAGGACAAAAGTCTCAACATGAAAGTTGTTGGGAACATAGAATAGATGCTAACTATGATTTTTAAATAATTTTAAATGACCTTGAGATGCATGATAAATCGACTTGAACAGGAAAGACCCTAACATGCGTGACTTTGGCAAAACGCCTATAATTCAAAATCTACTCATTGGAATTCGATGAAACCAACTGGACATAAAACTAGACTTGATGATCTACACATTGGTATAATATTTGTTAAGGTTTGGCCTGAGAAAACCTACCTTCTGGGTTGATGAAGTCTCATTCTCCAAAAATCCCTTGTTCAGACCACTGTTTGAAGAACGCTTAATACTCCATGTATACTGCACAAACATTGGGCATTCCAGTTGTGTTAGGAAGTAGACTTGACCCTCTTTCCATGGGTATAAGCCTTGCAAGGTTTGGTTATGTTTTGACTCACCTTTGGTCGACCACAAGAAGGGTTGTTTGCACAGGTTGAAGCAGAACGCAGCAGGGAAGAAGCTCCGAGTTGGGGCAGTTTCTTCCACCCTTGGGTGGTCAAGACCAGCCTCCCATGACCCCAACAATGTATATTTTCATTCCCTAGGGTTTGGTGGAGAGTATTTAAGCAACTATGGTGCTTAGCAGTCCTATTGTGACAAGGAAACTAGGGTTGCGGTTTTGGCATATTAGTTTCATATTTTGAGGATTTCTTCCTCCATTTGAGTGTGTTAGGCTTTAGGAAATCTACCACCATAGTTAAGCACGAATTTGGGTTGCCAAGAATGTAAGATCTCTTCCCAATTCAACTCGAATTACCTCTTCCTAATTTCAGCTTATTTAAGCTACGAATTTCCATGCATTTTCTTGCTTCATTTGATTTTTGGGCCAAATGATGTCCATTGGACCAATTATGATATTGGGTCATTAATATATAATGTTAGAAGTCTCTCCAACATTTTTATTTAATTTATGGTTGCGTCGTATTTCCGTGTTAACGATTTTTCGACTTGTTTCCTAATTTGGATAATCGGTCACAATAACTCTTAAACCTAGCCTAAATAATTTTTATTGACTCAAATTTTTTGATGGGTCATTAGAGGATATTATTTGAAGTCCGTATATGATTTTTATTTAATTTTCTGACTCATCCAAGCACGTGTGATAATGATTTTTCGACTTATTCATGAATTATGATAATAAGGTGCGAAACACTTTAAACTAGGCTAATCTGATTTTTCTTGGCACAAATTTCTTTGTGAAACATTTAGTAATAATGTTTGGGGTCGATTTATAATTTTTACGGAATTGTCTGATGTGTTTTAGCACATACGATAGCGGTACGTATGTTTTAAATAATCTGATATTATAGAAATTATTTATTTCCATTTATTTGAATTTTTATGTAATTAAAATTTTTGGGATGCTACAATTGTTAATCGCTCATGTAGACATTACTTTCATGTACCCACTGAACATCGCCCGCAAAGGAACATGTTTTTCTACAACAGTTTTATTCAAAAGGGTTATCTTATTTTCATATGTTTTTGAACGATGTCTTCTAAATGCTATAACTTGAGATTCCTGGAGTATTATCTCTTAATCATTGTAGAATTTTTATGTGTCTTAATTCTAGTGGATATGACATTTTGTAATAGATATAAACCAGTTCTCAACTTTAAAATCCCATGTGGACACTCATTCTCCATCAATTTCTGTCAAAATCCCTTCTGGAACACTTCTGGCCAGCAACACTAGACTGGACACCCTTGCTGCTTCTCAAACTCACATTCAGCAGCAGCTTGGACACCTTACATAGGAGTTTCATGAGTTCCGTCATCCCCCTGCTCCTTGGAATGATGATGTCCAGAGAGTCTAGGATTTAGTTTTGGGTCATCTGGTTTTTATTTTCACTAGGATTGGGTCATGAGTCTGTTTGTTCTGTCAGTTATGTCATTTCCCTTCTTTTGTTTTTCATTATTTCATGCAATGGATGTCCTTTTTGTAACTGTGTGTACTTACTGATCAATGAATGAAAAGACAGTTATTTGCTTCATTCTTATCCATGTGTGAATGATTTGTCTTTTTGAATGTTGTCAAAAGGGGGAGAAACATCAATTGTAATTTTGTCATCATCAAAAAGGGGGAGAATGTTGAGTTACAATGTGTATGATGACATGTGCTTAAATATTTTTGATGATGTTTAACATAATTGATGTTACATTGATGTTGGAAACATGATAAATATGACAAAGACATGAAAGAAATGAACAAATGAAAATAGTGCTTCTATGACTATTCATGTATCCATTATATCTCACAAAGAATGTCTTTTGATGTAGGTGTGAATGCACACAAGACAATCAACCAAAATCAAGTGCAAAAGACCAAGAAATACGCTTCAAGTGGTCATGTGTTGACAGCCCCCAAGGCATGTCTCGACAGATAGACCAATCCAGAACAAACAGGCTACTGGAAACACATTTACAGCAGTATGTGTCGACAGATGAGATGCACCTGTCGACAGATACAGGATGCCTATCGACAACCAGCATATTGCCTGTCGACAGATCTAGTCTTCCAGGAACTATCATGGTTCTGGAAACTAGAAGTCTGCAGTAGGTGTCGACAGCTATCAAGTGCCTGTCGACAGATGCAGAGAAAAGTCAGATACGAGATTAAGATATGATTTGTATTGGGGTGTTTCCTTTAAGCACTACTCTCCATACTTGGAGACCCTTATATATACATCATATGAAGGTATTTTCACAGCAAGAAGCCACAATATCAAAACCCTAACTAAAGGTCAGAAGAAAAGCTTCTCTCTACTGCTCTGCTTCAACTCTCCGTCCAATTCAAGGAAGATCCATCTCACGAGCGGAGTTGAAGTCGGTTCGTCCACAGTTCAAGCTTCTACATCATCTGATAATCATCAAGTTGAAGCTTGGAAGTTCTTCTGGACGACCACCACGAAGAGTTCTTCATCAGGATTTGTTTCTACTTCTCAGAACTCTTCTTCTTCTACACTTTTCACTACTGTGTGTGTGTGGCAGTGGTTCAAGCATCTCTTGTGCTTGATTCATGTGTGGGTTGTTGTTCTAATTGCGTGTTTGCATCAGACAACGTGCGTGTGTGTGTTTATGGAGTTGAACTCACTGATAAGCAATCGTTCTGCGTGTGTGTGTGGACGGTGGACGTAGGATACACAAGTTGTCTACTCCGAACCACCTTAAATCTTCGTGTCCTGTGGTTTGCACGTTTTCATGGTAGATGTTTAGTAGGCACATTGATTTTTCACAGGCTATATAGATCTCTAACGTTCAACTCACAATCAGCACACACATTAAAATCCGAATTCAATACATATTTGCTTAAGTATTCGTCAAGTCAGTGTTAGCATCTAAAAGAAGGTCATAGTGCTTTTAAATCGGTGGTAATCTATTCAACCCCCTTCTAGATTACTGCACTCGGTGGTTCCGCACACCTTTCAAAACAATATAACTAATGCCTGGGAATTTAAAAAGGGCCCGGTCTGGTCCTGGGAGGTGTGCCCAAAAGTGCTATTTGCCTGCGGGAGTTAATTGACCAGAGTGTTTGGCATTACACTCAAGTGCTATCTATCTCGACTATCTAAACGACAATCAAATTGCTATACTATACTCGTTGTGCTATTGTTATACATTGTGTTATTTGTGCTATGGCCATCCTACTCTGTGCTATATTTAGAAACTTGTGCTATTTCAATTACATGCTACCGTGCTATCTCTTACATTATTTGACTCTCTCGCTCTATCATATAGTGACTCTGCTTTTAATACATTAATCATGTAAAGTTGCCCGCACCATGAGATATAAATCCTACTGGGTGTTGTCGCTCACCCTACATTATTTGTCATTGTGTTCTTAGGTGAGGCTGAGGAGAATGAGTACACTCACGAGGATGGGGAGGACCAGGAGTGATCCACGAGTGGAATGTCGTCACCATGTTATCCTAGATTGTCTTAGTTAGTCTTTTATTTCCTTTTTTATGTATTAGTGTCAATTGGGCCTATGTCAATTGGGCCCTATGGCTCTGCATTAGAGAATGTAATAGACACTAGTTGATTATTCAATGAAAGTCATTTGATTTCGTATTATTAAATTGTCCAATGGTTTGTTGTCTATTCTACGCTCTATACTCGCTTACTTGCAACTGCCCCACGTTCTGATATTCCGCATCGGGGCGTGACAGAATTGGTTTCATTTGATTCCATTCACAGTTTAAGCCTTTTAGACTTTTTTGAAACTATGGGTTCTTGTTAATTTTCTAGTTGCTTATTATTTGGGGATAAAATTTTAAACTTGTCTTATTATTTTGGCTATGGATGTCTTTTGACAAGTCGACATTTGTGAGTTAATCAAATTGAATTTTGAGAGCTAGAATCTCAAATTAAAAAATAAAAAAGAATATTTTAGACTTTTAGAATTTTGTCTATAGACTTTGGAGATAACACTCATATCACAACATCTAAATTTATTTTCTAAAAGTTGTCCATGCAGTAAGACAAGTAGGGCTAATTTCCTACATCCATATTTAGAAAGTATAATATAAAAATCAGTGAAAAATAAAAATAAAAAAATCAGTGAGAAAAATAGTAAAAATAAAAATTAGTGAAAATAAAATTAGTGAGAAAATAGTGAAAATAAAAAATAGCGAGAAAAAGAGTGAAAATAAAAATCAATGATAAAAATAATGAAAATAAAAGTTAATGAGGAAAACAGTAAAAATAAAAATCAGTGATAAAAATAGTGAAAATAAAATAAAGTGAGAATAAAAATTAGTGAGAAAATAGTGAAAATAAAAGTCAATGAGAAAAATAATGATAATAAAAATCAGTCATAAAACAGTAAAAATAAAAATTAGTGAGAAAGTGATAATAAAAATTAGTAAGAAAAATAGTGAAAATAAAAATCTTGGAGAAAAAAGTGAAAACGGTGAGAAAATAGTAAAAATAAAAATCAATGAGAAAAATAGTGAAAATAAAAATCAATGAAAAATGGTGTATTAGTAAAATATAAGTATAAAAATTAGCTGAAAATTTATGCGAAAACCAGTGAAAATTTTTTTTGAAAACAAAACAGTAAGAAAAAACCAATAAAAATGTGGTTTATTTGACTCATACGATTCAATTTCTAATTCAAATCGAGCCATTTAAAACTAATCCGATTTGATTTGGGTAATTAACCAGAATTTTAGCATTTTAAACCAAACCGAACCAAACCCGATTCGGTATTTCAAGTTCAAATGAGAAATGAACACCCCACTCGGCATGGTTTGGTACGTCGACTATTTATTTCTTCTTCAGTAATTTATTATTATTAAATTTTAGATCTTGTTTGAATCGAGCTAGACCAAAGTGCGGTACATTAAGATTCATACAATTTTACAAGATTCCAATTTGATTTGATTTGAGGTACTGCCAACCATAGTCTCTATTTATAGAGCATTAAAGGACCATGAGGCCTCTACAACTTTTAGTTTTATTTTTCCCAATTCATAAGAATGGCAAGATGTGATTGTTGGCCACGACAGCACAATAAGAATCACCTAGAAGAAGGTGAATAAGTTGATATAGAAATCTGAAATTAAATTAAACACTTTAATCTTTGGTTAGTGAATAAAATCGTGTATAATGAAGATTAAAAGAGCGGAAGCATTCACACATAAGAACACACAAGATTTATCGTAGTTCAGTACTTTCCAAATAAAAGTCCTATGTCTAGTCCTCAAGTAAATTCTTGGAATTTTACTAACAGGGGTATAATCCCCCCCCCAAAGATATACAACACTTAGCTCCCTATTGGTCTTTCCTTCTACACAAGGGATACAACACCCAATACACCTGTTAGTCTTTTTCTCTTTCCTAGGTAAAAAAAGTAGCTCACTTCTTTTATAGACTTAGAAGTAAAAATATTGGTACAAAACCCCAGCCAAGTCTCACTGGTACAGACCTCAGTCGATTTTTCTGTTGCCCAGTTAGGTAGCCCAGAGGGGGGGGTGAATGGGTCTTTAAAATTAATCAGCTAATACCTGTTCACTAAAAATGTTCACAGAGAAATACACTTTGAAGATTGTTAGTGTTAGTAAAGAGAAACAACAATCACACGAAGACAATTACACAACACAAGATGTATCCTGGTTCGGATCTCCTCTCCACAGGAGTCCTACGTCCAGTCCCTGAGCAACAACTCAGGATTTCACTAACTAGGGTACAGTCCCCCTATGACACTACAACACCCATCCCAGCTGGTCTTCTCTTCACAGCCCGAAGAGGAACAACACCCTAGATACCCCACCAGGTCTTCCTTCTCAACAGAAGGGAACACACATAGAAACAAGTAAGCAGGAGATTAAGCCACTAGATCAAGCTTTGATAAGCCAAGATATGAAGCAAGAGACTGAGAGCAATGAGATCTATAAAAAAAAGCTCACTCTCAGAACCAAACAAGCTCTCTCGAAAATCTACAAATAATGCAGAGAGCAAAGAGCTAATCTAATGGAATGAGGCTTGGCTCTTTCTTGAGAACTCGCAGAAGACTTGATGATCAGAGAGTTTTCTATGACTGTCGTTCTCTGTCTATGTGTATTTCTTTTTTATGGAGCTCCTTTCTTCAATATATATAGCTTCAATTTGAAATCTAAATGTTGAAGTATCCGTTGCCTCTAGCTTTTGGTGGATGTTAGACTGAGTGGCACTTTGAAGCTTCCAGTCAACAGTCCTTTATCCATTTGTGCACGTAAAGAGATAGGATCTTCTGAAGTGTCCTTTGGCTTCTACAAGGTCCAATTGTTGTGAGATGAATAGCTGACCAGGACCTGCACACAAAGCAAGCTAGAATGATAGACAGCTGAACTGTCTCTTGTTGTCAGTCAACGTTAGTGTGAATATTCATCAAAATAGTAATGCTATTCTGCTGTTCTAAAAGATGCATAAAGAATAGACACGATAATGGACGATATCATCTGCATGCATGCAGAGATACGTTCAGTCTTCATTAAATGCCCAGCTGACAGAAGAAAGTGTGCGAAGAGTTTGACTATTCAACCCGTTGAAAGGATAAGTCATATATCAAGTTGATTGATATGAAATCGATGCATTTATGACTTATGAAATCGTTATGCAACCAAACAGAAAATCGTTGTGAGAAATGAAAGAATCGTTGTGATCATTAAGGAAATCATTATGATTACTTAAGAAGTCGATGCGCAAAGCAAATCGTTATGAGAACCATAGAAATCGATGTGATTACTTAAGCAGTCGATGCGCAAAGTAAATCGTTCTAATATCCGAAGTAATCGTTGCGATAAGCAAATCGTTACGACGTCTAAAGAAATCGTTGCGATGAGCAAATCGTTACGACATCTGAAGAAATCATTGCGATAAGCAAATCGTTACGATAACTAAGGAATTGTTACGATAGCAAATCGTTGCAATAATTAAAGGAATCGTTACGATAGCAAATTGTTGTGATAACTAAAGGAATCTCTACGAAAGCAAGTCGTTACGATGACTAAAGGAATCGTAACGAAAGTAAGTCATTACGATGACTAAAGGAATCGTTACGAGAGCAAGTCGTTACGATGACTAAAGGAATCGTTACGAGAGCAAGTCGTTACGATGACTAAAGGAATCGTTACGAGAGCAAGTCGTTACGATGACTAAAGGAATCGTTACGAGAGCAAGTCGTTATGATTAGGGCTGTTCATAATACGGTTCAAACTGAAAAACCAAACCGACCGGTTCGGTTCAGTTCCATGGGCCAAGTGGTTCGGTTCGGTTTTGGGGCAGGAAACCGAAATGAACCGAATATAGATATATAGTTATATAAATAATAAAATTTAACAAAAAAAAGGGTAGCACAGTGGAGGGCGGCGTTGCGCGCCCTCCACGCGCCAGGTGGTCGTGAGTTTGAAACTCGCGACCACCAGGAAACCCACATTTTGCCATGATTTTTTAGAAAATACCAAAAAATTCCAGAAAAATAGCAAAAAATGGAGGAACCGCCGAGATTTCGATTTGAACCGGTTCGGTTTGGTTCGGTTCAATGAATGAATTCGGTTCGGTTCGGTTTCCTCCAAAAATGGAGGAAACTGAACCGAACCGAACCGTGTACACCCCTAGTTATGATGACTAAAGGAATCGTTACGAGAGCAAGTCGTTATGATGACTAAAGGAATCATTACGAAAGCAAGTCGTTACGATGACTAAAGGAATCGTTACAAAAGCAAATCGTTACGATAACAATTTCTTTTGAATTCAAACTATGTTTCATTCTATGAAGAAATCGATAAGGCACTTATGAAACCGTTATGAGGAAATCGTTACAGTTCTACTGTAGTCGTCATAATTTATAAAAGAAACCGATGTGTACTTAAAGAAATATCATACTTGATCTTAATGTTGCTTCAGTAAGAATAATACTTACCAATTTGGCTTGATTTTTCTTGTTATATTTCCTGTGCTCAAGACTTATAGAAAATAGGTTAGTGACCTTAATCAAGGGTTTGATAATTATCAACATAACATGGTTATGTTAATCACCAAAATAGAATGAGATTAAATTAAATTACATGGGGATAGACTGTTCATTAATCTCCCCCTTTTTGGTGATGAAAAAACTTCAATAAACTTCAGTAAATAGCACAGATAAGTTTACATTTAAATTCTGAAATTGTTTGCAATAGCTCACCATATGTATTTCAGAGCTTGCAATAGTTCTTCCCCTTTTTGTCATTAAGCAAAAAAAATAGGATTGAGACAAAGAAGAGGAACAAGAAAAAGTAAAGAGCACACAAAGAGAGTATGGTATTAATTTTGAGAAGGTACAGAGAGATAATGAGCTGGGGACAAGAGAGAGGCATAATGAGAAATTATCTCCCAGGCCTGCTCTTCCTGCTTCTCAAAAAATGGCTTGAAAACCCCAAGAAATACGGAATAGGTTGGTCCCATAGAGGGAGCCATCCTACGGAGATGAAGGGCCAACTGCTTCTCAAGGAAATCTGCATAGGAATCACGATCCAAATCCATTTTAAAGAAGCTGACTTTTGCAAAATTGGCACAAGCAAGAAACTGATCTAGAGTGACAGGGTAGAATATCTGCTTGTGCTTCATATCCTAGTGCATGGCTACATAAACCTTGTACCTTTCAACCCAAGTGAGATAGGGATCATTGACAAGGTATATGGAGTTCATATCCAGGAAAGTAGCTTCTGAGATGAGAGGTTCACCAACCCTGGCACGATATTCATTCAGATTAGAAAGTTGCTGTGCGGAGAGAGGATAGAATCTGATCCAATCTTTAGGGTTCAATCTTTCACATTCTGACAGGGTAGGAGCAAGAACTTCAGCACTGACATGGCCCTGGTGATACTCTCGAAACAGGAATCTGTGGAAAGCCACCAGATACCCCTTCTGGACCTTAATTCTACCCATGACTCTGGAAAAATGCTAAAAAATGATTGAGTCTACAGAGGAATCCATTATTAGAGAGTAGAGAGGGGGAAGGAAGGTAGCCTCAGAAAATTGAAGAGTGGCAAAGTCTACTTGGATAGCTTCAGTGCTACGAGAGGAGCCAAGACTTTGGATGGCTTGCCGGAACTGACCCAACTGGACTTCAGGCAAGCGATGAAGATATCGATAATCATTAAACATCTTGAAGTGCCTGATCAGCTTTATCTCCTTCTGAATGAACGGGGCCCAGGAGTCCTTGTGGTGGATCAGGAACCATTCAGACAAGGTTAGGGTATGGTCCCTAGGAGGGAATCTGGCAGATTTGGCAAGTAAAGACTTATTGTAGAGAGCTTTATTTGAGCGACCCCATTTTTCTTCAATTTGTGAATCAGCTAAAGAAAAGATTTTAGTTTTGAGGAATTTGGAAAGAGAAGTGTAAGGTAAGATGGTGTTTAGATAGTCTGTGAGATTCTGATGAGGAAGATTGAAGATAGAAGCAAAAACCACCTTAGAGAGGAATTCCCTGTAAAGAGGTCTATTCTTGGTGACCTCTGTCAGTGAAAACCATAGAGGAGGATACAAAACTGAAGAGGAGTTAGAAAAAGAGGAGGTTTTTCTTTTCTTATGAACAGGACTATAAGAGTCTGTCCCATGAATATGTTCTCCAACCTTAAGGACAGATCGTTGAATGGCTTCCTCAAACTCATCCTTGATGGCCCTAAGGTAGGGACCATCAATCTGAGCTCCCCCTGGAATGATTGTAATGAAGGAGGGAGGAGGATTAGGATAAAGGAGATAATGTGGGTTGGAAGAGGTAGGTTCAGAGGGTCCAAAGAATGAGGGACCAGAGGAGGAGGAGGCTCCAGCTGAAGATGCTGGAGGAACCTCACTAAGAGGAGGAGGTGGAGAAATGTGAGAGATCGGAGGTGAAGAGGAATGTGTGGGAAATGGGGTAGGAGAGGAGATGGTTCTGGGTTGAGGTTGCTTGAAGGGTTGAGGAGAAGGTGGAGCAGTGGAGGCCAAAGGTGGAGAGGAAGGAGCAGGTGTCTGAGTAGGTGAAGGAGCTGGGGGCTCTAGAGTGACTGCTGCTTCTTCTGCCAAAATTTGCTCAGACCCAACTGGCCCTGATGGCCCTGATCCTTGATCTGATGGCCCTGAAGGCCCAAACTCCACGGCTGCTGCCGGAGAAACAATTTCCGGCCCTGATGGCCCAGACTCTACAGCTCTGCTTGAGAAACAATTTTCTGCCCTAAAGGCCCAGACTCTTGATCTGATGGCCCTGATGGCCTGGCAACCTCTTCTTCATTTTCTTTAGAAGGCTGAGCTGGATGGGGAGGAGGAGCTTGAGCTCCAACTACCTTCAAAATCTCAGAGAGCATGGACTTCATACTTCCCATTTCCTTGTTGAACCTTTTCATAGCATTTCTTACTTGGGATAGCTCTTTGGTGGCTGATGCCTAGCTCATGAATATGGAGTTTACATCAGATTGCAGTGAGCATAAGATTTCTCCTTGAGCATCCAACCTCTCTATCACAGGCTTCAAATGTATTACAATTTTCTAACTTCGGGACCTCTGATATGGAGAATCGGCAAGGAGAGGAACTTCCTTTCCTTTCTCCCTTGCTTGGTCCGTAGGTGCTTGAAGATCACCATCATCATCTTCAGAGTCTGAGGAGCTTGCAGTTTCTCCTTCTCTGAACTGATTTTCGGAGGATTTTTCATTTCCCTCCCCCTGAGTCTCACTACCCTTTTCAACACTAACTTCTTCTTCTTCAGCCACAAACTCCATAGGAAGATTGGGTTGAGTTGCTGCTGCTGCTTCGGATTGGACTACGAGGTCTTCTGAAGGAACTTCAGTGTGGCCTGATGCCACAACACTTTCTCCCTGAATATCCTCTGCTACTGAATGCTCCCCCTCAATGGGAGCATCTTCCATTACTACATCTACTTGAACTGATACGTGCTCAACCGCTGCTTCTGCTACTGGTTCTAGGTCCTCTTGGGCTTCACCAATGATGGCTTCACCCTCAACCACACCAGTCTTTGACCATACACTATTCACAACTGAAAATCCACTCTTTCTCAAATTTCTAGACCTGATGGCTTGGCCCATTTTCTCAGAAACATCACCAACTACGCTAATGCCAAAATGCTGGAAAATTCTTGTCAAGAGATGGGCATAAGGTAGTGAGATATTCAACTTACTCTTGGTGTCCCACACTTGAGAACTGGGAAACTTCATCCTCTCAATTATTAATTCTGCAGTGTTAATTTCCTGGTTCTGGATGGCCCAGAACATCAGGTCAGAATCTGCCCTGGCGCAGGTAGAGAAAGATGCACTCCTAGGAACAATAATCTGACAAATAATGAAGTGCAATAACCGATTAAACGCACTAAGCTGGTTGATATCTAGCTTCCCATCCTTCAGCCTGAAATCTGGACCAATAATCCCTAGCCCCTTGACTTGAGTGTCCACAGAGTGGACTCCACTGTGACTAGTGGTGGAGACTTCAAACAGAGAGGCTAACAAATCCCTGGTGATCCTAATCTGGGTACTCTTGACCATGGATGTCAAGGTCTCATCCGCCTCAGTCTTCAAACAAACATAAAAGGCTTTCACAAGATACGGATAACTTACTTCAGATAGGGTTGCAATCTTCGTCCATTTTAACTTCTACAGAGCTTCAACTAAACTGCCCATGCCATTCTTCTCTAGGTCTTCCAAATCTACTGCCTTGTGACCACAAAGCTTAGCCTTGACTGACGCGAACCTAGCTTGCTGATCTGTGGTGAGGAATGTAGCTCCGTAGCCCCCAACGGTGCCAGAAATGGTTGTAGAGGCCATGGAAACTAGCAGAGAAAGGTTCTGAAGGACTGGAAGGGTGATTGAGGAAGAACCCCTCAAGAAATTTCTTGCGGGAGAGGTTGATGGCTTCAAATATGAGGAAAGTCGATGTCGGGGTTGATAGGGTATCGCCTTAGGCAAGAGAACGAAAGAGATAAAGAGGGAAGAGGAATCGTTCCCACACAGATTCCGGGATTTATGAAATAAAGAATAAAAGCTTTTTCAAAATGGGATGTACCTTTATGGCAGAAAACGACAAAGCTCCAATTTGAAAGAAATAAAGAGTTACAAATAACGAACCGACAGGAGTATTTACGCCAGATAGAATAAATGAGAGATAATTGAGATATTTTGCTCACTTTCAAGGAGAATAATTAATTTAAGCTCTGAAAATTAATATATCAGGTTTAGCAAATAAATCTTTCACAATTTGCACATGCCCAATTCCCTTCTGAGAGAAGTAAACCTCTCTTCGGGTAAGGCTTTTGTAAAGATGTCTGCTAACTGATTATTTGTATGAATGAAAGAAATTTCTATATTACCATTAGCTACATGATCACGAATAAAATGATATCTAACCTCAATGTGTTTGGTCCTTGAGTGCTGTACTGGATTCTTGGTTAAGTTTATAGCACTTGTGTTGTCACATAGTAGTGGGATTGACTTGATGTGTAGCCCATAGTCCTCATGTTGTTGCTTTATCCATAGGAGTTGTGTACAGCAACTTCCAGCAGCAACATACTCAGCTTCAGCTATCGATAGTGCTACTGAATTCTGCTTCATGGAGGACCAGGATATCAGACATTCTGCAAGTAATTGACAACAACCACTGGTGCTTTTTCTATCTATTTTGCATCCAGCATAGTCAGCATCAGAGTATCATACTAAATTGACTTCACATGATTTTGGATACCATATACCTAGATCATGAGTTCTGGATAAGTATCTAAAGATTCTTTTAACTGAAATTAGATGAGATTCTTTAGGATCTGCTTGGTATCTAGCACACATACATATACTAAATAAAATATCAGGTCTGTTAGCTGTTAAGTAAAGTAAAGAACCTATCATACCTCTGTAGATCTTTTGATCTACTTTCTTACCATCCTTGTCACTGTCCATCCTTGTTGATATACTCATAGGTGTTAACAGTGGCTTGGCATTTTTGAATCCAAACTTCTTTAAGAGCTCCTTGGTGTATTTGGCCTGACAGATGTGGGTGTCATCTTTTCCTTGCTTAATTTGTAGTCCAAAGAAATAGTTGAGCTCCCCCATCATGCTCATTTCAAATTCTCCCTGCATTAACTTTTCAAAATACTTGCAAAGAGATTCATCAGTAGATCCAAAAATTATATCATCTACATAAATTTGCACAAGTAATATGTGTTCAACTTTGGATTTGATGAACAATGTACTATCTACTTGACCTCTAGTGAAACCATGGTTCAGTAGAAATGAGCTAAGCCTTTCATACCAGGCCCTAGGTGCTTATTTCAAACCATATAAAGCTTTATGTAATCTAAAGACATGATTAGAAAATTCTGTGTCATCAAAACCCGGAGGTTGTTCCACATAAACTTCCTCTTTAATAAAGCCATTTAAAAATGCGGATTTGACATCCATTTGAAATAATTTTAAATCTAGAGAAGATGCATATGCAAGTAAGATTCTAATAGCCTCACGTCTAGCTACAGGTGCATAGGTTTTGTAATAGCCCAGAAATATCATTAATTAAAAATTATAGATAAAATAGAAAATTTGTCAATTAATAAAAATTTAAATTAGTTAAATGATACGCATCATTATCACATGCGTAAAAACATATATAAAAATTTTGTAAAAATAAAAGTTATACTTTAAAGAATATTCCCTAATGACCCATTAAGAAATTATGGCATAGAAAAATAATTCGACCGAGTTTTTAGAATTTAGGTGACTTATTATTGTAATCAAGGGATAATTCGGAAAACCCATTATTTTATGAGCCAAGTGGATTAATAATTAAAAGTCAAATAATGGGTAGACTTTAACAATATGTATTGATAATCCATCATGAGAAATTGGATCAATGGACCTCTCATGGCCATGAATAAATTCAAATGAGAAAATGTAATAAAAATCCAAAACTCTATTATTCTCCAATTAAAAAGGGAAATTCCCATAAGTTAAATTCTATTAAGTGATGGACTTTGCTATATTGACCCATTAGAAATAAGTGGGCTAAAATAGAGATTTTAAAAAGAGGAATAATAGAGAAATACCCAAAATTCGTAACTAGAATATTACTAAAATAGAAAAGAGATATTTAATGCATTAAATAGCTAGTTTGAATTAGGATTGGATTCCTAAACCTACCCTAATAGGTTGGCCACGAATTTGGCTCTCATCCTAACCCAAATAGAAGTTGGAAAGCAAGGAAGGAAAGAAGGAGTTAGAAAATCTCATAATTAAAGAGAAATTGGAGTAGTAGTAGGAATAGGAACCCTTACTAGCTTAAATACTCTCTTAACTCTCCATGGCCGACCCTGAAACTTTGTTGGGGCTCTCTAGACGTGGAGAGAAGGCCAAGGAGAAGGAGAATTCGTGGGGAGAAGGCTCTCTCAAGCATCTTCCTTCGTTCTTCAAGTTCTAGCCCTAGAAGAGTAAAATGACTAAAGGTAGGCATTCTCACGAGCAAAACTCAATTAAATCCATCTGTAGATTGTTCCATACATCAGGAACAAAATCCCTCTTGTTTCACTCTTTTTCATCAAGCCAATCTTTTGATCTCTATTTTTGAAATTCTACAAATATGATGAACCCGACCCTTCTTCTTTATTCTTGATCTCCATGTATACTCAACCTCGTGCTCTCAAATTTTAACTAGAGTTACTGATGGATGTTAGGCATCTTTTGCCCCTAAAAGCCCTAATTTTTATCCATCCTTTGTCATGAATTAAATCTTGCATGATTTCGACAATGTACTGTTGCGGTTTAACCTTGACTTATGTTACAAGTTCCATACCTCTTTGTGGAGTCATTTTTAGACCAAGTGTTCAATAGAGAACTTGTTACCTCATGAGTCTACTTTCATTTGGCACTGTTTTCCCCAATTTTTTGTTGATTGTACTAAGAGTATTAGCCTGAACATTAACACTGTGTCAGATTCACGCAGTCAGTCACAATATGTTTTATAACCTAGTCAAACGACCTTTGTTTCTCAATTATTTGCTGCTGTACAAAGTATTGGAAGTAATCTAACTAAAAAAGGTGGTTTCACTCGATTTGGATCACCCTAGCATTTGTTTTGATTTTTCAAACCCACAGCTATCAAACCCAATCCAAGCCGAAGTTGGAAATATGTAGAAAAAGCAACCCAAACGTCATTTTCAGGTAGCGACAGGTCGACACGTCGCTACCATAATGCGACAACATCATGGTCGCGACCCATACCAAAAATCAGGCCGTTTCGTGGTCTTTTTCATAAGGCGACAAGTTCATGGTCGCGTTCACTTTCAGAAGGCGACAGGCAATGTGTCGTGTTCTGCCTGTGTCCGCTTAATCGGCCATAACGTTTTTTATGGACCTCAGATTGATGAGCCGTTTTCTTTGCTGGATTCCTCATTCAAAGGGCTTCAATTTGGTATATTCATGTGTGAGATTTGAATGAAAAATCAATGAGTTATGACCTTAGGAAGTGAAGGGATGGGATTGCATTTGCCTTCTAAAAGGCATACATCTTGGTTTCCGTCGTTTTGCATCGTTCCTTGCATGTGTGAGTTTGATCTCTTCTAAGAAGGTTCTAGAAAGTATTAACATGCATTTATCAACCCATATCAAAGTTAAAACATGTTTACATAATTTTTAATTGATTTTAAGTTCATGATCATGCTCTCTACTTGCCGATTATCCACTTCTTGCCTTGTTATCAAACTTGCTAAAAACACGTGTTATAAAATGGAGTCATATTGAATGATTTAAAATGTAATATAACGACATCTTTCTATCTATGATTTCTCTCACACGTTCACACACTTGAACCATCCAATTATGGCTTGACTTGGCACAAAATATCTCATAATGTATCTGGTTAATTTATTGCAATAATGTACATTAAATTGCTCTATTTTAAATGAACTTGTCTTCGTTTCTCGCGTTGTTTGGGAATACCATTACCGACGCTCCATTGTTCTAGAATTCCTCTAGAACGTCGGGCACTTGTTTCTATATACACACTTTCCTTGACTTAGACGAACTCTCCGTCGGATATTCCTTCTGCCGGACTAGTGAATCCTTGTTCAAGACCTCCGTAAGTCTCCTCTGTCCATGGATTCCCACATGGTCGACGAGCTGGTTGTACCCTAACACCTATGATACCCTTTAGGGATCGACAAGATCCAAACAGCCTTAGTTGCTCTCGCTCTTATCTTGAATCACGCCGGACCTCTGGACCTATGCATAACGAGGCCAGCGGTAGGGTCGTGAATTTCCACCTGACTGCCAACACCAAGTGCGTGTGTTGTGCAACTGTTACTACCGCCTGGTTACTCGACGTATTACGTGCAATGTCCACTAGCTCTCATCTATACTCTACTCGCTCATCTATTCACGTTCACTCTACTATCTCATATATTCATCTAGTGCTCTTATCTATTTCTTGGTACTCTTAAATTGGCCATTAATTGATTGTCTAATGATAAACAATATAACCAATGCCAACGCAATAGGGCCCGACCAGGTCCTGGGGGGAGCGCCCGAAAGTGCCATTTGCCCGCGGGAGTTAAATGATCAGGATGTCGGCATTACATTCAAGTGTCATACTATCAAGATTAATCTAAGACAATCAACACAAAGTGCTATATTCTCTCATTGTCTATTGACAACAAAAGTGCTATGTTCTCTCTCTCGGCTATCTACGGATAACCAAAGTGCCATTACTATTTCGATTGACGGAAGTTAATCAAAAGTCCTATACTATTTCGATTGATAAGAAAATCAATCAAAGTGCAATTTACTCTCTATATGGCCAACTACTTTCTCTCTCCTTGCTATACATGTTGCTTGATATTGCTGGACATTGACGCTATGTGCCATCGTGTTATTTTTGTTTTCTATCGCGACTCAACTTTAACCATCGTGCTATACCTGATTCGTCTGCTATCTGCACCATGTTACTTGTGCTATTACGTTCACAACTTTACATGACTCTCTCTATCATTAGTTACTCTGCCATTTAATGAATTAATTATTTAAAGCCTACTTGACTATTGAGATTTAAGTCCTACTGGGCGTTATCGCTCACCCTTCGTTATTTGTCTTGTGTGCCTCAGGTAAGTCGGACTCTGACGTCACACACACCAATGGGACAGGACCAGAGTGATGAGCGACCTGGAGTCAACTCATGAAGTTACCTTAGTACCATGGAGTCTAGTAGTTATTGCTAGATTTCTTTTCAATGTAATGACGTCATTGAGCCCTATGTATTGGCTCCGAATTAGCGGTTGTAATGGTCTTAGTGATTTTATAATGAAATCAAGAGTTATTTCAATTATTGTTCATTAGATGCTCTGATGTTTGTGAAAGTATGTGCAATTTTCGTTACCATACTCGTTGTTCACGTCTCCCTCCGATTTATTCCGCTGCTAAATTGGAGGGGCGTGACAGGTTTCATCGAAATCTATGCCTTCCTCTTGGGAATAGCCTTGAGCTACCAACCTGACCTTATTTCTTAAGATCACACCAGCTTCATCCAATTTATTTCTGAACACCCATTTGGTGCCAATGACTAGATGATCTGATGGTCTAGGAACAAGTGACCATACATGTTTTCTCTTGAACTGATTCAGTTCATCTTACATGGCTAAAATCCAAGATTCATCAGTAAGAGCTTCGTTGACTGTACTAGGCTCTATTTAAGAAACAAAAGCTAGGTAATCACAAGGAATTACATTACCTCTTGTTCTTACCCCTACAGTTGGATCACCAATGATGTTTTCAGGTGGGTGATCTTTCTTGTATCTCCATTCCTTTGGAAGATTTTCATGTTCAATGTCTGTTTGTTGCAGGTCTTCTAGAGGTGGATCTTCCTTGTCCTCAATTGATGTGTTCTTTAACTTCTTGGACAAATCATCTGCATCACTATGTTCTTCCTTTCTCAAAGAAGGGTTAGTTTCATCAAAGATAATGTGCACAGATTGCTCTATCAATAGTGTACGCTTATTAAATACTATATAACCTTTAGGTTTAGATGCATACCCCATGAAGATGCCTTCATCTGATTTGGCATCCAACTTACCAATATCTCTTTTGCCGTTGTTGTGAATGAAGCATGTACATCAAAAAGTTCTGAAGTGATTGATCTTTGGCTTCTTTCCCTTGTACAGCTCATAGGCAGTCTTCTTTAGGATTGGCCTGATCATCACCCTGTTGATGATATAGCTTGCTGTATTTACTGCTTCGGCCCAAAAATATCTTGGCAAATCATATTCTGACAGCATTGTTCTTGCCATGTCCAATAAAGTTCTGTTCTTTCTTTCAGCAACTCCGTTTTGTTGTGGTGTCCTTAGTGCTGAGAAGTTGTGCTCAATCCCTTGGTCATCACAAAATTTTGCAAATTTGTCATTCTAGAATTCTCCTCCATGATCTGACCGGATTCCAACAATGCAGTACTTCTTGTCTTTTTGCACCTTTCTGCTGAAACTTACAAAACTGTCAAATGTGTCATCTTTGTGTTCTAAGAATGACACCCATGTGAATCTGGAGTAATCATCCACTACAACGAAACCAAAACTCTTTCCTCCAAGACTTGTGGTCCTCATTGGCCCAAACAAATCCATATGAAGGAGTTCTAAGGGTTTAGAGGTGGTTACCACAGTCTTTGACTTGAAGGAACTCTTAGTGTGCTTCCCTTTTGCACACGGTCTGCAGATACCATCCATTTTAGTGCTGACTTTTGGCAGACCTTCCACAAGACTTCTCTTTCTGAGCTTGTTCATGCCATCCAAACTGCAGTGGCCCAATCTTCTGTGCCATAGCTCAGTTGACTGCTCTTTGCTGGCTGCTAAACAAACGTCTTGATCTTTGAGTTCTTCAAGGTACAATACATATAGATTCTTTTCTCTATTAGCTTCAAAGATAACTGCTCCATCCTTTATAATGCTACACTTGGATTCTAGAAATTTGATTTGGTGTCCCTTGTCAAATAGTTGGCTGATACTTATAAGGTTATGCTTCAGACCTTTGACATATAGAACATCTTCAATAATAGTTTTGCTGTTGCTGCCAACAGATCCACTCCCAATAACAGTCCCTTTCCCATTGTCTCCATAGGTGACTATTCCTTCTTCAGCTTCTAGATGAGAGAATAATCTTTTATTTCCTGACATGTGCCTTAAGCACCCTGTGACGGCCCTCATTATACCGGTACGGTTATACCAACCCACGTCGGTATAACAAGTGCTGCCACAGTGGGACATTTACCCAAACAATACATACAGCTGAGATACACGCGAATATACAACAGAGTAGCGGAAGTAAAAGAGAACTATCTCCATTCATTCATCATCCACATTAACCATACAAGAATTTTCACAATTAACAATGAGGAACTAAGAGCTCACATAATATAAATTGCTGAAATAGGATTACAAAATGTCCACATAATACATTCCTTTCATAATAACTCTAATACAATGTTTCAAGTACATACTATGAAGTACACAAATCACAAGGAAGCTCCAAGACTAGCTACTCTCCGCGCTCGGAGTCCGTCTCTGCTGCCTCCTCCAAAGGTACTGTGTCACCAACTATACCTGTACGCCGGAGCAAGGAGTGAGTCCAAGGACTCAGCAAGCAACACTACTCATGATATACACTTATAAGTCCTAGTGGTTTCTATATGCACATTACAATTAGCAACACATAGCATGCTGGTCAACTCAAGTTTTCAACCTATCATGAAAGTTCTACAATTTTATACATAACTCATGCTTTCAGATTTTTAAAATGAAATTCACCTATCACATGGTCTCTATTCAATTTACTCATGAACTTTAACCTTTTAAAGAATCAAACATAAGAGCTATCAACATGAACAATTTACATGCATGAAAGGTAACGCAACTAGCATGGGTTTTACACATTTTTAAACACTTACATGAGCGTTTTCACATGCTTTAGGTTGCTGATTTCATATAGTTTCATCGCTGAAAACCTATGCATGAGAGCTACAATAATGCATAAAACATGTCACATTAACAACCATTCATGCTATCTTGTGCCCGTGTTCACTAATTATCCCTAACATGGATTCTAAGCATCCTTGCACATTAAACATAATGATCATAACATGAATTTACTGAATTCACATGGTTTCAGATTTGTATCACATAGGTTTCAATAACACATTTCCACATCTTTAGTTTCACATTTTTATTTGCACAAGTTTTCTCTTTCACATGGTTCACTTTACACATACACATTCACATGTCACTTACACATTTACACATGGTCACATACACATTTCACATTACACTTTACACATTTTTAGGTGCCGTGACACATAGTCCAAACCACCAAGAAGGACATATACACATCACATTACACATAGACGCCATCTAGGCATTCCAATGGCGACTCTTGGACTGCGCAGACCGGGAGAACAAGTCTCCACCCTAACCAGTGGTACTTGTCCACCTCCAGGATTTCCCCCTAATGCCCTTAGGGTCACTTAACACAATGAACTTTCTCAGGGGACTTTTCCCTGATACAGCTCCACTGCCCTCTACGGAAGCAGTGTCACATTGGCACAGTTACACATTTACACATTTACCGTTTACACTTGGTTTTGCACATAACACTTCATCTCACTCACTTTCTTACTCACATGAACACCTCTATTTTTCCTAACATGGTACTACAGAGTTTCAAGGTTTAACACACAGTAAACACACTAATCATGCTGAGTTTAAACAAAATCTAATCACATTACAATCATATGCACGAATTATCACATTTCACAAGAAACACATAACTTTTTATTTACTGATCCAAATGACACGAAATTTTAACCACATGCTGTTTTAGGGTTTTAAATGATACCCGCAATTTTTCAAATTTTTCTGAGCTAATTAGAATTTACAGAAAATAAAACGCCTAATTAGCATGCTATTAACAACTTAAATTAACATGGGTCTAACACATTTTGCAAATTAGCCACTTGCTGTTTATACATAAGCTAATCACATATGCATGAACTGAGAATATAAAATTTCCCTAATTCACACAACTATGGATTGAACACTACAAATCATTATTGCATGCTTCTATTTCCTCGAACCGAGCTTAATTACAAATTCCACAAGCATGGATAATTTACCAAAATTTGCAAACACATATGCTAACCCACTGATCTTCATGATTAGACTAAACCATGGCATTCATACACATTCTAATCAGGAAAACTAAATTTGTAAAATCAACACTTCATGCTCACAAGTTTAAGGAACACCATTTCCCACATCCACCAACACACACCACATTCATCCACACACCACAATGCACAATATACATAGAGTATAAGGTTTACCGTATATCCTCAACACGTAAAACATACCGAAATTAATATATAAGAGGGACAGAACAGCTCACTGTTCTGTCCAGAAGAACTCGACGGCGGTCTCTGGCCGCTGACTCAGGGTCAGCGGCATGGTCGATGGACGCCAAGAATGAACTGGACGTCCAGGGACCTTACTGTCGAACCAGGTCTGTGCAGAAACACAGACCCGAGCTCTGAATCTTGGGTGAATTGGAGGGTCTAGGACTCGAGAAAAAATCCATAAATTCACAAAACCAACCTAGACTCATAAGGGGACATCAAGGATAGGTCACTTGCCTTTAGAAATTTCTCCAAGGGATTTATGGCTCGGTGAAGACCTCCTTGGGCAGTCCCAAGAAGTTGCAGAAGTGCCTCCAAACGATCTCTCCTCCGGGCTCCTGGATGATCTCCACGCCGAGGGGATGTCGGGGAAGCCTTCCTCGTTGGTCCAGCAACCTCCTTGCAGCAGGGGGACGCCGGATCAAAGTCCAAGGGGTCGGATTTGAGGGTGCTAAAATGGGTTTTTCTCACAGGCTTCTCTAGGGTTTTTCTCTCTCACTTCTCTCCTCTTGCAAGGGTGAAGGGAAAGAGTGGGAGAGTCCAATTTGGGTTCAGGGTTAAGGAGAGCCCCTCACCCACTCACCATACCGATTTGACAACCTGAGAGCCGTTGGGGGACATCCCCCAATGGTGGCCATACCTTGTTTCAGAAGCTTGCAGCTCTGCTGCGCATGCAGGCCAGAGAAGTTGGCGTCCATATCGCTGGACGTCGGAGTTAGTGTTGGCGTCCATGCCTGGACGCTGACACTGGCTCAACGGCCTGGGGTTGACGCCAAGGGGCCTTCGGCCAGAACCCTAAGTTATGCAGAAAACCATGCATACCGGACATATATACATGCAATATGTATACGGTATTGTATCCATACTATCATCATGCAATATATACATTATTTATACTTAATATAAACATATGCACACGTAATTATACTAATTAATGCGTACGTAAACATGTATATATATACACAAGCACAAATATTCACACATAGATACAAATAATACGACGGAAAATTAGAGGCCCTTACACACCCACTATCCAAATACCATTTGGATGCTCGAAGGTTACCCTGAAATGAAAACATTAAGTTTTAGGTACCCAAATTCTTTTTGGGTCCTTGTTGGTTAGTGTCATCAATTTTCCTTTTATTACCCATTTCTTGTTCTTAGTTGGACATGTTATTTTTGTGTGTCCTAATTTATTACAGTGGCTGCAGCATGTTACTCTAGTTACTTTTTCATATGAGGCGTATTTAAAGTTAGATTTAATAATGTCTCTTGTTCAGTTACAAATTTAGGGGTTGGATATATTTTCGGATAAATAATGGTTTCTTCATTGTCTGGAGGGGTGTATCCTATTCCTTGTTTATTCTTCCCTGATCATCTAGCACCTTTTAATACTAAGGAATTTTCATTAGTAAATTTCTCCAGCGTCTTTGACAGTTTGAATTTTTTTGACTTTCAGGCTTTTGATTTCTATTCTTAGTTCATCTGACTTCTCCTGTTTTTCTAATCTGATTATTTTTTATTCTTATCTTTTAGATCCTCACACAATAGATCATTTCTTCTTTTCAGTTCAGATACTTGTTTTTCTAATTGTTCATTTTCTAATTTTAAATCTGAGTTTGTGTTTCTAGACAGGCAATACTCTGCTTACTAGCTTTTAGTAACTTAGATACATATCTATATTTATCATACAGTTCATTAAATGCTTCTTCTAAATTGTCTGAATCAGAATCATTGCAAGAATCAAAAGAGGAGTCAGAGGTTACCTTTTCTTCTGTATTGGCCATGAAAGCCAAGTTGGCTTCTTCTTCTCCCTCACTGCTATGGGTTGACTCATTGTCAGAGTCACTGTTGTTTTCCCACGCAGCTGCCATTGCTTTCTTTTTGTACTTTCTGAATTTTCTGAAGTTGTCCTTCTTCTTGTATTCACCTTTCTTGAGCTTTGGACATTCTGCCTTGATATGTCCGGGCTTCTTACACTCATAACATATCGGCTCGGTCTTCTTATGATCTTTTCCTTCTGATTTCTTGAATCCTTGTGTTTCTTGAAGTGTCTTCTACCAGATTGGAACTTCTTCTTCTTTGCTAGGATGCGTTGTAATCTCCTGGATAGCATTGCTTCTTCATCTTCACTGTCCTTGCTGCTTTCATTGTTATATGAGAGTTCATCTGATGAGTCTTCTTCAGCTTAAGGGCATTTGAGTGCTTCTTCTGCTCGAGGACTCTCCCAACCTTTCCATGTTGATCTCATGGGCCATAAGGGACCCAATGAGCTTCTCCAACGACATCTTTTTCAAGTCATTGGCTTCCTCAATGGCTGTTACCTTTGGGGTCCATGAGGGTGGTAGGGATCTGAGAATCTTTCTGTAAGGCCCTCGAATTTTATTGCATTATTATGTGCATGTAAATAATTCATGTTGTGTATGTACGTATGTAACTATTTACGTAAGTACTAATAGTATACTATTGCATGCATGTGTATAAACTAAATGTAAATAGTGTATGAATGGTATGATAGTAGTATGTACATGATAACGTATACATATGGCATGTATATAGGTGTAAAATGTGCATGGTTTCTGCATGTTTTAGAGTTCTGGCCGAAGGCCAGATTGGTGTCAATATCAATGGACGCTTGAGTTGAGTAGGCGTCAACCCCATGAACGCCAATACTAAGTCCAGCGTCCAGCGATGTGGACGCCAACTTCTCTGACCTGCATGCGTTGCAGAGCCCATAATTCTGGGAGCAAGCTAGCTCACCCATTGGGGAGCTGTCTCCAACGGTCTGATGGCCCTCTTGTCCGACCTGCGTGAGAGGAGAGCTCCTCTCCTCTATATACAAACTCCCTTTGCACCAGAAAACCTCTTTTGACTCTTTGCAAAGAGGAGAGAAAACCCTAGCTCGGAACTGTGCAAAGACTGAACTTTGGAGGCTTCAATCCGACGATCCAAGGCTTCCTCCGGCGTTCTATTGCAACTGGAGGCTAGAGGGAACCAAGGAGAAGGCTTCCCCACCACTGGCTTAGCACCTACATCGACCAAGAACCCGGAGGAGTGGTGTTTTGGAGGCTTCTTGGGACAGCCCAAGGAGAGCTTCACCAAGCTTTTGATCCCTTTGGAGTGTACCTAAAAGGCAAGTACCCTACCCATAGTGTTCATGTATGTGTCTAGGATGGTTGTACCATTTTTATACATTTTCCCTCGTGTCCTAGACCCCCAAGTTCACCCCATCTTTGGAGCTCGGGTCTGTGTTCTGCACAGACCTGACATTAACGGCAATATCCCTTGCTGCTAAGATCATGCTTAGCGTCCAGCGATTATGCCGTTGACATTGAATTAGCAGCTAGAGACCGCCGCCAAGTTCATCTGAGCAGAACAACAAGCTGTTCTGCCCATCTATATGATTAATTTTGATATGTTTCACGCTGAGGATATAATGTAATCTCTTATATGCTATGTATACTAGCTAATGTGATGGATGAGAATGTGAATGTACATTTATTTTGTGGATGGTAGAACTTATTTATATATTTAAAAGCATGTGGAAGAATGTTCATGTGTATGTTCTCACCATTATCCTGATAATCCGTGGTAAAATCATGTTGCCCTAATTTTGTTAGACCATGTATGTACAACCTTGTCTATGCTCTGAGTTTCTGGAATTTTCCATGCTTATATGATTTATCGAATTTTCTGTTTTGGGGAAAATAGAAATCATGCGTAAGTCACAATGAATCTTCTGTAAATTGTATATTGGCCAATAAATTCAGGAATAAATTCTGTAACTCCATGCCTGTTAGGGTTTAGACAGTGAGTGGTTAAAACTGTGCTTGTGTTTAATTCCATGTTAAATCGAATTGCAGATAGCATGTGAAATTAATGTTAGATTTTATGTAATTTTGTTTTAAATTATAAAAATATGAAATTTTGCATGTGGGATCCTAAACCTGAAAATAGCATGTGGTTAAATTTCAGGTCATTTGGGCCAGCATATGATGCAATATGAAATTCCCATGTAAAAATGTGAAACTAATGCATGCCTTGTAAAATGATTTGATTTTGTGTATAGCGACCTGATGAGTGAAATTCCTGAGTGCTAAGATTCTGTAATTGTAGTGCCATGTTAGGAAAAACAAGAGGAGTGGCATGTGAGTGAGAAAGTGAATGAAATGAGAATGACATGTGTAACCTATGTGTTAAAATCGGTAAAATTTGTAATGTGTAACTTGTGCCAAATGTGACACTGCTTCCGCAGAGGGCAGTGGAACCGTATCAGGGAAAAGTCCCCCTGAGAAGGTTCAATGTGTAGTGACCCTAAGGGCATTAGGGGAAATCCTAGAGGTGGACAAGTACCACTGGTTAGGGTGGAGACTTGTTCTCCCGTCTGCGTAGTCCAAGAGTTGCCATTGTATTGCCTAGATGGTGTCTATGTGATGTGATGTGTTGTGTCCTTCTTTGGTGGTTTGGACTATGTGTCACGACACTAAATGTGAATGTGTAAATGTGAATGTATAAATGTGAATGTGTAAATGTGTATGTGTTCATGTGAAAAATGTGAATGTGAACAATGTGTAAAAGTGCATGTGTAAAGTGTGAAATATGCGAATTTGAAATTGTGTAAAAATGTCAAACCAAATGTGAGGATGTGAGTTTGTAATCTATGTTATGACAATCTGAAATCATGCTTGAACAATAGCTTTACTAGGTTATGATCATGTTTATGTATGCAAAATGTCTAGAATTCATGCTAGGGATAATTGATAAGGATATGTAAACAGCTTCCATACTCGATTGTTCACATGTGGTGATTTAAATCGTTGTTGTAGCTCTCATGTGTTAGATTATGGTTGCTAAAGCATGTAAAACCAGCAAGCTTAAAGTATGAAAAAAAATGGTTATGTATATGCGTAGGAATGTGTAGATTCCATGTTAGGTATGTTTCCTTTCATGCATGTTCGGAAGTGTATGTTAATGGCTTTCATGTCTTAGTTGGTTGAAGGTAGATTTTTATGTGAGAAATTAATAGAAAGCATGTGATAGGTGATTCTATTTCTGCAAATCTGAAAGCATAGTCCATGTGTTTAAATTGTAGATTCACCATGATGGTTGTAAAAATTTAATGTCGAGCATGCTACATGTTGTGTCTTATGAATGTGTATGTAAAACCTACCATGATATGTGCATGTGCGGTATGTGTAGAATACTTGCGGAGTCTTTTATACTCACTACTTGCTTCGGCGTACAGGTGTAGTTGGTGATGAGACACTAGTGGAGGAGACGTTGGAGACCGACTCCGAGCGCGGAGATTTGAGCGTTGCTGGAGTACTTGTGACTTTTTGTGATTTTCATAGTATGTAATTTGAACATTGTACTATCTTATCATGGAAGAATGTATAAGTGTGGACATTTATGTATTTAATTTTCAGCAATTTGAATTATGTGGACTTTTAGTTCTTTAATTGTTATCGAATCATGTATGTTAAATGTTGATGATGAATGAATGAAGACAGTGGTTCTTTTACTTCCGCTACTCTGTTCTTATATTCACATGTATCTCAGCTGAATGTCATTGTTGGGTAAATGTCCCACTGTGATGACGCTCGCTATACCGACGTGGGTTGGTATAACCGTACCGGTATAAAGAGGGTCGTCGCACTTCCTAACCATATCTCCAATTTCATATGTCTTCCCAAGTCCAGCTAAGCTATTTGTAATGTCTGTAAATCTACTGAACATTTGAGTTATGGATTCACCTAGTTGCATCTGAAATCTTTCATACTGTGTTACAAGAATGTCAATCCTTGTATCTTTCACTTAGTTTGTCCCTTCATACGTGATTATGAACTTTTCCCACATCTCCATTGCAGATTTACAGGCTGAAACTCTGTTGAATTCCTTCTTACTGAGAGCACAACACAGAATGCTCTCAGCTTTACAGTTGAGGGAGATCTTCTTCCTATCATCGTCTGTCCAGTTCTGCCTTGGGTTCAGGATAACGAGATCTCCTTCTTCTATAATTGACCAGATCGGATAGTCGAATCCTTGCAAAAAATACTCCATTCTGGTCTTCCAGTAAGTGTAGTCTTCACCATCGAAGAGAGGGGGTCGGTTGACAGACTGACCTTCAATGTTTCCTTGGGCTGCCATGGATCTTTACTCTTCAGATCGTTGGATCTTCTTCTTTGTCGAAGAGACTCGCTCTGATACCACTTGTTGCTCAGTTAGGTAGCCCAGAGGGGGGGTGAATAGGTCTTTAAAATTTATCAGCTAATACATGTTCACTAAAAATGTTCACAGAGAAATACACTTTGAAGATTGTGTTGGGCGGCATGCTGCGAGGCAGGTGCGCGTACCAGCGTCTCACGCTGGGGCGACTTGAGAATGAGGGTGTGGCGGAAGCCAGGTTGGCCAAGTCAAGCCTAGGTCTGGGTGTGGACCTACCTGCGGGTGTTGCTGAGTTGTCCAGTAGGGGGACTGTACTCTGTGGTGGGTTATAAGGAAGGATGGTATCCTTACACAACAACTCGAGTTTTGGCGTAACGACAATGCCTAAGATCCTATATACCTGGTATCAGAGCAGGTTGCGGGTTCAATTCCCAAGGGTGCTGCTGGGGGGGGAGATTGTTGGGCGGCACGCTGCGAGGCAGGTGCGCGTGCCAGCGTCTCACCCTGGGGCGACCTGAGAATGAGGGTGTGGCGGAGGCCAGGTTGGCCAAGTCATGCCTAGGTCTGGGTGTGGACCTGCCTGCGGGTGTTGCTGAGTTGTCTAGTAGGGGGACTGTACCCTGTGGTGGGTTATAAGGAAGGATGGTATCCTTACACAACAACCCGAGTTTTGGCGTAACGACAATGCCTGAGATCCTATATACCACATTGTTGAACCACTCCTGTATTTTACCCTTATATTTTGGTGATATCAAAATTTATGATTTAATTAATTATTATTAAAAATATTTAATATCATGTTTTTCTTAATAAATATAAATTTATGTGATTAATTAAATATTAAATATATTTAATACCATATTTTCTAATGATAAATTAAATATCATATTTTTCCAATAAATATAAATTTATGACATTATTGTCGTGTGATTTGCACTAAAAAGTTAAATCGATGTCCAGTCAATATACATCGATTTCAGTTCTCAAGGTCCCATAAGGATTCGATAAGTGAAACATCGATTTGCCTCTCACATCGATTTGCCTCTCACATCGATTTGGTAAGTGAAACATCGATTTGCCTCTCACATCGATTGGTAAGTGAAACATCGATTTGCCTCTCACATCGATTTGATAAGTGAAACATCAATTTGCCTCTCACATCGATTTGGTAAGTGAAACATCGATTTGCTCTCACATCGATTTGCTCTCATAAGTATTTGATAAGTGAAACATGGATTTGCTCTCATAGATTTGGTCACTCAAACATGGATTCGATCATTTAAACATAGATTTCCTTTATATTTTAAAGTGTCTTTTGGCATCTAGTAAAAAAGTCATATATCATTGATTTGCGTAATCTTCTATCTTTCTGGCATGAGATCTTTTGCTTATCTTTCTAGATCTTTTCTTTCCTGTCAACAAAAAGGGAGTTACTTACTACTTCTGGGTGACAACAGGAAACATAGAGGTATGAACCTTTTTTGACAGAAACACTCTTTTATCTAAACACTTTCTTCTATGCTTGCAGACCTCGTAGACCACAAATTATCAGAAGAAAGAGAAGATGAGCAACGGCTAGAACTCCAACAGATTTATTCAAAGCTGCTCATATAAAAGATGAAGCATGGCTGAAGAACAAGGAGAGCTTTTCTGAAGATCTTTGAAGGAGTGTACAACCAGTGAGGAACCTCAATGCTACATACACTCTAAGGAATAGAGAGAAAGAGCCTGAGCCAAAAAGAAGTGTTCAAGCAACTGAAGCACTTAAGCATTCAAGCTCCTTCGCCTCTCTTCACTCTCTCTGTGTGCATCTTGTAATCTGAGGGAGAGAGTCTTTTAGCTGAGAGTTTCTTTTAGTTGGTTTTTATCTGCTCCAACTCTCAGCCATGTTCTTTCTTTTCTAAGAAAGATCTTTGTCCAGCTGTAGGACTGTATATAGTGTAGAACCTAGCTAGAGGTTTGTGTCTAGCAAAACCGCACTGGGGTTTGTACTAGGAGGGTGGCTTCTTTACCTGTAAGAGAAGTGGGCTGCCTTCTTGCCCGGAAAGAGAAGAAGACCAGCTGAGGTGCTGGGTGTTGTATTGTCCTTGAGGGGGACTGTACCCTTGGTTAGTAAAATCCCAAGAGGTTGCTTGGGGACTGGACGTAGTACTTCTATATGGGAAGGGCCGAACCAGGATAAATTCCTTGTGTCATTTGTGTGATTGTTTATTTGCTTCTGCACTGCTACTCTTTATCACACTAAACTAACCAAACTTTCAAGTGTTAATTTTCTGTGTTTAAGTTTCTATTTCAGATTTCAGAAAACCTATTCACCCCCCTCTAGGTTAGCTTGCTGCCGTACCAAAATGGCAATAAATGGTATCAGAGCGAGGTTCTCTGATCATTCAAGAAGATCCAACGATCTTAGAGAAGATCCATGGTAGCTCAAGGACATGTTGAAGGTCAATCAGTTACCAGACCTCCATTCTTTGATGGAGAGGACTACCAATATTGGAAGATGCGAATGGAATGCTTCATTCGAGGTACAGACTTTGATCTGTGGCATGTAATAGAGGTAGGTGATTTTGTTATTGTTCCTGTTGAAGGTACTACTGCCATTACAACAGTTGATAAGAATATATTATCTTTAAACTTTAAAGCAAAGAACTATTTATGTTGTGCTTTATCCAAAAAAGAATTTAGTAGAGTATCTGCATGTAAATCTGCAAAAGAAATGTGGGATAAACTGCAGGTAACTTATGAAGGAACAGATAAAATAAAACAAACTAGGATAGATATTCTTGTCTCTCAATATGAGCAATTTAAAATGCTTCCACACGAAAATATCACTCAGATATATAATAGATTTTCGAGCACAGTAGTTGGTTTAAGCTCTCTTGGTAAAAATCTATCTGATGAGGAAAATGTTAGAAAGATACTTAGGTCTTTAACTATTTCATGGACCCCTAAGGTCACAACTATTGAAGAAGCCCATGATCTAACCAAGTTTTCTATTGATAAATTAATTGGCTCTCTCATGGCACATGAAATCAATATGGAACGGCTATCTGAAAGCTCTTCCAAGAAAAAGCTCACTAATGCTTTTAAAGTTGCAGCTGCTCCTTCCACCTCTTCCTCTTCTTCTAGTTCAAAAAATGCAGGACTTGAGGACAGTGATGTAGATGAAGTACTATCCAAGCTTCAGAAAATTCTTAAGAAAAGAAGAATGGATCAAGAAGAATCCAAAAGAAAGAGAAAAAGGATAAAGAACCAGTCTGCCATGAATGTAGAAAACCTGGACATCTAAGACCAGATTGTCCTAAACTCAAGAAGACTAGTCAACCAGAAAAATCCAAGAAGCAGCACAAGAAATTTAAAAGAAAATCTATGGCGGCTGCTTGGGAAAATGATGAGGCCACAACATTAGAATCATCAAGCTCAGATTCCGAAAAAGAGCAGGTAAGTCTAGCCCTCATGGTAGGACTAGATGAGGTAAATTCTGACCCATTTTTTGATTCATGCACTGATTCAGGGTCAGAGTCTGAAGACTTAGAAGAAGTATTTAATGAACTATATGAAAAATATAAAAATGTTGTAAAAGAATTAAAGAATCTGAAAAACAACACTATTTGCTTAGAAAACACCAATTCTGATCTTAAATCCGAATTGGAGCAACTAGAAAAACAATTAAAAGATAGTAAAGATAATAATTATCTTTTAAATGAAGATTTGAAAAGTAAGAATAATGAGAAGTTAGAGTTAGAAGAAAAATTAAAAACTCTAACTGAAGAAAATTTGTATTTAAAAGAATCAGTTAGAAAATTAACTAAAGGAAAAACATCTTTAGTTCTATGCTTAAACAGATCAAAATCTGGAAATAACAAACAAGGGCTTGGTTACATACCTCCTGAAAAAGGAAAATATGCCATAATTCCTAAAAAAAATCCATTACCAAAATTTGTAAAACAAACCAAGTTGCCTAAGAAAAAGGCCCCTCTAAAGGAAAAGGTTTCCAAAAATTGTGTTCTAAACAAACATTACAAAGATAATAAGAACGACAAAACAATTTATATTCATTGTTGTTCTCATTGCAATAAATTAGGACACACAGTAAACACCTGCACAACAAGGCACCTAGCATGGATCTCGAAAGGATATTCTTATGCATCTAACCATCAAGGACCCAAAAATATTTGGGTACCTACTTCTGAGTAGTTTATTTGTAGGATAGCCTTAGAGCATCAGGAACAAAGGATGCTCAAGGCACTGATGACTGCCAGCTCTTAATCCAACTCATATATGAAGAGGGAGTAGTCACCCATTTATTTTTTAAATTATAATATTACTAACAACTATTTGCAAGTCTCATTTAGGTGGAGTCTCTCACTCAGGGGGAGCATAGACTAAGGGGAGTTATTCATTGATGTCAATTATTGTTGAACCCCTCAATGGTAAGAAATTTTCACAAAGGGAGAGAATGCATGCTAAGATCCTTCCTTTTTGGTTAGTGACAAAAAGGGGGAGAGTATGCATGGTATGCATTATCCATGAATTTTCTGTATTTTCTATGCTTTAAGTATTTTTGTCAGAAAATTCTCATAAATTTTGTCATCACTAAAAAGGCGGAGATTATTGAACCACTCCTATATTTTACTATTATATTTTGGTGATAACAAAATTTATGATTTAATTAATTATTATTAACAATATTTAATATCATGTTTTTCTTAATAAATATAAATTTATGTGATTAATTAAATATTAAATATATTTAATACCATGTTTTTCTAATAATAAATTAAATATCATATTTTTCCAATAAATATAAATTTATGACATTATTGTCGTGTGATTTGCACTAAAAAGTTAAATCGATGTCCAGTCAATATACATCGATTTCAGTTCTCAAGGTCCCATAAGGATTTGATAAGTGAAACATCAATTTGCCTCTCACATCGATTTGGTAAGTGAAACATCGATTTGCCTCTCACATCGATTTGGTGAAACATCGATTTGCCTCTCACATCGATTTGGTAAGTGAAACATCGATTTGCCTCTCACATCGATTTGGTAATGAAACATCGATTTGCTCTCACATCGATTTGCCTCTCACATCGATTTGCCTCTCACATCGATTTGCCTCTCACATCGATTTGGTAAGTGAAACATCGATTTGCTCTCACATAGATTTGCTCTCATAAGGATTTGATAAGTGAAACATGGATTTGCTCTCATGGATTTGGTCACTCAAACATAGATTCGATCATTTAAACATAGATTTCCTTTATATTTCAAAGTGTCTTTTGGCATCTAGTGAAAAAGTCATATATCATTGCTTTGCGTAATCTTCTATCTTTCTGACATGAGATCTTTTTGCTTATCTTTCTAGATCTTTTCTTTCCTGCCAACAAAAAGGGGGTTACTTACTACTTCTGGGTGACAACAGAAAACATAGAGGTATGAACCTTTTTTGATAGAAACACTCTTTTATCTAAACACCTTCTTATATGCTTGCAGACCTTGTAGACCACAAATTATCAGAAGAAAGAGAAGATGAGCAACGGCTAGAACTCCAACAGATTTATTCAAAGCTACTCATATAAAAGATGAAGCATGGCTGAAGAACAAGGAGAGCTTTTCTGAAGATCTTTGAAGGAGTGTACAACCAGTGAGAAACCTCAACGCTACATACACTCAATGGAAAAGAGAGAAAGAGCCTGAGCCAAAAAGAAGTGTTCAAGCAACTGAAGCACTCAAGCATTCAAGCTCCTTCGCCTCTCTTCACTCTCTCTGTGTGCATCTTGTAATCTGGGGGAGAGAGTCTTTTAGCTGAGAGTTTCTTTTAGTTGGTTTTTATCTGCTCCAACTCTCAGCCATGTTCGTTCTTTTCTAAGAAAGATCTTTGTCCAACTGTAGGACTGTATACAGTGTAGAACCTAGCTAGAGGTTTGTGTCTAGCAGAACCGCACTCGGGTTTGTTTGGCATCTTTACCTGTAAGAGAAGTGGGCTGCCTTCTTGCACAGGAAAGAGAAGAAGACCAGCTGGGGTGCTGGGTGTTGTATTGTCCTTGAGGGGGACTGTACCCTTGGTTAGTAAAATCCCAAGAGGTTGCTTGGGGACTGGACATAGGACTTCCATGTGGGAAGGGCCGAACCAGGATAAATTGCTTGTGTCATTTGTGTGATTGTTTATTTGCTTCCGCACTGCTACTCTTTATCACACTAAACTAATCAAACTTTCAAGTGTTAATTTTCTGTGTTTAAGTTTCTATTTCAGATTTCAGAAAAACCTATTCACCCCCCTCTAGGTTAGCTTGCTGCCGTACCAAAAGGGCGAACAGATTGTTAGTGTTAGTAAAGAGAAACAACAATCATACAAAGACAATCACACAACACAAGATGTATCCTGGTTCGGATCTCCTCTCCATAGGAGTCCTACATCCAGTCCCTGAGCAACAACTTAGGATTTCACTAACTAGGGTGCAGTCCCCCTATGGACACTACAACACCCAGCCCAGTTGGTCTTCTCTTCACAGCCCAAAGAGGAACAATACCCTGGATACCCCACCAGGTCTTCCTTCTTAACAGAAGGGAACACACACAGAAACAAGTAAGCAGGAGATTAAGCCCCTAGATCAAGCTTTGATAAGCCAAGATTTGAATCAAGGGACTGAGAGCAATGAGATCTATAAACAAAAGCTCACTCTCAGAACCAAACAAGCTCTCTCGAAAATCTACAAACAATGCAGAGAGCAAAGAGCTAATCTAATGGAATGAGGCTTGGCTCTTTCTTGAGAACTCGCAGAAGACTTGATGATCAGAGAGTTTTCTATGACTGTTGTTCTCTATCTATGTGTATTTCTTTTTTCTGGAGCTCCTTTCTTAAATATATATAGCTTCAATTTGAAATCTAAACGTTGAAGTATCCGTTGCCTCTAGCTTTTGGTGGACGTTAGACTGAGTGGCACATGGAAGCTTCCAGTCAACAGTCCTTTATCCATTTGTGCACGCAAACAGATAGGAACTTCTGAAGTGTCCTTTGGCTTCTACAGGGTCCAATTGTTGTGAGATGAATAGTTGACCATGACCTGCACACAAAGCAAGCTAGAATGATAGACAGCTAAACTGTCTCTTGTTGTCAGTCAACGTTAGTGTGAATATTCATCAAAATAGTAATGCTATTCTGCTGTTCTAAATGATGCATAAAGAATATACACGATAATGGACGATATCGTCTGCATGCATGCAGAGATACGTTCAGTCTTCATTAAATGCACAACTGACAGAAGAAAATGTGCGAAGACTTTGACTATTCAACCCGTTGAAAGGATAAGTCATATGTCAAGTTGATTGATATGAAATCGATGCATTTATGACTTATGAAATCGTTATGCAACCAAACAACAAATCGTTGTGAGAAATGAAAGAATCGTTGTGATCATTAAGAAAATCATTATGATTACTTAAGAAGTCGATGCGCAAAGTAAATCATTATGAGAACCAAAGAAATCGATGTGATTACTTAAGAAGTCGATGCGCAAAGCAAATCGTTATAATATCTAAAGTAATCGTTGCGATAAGCAAATCGTTACGACGTCTGAAGAAATCGTTGCGATGAGCAAATCGTTACGACATCTGAAGAAATCGTTGCGATAAGTAAATCGTTACGATAACTAAGGAATTGTTACGATAGGAAATCGTTGCGATAATTAAAGGAATCGTTACGATAGCAAATCGTTATGATAACTAAAGGAATCGTTATGAAAGCAAGTCGTTACGATGACTAAAGGAATCATTACGAGAGCAAGTCTTTACGATGACTAAAGGAATCGTTACGAAAATAAGTCATTACGATGACTAAAGGAATCGTTACGAGAGCAAGTCGTTACGATGACTAAAGGAATCGTTACGAGAGCAAGTCATTACGATGACTAAAGGAATCATTACGAGAGCTAGTCGTTATGATGACTAAAGGAATTGTTACGAGAGCAAGTCGTTATGATGACTAAAGGAATCGTTACGAAAGCAAGTCGTTACGATGACTAAAGGAGTCGTTACGAAAGCAGATCGTTACGATAACAGTTTCTTTTGAATTCAAACGATGTTTCATTCTATGAAGAAATCGATAAGGCACTTATGAAACCGTTATGAGGAAATCATTACAGTTCTACTGTAGTCGTCATAATTTATAAAAGAAACCGATGTATACTTAGAGAAATATCATACTTGATCTTAATGTTGCTTCAGTAAGAATAATACTTACCAATTTGGCTTGATTTTCCTTGTTATATTTCCTGTGCTCAAGACTTATAGAAAATAGGTTAGTGACCTTAATCAAGGGTTTGATAATTATCAACATAATATGGTTTTGTTAATCACCAAAATAGAAATGAGATTAAATTAAATTACATGGGGATAGACTGTTCATCATTTTCCACACAAGGGGAACACATAGAACAGTTCCTCTGTTGGACACAACACCCAACACCCCGCTGGTCTTTTCTTAACATCAAAAGAGGAACACACATGCTCTTCCTTAGAAAAGAAAGAGAAAGCTGTCGAGATCAAATTCTAGAATGAAGAACTTGGTTTCCTTCATCTATAACAACAACTTGAGAGCTAAAAGAATAGACGGGATTAACACAAGACTCTCAAGCTTAAACTCTCTCTCACAGAAAGACATAATGAAACACAGAGAGAGATGAGAAAGAATGAAAGCTTGTACGCTTTCCACTTGATGATATTTTTACTTTGGCGCTTCTTGTTGTATATTTTATTATCCTTCAAAGCTTTCATCCTTTTATGCATCATTTGAAGAAGACCATTGAAGAGATCAGTTGGAGCTTCTTCTATCTGTTGCTTCTTCTTCTTCTTCTTCTTCTTTTGGTCTCACTTGTATCTAACGGCTTACTCTTGTGCCTACCGGCTACTTGGAGTAGAAGAGTGTCTTCTTATGTATGTTTCCATGGTCTTTAGCTATGTCTAATGTTTTGCTTCATGAGAGAACTGGACACCTGCATGCATTTAATGCATGGAAGAAAATGTTAGGTAAGAGAGGTTATGTGTAATAACTTGGAATTTTTAAAACCTAAATAAATAAGAATAATAAAATAATAATAATAAGTTTGTGACGAGGGCTGATTAAATGCACACTAAACAATAGAGCAATGGATAAAACAGTCATTTATCATTATCGGCTGGTTAGTAATCTATGTCCAAGGTAATCGATGTTCAAGGTAATCGATGTCAAAGGTAATCGATGTTCAAGGTAATCGATGTCCAAGGTAATCAATGTTCAAGGTAATCGATGCCCAAGGTAATCAATGTTCAACGTAATCAATATTCAAGGTAATCAATGTTTAAAGGTAATCGATGTTAGTTAATAATCGATGTTGAACAATAATCGATGTTTGGGGCAATCGATGTAAGTAGAAGTTAGACTTCGGATATGACGATGTTAGCTTCTTATATGACGAAGTTAAGCTTCGACTGTTCAAGACCAAAATGAAGTAGACTTCGTATATGATGAAGTGGACTTCAGATATGATGAAGTAGACTTCGTATATGATGAAGTTAAGCTTCGACTGTTCAAGACCAAAATGAACTAGACTTTGTATATGACGAAGTGGACTTCGGATATGACGAAGTTAGCTTCGTATATGATGAAGTTAAGTTTCGACTGATCAAGACTAAAATGAAGTGGACTTTGGATATGACGAAGATAGCTTCGTATATGACGAAGTTAGCTTCTACTATCCACGACTAAATCGTGTATGACTTTGTATATGACAAAGTTACCAGTTATCATTCAGACTATAAAACACGGGTTAATAATATATATCCGATAATGAAAAGGAAAAGTACGGACCATAGAAACATGACTAAATCCAATAGTGGATTCTGAACCTGATCCCTAGAACTAAACCAAATAGGAAGACCTGTTATAGAAATGATTCCTGTGGAAGTTCTGGAACCTAATAGGACTCCTACCAAGAGTTAGGCAACTGCAAACCCAGAGATTTAACCATCAATAAGACTTCCATATTAATCCAAATTCATGTCCATCAAAAGAGAGTTTGTAAAGGTTTCTCACTCCTATTGGGACGGGAATCCTCCAGGCACGGAAGGGATCAAGTTAAAAATTATAACTCCACGTTCTAGTTACGATAGGACTCCTGTCAACTCTAAATCTATAAATACTCGTTATAAGCCCTTGGGGGAGAGCTACCAACTTGCTAAAGGACTTGTGGAAGAATATCTAGAGCACCAAAGAAGGAGGAGATCACCCAATCAGAGCTTTCTTCCCCAGACCCCGTTCTGCTTCATCGTGCAGAATATTTTCTTAAGAACGTCCAAAGGTAGGAAATCCCTCAAGCACAAACCTAAATAATCTCATTCATGGACATTCCAGGAAACAAGTAGTCAAAGCCCATGTTTGTCCCAGATTTTATGTCTCAAGTTGTGAGATTTTCATGTTCAATGTTCTATTATTTCACGTACCCATGACCTTTTGGTTGCTCTTGTTCTTCGTGGAATTCTTATCAAGTCCTTGATTTCTTTTGAGTATACCTTATTAAGAGTTGTTTAGTTGTTTACCATAAGTTACATACCGTATACATCGAGACCTAAGTGTTTCCTCTAGCCTTAGAACCTAGATTTCTGAATTGTCCTACATGATACCATGATGAGTCTGTCTTTAAGTTCCTATAAAGACTGTAACAATATCAGGTAATATTAAGGTTAAAAGTATGTTAATTGCTCTATCCATGGAAGATGTGCACGATCTATTCCACTGTATTGGATTCTTCTTCACATGCACACACCAACCATAAGAAAAGGAATCCAAACTTTCTGCCAGTGCCGACTATGTTTGCAACAGATACTATCGTTGGTATTACTTGTCGTTTTACGTGCCCAACCTGTTGTTTCTATTTAGATCTTTTATAAACTCATCTATTCAAGTTTTTCTTTATGCTCTCATCTATTTTTCTTTATGCTCATCTATCCTTGATACTCTATTTGTTGTGTCCCTGGTTTTGATGATGTCATAAGTCACGCAAAAGTCCATAATTATATATATGAATTCTTCTAACACAAGTTTTCATATGACAGGAAAAATTCACAAAGTCAAATGATCTCATGAGAGTTGACATTGATTGCTTAATAGGTCGACACACGTCTCAGTGAGTAAGTTACTGGAGTTCTGTGAAGCACTTGAGTCGACACTACCCAAAGAATAGGTCGACCCTGGATAGTCTTCCAGTAGCACAGAAGTCAAAAGTATCACGTAAGGTCAACTCTAGTTGAAGAACAGGTCGACATTAGTTGGTTTCCCTGTTAGCGCTTAGAGAAAAGAAATGCATGAGGTTGACTCCAGACGAGGATCAGGTCGACTCCACCAGTCTATGAGGTCGAGTCCAGATGAACGTCAGGTCGACTCTACCATTATGTAAGGTCGTCACTAAGATGTTGCAAGGTCAACTCTATACTCATGGACAGCCAGTCACAACAGCAGTCAGTTAGATGAGGTCGACTCATGAAGACATGGAGTCGACTCTACTGAAGCATCTTCACTGGTCCAAGTCAAGTTCCTTGTGTGCGTCGACACTATGCTCAAAGTGTGTCGACTCTCTGACCCTTGCATTCCAGTGATGAAAAGAATCTACCGACACATTAGTTCCAGGCATGTGACCCGAGGCCCAATGATTAGGACTTCGGGTACACCTTACAAGGTTCTGGAAGATACCCTTTTTGGAGGCAAAAGTACCTCCCAACGAATTGGGATTCTGTTGGGGCCCACCTAAAAGATTCTGTGATGCTGATAAAAAAGGGGCACGTCATCCTCTTCAGAAAATAACACACACAGAAAAAGTGTAGAGCATTTGAGAGCTAAAAAGTGCAGAAAGAGCAGAAAGCTTGAGATCAGAAAGAAGAGCAGGCTTCAAAGTGGTCAACTGATCAAGAAGAAAGGATGCTGGAGCTCTTCTTCCACCCGTCTGAAGACCTGTTGATGATCAATTGAAGTAGAGCATCAGAATTCAACACAGTTAAGAGACAATTGATCCTTAAGCTGCGTCCAGACGAAGAATCTGATGAGCTCAAGCCTGGAGAAGATGTAATTGGGAGTTCAAAGAGAAATCTGATCAGATCTCTACTCCAGTGAACCTGCACACAGAGTGTTTAAAAAACTTCTGCATTCTTTTAGAAATTTTATCTCATTTGGTTTTTCTCATTTCTTCAAAACATCATCTGTTTGGTTGTCTGCTCCAATTGGAGTAGATGGACTGATCCTACACTTTATGTGTAAGGATTGAGAGATTGATACAATCTTGAAGTTGTGAATCAGCAGGCTGTATGAAGCTGTGAATTAGCAGTTGTGTGAGTTTTTCACATAGTTGGGTTGTTGAAAGAAGCCTCACTTAGTTTAGTGAGGGGTGGATGTAGGTCTCCACACTGAAGCCGAACCACCTTAGAAACTCTACATGCATTGTGTGGTGTGTGGTACATTGGCTCTATCGCTTAGTCTTGTTTGATATAACAAGTTCTCTCATATCCGAAGATCTATTTTGGGCTTTTAATTTTTAAGTGGTCAATATCTATTCACCCCCCCCCCCCCCCCATCTAGATTTGCATTTCATACCCAACACGTGGTATCAGAGCTAGGCTCTCCAATTCTTTGGTTTAACAACCAGGAGAGATCTGTGTGGAATGGATTCCAAAGGATATATTGCAGAAGGTCATTCTGTGAATAGACCCCCCTATTTTGATGGAACTAACCATGCTTACTGGAAAACTCGCATGCAGGTGTTTTTGCGAGCACAGGATCATCAAATCTGGAGGGTGGTGAGTAATGGACCCTATGAGTTATCAGAAGATGAAGAGAAGTGGACTCCAGAAGAAATAAAGAAGTCAAATGCAAACTGGAGTGCTATGAACATCATGCAGTGCTCACTTCATCCCACAAAATTTCAAGGGTCTCATCATGTGCAAGTGCAAAGGAAATATGGAATCGCCTGATAGTGGTTTTTGAAGGTACGCCTGAAGTAAAAGAAACAAAAGCTAACATTCTAGTTTCTGAATATGAAGCATTTAAAATGAAGCATGATGAAACCATTTCAGAGATGTATGGTAGATTAACTTTGTTAACCAATGGTTTAAAGAATCTAGGAATGACTGATATAGAAAAACCTATCAGAAAAATCCTTAGCTACTTAACCCCTGTATGGCACACTAAGGCTACTGTAGTTGAAGAATCGAGAAATTTATCTACCACATCTGTTGATGAACTAATTGGATCCTTGATGATTTATGAGTTGGGTTTAAAGAGAGCTGAAGAAGATGTCAAGAAGAAGAAGCCACTTGCTATCAAGGCAAGTCCCAGCATCAAAGAAGCTACAGATGAGAGTGAGTCATCTGCCTCTGAAAATGATTCAGTTGAGTTTGCCCTTATCACAAGAATATTCCTGAGAAAAGAAGGTAAATGATTTCTGAAAAAGAAATCACAAGTGAACAATTTCTCAAAGCTTAAATAGTATGTGAATAAGAGATCTGATAGGGTTGTATGTTATAATTGCAGGAAACCAGGGCATGTGAAATCAGAATGTCATGAACCCTTGAAGAAAGCTCAACCCAAATGGACAAAAAATAAACAAAAGGCTATGGTTGGAACATGGAGTGAAGAGGAAGATGATGATGAAGAAGAGAGTACAGAAGCTGAGGAATCACATACTAAAATTTGTCTGATGGCTAGAGGAGAAGAAGGAGATGAAGAAGAGGTAGTTTCTCCATTCAATGATTTCTCATTCAGTGATTAGGAACATGTGTATTTTGAATTGCTTGATCAATATGATGAAGTTAAAAAGGAAAACAAAGTGCTTAAAATAAAAATAAATCATATTGTTCATGATACCTCAATGGAAGAAAAAGAAAAAGAATTTGTTCAAGAAATCATTGTGTTAAAAGAAACTATTTGTGAATTAAAAGTCAAGGACATTGAAAATGTCAAGGAGATGGCTCTGGCTGCTGAAAAATATGACGCCTTAAAAAGTGTGAATACTGAAATGAAGAAAGAAATTGAAAATCTTCAAAAAGAAGTAACAAGGAGACAAGAAGATTTGAAAAGATTTGTGAGCAGTAAAAACAACTTAGAAGCCTTGCTTGGAACAAAAGTGAATTTCAACAAGGAAGGGTTGGGTTTCAATCCTTCAAAGAAGAAAGAAATAGGCTTGAAAACCATCACATTTGTTTCTTCAACAGATTCAGAAACCTCCTCATCTAGAAAACAATTTAATGGGAAGGAAAACTCAAAAAACAATGAGAAAAGAGAAACTGCTAAAAATTTTGAAATTGGAAAATTCAATAAAACGGATAAGGCAAGTGCAGGAGTCAAACCAACAAACATATCTCCATGGAACAGATCTTGGCAATCACATGACTGGGTAGGTCGACACTATTCCTATGGTAGGTCGACACATTTATACACCAGACCTTAGAACATGTCTAGGTGGACTGATGCAAGTTGACACTATCCGTACAGAGTGTCGACACACTCCTATAGCTTTGCTAGATCTGGTCAGTCAGGATATCCTAAGAGCTCTAGCTATCAGAATTATCCTTTGTTTCATCAAAAGAACACTGGAGGCAAGTCTGAAAGAAATCTCATGAAAATGAAAAAAAAATAGTGATTAAAAAATTCTTGGAAATAACAGAAAGAATAAAAAACAACATGAAACCAAAAATACCATTAAACCCACAGTAAAAAGGAAAGCTTGGATTCTAAAAAGTTTGCTTTCATATGTTCTTGAATTGGGTGATGTGCAGGGACCCAAATGTACTTGGGTTCCAAAGATCTTTCTTTAAATGTGTTGCAGGTATGTCTTACAGCCAAAAACAACAAGTGGTATCTTGATAGTGGCTGTTTAAGACATATGACGGGGAACAAAGACAAATTTTGTTTATTGTCTGAGAAGAAAGCTGGACATGTTACTTTTGGAGGCAACAACAAAGGTAAGATTGTCGGTTCAGGTAAAGTGGGTAGAAATCCCTCAAACTCAATTGATGATGTACTTTTGGTGGAAGGATTAGAATACAACCTTCTGAGCATAAGTCAACTCTGTGACAAGGATCAGAAGGTAATTTTTGATTCCCTTGGTTGTACAATTTTTTAACTGGATTCAAACTGTGTAAAATTTTCTGGAAAAGGAATCAATAATGTTTACATGGTTGATTTGGATGAACCGGAAAATAACAATCTTTGTCTTACTGCGAATAAAAATGATCTTGCATGCTTATGGCATTGTAGACTAGGTCATGCTAGCTACAACATGTTACATAAATTAGTTAAATTCAACATGGTGAAAGGCATGCCAAAAATTTCCTTCAAACAAAACTTCAAAATCTGTGAAGCATGCACTCAAGGTAAGCAAACAAGAAAATCCTTCAAAAGTAGTTCTGAAAGTCAATCTTCTAAACCTTTTGAACTTATTCATATGGATCTGTTTGGACCCACAAAGATAAAAAGTCTAAATGGGAAAAAGTTTGGATATGTACTTGTTGATGACTTCTCAAGGTTTACTTGGTTATTCATTCTTGTTCACAAAAGTGATGCCTTCATGGAATTTCAAGAATTCTATAAGAAAATTCTTCAGGAAGGAAAGTTCAAAATAATTTCAAACATGTCTGATCATGGAGGTGAATTTGAAAATATTGATTTTGAAAAACTACACAGAGAAGAACGAATTTCACACAAGTACTCATCACCCAGTACCCCTGAACAAAATAGAGTGGTGGAGAGATGAAATTGAACACTGGTTGAAATGGCAAGAACAATGTTGATTGAAAGTGGATTGCCTAGAAAAGTCTGGGTAGAAGCTGTAAACACTTCTTGCTACATCATAAACCGTGCAATGGTAAGGCCTTTAAGTAAAAAGACTCCTTATGATCTTCTGAAAGGTAAGAAACCCTACATTGCTCATTTCAAATTGTTTGGTGCAAAATGCTTCATTTTGAATAACAATAAAAGTGATTTGGATAAATTTGAACCCAAAAGTGAGTTGGAGATTTTTCTTGGCTACTCTAACCATTCCAGAGCATATAGAGTTTTTAATGTGAAAGATCAAATTGTTGAAGAATCCTCTCATATAACATTTGAAGAACTTCATGATGGTGTGTGCAGGAAAAAGGAAGACGGACAATTCCTGGAAAAAGAAGAGTCAAATGATCAGCAAGGAAAAGAATCTGCAGCAAGTAAAATGTTAGATGATGAAAATGGGCAAGAGATAGCAACTGCAAATGAGAACAGAGATCAACTGAACATTAGAATGTTAAGAGATCATCCTCAAGAGAGTATCATTAGTAATCTACATGATCCACCCAGAACTAGATCTCATTTCAAACTCATTTCTGAATTGGATTAAATGGCACTTGTATCACAAATTGAACCTAAAAATGTTGAAGATGCATTAAAAGATGTCTTTTGGATAAATGTCATCCAAGAAGAATTGAATCAATTTGAAAGAAATATGGTTTGGCATTTGGTTCCAAGACCTTCTTCCCAAAGTGTCATTGAAACTAAATGGGTTTTTAGAAATAAAACAAGCGAAGAAGGCAAGATAATAAGGAATAAGGCTAGGCTTGTAGCAAAAGGCTATAATCAAGAATTTGGAATTGACTTCGAAGAATCTTTTGCTCTTGTAGCTAGTCTTGAAGCAATTAGAATTTTGCTGTCATTTGCATGTGCTCACTGCATTAAATTACAGCAAATGGATGTTAAAAGTGTATTTTTAAAAAGCTTAATAAAAGAGGAAGTTTTTGTTGAACAACCTCCTGGATTTGAGTGTAGTGATTTTTCTAACCATGTGTTTAAGCTTGACAAAGCTCTCTATGGATTAAAGCAAGCTCCAGGGCTTGGTATGACAGATTGAGCTCATTCCTTACAGGTAAAGGGTATTCAGAGGTAAAGTAGATCAAACTCTTTTTACAAAAGTGTAGGAAAATGATATTTTGGTGGTCCAAATTTATGTTGATAACATTATATTTGGATCAACAAAATCTTCTCTGTGTAAGGAATTTGCTGATTTGATGACAAGTGAATTTGAAATGAGCTTAATGGGAGAACTAAATTTTCCTTTGATTGCAGGTTGTTCAAACTAAAGAAGGAACCTTCATCAATCAGTCAAAGTACATAAAATATTTGCTAAAGAAGTACAAAATGGAGAATACCAAAGCCATGGCAACACCAATGATCACAACATTAAGTTTGGATGCTTATTTGAAAGGTAACTTGGTAGATCCAAAGACCTACAGAGGTATGATTGGATCCTTGCTTTATTTGACAACATCTAGACCCAATATACAGTTTTCTGTGTGCATGTGTACTAGATTTCAGGCTAGTCCTAGAGAATCCCACATGAGCGCTGCAAAAAAGAATTTTCAGATATCTTGCAGAAACTCATGAATTGGGATTGTGGTATCCTACATCTAGTGAGTATAATTTGATATCTTACTCAGATGCAGATTATGCTGGTTGCAAATTGGACAGAAAGAGCACGAGTGGTCATTGCCATTTTTTGGGAGGGTATTTAGTCTCTTGGGCGTCCAAGAAATAACACACGGTTGCTCTCTCTACTGCAGAGGCAGAATATGTAGCTGCAGGGAGTTGTGGCACTCAAGTGTTATGGATTAAACATCAACTCCAACACTACCAAGTAGATCTTGGATATATCCCATTCATGTGTGATAACACTAGTGCAATAAATTTGGCCAAAAATCCAATCCAACATTCTAAGACTAAACACATAGAAATCAGACATCATTTTCTAAGAAATGAAGTCAGCAAAAACTCATTTGAATTGCATTTCATTGAAACAACAAAGCAAATTGTAGATATCTTTACAAAACCTTTGTGTAATGAAAGATTTTCATTTCTAAGAAGAGAACTTGGTTTGTGCTCGCTTGATTCATGACTGATTGTTTGAAAAATTGCTTGCAAATGATTGCTTGTGTGATTGCTTGTCATATGATGTGATACTGCTTGTTGTTTGATCACTTTAATTCAATATCTGGTGCACATGATGAGGGGGAGGTTGGTTGAAGAACTCAGTGTTTGGAAAGATGAGGTTCAGTGATTCAAGATGGTCAGTAATGTTGGAAGGATTGAATTCAGTGTGATTGTAGTTTGAGAAGAATGATTCCTTCAGAAAGTCTGAGATTCAGCCTAACTTAGATCGACACTAATGGCAAGAGAGTCGACACTATCTTCCTTGATCTTGAACTCTTGTCAATTTTTTTTGTTTCCCTTCCATCTTCTTTTGCAAATAAAATCTTCTTGCTCTTACAAATAATTTCATGTTTTTCACATTGCATTGGTATTCTTGGTATATCAAATAATGATTTTGTAAGGCCCTCGAACTTTGTTCTCATTATTCGGATTTTGTTATATTATAGTTAGTTGCTTTTGTGTATATTGTTTATGTGTATATGTGCATATATGTATATACATACTTATTTCTGTATATATATTAAATTTATTTAATTGTGCATATTGTATTTGAATAATTCAGGGCATATTGTATGTGTTAGTGTATGATGCATATACGCTATTTGATATTTCTGTTTTCTGGTCGAGATGCCAGTAAACGTCAACATCAATTGACGTTGAGGGCATGTTAACGGCAACCAGTGTGCCGTTGACTCAGAGTTGGTGTCCAGATCGATGGTCGTTTATTTTCTGTTAATGGCAGAGAAGTGGTCGTTTACTTCTCAGTTTCTGTTGCAATTTCAGATCGGGAAACGACTGCGTTTTTCCCGGTTCTGGATTTGGAAACCCACCTCCAACGGTAGGATTCCATCCTTAACGCGTACCCAAACCCTTAGCTCTATAAAAACACTTGTTCTTGACCGAGTTAGGTCTTTTTGCCCAAAAGAGAACCTAGGGTTTCCTGTGGTGAAAACTGAGTTTTGTACGACCTTAATCTGACGACTTGGTGTCTCATCTGGCGATCTTCATCGACTGGGAGGTGCACTTGACATTGGTGAAGCTTCCCCGACTCTAGTGTGCGACCTACATCGACACAAATACCAGATCTGGGAGGATTTTGAGCACCCTCTTGGCTTGGCCAAGGAGGGCATCTTTGGCTAAATAATCTCATTAGACAAATTTTCAAATGCAAGTGATCCAGGGATTTCATCCCTACCCATGTCCTTTAGGTCCTAGGATTTTATTGGATTTTTCCTCATGCCCTAGAACCCCCAATTCGTCAAGTTATGTGCGTTCAGTCTGCACTTCTGTAGACAGGAACTTGACGGCAAGCTTGCTGTCATCAAGATCTTGAGGTAGCGGCAACATCATGTGCCATTTGATGATCAGTTCATCCCCATATAATTTAATGAATTATATATCTATTTTGATGATTAACAAAACTTCAATAATATGTCATCTAACAAGTTTTCATGAAGCTTAGGCATAAGAAGTAAATCAGGCGAAATCAAGAAAATATGTAAGTATTTCTTACTTTGTAGCATTTAAAAATTACAGAGCAGGAAATCTCTCTAAAGTACACATCTACTCTCTATATGCTACAATGATTTCATTAGAATCACATTGATTTCATAAGGATTTGTAGTGTCATACCGATTCCGGTCTCATAACGATTTCCTTACTTCCATCGATTTAATTTTCATAAGGATTTGATAAGTGGGCATATCGATTTCGACCTCACAACGATTCGCTTAGTGGCCTTAATGATTTGCTCTCACAACGATTCTATTTCTCATAACCATTTGAAAAGTGAGAACAACGATTTGCTCTCACAACAATTTGATAAGTGAGAACAACCAATTTGCTCTCACAACAATTTGAAAAGTGAGAACAACGATTTGCTCTCACAACGATTTGATAAATGAGAGCAACGATTTGCTCTCACAACGATTCGGTTTCTCATAATGATTTGAAAAGTAAGAACAACGATTTGCTCTCATAACGATTTGATAAGTGAGAACAACGATTTGCTCTCACAATGATTTGATTAGTGAGAACAACGATTTGCTCTCACAACGATTTGATAAATGAGAACAACGATTTGCTCTCACAACGATTCGGTCTCACATCGATTTGATAAGTGAGAACAACGATTTGCTCTCACAACGATTCAGTTTCTACAACGATTTGATAAGTGAGAACAACGATTTGATCTCACAATGATTTAATTTCTACAATGATTTGATAAGTGAGAACAACGATTTGCTCTCACAACGATTTGATTTTTATAACAATTCGATAAGTTTCACATCGATTTGGTCTTCATAACGATTCGACAAGTTACAACAATGACTTGGTCATTATAACGACTCAATAAGTTACACAATGATTTGCTTGCTGTAACGATTCGATAAGTCGCAACAATGACTTGGTATGTGTAACGATTCGATAAAATAAAACACCGATTTGATCACTACATCGACTTGATAAGTGAGACAACGATTTGGTTATGATTGTATAAAAATTTATGTTCACATTGATTTACTTATACACGTGCAACGATTTACATAAACAACGACTCATTCACTCAACGATTTCATAAGTCATACTCATAACGATTTCATGAGCTATAATGACTTGATATTTAAACATATTTCAAATATTTTGAATGTCAAAGTCTTCCCTTGTGCTTCTCAATATCTATGCATTTAATGTGTCTGAACATCTCTCTGCACGATGCATATTTGGATATTTTCCATTCCTATGCTTCTATAGAAAACATCTTTTTAGAATAGCAGAAAGGTACTTCTATTCTAGTGTATATTCCTACTGCTTGGTTTCTAACGTTGACTGACAAGTCTAGAGACAGTCTAGCTGTCCATAGTTTGGTATTTATTGCAGATACTTGACAGCAACATTCTCTACAACGTTGGACAACAAGAAGCTGCAGAACATCCGAAAAGATGCTTTCCTTGCGTGCATGAATCAGAAAAACATTAAATGACTAGAAGCACCTGTCCTACACGTCAAACCATGCAGTCTAACGAGCATCCAACACAGAGACAATGGATACTTCAATGACTACATTTTTCAAAAAAAGATATAAATAGAAGACTGGTGTCTACGTGAAGAGAACTACCTTTTTGACAATTCAACATCCACAAGCACCATAGAAGAGCTCAAGCATCTCTCCTAAGCTTTGTTGTAGCTCTTAGCTCTCTGCGTCCATTGCTTAGCTTTGAGAGAGCTCTAGTGTACTGAGAGACTCCTTCATTATAGATCTTTCTCTCTCAGTCTTGCTCCAGATCAAGCATTATTCTATGAGCTTGGTCTAAGGGCTTCTCTTCTCTTTAACACTTTGTTGTGTTGTTCCTCTTTGGGTTGAAGAAAAGACCTGTGGTTGACAGGTGTTTGCATTCCCTTCGTATAGAAGGAAGACCTGAGGTTCAGGGTGTATTGTACCTCTTCTGGTTGTGAAGAGAAGGTTAGCTATGGAAAGATGTGTAAGTGTCCTTGAGGGGGACTGTACCCTTGGGTAGTGGAATCCTGAGGTATTGCTCAGGGACTGGACGTAGGACTCCTATGGAGAGGAGATCCGAACCAGGATAAAAATCCTTGTGCAGTGTGTTTGTTATTTTCTTTACTACTATCACTAACAGTCAAACGTAGTGTTTTTGTGTGAATTTTTTTTTAGTCTTTTAGATAATCAATTTTTAAAAATCCCATTCACCCCCCCTCTGGGCTTACTAGCTAGGCAACAAGTGGTATCAGAGCAAGTCTCTTCGACAAAGATGATCCAACGATCTGAAGAGAAAAGATCAAATGGCAGCCCAAGGTCACTTCGAAGGTCAGTCAGTCAACAGGCCACCATTGTTCAATGGTGAAGACTACACTTACTGGAAAACAAGAATGGGAGTTCTTCCTACAAGGGCTTGATTATTAGATTTGGTCGATTGTAGAAGAAGAAGACCTTCTAGTTACAAATGACAAAGACAAGTGGACTGAAGATGATAAGAAGAAAATTTCTCTCAGCTACAAGGCCAAGAGTATGCTATGTTGTGCTCTTAGCAAGAAGGAGTTCAACAGGATCTCCGTCTACAAATCCGCCATGGAAATGTGGGAGAAGCTAAGAATCACTTATGAAGGCACTGACAAAGTGAAGGAGACCAGAATAGATATTCTGGTAACACAGTATGAAAGGTTCTAGATGCAGCCGGGAGAGTCAATAACCTAGATGTACAATAGATTTACAGACATCACTAACAGCTTAGCTGGTCTTGGAAAGACATATGAAATGGGAGATATGGTTAGAAAAATCCTAAGATCCCTACCAGCCTCATGGACCCCCAAAGTGATAGCGATAGAAGAGGCCAATGACTTGAAGAGAATGTCATTGGAGAAACTCATTGGGTCCCTAATGGCCCATGAGATCAACATGGAGAGATTGGGAGAGTCATCAAGCAGAAGGAAAAACTCCAATGCTCTCAAGGCAGAAGAAGTTACAACTGAAGAATCTTCAGATGATAATGTCAGCAATGAAGGCAGTGATGATGAAGAAGCACTTCTATTTAGAAGACTACAACGCATACTAGCCAAGAAAAAGAAATATCAGTCTAGAAGGAGGTATTTTAAGAAAGAAAAACGCTTCAAGAAGCCTGAAGTCAGAGATGTAAAGAAGAATGAACCTATCTGCTACGAATGCAAGAAGCCCGGAGATATCAAAGCTGAATGTCCGAAACTAAAGAAAACCAAGCTGAAAAAGAAGGATAGTTCCAAGAAATTCAGATGATATAAGAAGAAGGCCATGGCAGCAGCATGGGATAACAGCAGCGACTCTAACAGTGAGTCGAGCTCAAGTGAAGAAGAAGAGGAAAAGGCGAACTTGGCCTTCATAGCTAACATTGAAGAAAAGGGAAGCCTTCAAGCATCTAAATGGTACCTGGATAGTGGGTGCTCAAGGCATATGTCTGGTAACATCTGTTCTCTCACCTTGAAGCTACAGTGACATATATAGATAATGGAAAAGGGACAGTCATAGATTGCGGATCAGTTAACAGTAAAGGAAAAATACTCATTGAAGAAGTACTTTGTGTAAAAGGACTCAAACACAATCTTATCAGCATCAGACAGCTGTGTGACAAAGGACATCAGATCAAGTTTCAGGAATCAAAGTGTAGTATCATGAAGGATGGTACAGTCGTGTTTGAAGCCTGCAGAGAAAAGAACTTATATGTACTTCATCTAGAAGACTTGAAAGATCAAGATGTCTATCTGGCAACAAACAAAGAGCAGTCAACTAAACTTTGGCACCAAAGATTGGGTCATTGTATCTTGGATGGCATAAGAACGTTAATCAAGAAAAACTTAGTGGAAGGCCTACCCAAGGTAAGCACAAGAATGGATAGTGTATGTGGGCCGTGTGCAAAAGGAAAGCACACTAAGTCATCCTTCAAGTCAAAGATAGTGGTAACAACTTCAAAACCTTTGGAATTACTACACATGGATTTGTTTGGACCAATGAGGACCACAAGTCTTGGAGGAAAGAACTTTGGATTTGTCATAGTGGATGATTACTCCAGATTCACTTGGGTATCCTTTCTAGAGCATAAGGACGACACATTTGACAGTTTTGTAAGTTTCAGTAGGAAGGTTTAGAAGGACAAACACTATAGAATCATCAGCATCCGATCAGATCATGGAGGAGAGTTTCAAAATGAATGATTTGCTAAGTTCTGTGATGATCAAGGGATAGAGCACAACTTCTCAGCACCAAGGACACCACAACAAAATGGAGTTGCTGAGAGAAAGAATTGAACTTTATTGGACATGGCTAGAACAATGCTGTCAGAGTATGATTTACCAAAACATTTTTGGGCCGAAGCCATCAACACAACGTGCTATATTATCAACAGAGTAATGATCAGGCCAATCATGAAAAAGACTGCATACGAGCTCTACAAGCAGAAGAAGCCAAAGATCAGCCACTTCAGAATCTATGGATGTCCGTGTTTCATCCACAACAACGGAAAAAGGGACATTGGTAAGCTAGATTTAAAATCAGATGAAGGTATATTCATGGGGTATGCTTCTAAACCCAAAGGATATAGAGTATTTAATAAGCATAGTTTATTAATTGAACAAACAGTGCATGTTATTTTTGATGAAACTAACCCTTCCTTGAGAAAGGAAGTAGACAGTGATGTTGATGATGCAGATGAACTGTCCAAGAAGTTAAAGAATACATCCATTGAGGACAAGGAAGATCCACCATTGGAATATCTACAACAAAAAGATATATCACATGATAATCTTCCAAAGGAATGGAGATACAAGAAAGATCATCCGTTGGATAACATTACTGGAGATCCATCGGTTGGGGTAAGAACTAGAGGTAACATAATCCCATGTGATTATTTAGCCATTGTATCTCAAATAGAGCCTAAGACAGTCAATGAAGCACTGTCTGATGAATCTTGGATACTAGCCATGCAAGATGAACTTAATTAGTTCAAGAGAAACCAAGTATGGTCCCTTGTTCCCAGACCATCAGATCATCCTGTGATTGGCACTAAATGGGTGTTCAGGAACAAAATGGATGAAGCTGGTATGATCACTAAAAACAAGGCCAGATTGGTAGCACAAGGCTATTCTCAAGAGGAAGGCATAGATTTTGATGAAACCTATGCACCAGTAGCTAGACTTGAGGCAATTAGAATTTTACTTGCTTATGTATCTGCATTGCATTTAAAATCATGTAAATTAACTCATTTAATTAGTGTCAAACGTATCTTTAGATACTTAGTAAGAACTCATGATATAGGATTGTGGTATCCAAAATCATGTAAAATAAATTTAGTAGGATATTCTGATGTTGATTACGCTGGATGCAAGAAAGATAGGAAAAACACCAGTGGATGTTGTCAATTTCTTGCAGGTTGTTTAATTTCATGGTCCTCAAAGAAGCAAAATTTAGTAACATTGTCAACAGCTGAAGCTGAGTACGTGGCTTCTGGAAGCTGTTGTACACAACTCCTATGGATCAAGCAGCAACTTGAGGATTATGGGCTACACATCAAGACAATTCCCTTGCTGTGTGACAACACCAGTGTGATAAATCTTACTAAGAATCCAGTTCAGCACTCAAGGACAAAGCTTATAGAGGTTAGATATCATTTCATTCGTGATCATGTAGCCAATGGTAATATAGATATTTCCTTTATAGATACGCAAAATCAGTTAGCAGATATATTCCCAAAAGCTTTACCTAAAGAGAGATTTACGTCTCTTAGAAGGGAATTAGGCATGTGTAATTTGTGATAGAGTTGTCTGCAAATAACTGAAATAATAATTATTTCAGAATTTCAATTACTCTCTCTCCTGAAATTAAGCTAAATCCTTAAAGATCGCTTGCGTCATAAAAATCTTTGACAGTTCATTATTTTAAAGGTATTTATTCATCTCGAACCTGTCTCTATTTTGTCATTTTCTACATTTATGGCGCCATCCTCTCAAAAGTCACCTTATCTTTCTCTGATAAAACCCAAAATCTGTGTCACAACGATTCACCTCGCACTCTCATCTCTTTCAACTTGCCTGAGATGATAAACCCCATCGACTCGGGCATCGACTTCGTGCGATTTCAAAGCTTCCACTCTTTGCTGCGAGAAATTTCTTGGGGCCTTCTACTCCAATCATCCTTTCAACCATCCAGAACCTTTTCCCATTCAAAACCATGGCCATTTATGGAGTTTCCAACACCGTCGGGGGCTATGGAGCTGCTTTCCTTACCACCGAGCAGCAGGAAAGGTTTACAACAGTGAAGACCAAGTTGTGCGGGAACAAAGCAGTAGACATTGCAGATTTTGAGAAGAATGGAATGTACAGCATTGCAGCAGCTATGGAAAGAATGAAATGGACGAAGATGGAAACTCTATCAGAGGTGAGTTATCTAGACCTAGTCAAAGCATTCTATGTATGTTTGAAGTCTGAAGAAGATGGGTCTTTGACATCCGCTGTCAAGGGAACCTAGATTAGGATCACATATGATCTATTGGCATCTTTGTTTGGTGTTTGTACCACCGGTCACAGTGAAGTACACACTATCGACATTCAGGCGAAAGGCTTGGGGATTGTCAGTTCTGAGTTCAAACTGAAGGATAGGAAAATAGATATTAATCAGTTGAACGCTTTCAACCGCATACTGCATTTTGTAGTTTGTCAGATATTGGTTCCTAGGAGTGCCACCTTTTCTACATGTACCAAGGCGGACTCCGATATGATGTTCTGGGCTATCCAGAACTAGAGCATAAACATGGCAGAGGTGATTTTGGAAAGGATGAAGTTTGCATCTACTCAGGTTTGGGACAATAAGAGTAAGTTGAATGTGTTTCTTCTCTATGCCCACTTGTTAACTAAGATTTTCCAGCACTTCAGGATAAATCTAAGTGGGGCAGTTTCAGAGAAGATGGGCCAAGCTATCCGGTCCAGGAATCTTAAGAAAAGTGGTTTCTCTCTTGTTGGTGGTGTGTGGACCAAGACCTCAGCAGCAGAGGGCGAGGCCATTATTGGCGAAGCCCCAAAAGTCCAAGAAGAGGCAGTAGCAGCAGCAGCTCTAGAAGTTCAAGTTGAACTAGAGTTAACCAGGACAGAAGTGCCAGTGGTCCATGTACAGCAAGAAGAAATTAGGGCTAAAATTCTAGTGGTTCAGAAAGATCAATCAGCAACAAAAATAGCAGAAGGCAGTGTTGAGGTTCCTGCAATCAGCGCAAGTAGGATTGAGGACATTCCTCCAGAGCACATTGAGCCCGTTGGGCAAATTTAAGATGTTGTCTCTCCCTCCTCCGTGGTAGCATCAATTCTCAGAAGGGTGCTGGATTCTATCACCAGCACTCAGGGGGAGCAAGAAAGAGTTGCTGAAGAAGTCGGTAGCGAGGCTGCGGCATCAAGCCACATCGAGGATGTAGTCATGGAAGATGCTCCCAGTCAGGGGGAGCAAAGACTTGAATCTGAAGTTGTGGTAGCCGGCCACCATGAAGATGTCTTGATGGAGGATGCTCCTATTGAGGGGGAGGATTCAGTCAATTTGGAAAAAATTCAGGGGGAGCACACTGCTAGTGTCCCTATTGATAATCAGTTTCAAGAAGGAATTGTGGAAAGCACCTCAGATGAAGAGGCAAATGTTGATAATGTGGAGCCCATTGCTAGGGCAAATGACAAAGGGAAAGAAGTAGCTTCTGGGATTCCCCTCCTTACTAGGAAGCCACATAAGAGGCTGAAGAGAAAGCAATTGAAGATCAATCTAAAGCCTTTAATTGATAGAATAGATGAACAAGGAAAGATCTTATGCTCTGTCCAATCCGATATTGCATCTATCTTTATAAGCCAGAGTACTTCAGCTAAGGAGATGGGCATGGTCAAAAATACAGTTAGATGGGTACGAAGTGAGCTCATAAGCATTAAGGAGTCTGTAGATGCTCTTACAAACTTGGTGAGGGCGCAGGTCATTCATGCCCCTTCTGCTCCTTCTACTGCAGAGCATGTTGGCAGCCAAGGGCAATCTAGGCCAAGTCAAGAAAATGCTGTGCCTTCAGGGCCATCAGTTGTTGATGAAGGTCGGCCGTCAAGGCAAATTGCTGTTGAAAAAGTGGCAGCTTCAGGGTCAGCTGAGGCTGTGGAGTTCAGGGCCATCAGGGCCAGTTGAAGTTTTGTCTGGGCCACCTGGGCCAGTGGAATCAGAGGTTGTACCTGTCAGAGCAAAGAGCAAGTTGTAGCTCCAGAGCCCCCTGCTTCTTCTCCTCTTCCAACTCCAGCCCCTCCTTCTCCGCCATCATCCTCCACTACACCACCAGCACCTCCCACCTTCAAGCAACCCATTCCCAGAACCATTTCCTCTCCTACACCCTTCCTTCCCAGTCCTCCTTATCTCCTGCTTCTTCCACTCACATTCCTCCACCTCCTCCTTCTTTTGAGGTTCCTCCAGCCTCCTCTTCAGCTGGGGCTTCCTTTTCTGGTCCTTCCTCCTGCGGACCAACTGATGTTCTCCCACCACTACCACTCAATCCTCTTCATCCTTCTCTCCTACTCCTCCCTCCTTTATCTCTATTATTCCAGAGAGTGCTCAAATTTGATGCCCCCTCCTAAGGGCCATCAAAGATGAATTTGAAGAAACTATCCTTCGTTCAGTCTTGAAGGTTAGTACTCATGTTCATAGACATGCTCTTCTAGCCCTGTCCCCAAGAAAAGAAGACTAACCTCCCTCATTCTGTTTCTTCTGACCTTGTTATCCACCCCTTTGCTTTTCCTTAAATATTTTCATTAAAACAACCGTTGTATAGAGAATTTCTTCAGAAGGGCACTTTTGCCACCATTATTAGTATATCTCAACCGTTCGGATCATCTCACTCTCATTCTTCCTCTCACCTCTCTATCCAAGGCTGAACACGTCAAAAATATTCTCCATGACTGAAGCCAAATCTGAAGAGCATTGGGCTCGGGGTAACAAGACCTTGTACAATAATTTCTTCGCCAAGTCACCCAGGTTCCCTCCCCGGGATCACCCAGGTTGTTGCTATCTAAGTGGTTCCAGATTCTTCACAAAACACCTGGGATCCATTTGTTCCGAAAGAAATAAAAATGATCAGGCATTTTCAGATGTTCAACAACTATCGCTATCTCAATCATCTCCCTGATTTCCAGCTTGGTCAATTTCGGCAAGCTATTATTCGGCTCTTGGGTCCAATAATGCTCATACCGACTCCATTCATGTGGACTTTGCCACTTTTGCAAATACTTGATGTAGTACTCTCTCCTCTTCAGTCTCTGATCATGGAATCCGATATTGGCTCCATCATCTTTGAGCATTTTGCCAGAGTCATGGGGAAATTCATGTGTAGAAAGGAAATCTAGTTGCTTTCAATTGATTTTTGTTCAGAGAATACATTCAGGGCCTATCAGTTCAGACGTTCTTGCCTCCCTCTTGCTGAATGCGGGAGGTTATCTCCAGCAGAATGGGCCAGATTTTACCCTCTGTCAGCTCAGCAACTGATGATCTGAAGTCTCTCAAGCCAGAGAGTATAAACCCTCTGTTTCAGTGGCTGAATTTCTGACATGAACTCTATTCACCTTGTTCGAGATCCATTGCAACATGGGTTGAGAAGATATAAGGTTTATGTTGCCATGAGACTTGAACTGAAGCAGAAGCAACTTTTCTATCCTATTTCAATTGATCAGTTCCTTCAGCATGCCGGTTTTAACACCATTTGCTTCCTCAAAATGTCTCTTGGCCAGAATGCATATGTCCCTTCCTTTCAAATCAGAGGAAACTGCACATCAGAGGATGGTTCCTGTTAGGGACCTTCCTATTCTATTGAGTTTGGAGCCTTTCAAGCTCACTTAAAGAGCAGGAACGCCAGGCTGGCCAATTATAACCCGCCATGCCTCCCTTTTGTCTCCTGCTTACTATCTCCCTGTACCCCTCAAGATTAATGCAAATCTTCTTCTTGCTCTCTTATTCATAATTTTCTCTCTTTCTTTGTCTAATTATGGTATCCTTTGCTTAATGCAAAAAGGGGAGAAAATCTGTGTTTCTGAAATACATTTCTAACCTCATTTCAGAAAATTCACTTATATTTATTAAAATCATCTATGCTTTTGTGTTATGTTTTGTCATCACCAAAAGGGGGAGATTGATGATCAGTTCATCCCCATATATTTAATGAATATATATCTATTTGGTGATTAACAAAACTTCAATAAAGTGTCGTCTAACAAGTTTTTCATGAAGCTTAGGCACAAGAAGTAAATCAGACGAAATCAAGAAAATATGTAAGTATTTCTTATTTTGTAGCATTTAAAAATTACAGAGCAAAAAATCACTCTAAAGTACATATCGACTCTATATATACTACAACGATTTCATTAGAATCACATTGATTTCATAAGGATTTGTAGTGTCTACTGATTTCGTTTTCATATGATTTCCTTACTTCCATCGATTTATTTTCATAAGGATTTGATAAGTGGGCATATTGATTTCGACTCACACAATTCGCTTAGTGGGCGTAACGATTTGCTCTCACACCGATTCAGTTTTCTCATAATGATTTTATAAAAGTGAGAACAACGATTTGCTCTCACAACGATTTGATAAGTGAGAACACGATTGATGCTCACAAAGAATTTGACAAGTGAGAACAACGATTTGCTCTCACAACGTTCGGTTTCCTATAACGATTTGAAAAGTGAGAACAATGATTTGCTCTCACAACGATTTGATATGTGAGAACAATGATTTGCTATCACAACGATTTGATAAATGAGAACAACAATTTGCTCTCACAATGATTCGGTCTCACATCGATTTGATAAGTGAGAACAACGATTTGCTCTCACAACAATTTAGTTTCTACAACGATTTGATAAGTGGAAGAACAACGATTTGATCTCACAATGATTCAGTTTCTACAACGATTTGATAAGTGAGAACAACGATTGCTCTCACAACGATTTGATTTTTATAACGATTCGATAAGTTCCACATCGATTTGGTCTTCAAAATGATTCGACAAGTTACAACAACGACTTGGTCATTAAAACGACTCGATAAGTTACACAACAATTTGCTTGTTGTAACGATTAGATAAGTCGCAACAATGACTTAGTTTGTGTAATGACTCGATAAAACAAAACATCGATTTGATCACTACATCGACTTGATAAGTGAGACAACGATTTGGTTATGATTGTATAATGATTTATATTCACATTGATTTACTTATACACATGCAACGATTTACATAAACAACGACTCATTCACTCAACGATTCATAAGTAATACTTATAACGATTTCATGAGCTATAAGGACTTGATATTTAAACATATTTCAAATATTTTGAATGTCAAAGTCTTCCCTCGTGCTTCTCATATCTATGCATATTTAATGTGTCTGAACATCTCTCTGCAACGATCATATTTGGATATTCTTCCATTCCTATGCTTCTATAGAAAACATCGTTTTAGAATAGCAGAAAGGTACGTCTATTCTGGTGTATATTCCTACTGCTTGGTTTCTAACGTTGACTGACAAGTCTAGAGACAGTCTAGCTATCCATTGTTTGGTATTTATTGCAGATCCTTGACAGCACCCATTCTCTACAATGGTTGGACGACAAGAAGCTGCAAAAGAACATCGGAAAAGATCCTTTCCTTGCGTGCATGAATCAGAAAAACATTAAATGACTGGAAGCACCTATCGTACACGTCAAACCATGCAGTCTAACGAGCATCCAACATAGAGACAACGGATACTTCAACGACTACATTTTTTTAAAAAAGATATAAATAGAAGACTGGTGTCTACGTGAAGAGAACTACCTTTTTGACAATTCAACATCTGCAAGCACCATAGAAGAGCACAAGCATCTCTCCTAAGCTTTGCTCTAGTTCTTAGCTCTCTGCAGTCCATTGCTTAGCTTTGAGAGAGCTCTAGTATACTGAGAGACTCCTTCATTTTAGATCTTTCTCTCTCAGTCTTGCTCCAGATCAAGCATTGTTCTATGAGCTTTCTAAGGGCTTGTCTTCTCTTTACACTTGGTTGTATTGTTCCTCTTCTGGGTTGAACAGAAACCTGTGGTGACAGGTGTTTGCGTTCCCTTCGTATAGAAGAAAGACCTAATGTCCAGGGTGTACTGTACCTCGTCCAGTTGTGAAGAGAAGGCCAACTACAGCTAGATGTGTAAGTGTCCTTGAGGGGGACTGTACCCTTGGATAGTGGAATCCTGAGGTGTTGCTCAGGGACTAGACATAGGACTCCTGTGGAGAGGAGATCCGGACCAGGATAAAAATCCTTGTGCAGTGTGTTTGCTTCTGTGTGTTTGTTATTTTCTTTACTACTATCACTAACAGTCAAACACAGTGTTTTTATGTGAACAGTTTTTGTTGACAGGTTTAGATAATCAATTTTTGTAAAATCCCATTAACCCCCCCCCCCTGGGCTTTCTAGATGGGCAAGACCGTTAACCCTGTTGGCGGCAACCCCTTTGCCGTCAAGTTCTTCAAGTTTTACATAATGGCTATTTTGATCTCTGTGGTATGTTTGACGGATTTTTGGGCATATGTGCATGCTATGAAAATTTTGTTTGGTCAAGTACAGTCATTAGGTCATGTCATGAGGAGGTGTCGAATATCTGTAATTATTTTTTATTTATTAAAATTTATGTATTGGGATAATGAGCATGATTTGACCATGATAATTCCTAAATAATTAGATCCATTCTATATTAGGGTTTCAAAAAATTTCCATGATGATATGATGACTGATTTCAGGTTTTTGAACTGTTAGAACCAACTGTATGGATGTGAATCATGTTTAATGAATTTCTTGATGAAAATACCTGAAATCTGTCTTAATTATTAAAATTAGATTTACTATTCCAAAAAATCTGAAATTTTATGTATGTGATACATATCTTGTGTAAAGTCTGTGATAAAAATTCTGTTCTGTTTTGATAACAGTAGATACTATTACTAATTTAATAAAAGGAAATGACCACAATGAGCATGTTAAAGTTAATCATGTGAAATTAAATGATTAGCAGCATGATTAGGACTGTGATATGATCTAGTTATCATTGTGAAATAGTAGCATCATGTTATGAAAGCTGAAGCATGTGTAATTGTTTAAAAGTGAATGCAATGTTTTAAATAGTGCGTGTATAATGTGAATATGTGATAAGTGGAATGTGTAAATTGTGCTGAGATTGACACTGCTGCTACCATAGAGGGCTGTGGAGCCGTACTCTAGTAAAGTCCCATGAGAAGGCACATGTGTTGATATCCTATGGGCAGTAGGATGAAATCCTGGAGGTGGACAAGTACCACTGGTTGGGGTGGAGAGGGCTTCTCCCGGTTCTGCACAGTTAATCAACATTCGTCACTATGTTGCCTAGGTGACGGGTATGTGTATGTGTATGTGTGTCCTTCTTATGGTGGTCTGGACTATGTGTCACGACAATTAAATGTAAAAATGTGACCATGCGAGTATGTGAAATGTGAAAATGTGTAAATGTGAAAAGTGAACATGTGAAAGAGTAGTGTGAGTGTGATAGCATGTGGAAAGATGTGAATTTGTATAGATGTGATTTATTTATTTCAAAACAGCAAGCTAAACATGTGGTTAAATATTATAATAGCATGTGAAATTGATTAGACACATGCTAGGGTGCTAATTATCATGTACATAGTTCCATGCTCTAGTTGTACATAATTGTGAAATGAATTGAATAAGATTTAAGCCATTGAATCGTGTTGGTTACAATGTGTAGAAAGCATGCTATAGGTTCATATTTGTTTGGTTAAGTGATATGAAGCATGAACCATGTTTATTCCTAAATGTTTAAAAGGCTAGCATGTGTATGTGATATGTGTATCGATCCCATCTTTGGATTGCTTACTGGGTCTTTTTAGACTCATACTTGCCTTGGCGTACAGGTGAGACAGGTGCCTCCATTCCTGAAGAGGACATAGTGAGGAGCGACTCAGAGCGCGAGGAGTAGCTTCACTTGTGGACGTTACTACGTTGTTACTTTCTTTTCATTAGTATGTAAACTTTGAAATTGTATAATTCATATGGACAATGTATTTTATTTGAAGTTGTAATAATGTGGACATTGGTAGTTCCTTTATTGCTATATAGACTGTGGATATGTGATGATGATGGAATGAGAATGAGAATAATTGTTTATTTCCACTGTTCACTTTTGATATTTTTGTACATCTCAATCTATTGTTTAGTGTTGGGTGAATGTCCCACTGCGACAGTGTTCTTTATACCACGTGGATTGGTATAATCGTACCGGTATAAGGAGTGTCGTTACAGAGATTGGTATCAGAGAGACCCAGGTTGAGATTGTACATGAATATGCCATCATCTTCACAATATGCTAAGTCTTTTTAGAATTTGTCCATATATTTAGAAAATGTCTAATAATGAATGAAAGACAGTTAAGAAAATAGTTAGGACTAAATAACTTTGTTTCTAACTAGATTAAATTGTTTTACAGGCTATGGCTACTCGTGGTAGGCGTGGTGCCCAGGCTCGAGATGATGATCAGAGGCGTGAGGACAGGGGTGAGCAGCAAGCCCCAGCACCACAGGGTCCTACAGTACTTCCTCCACCACCGCCTGTGGACTATGGCGTATTCATGCAAGGTCTGGTCCAGGCGATGCAGACCCAGGCGCATACTCAGGCGGCACTACAGGCTCAACTGCAGGCTCAGGTTAGAATTGTTAAATAGGAGTAGTCTGTTTTTTTTTAACGTATGATTGTTATATGTGTTACTTATATTGCTTATCATGGCAGGCTCAGGCTCCAGCTCCAATTCCTCAGGAGCAAGGCCATGGTGGTCCTTCCATCATGGAGAGATTCAAGAGGATGGCTCCGCCCTCTTTTAAGGGGGAGAGTCAATCACTTTTAGCGGAGAGCTGGATGAGGGAGATTGAGAGATCTTTCGAGCCATTAGGTGTGCCGAGGAGGACAAAGTTAGCTTGGCCTCCTATATGCTGCAGGTATTTATTAATTATGTATACATGTACTTGTATTAAGTTAAGGTTTTGTCTAGATTGGTGCTTATGGGTTGTAGCTTGTAGGAGAGAGCCGATGTGTGGTGGGCCTCTTTACCTCACACCAGATTCGAGGATGGTGTTGTCGAGGTGACTTGGGATGAGTTTTTGAGACTGTTCTGGGCCAAGTTTATCCCCGAGCATATCTAGAACAAGATAGAGCAGGAGTTCCTTTCTCTCACTCAGGGCTCCATGACGGTGTTAGAATATGAGGCGAGGTTTGCTGAACTGTCCAAGTATGATCCTCACATAATTGCTGATGAGTGCAGGAAGGCGAAGAAGTTCGTGATGGGCCATAAGCCATCACTGAGGTCGAGGCTTGTGGTGTTTGACCACCGTACGCTAAATGAGGCTCTCAGCGCTGTGTGTAGGCAGGAGAGCGAGATGGAGCAGTATCTGGAAGAGAAGAAGGCATTGCAGAAGAGATCCGTGCCACCTTTCCAGTGGCAGGATAGGAAGAAGGCAGCGTACCAGTCACCGCAACATCCAGCAGCAGCTAGTAGTCAGCAGGCAGTTGCTCCGCGGTCCCCCGGCATCAGGCCCAGTGACAAGAAGATGTGCCATCACTATGGAAGAGCTCATGGTGGTACTGAGTGTTGGAAGTTAGCAAGGAAGTGTCTCAAGTGTGGCAGCTCTGAGCATCAAATCTGAGATTGTCCCAGACTGCAGCAGGGTGTTTAGCGTGGAGCACCAACCCCAGCAGTGGCAGCAGCAGCAGCACCAACTATAGGAAGACCAGGAAGGCCTCGAGCCCAAGCTCGAGTGTTTGCTTTAGCGCGAGAGGATGCCGAGCAGTCGAAAAATGTCACGGAAGGTATGGTTCTTTTCATGGGTATGCACGCTCTGGTTTTATTTGATACGGGTGCCACTCACTCGTTCATTTCCGAGCGGTTTGTGAAACAGTTAGCTATAGAGTCAGGAATAGAGGCTGAGGAGTTAGAGGTCCCCTTGTCTGTGCACACACCAGCAGGTACGGTATCGACTAGGAAGTGTATTCCGTCTTTACCAGTGTGCATTGAGGACCGAGGTTTAGTTGGGTGCTTCTTTTTGCTCAAGATGAAGGACTATGATGCAATTTTAGGTCTCGATTGGCTAGAGGAGCACTATGCTTTGGTAGATTGTCATGGGAAGAAGATTACTTTCCGTATTCCTGCTAAGAATGAGTTCTCGCATCCATTGCCAATGAACTTTGCGGGAAGGTTTGTGATCTCTGCCATGAAGGCAATAAGGATGGTGAACAAGGGGTGTGACACTTTTCTTGCCAGTGTGGTCTTAGTACCAAAGGCTGATCAGCCACCTACCCTTGAGGAGATTAAAGTAGTGCGAGAGTTCCCAGATGTGTTTCCTGATGATTTTTCTAGATTGCCACCGGCTAGGGAGATAGAGTTTACTATAGAGTTGCTTCTAGGCACCTCTCCGATCTCTAAGGCTCCATACTGGATGGCACCTGTGGAATTAGCTGAGCTGAGGAAGCAGTTGCAGGATTTGCTGGACAAGGGATTTATTCGCCCTAGTGTGTCACCTTGGGGCACACCTATATTATTCGTGAAGAAGAAGGATGGTTCCCTCAGATTGTGCATTGATTATAGAAAGCTCAACCAGGTGACTTTGAAGAACAGGTATCCCTTACCGTGGATTGATGATTTGTTCGATCAGTTACGAAGTGCATCAGTGTTTTCTAAGATTGATCTGTGGTCCGGCTATCATCCATTGAGGATTAGGAGTGAAGATGTGTCCAAGATGGCCTTTAGGACTCGTTATGGACATTATGAGTTTTTGGTGCTTCCATTTGGTCTGACCAACGCCCCTGTAGCGTTTATGGATCTCATGAATAGGGTGTTTAGACCTTATTTGGATAGCTTCATCGTGGTGTTTATTGACGATGTTCTAGTCTATTCTCCCGATGAGGCTACACACTGTGATCATTTGAGGCTTGTTCTGGAGGTTCTCCGAGAGCACAAGCTATATGCCAAGTTCAGCAAGTGCGATTTCTGGATGCGCGAGGTTCATTTTCTTGGGCATGTTACCTCAGGTGCTAGAGTTGCAGTTGATCCAATGAAGGTTCAGGCTATGTTAGATTGGGAGATTCCAAAGACCCCATCAGAGATTCAGAGTTTTCTTGGTTTAGCGGGCTATTATAGGCGATTTATTGAGGGTTTTGCATCTATCGCCGCACCTTTGACTAAGCTAACCAGGAAAGGTGTGAAGTTTGCATGGTCAGAGGATTGCGAGAGCAGCTTTTAGTTGCTGAAGGTGAAGCTTACTTCTGCACCCGTACTAATCTTGCCGAGTGGTGTAGAGGGTTTTGCTATTTACTCAGATGCATCTCGGATCGGTCTTGGCTGTGTATTGATGCAGCATGGTAGGGTTGTGGCCTATGCTTCTTGCCAGTTGAAGGAGCATGAGCGTAACTATCCGACTCATGATTTGGAGCTTGTGGCAGTGGTTCATACACTGAAGATCTGGAGACACTATCTTTATGGTGTCAAGTTCGAGGTGTTCACTGACCACAAGAGTCTGAGGTATCTCTTCTCTCAGAAGGAGTTGAACCTCCGGCAGAGGAGATGGATTGAGTTCCTCAAGGACTACGACTTCGAGCTTCAGTATCATCTAGGGAAGGCAAATGTCATAGCAGATGCTCTTAGCAGGAAGAGATCGTTGCTCCAATAGGATTGGAAGATGCTGGAGAATGCATCTTGTGCGATGATTGAGTTAGAGCCATTGTTATGGCAGGCTTTTGTGGCTCAATTGTCTATTCGGTCCACTATTCTAGATGAGGTGATTGAGCAGCAGAAGGCTAATCCCAGACTCCAGGAGTTGGTAGGCAAGGCAGGCATTGCTCGTGATGAGGATGGTGTCATTAGATTTCAGCACCGAGTTTGTGTTCCTGATGTTGTTGATGTCTGTGAGCATGTTCTAGCAGAAGCTCATAGGTCGAGGTTCTCTATTCATCCAGGCAACACTAAGATGTACAAAGATTTGAAGAGATCTTTCTAGTGGTCTGGCATGAAGAAGGATGTAGCCAAGTTCGTATCCAGGTGTTTGGTATGTCAGCAAGTGAAGGCCGAACGTCAGCGACCATCTAGTTTTCTACAGAAGATGGAGATTCCAGTATGGAAGTGGGAGGCTATCACTGTCAGGCCCCTCCAATTTAGCAGCAGAATAAATCAGAGGGAAACATGAGCAACGAGTATGGTAACGTGAATTGCGCATACAGACGCAAACATCAGAGCATCTAATGAACAATAATTGGAATAAACTCTTGTTTTCATTATAAAATCACTAAGACTATTACAACCACTAATTTGGAGCCAATACATAGGGCTCAATGACATCATTACATTAAAAAGAAATCTAAGGTAATAACTATTAGACTCCAAAGTACTAGGGCAACTTCATTAAATGACTCTCGGTCGCTCATCACTCGGGTCGCGTCCCATAGGTGTGTGTGACGTCATTGTCTGACTTACCTGAGACACAATAACAAATAATGAAGGGTGAGCGATAGCGCTCAGTAGGACTTAAATCTCAGGATCAAGCATGCTTTAAATAATTATTGCTTTAAAAGGCAGAGTAACTAATGATAGAGCGAGTCATGTAAAGTCGAGAAAGTAATAGCACAAGTAACATGGTTCAAATAGCAGATGAATCAAGTATAGCACGATGATTAAAGTCAAGTCACGACAAAAACGATAACAACAATAGCAAGTAACAAGATTGTCAAGAAATAGCAAGCGACACGTATAGCAAGAGGAGAGATAGTAGATGGTCACGTAAAGAGTAAATTGCACTTTGATTGATTTTCATCAATCGAAATAGTATAGCACTTTTGATTAACTTTTGTCAATCGAAATAGTAATGGCACTTTAGTTATCCGTAGATAGCCGAGAGAGAATATAGCACTTTGAATGCGACTAAGTCAGGATAGAATGCAATAACTCAAGATAGCAAGTATCAAGTAGAGCAAGGAAAGAGTACGACAATAGTTGCTCAATAATAGGACAGTAGCAGTTCAGTAACAGTCAGTGGCAGTACAGTAACAGTGCAGTACGTCTGAACTAAAAGACTAACAGTAACAGTATAACAGTCAGATGTCTAGCTAAATCAGAATAGTCAGTAAGAACCGGTGTAAATGCAGGCACCGTCATTAGCCCCTGCAGGTATTTTCGGGTGGTTCTCCGCCCCCAGGACTAGATTGGAGTCCCTCGGACACTCTCCCTGCCCTCAGTAGTATGCATTCAAGTCAGTAGAGTCACATGACCCATTTTAGCGCTAGACAGTCATGAGCAGTACAAAACAGTAGGAGCCACACAGCTCAAAGGGTACCAAGAGAGTACTAGATGAATAGACGAGACAGACGAGATAGTAGAGTGAACGTGAATAGATAAGCGAGTATAGATGAGTGCTAGTGGACATTGCACATGAAACATCGAGTAACGAGCGATAGCAATAGTTGCACAACACACGGGTTTGGTGTTGGTAGTCAGGTGGAATACATAACCTTTCCGCTGGCCTCGTTATGCACAGGTCCAGAGATCCGGCGTGATTCAAGATAAGAGCGAGAGCAACTAAGGCCGTTTGGATCTTGTTGATCCCTAGAGGTGTCATAGGTGTTAGGGTACAACCAGCTCGTCGACCATGTGAGAATCTATGGACAGAGGAGACTTACGGAGGCCTTGAACAAAGACTCACTAGTCCGGCAGAAGCAGCATCCGACGGAGAGTTCGTCCAAGTCAAGAGAGAATGTGTACATAGAAACAAGTGCTCGACGTTCCAGAGGAATTCTAGAACAGTGGAGCGTCGATAACGGTACTCCCAAAACATCGCGAGAATCGTAGACAAGTTCATTTAAAATAGGACAATTTAATTATATAATTGACATAAATTACCAGATTTATTATGAGATAATTTCATGCCAAGTTAAGCCATTATGGATGGTTCAAGGTGAGTGCAAGTGTAAGAGAAATTGTAGATAGAAAGAGATCATGTGCATGTATTTTAAATTACACAATATGTGTTCAGTATAACCAGTGTGTATTGCTGCGTGTGGGACTATTAACGAAGGGTATAATCACTGTATAAATTTATAGCATCATGATTTATGGGTTTTTATGCAAAAGTCCCAGGTCACGACGTACCCTTGTAAGGGTCGCGATGGGTCGGGCAGTGCAGGTTGCCAGAACGCGACAGGGTGGTTTGAGGATCGCGACAGGTCGGTCAAGTCAGGTAGGCAGAACGCGACGACAGCCCCTGTCGCATTCAGAACGTGATGGGCGGTGCAGTCGTGACAAGCCCTGAGAATGCGGCCTATTGGGCCATCGTGTTCTCAGGTACTGCGCTTGAGTCCGACAGAGAGAAGGATAGAGCATTAGATTGCGGGCCAGATTGCCTTGTTTTGACATAGGGTGCTTCAAAAATTTAGAATAAATTGTAGAATATATGAAAAATCACAAAACTAGTTCTAAACCGATCTAGACATGTAAGAGTACTTCCAGTAAATCAAAATTTGAAAATAGTCATGGTTTCGACATGCTTTAATCAAGTCAAACATGGAGAATAGAAAACTGTGTACAGTTGGGATGCAAGAATTAATTCGCAAGATATGGTAGATGAAAATTAGGGCTTTTAGGGGGAAAAGAAGCCTAACAATCATCAGTATCTCCAGTAAAATTTTTGTGGCATGAGAACGAGTATACATGCAGATATGAATTTGACAAGAGGGTTCGAGGTGATGGAGCTTACAGAACTTCATAAATCAAGAACAAAAGATTGGGTGAATGAATAATTATGAAACGAAAGGGGTTTTGTTCCTGATGCATGGAACAATCTACATACAAATTTAATTAGATTTTGCTCATGAGAATGCCTACCTTTAGTCGTTTTCCTCTTTTAGGGCTAGAACTTGAAGAACGAGAGAGAGAGAGCTTGAGAGAGTCTTCTCCCCACGAGATCTTCTCCTCCTTGGCCTCTCCTCCTGGTCCAGCAACCCTTGGCAACAAGCTAGAGCCGGCCATGGGGGATTTAGGAGAGTATTTATGCTTGTTGGGTTGTTATTTCCTAATAGGACTCTAACCCCCATTAAATTTCGAATTTCCTATTTCTTAACCTCCTTCCAAGCTTTTCACTTCTTATTTGGGTTAGGATGAGAGTTAAATTCGTGGCCAACCTATTAGGGTAGGTTTAGGAATCCAATTCTAACTCAAACTACTTATTTTTAATGTTTTAATATCCTTTTCTATTTAGGTAATATTTAAGTTACGAATTTAGACTATTTTCCTATTATTCCTCTTTTAAAAATCCCTATTTTGGCCTAATAAATTCTAGAGGGTCCATTTAACAAAGTCCATTCTCAATGGAATTTAACTTAGGAGAATTCTCCATTTTAAATAGGGAAATAATAGAATTTCAGAATTTATTATATTTTTCTTACTTGAATTTATTCATGGGCCATGAGAGGTCTATTGGTCCAATTCTGATAATGGGTAATCATTTCATGATGTTGGAAGTCTCTCCGACATGTTCGTTTAATTTATGGGCTCGTTATTTTTCCGTGTTAACGATTTTCCGACTTAGTTTCCTAATTTGGATAATTGGTCTTATTGTGACGTACACTTGGCCAATCAGATTTTTTGTTGTTTGAATTTCTTAGTAGAACACTTAGGAATAATGTCTGGGGTTGATTTATAATTTTAAGGAATTTTTTGATGTATTCTTGCACATATGATAGTGGTACGTATGTTTCTATTATTTCGATTTAAAGAAATTATTATTTCAAAATTTTAAGTATTAGATTTTCTAGGTTGCTACATCCTCCCCCACTTAAAGAATTTGGTCCCCAAATTCATATGATATGATATGACTAAAATTTATTATGGATATTTCATTCCATCACCTCCCTCACTTAGGGCTTTGCTATCGCGAAAATAATATGAAATTAAACTAAGGTTTAGTGATGGTACCTTGTCCACCCTCATTGGTAGGATTTTATCCACAAGGGCTTGTAATCATCCTTGGCGTGGAGTTGGTTCTTTTTTATTAGACAATTGATGGCTCGATGTTGTTGACTTCCACATCACAAGCATCTGCCCAATCTCTTCCAACAGTTATGAACCTGATGCTTTGGCTTTTCACAAAATTCACAGACTTCCTTCTGCTTCACTTCCCCTTTCATTCTCTTGGTATCTACTGTATTTCTTCCTTTATTATCATTGGAATGAGTAGCACGTTCCCTTTTCAACACCTTCTTCTTATGGATCTTTTCAAGAAGTTCCATGGTGTCCTCTACTAATTGAGCTCTCAATACCATGACTGAATACCCTTCAATGTCTAGTGGAGCCAACTTTTCCCAGTACATAGGTCTCAACCCTTCTAAGAATCTCTTTGCCTTCATCTTTTTCGTACTCACCAAATGTGTTACATACTGTGCTAGTCTTTCAAATTGTGCTTCATATTCTGCTACAGACATCATTCGTTGTTTTAAATTGGCGAATTCATTTGTCTTCTTCTCACGAATCCTCTCGAAAAAATATTTGGTGTTGAAGAGTTCCAAAAATTTATCCCACTCTATGTTGATGTTGGGTAATTGTCGACTGGTAGCTTCCCACCAAGCTCTAGCATCGCGGTCCAACTGGAAGGTTGCCAGAAGAACTTTCTCCTGCTCTGAACATTGCATAACTCTAAAGATTTGTTCCATCGCCTTCACCCAATTTTCAGCTTCATCGGGATCTAGAGTTCCATTAAACCTAGGGGGATTCATTCGTTGAAAGTTCCCGTATAAGTCTCCTACCCCATTTCTTGCTCCTGCTTGAATCACGTTGTTAAGCGCTTGAGTTAACCCCTGTACGGCCCTTTGCAAGTCCCGCATTTGTGCACGCTCACCAGCCATCTCTGCTAATCTCCTGCGAGCAATAACACTTAATTTATTTCTTTTTAGACTTTGGGTGCTAAGGTATCACTAAGTTGATACATACATATATATATATATATATATATATATATATATATATATATATATAAGTCTTAACCATGGTTCTGCCCAATCCTCACATAGGTATGGTGGTTGACTTAGACACGTGTCAGGGCAGTTCACCTAGAATATCCTAGACTTAAAATATTCTAATAAGGACATCCTAGGCTATGATACCAACTGTCACGCCCCTCCAATTTATCAGCGGAATAAATCGGAGGGAAACGTGAGCAACGAGTATGGTAACGTGAATTGCACATACATACGCAAACATTAGAGCATCTAATGAACAATAATTGGAATAAACTCTTGTTTTCATTATAAAATCACTAAGACTATTACAACCACTAATTCAGAGCCAATACATAGGGCTCAATGACATCATTACATTAGAAAAAAATCTAAGGCAATAACTATTAGACTCCATAGTACTAGGGCAACTTCATCAACTGACTCCAGGTCGCTCATCACTCGGGTCCCGTCCCATAGGTGTGTGTGACGTCATTGTCTAACTTACCTGAGACACAATAACAAATAATGAAGGGTGAGCGATAACGCCCAGTAGGACTTAAATCTCAGGATCAAGCATGCTTTAAATAATTAATGCTTTAAAAGGCAGAGTAACTAATGATAGAGCGAGTCATGTAAAGTCGAGAAAGTAATAGCACAAGTAACATGGTTCAAATAGCAGATGAATCAAGTATAGCACGATGATTAAAGTCAAGTCACGATAGAAACGATAACAACAATAGCAAGTAACATAATTGTCAAGAAATAGCAAGCGACACATATAGCAAGGAGAGAGATAGTAGATGGTCACGTAAAGAGTAAATTGCACTTTGATTGATTTTCATCAATCGAAATAGTATAGCACTTTTGATTAACTTTCGTCAATCGAAATAGTAATGGAACTTTGGTTATCTGTAGATAGCCGAGAGAGAATATATCACTTTGAATGCGACTAAGTCAGGATAGAACGCAATAACTCAAGATAGCAAGTATCAAGTAGAGCAAGGAAAGAGTACGACATTAGTCGCTTAATAACAAGACAGTAGCAGTTCAGTAACAGTGCAGTACGTCTGAACTAACAGAATAATAGTAACAGTATAACAGTCAGATGTCTAGCTAAATCAAAACAGTCAGTCAGAACCGGTGCAAATGCAGACACCGTCATTAGCCCCTGCAGGTATTTTCGGGTGGCTCTCCGCCCCCAGGACTAGATTGGAGCCCCTCGGACACTCTCCATGCCCTCAGCAGTATGCATTCAAGTCAGTAGAGTCACAAGACCCATTTTAGCACTAGACAGTCATGAGCAGTACAAAACAGTAGGAGCCACACAGCTCAAAGGGTACCAAGAGAGTACTAGATGAATAGATGAGACAGACGAGATAGTAGAGTGAACGTGAATAGATGAGCGAGTATAGATGAGAGCTAGTGGACATTGCACATGAAACGCCGAGTAATGAGCGATAGCAACAGTTGCACAACACACGCGTTTGGTGTTGGCAGTCAGGTGGAGTACACAACCCTTCAGCTGGCCTCGTTATGCACAGGTCTAGAGGTCCGGTGTGATTCAACATAAGAGCGAGAGCAACTAAGGTCGTTTGGATGTTGCTGATCCCTAGAGGTGTCATAGGTGTTAGGGTACAACCAGCTCGTCGACCATGTGGGAATCCGTGGACAGAGGAGACTTACGGAGACCTTGAACAAAGACTCACTAGTCCGGCAGAAGGAGTATCCGACGAAGAGTTCGTCCATGTCAAGAGAGAATGTGTATATAGAAACAAGTGCTCGACATTCTAGAGGAATTCTAGAACAGTGGAGCGTCAATAACGGTACTCCCAAAACATCGCGAGAATCGTATACAAGTTCATTGAAAATAGGGCAATTTAAATATATAATTGACATAAATTACCAGATGTATTATGATACAATTTCATCCCAAGTTAAGCCATTATGGATGGTTCAAGATGAGTGCAAGTGTAAGAGAAATTGTGGATAGAAAGAGATCATGTGTATGTATTTTAATTACACAATATGTGTTTAGTATAACAAGTGTGTATTACTGCGTGTGGGGACTGTTAACGAAGGGTATAATCATTGTATAAAGTTATAGCATCATGATTTATGGGTTTTTATGCAAAAGTCTCAGGTCGCGATGTACCCTTGTAAGGGTCGCGGCAGGGCTAGCAAAGAATGCGACAGGGTCTTGTATAGATCGCAATGGGTCGGGCAGTGCAGGTTGCCAGAATGTGACAGGGTGGTTTGAGGATCGCGACAGGTCGGTCAGGTTAGGTAGGCAGAACGCGACGACAGCCCCTGTCGCATTCAGAACGTGACAGGTGGTGTTGTCGCGACAAGCCCTGAGAACGCAGCCTATCGGGCCATCGCGTTCTTAGGTACGACACCTGAGTTCGGTAGAGAGAAGGACAGAGCATTGGATTTCGGGCCAGATTGCCTTTTTTTGACATAGGGTGCTTCAAAAATTTAGAACAATATGTACAATGTATGAAAAATTACGAAACTAGTTCTAAATCGATCTAGACATGTAAGAGTACTTCTAGTAAATCAGAATTTGAAAACAGTCATGGTTTCGACAGGCTTTAATCAAGTCAAACATGGAGAATAGAAGACTGTGTATAGTTGGGATGCAAGAATTAATTTGCAAGAAAGGGTGGATGAAATTAGGGCTTTCGGGGGCAAAAGAAGCCTATCAATCATCAGTATCTGTAGTAAAATTTTTGTGGCATGAGAACGAGTATACATAGAGATATGAATTTGACAAGAGGGTTCGGGGTCATGGAGTTTACAAATTTTCATAAATCAAGAAGAAAAGATTGGGTGAACGAATAATTATGAAACAAAAGGGGTTTTGTTCGTGATGCATGAAACAATCTACAGACAAATTTAATTAGATTTTGCTCGTGAGAATGCCTACCTTTAGTCGTTTTCCTCTTCTACGGCTAGAACTTGAAGAACGAGAGAGAGAGCTTGAGAGAGTCTTCTCCCCACGAGATCTCCTCCTCCTTGGCCTCTCCTCCTAGTCCATCAACCCATGGCAACGAGCTAGGGCCGACCATGGGGGATTTAGGAGAGTATTTATGCTTGTTGGGTTGTTATTTCCTAATAGGACTCTAACCCCCATTAAATTCCAAATTTCCTATTTCTTAGCCTCCTTCCAAGCTTTCCACTTCCTATTTGGGTTAGGATAGGAGTTAAATTTGTGGCCAACCTATTAGGGTAGGTTTAGGAATCCAATTCTAACTCAAACTATTTATTTTAATGTTTTAATACCCTTTTTCTATTTAGGTAATATTTAAGTTACAAATTTAGAGTATTTTCCTATAATTCCTCTTTTAAAAATCCATATTTTGGCCCAATAAATTCTAGAGGGTCCATTTAACAAAGCCCATTCTCAATGGAATTTAACTTAGGAGAATTCTCGATTTTAAATAGAGAAATAATAGAATTTCAGAATTTATTATATTTTTCTTACTTGAATTTATTCATGGCCATGAGAGGTCTATTGTCCAATTCCAATAATGGGTAATAATTTCATGATGTTGGAAGTCTCTCCGACATGTTCGTTTAATTTATGGGCGCATTATTTTTCCGTGTTAACGATTTTCCGACTTAGTTTCCTAATTTGGATAATTGGTCATATTGTGACTAAAACTTGGCCAATCGAATTTTTCATTGCTTGAATTTCTTAGTAAAACACTTAGGAACAATGTTTGGGGTTGATTTATAATTTTAAGGAATTTTCCAATGTATTCTTGCACATACGATAGTGGTACGTATGTTTCTATTGTTTCAATTTAAAGAAATTATTATTTCAAATTTTAAGTATTAAATTTTCCGGGTTGCTACAATCACTATGGATTTTGTGACGGGTTTGCCCAGATCAGTGAAGGGCAATGACTTGATTTGGGTGATTGTAGAACGTTTCTCCAAGATGTCTTATTTCTTATCGATGAAGAAGAAGCAGTCCGTGGAGAGTTTGGCTAGGCTGTATGTTAGTAGCATTGTGAGGTTGCATGGTGTGCCGAAGTCGATTATCTCTGACCGAGACCCGATGTTTACATCGAAGTTGTGGCAGGGTCTTCAGGAGGCATTGGGTTCTTAGCTGAAGCTTAGTTCAACGTTCCATCCCCAGACAGATGGCCAATCCGAAAGGACTATCCAGACGCTCGAGGATATGTTGAGAGCGTGTGTGCTTGATTGGAAGGGTGATTGGGAGTGTCATTTGCCTCTTGTGGAGTTCGCCTACAACAACAGCTTTCATGCGAGCATTGGTATGGCTCCGTTTGAGGCTTTGTATGGGCAGCCCTGTAGATCTCCATTGTGTTGGGAGGAGATCGGTGATAGGCAGTTGATTGGTCCGTAGTTGGTGTAGGAGACTTCGGATAAGATTCAGCTTATTAGGCAGAGGCTTGTTGCGGCGCAGGATAGGCAAAAGAGTTATGTCGACAACAGAAGGAAAGATTTAGAGTTCGAGGTGAGCGAGCATGTTTTTCTGAAGGTTTTGCCTACCCGAGGCGTTGTCAGGTTTGGCAGGCATAGCAAGTTGAGTCATAGACTCATTGGTTCATTTGAGATTCTTAGACGGATGGGCAACGTGGCATATGAGCTAGCCTTACCCCCGGCGCTAGCAAGTGTGCATCCTGTATTCCACTTATCTATGTTCAGGAGGTATGTCTGAGATCCGTCGCATATTATTAGTCACGAGCTAGTGGAGATTCAGCCAGATCTGTCGTATGTTGAGCAACCCATAGCTATTCTTGATCGGAAGGTTCAACACCTCAGGAACAAGAGTATTGCGTCCGTGAAGGTGCTTTGGCGGAACTTCTCGTGGGAGGAGGCTACGTGGGAGCTTGAAGATGCTATGATGAAGAAGTATCCCCAGTTGTTTGGTTAGTATGTTGTTCAAACTTCGAGGACGAAGTTTTCTTTTAGAGGGAGAGGGTGTAAGGCCCTCGAACATTGTTCTCATTATTCGGATATTATATTTAGTTACTTTTGTGTATATTGTTTATGTGTATATGTGCATATATGTATATACATACTTATTTCTGTATATATATTATCTTTATTTAATTGTGCATATTGTATTTGAATAATTTAGGGCATATTGTATGTGTTAGTATATGATGTATATATGCTATTTGATATTTCTATTTTTTGGTCAAGATGCCAGTAAACGTCAACATCAATTGACGTTGAGGGCATGTTGACGGCAACCAATGTGCTGTTGACTCAGAGTTGGCATCCAGATCGATGGCCGTTTATTTTCTGTTAACGGCAGAGAAGTGGTCATTTACTTCTCAGTTTCTGTTGCGATTTCAGATCGGGAAACGACTGTGTTTTTCCCGGTTCTGGATTTGGAAACCCACCTCCAACGGTAGGATTCCATCCTTAACACGTACCCAAACCCTTAGCTCTATAAAAACACCTATTCTTGGCCGAGTTAGGTCTTTTCGGCCAAAAGAGAACCTAGCATTTTCTGTGGTGAAAATTGAGTTTTGTGTGACCTTAATCCGACGACTTGGTGTCTCATCCGGCGATCTTCATCGACTGGGAGGTGCACTTGACATTGGTGAAGCTTCCCCGACTCCGGTGTGCGACCTACATCGACACAAAGACCGGATCTGGGAGGATTTTGAGCACCCTCTTGGCTTGTCCGAGAAGGGCATCTTCAGCTAAATAATCCCATTAGACAATTTTTCAAAGGCAAGTGATCTAGGGATTTCATCCCTACACATGTCCTTTAGGTCCTAGGATTTTATTGGATTTTCCCTCGTGTCCTGGAACCCCCAATTCGTCAAGTTATGTGCGTTCAGTCTGAACTTCTGTAGACAGGAACTTGACGGCAAGCTTGCTGCCATCAAGATCTTGAATTAGCGGCAACATCGTGTGTCATTAACCCGGTTGGCGGCAACCCCTTTACCGTCAAGTTCTTCAAGTTTTACAAAATGGCTATTTTGATCTCTATGGTATGTTTGATAGATTTTTGGGTATATGTGCATGCTGTGAAAATTTTATTTGGTCAAGTACAGTCATTAGGTCATGTCATGAGGAGGTGTCAAATTTCTATAAATAGTTTTTATTTATTAAAATTTCTGTAATGGGATAATGAGCATGATTTGACCATGATAATTCCTGAATAATTAGATCCATTCTATAATAGGGTTTCAAAAAATTTCCATGATGGTATGATGACTGATTTCAGGTTTTTGAACTGTTAGAACCGGTTGTATGGATGTGAATCATGTTTAATGAATTTCTTGATGAAAATGCCTGAAATCTATCTTAATTATTAAAATTAGATTTACTATTCCAAAAAATATGAAATTTAGCTATGTGGTACATATCTTGTGTAAAGTCTGTGATAAAAATTCCATTCTATTTTGATAATAGTAGATACTATTACTAATTTAATAAAAGGAAATGACCACAATGAACATGTTAAGGTTAATCATGTGAAATTAAATGATTAGCAGCATGATTAGGACTGTGATATGATCTAATTATCATTGTGAAATAGTAGCATCATGTTATGAAAGCTGAAGCATGTGTAATTGTTTAAAAGTGAATGCAAATGTGTTAAATAGTGCATGTGTATAATGTGAATATGTGAATAAGTGGAATGTGTAAATTTTGCCGAAATTGACACTACTACCATAGAGGGTTGTGGAGTCGTACTATAGTAAAGTCCCGATGGGAAGGCTCATGAGTTGTGATATCCTATGGGCATTAGGATGAAATCCTGGAGGTGGACAAGTACCACTGGTTAGGGTGGAGAGGGCTTCTCCCAGTTTTGCGCAGTTAACCAAGATTCGTCACTGTGTTGCCTAGGGGACCGGTATGTGTATGTGTATGCGTATGTGTATGTGTGTCCTTCTTATGGTGGTTTGGACTATGTGTCACGGAAATTAAATGTAAAAATGTGACCATGTGAGTATGTGAAATGTGAAAATGTCTAAATGTGAAAAGTGAACATGTAAAAGAGTAATGTGAATGTGATAGCATGTGGAAAGATGTGAATTTGTATAGATGTGATTTATTTATGTTAAAATAGTAAGTTAAACATGTGGTTAAATTTTATAATAGCATGTGAAATTGATTAGACATCATGCTAGGGTGCAAATTATCATGTACATAGTTCCATGCTCTAGTTGTACATAATTGTGAAATGAATTGAATAAGATTTGAGCCTTTGAATCGTGTTGGTTACAACGTGTAGAAAGCATGCTATATGTTTTCATATTTGTTTGGTTAAGTGATATGAAGCATGTACCATGTTTATTCCTAAATGTTTAAAAGGCTAGCATGTGTATGTGATATGTGTATGTGATATGTGTATGGATGCCATCTTTGGATTGCTTGCTGGGTCTTTTTAGACTCATACTTGCCTTGGCGTACAGGTGAGACATGTGCTCCATTCTTGAGGAGGACATAGTGAGGAGTGACTCCGAGCACGAGGAGTAGCTTCACTTGTGGACGTTACTATGTTACTTTCTTTTCATTAGTATGTAAACTTTGAAATTGTATAATTCATATGGACAATGTATTTTATTTGAAGTTGTAATAATGTGGACATTGGTAGTTCTTTTATTTCTATATAGATTGTGGATATGTGATGATGATCGAATGAGAATGAGAATAATTATTTATTTCCGCTGTTCACTTATGATATTTATGTACAGATCAATCTATTATTTAGTGTTGGGTGAATGTCCTACTGTGACGGCGTTCTTTATACCGATGTAGATTGGTATAATCATATCGGTATAAGGAGGGTCGTTACAGATTTGAAGATAGACAAGTCAGGCTTTTCTGGACTCTTTCACTATGCGTGAGTATGTCTCCGCCAAGTATCAAGAGCTTTTTTATGCAATTGTTGAGGGGGAGTCTTGTCTTTCAATAAAACACTTTTGATGTTTCTACTTTCACTTCACTTAATTTTTTCTCCATCAATAATCTTCATGTTCATTCTCTTCCTTTCTCACAAAGATCTATTTTCTGAGGGGGAGTAATTCAACTGTGAATATTTTATTTTTGGGCAATTTCTCTGGGGGGTTAAAATTGTTATACTCATAAACTCCATTAGCTCTGAAAGTAAAAGGAAATAGTTTGTTAATTATAAACTTCTAAATTTAACTTTGAAATTCACTGAAAACATCAAAAAGGTTAAATAACAGCTGCTGAAAATAATGTATCAAGTGAACAATGCATTTTATCTATTTCTAAAATTTCCATGTATTTTAGTCCCTCTGGCTAGATGTTTAAAATCATCTATGTTGTATTGTTTTAAAAATCTTCTTGAGTCAGAAAAAATGTTCAAGAATTTTCATATATAAAATTCCTATTGATGACAGAAAAATGACTAGGCTCTAAGAAACTTCAACTCCTGATAAAATTAGTTGAAGAAATTGTAAGTCATGATGAGCTAGTTAATTCTATTCAGGGTTGTTAAAAATTTTGGTTGTGCTTACTGAGTAACTGGGGATTCTTGTGTCTACCAACATGTATCATCACATGAAAAGTTGTACACAACCCTTGAGACAAGATGATTACCTTACTTGAGTAATCAGGAGCTCTGGTGTGTGAAAAGCATACGCTCTTGCATGAAAAAGAAAGGGTAAATCTGATTGTTCATCTTTTAAAAAAAATGTAAATTGTCAGTCAAATTGAATTTCAAAATTATGAAAAATCTCAAGATAGATGTTTTGTCTCAATACATCTTGGTTTGTTTTTTATCTTTCCAGGGTTACCATTTTACTTGTATTGAGTAAGAATTAATACGACTGCAATTTCACCTGAAAGATTTTTTCTCTCTTGTTATTTTTTCTTCTGAGTCTTTCAGTGTCTTTTAATTGGATAAACTAAAGTTTATAAATTTCAAACCATTAATTTCACTAAGATGAGTATATAATGAGGAAAGAGCATAACTTTTTTAACTTTCTCAAAATTTCTCAAAAATACATTTAATCATAGTACATTGCTCCTTTCCTAATTCTATCTGAACAGTTTACTAAATCTTTCATGTTAGAGTCGACACATGTTTGGCTATAGTCGACTCTTCTTGTTCATCACTTTCTTTGGAACAAGATATGTAACGTAGCGCATTTTTCGGATCTTCACGGATCGTTGATTAATGGTAGTTCGGATCTGCGTTTATTGGTTTTGGTATGGTGCTCATGGCCAATATGAGGTCATTGGGCCTTGGTTGTGGTTTCCGCGCATTGTGTGGGGCTTAGTGGGATGGCAGGTTCGGCCCGTAGTGCCCATTGGTTCACTGATGTGAACGTGACGGAGGTGTAGGTCGCATTCTGAACGTGACGACAGTAGGGGTCGCATTGTGGTTGCCGCTGCTTTGGGTCGACGTCTGCATGCACACCGCGTGTCGCACATGGATTGGGGTTTGCGGACGTCGGGAATGGCATAGGTGACGCCCTAGTCCGTCGCGACAAGGTCGCGACGGGGAGGTACGTCGCGATCCCAACTGCTGTGCGGTTTTTAAGAAGGTTGGCCGAACAGAGCTTTCACAAGCTCTGCTCGACCAGAGAAGGAGCTGTTGCGGCTCTGTTGGGAGATTTGGCGTTTCGACGGAGTTCTCGTCGCGCTCTCGATGCGAGGACGTCGCGAGGAGTGGGGGAAACGCCGCGCCATGCATGGATTGCACGTTCTTTGTAAAGGTAGGGAGTTCTACCTTGATTTGATACGTGGATTGTATATTGGTTTATTTATCTCTTTAAAAATAGCAGATACCATGCTTAGGAGGTGAAATGAACATGAATACCGGGTTGAAATCATGTTTAGGGTGGTTTGTATGGAAAATCCGAAGATGGTTTCTGGATTAGGGTTTTCGCCTGAGAAGGCGATGGACCCTGCTATCGCGACCAGGTCGCGACAGGCCAACCCGTCGTGACAAGGTTTCCTATCACGACATGTCGGGGTGGCGCGATCTCATGGTGCCATTGGACCCTGTCGCATTAGTGTTTTTGATCGCGGTCCGTCGAGGTGTCACGATCTGATTACGACTGAACCCCATGTAGCGACCACAGCCGAGTGTGCTTGTGGTGTTTGCTTTAGCGGTATGATTATCTGATTATCGTTTAATTATTATGCATAGCAATGCTAATGATGCATTGGCACTTGTAGCACTAAGTGAGCGTGGTTAGCGTGTCGTTTGTGTGTGGTTTACGTGATAAGGGTGGTGCTCACGAAGTGAGCATGCTTTTATGTGACGTTTACACAGTTTGAGTGTCGTGCATGAGTATGCATGGCTAGTGGTTTGACATGATGATTATTGTAATGTAATTTGTATAGTTAGTATGAGGAGACGGGGCAATGAAGGTCGGATATGAACCTAGCCCTATAAGTATTAAGTAGTGTGTGTTGCCATGGAGGTCACAGAATGACCAATGACAGGCAAGGTTGTATTGTAGTGTTATGATATAGGTGTGTACTAGTGTGAGATGGTTTGGAGGTCACGTGATGACCAATGATAGGCCAGTTTATGATTGATTATCGTGGTTTACATGTGTGTTGGTGTGGAATAGCTTGTTGGTCACAGGGTGACCGGAGTCAAGCTATTCCTGACATATGTACCGTGGTTTGTAATAAAGAATATATAAGTATATATCGTGGTTTGTGCATTGCCGAGTATGGTGGTTCGGCGCCTATTCCGGAATGCCTCTTCAGTTGGGTGCCCTCGGTTTTGTGTGAGCCAGGCACCTGTGTGTACTTAAGGCTTGTCCCGGTACAGTGGTACCATCGAGGTCTTGTCATCTTCCTGGACACCCTCACTCTCGAGGAGAGTTGTCGTCCGGCTGAGGGAAAGACGGCAGTGGGATAGTGACTTGTGTGAGTTTGTGTTTAGTCACTTGTAGCGCGCTCGTAGCTGGGGGTTAGGGACACCAGTAGATGTACTAGGCCCAAGCTAGTCCTATTACCAGTGCCTCACTTTAGGGAGCTCAGGCCAGAGTCTCTAAAGGTGCCAGGCATGGGCCTGCAGGGTGTGTGACCTGTAGGTTGTGGTGGTTGGTTTGTCTCCATAGTTCTTTGGCTTTACTTGCGTTGTGGAGTGGCAGTTGGACCTTAAGTCCGTGACTGCGAGACTGAGAGGTAGTTCTTGTGTTGTGTTGTCTGGGTTGGATACTGGCGTCATGAACCAGTAGTCTGTCCCGTATGGTGGTGTCGTGCTTTTCGGCTCGTGCTTTGCTACTGGTTGTAGCGTATGTTAGTTGTGGTTTTACCCATCAAGGTGTGCCATGATGTTGGCACAGTTGTTGTTGTAGTTAGTGAGTGGAGACTCACTTGTTGTGGTTTGACTGGTTGTGGTGTGCCCAGGTGGTGGCACACTTGTGTTTGTGTCTCAGTGGTGGCACCTCGTGGTGGTAGGTACCTGTACCTTTTGTGGGTACTGGTTTCTCGTGGTACGCTGAGTACTAGCCTTTTCACGTGGTGAAGTGGAGGTCGTGTGGTGAGACTTTCCACTTGTTGTGTTTTACCCTTCCTTGGGTAAGCTTCCGAATAAGGTTTAGTGCGCGATGGATTGGCATTGTGGTAGCCAGTCCTGTTACTTAAGTGTGGCATTCAATATATCATGGATTGAGGGTATAAAGGATTAGCTCTTGGTTAGCAGTCCTGTTGCCCATGTGATTGGAGGCTTGCCAGTGAAGCTAGTAGCTTAGGCAATGCTTGCCTGTGTGGCTTACAGCTTAAGTGACTAGTTGTTGAGGTGGTGTGCCTGTGAGGCTTGTGGCCTAGGCTTAAGTTATTGAGCAGACTAGTAGTGTGATGCTGGTTCTGCTATCTCTTCTTCTTTTGGGGATTTGTGTTAATTGATATAATTATGCTTTACTGTGAGTATGATATGGTTTGGTTACTGGTGTTGCCAGTGAGACCCGTTGGGGTTGAGTTCCTTTCGCGTTGTGTGTAGTTTTGGGTGGTCCCCTACTGAGCCAGTGACTTGTTGAGACTCACTCCCTTATAGTTCTTTTCAGGGTTTACCATTGGTGTGGCTTGCGAAGGTGTTGTGACAGAGTTGTACCACCAGTAGTAGTGTTAGTATAGTTGTGTGAGCTTGTGCTCTCTTGGGGTATGCCCCAGGTAGTTGTACTCTTTTCAATTTGGACATGTAATAATGTAGTGGGACAGTTGTAAATTGTTATATGCAGATATGAGCACATGTACTTTCTTGTGTCTCTTACTATTGTGGTTGTCTTTTATATTCTTCCTGAACACGTGTGTGAGATATCCCTTGCGAGACTTCGGTCCGTTCGCGGGGGACGGATCTGGATATGGACCCTTATTGGGTATAGATATCCAGGGCCGTTATAGTTGGTATCAGAGCAATTGTCCAGTTAGAATATGAAAAGACATTAAGATTACAATGTCCCAATACATGATTTAATGTCCACTGCTGGTAGTAAGTCTGTGGTTTCTTGTGCTTTTTAGTACGGTTTTGGTATATGAATTGTATATTTAGTTGGTCAGATTAGTAGTTGTGCGTAATAGTAGAGAAATGGTATAGTTGGTGATGCAGTGTGAGTAGTTATTGGGGTGTCAGTTATGGTTAATGTATAATTGATTAAAGATTCTTTATTATAGAAATTGAAAGAATTGGTGAATTTAGTTATGAAATTCAGTAAAAAGTGTTTTAATGAAGATTAGAGTTGGTGGAGAAAGATATAAGGTAGTGATGTGATGGAAATAACAGAGGGAATTATATCGTGATGAGGAATAGGGCTCAGTGATTAGGACTGTTTAATGGATGAATTGTCGTTGAGAATTGTGGTAAAGATAGTTATTGTGTTTGAGATTTATGTTAATAAAGTGTTAGGAAGCTACTTGGATAATAATATGATTAATGGCATGTTAGGTTTGAAATGATGCTCAGTCTGTCCCTATGTAATTTTAATTAATTACATATTTATTTTGGTGATTAACAAAATTAAACAAAAATTCTAACACATTCTTCATAAGTCTTAAGTACATGAAATACACCAAGGTCAAATAAGCCAATATTGGTAAGTATTACCTTTTTGAAGCTTTTATCTTGTCAAGATCATATTTCTCTAAGTCCACATCGACTTCTGTTAAAAGTCACAACGACTTCCTTTAGTGCTATAACGATTTGAATTCATAATGATTTCTTAAGTGTTTGAACGACTTCTTTACTGTGACATCGTTTGATTACAAACAAATCGTTCTCACAACGATTCTATAAGTCATCGTAACGATTTCTTCAGAACTCGTAACAACTTGCCCGTCGCAACGATTTCTTAAGTTATCATAACGATTTCATTAGAATTCGTAACGAATTGCTCGCCGTAACGATTTCTTAAGTTATAATAACGATTTCTTTAGAATTTGCAATGACTTGCTCGCCGTAACGATTTCGCAAGTTATCATAACGATTTCTTTAGAATTCGCAACGACTTGCTTGCCGTAACAATTCCCTAAGTTATCATAACGTTTTCTTTAGAATTCGCAACGACTTGCTCGCCGTAATGATTTCTTAAGTTATCATAACGATTTCTTTAGAATTCGCAACGACTTGCTCGCCGTAACGATTTCGTAAGTTATCATAACGATTTCTTTAGAACTCGCAACGACTCACTCACCGTAACGATTTCTTAAGTTATCACAACGATTTCTTTAGAACTCATAATGACTTGCTTTGCGCAACGATTTCTTTAGAACTTATAATGACTTGCTTTGCGCAACGATTTCTTTAGAACTCATAACGACTTGCTTTGCGCAACGATTTCTTTAGAACTCATAACGATTTGCTTCTTGCAAAGATTTCTTTAAAGCTCATAACGACTTGTTAAGTGTTCATAACGATTTCTTTGTTGAACACATAAACTTGCTTTCAATAACGATTTGCTCTCTATAATGACTTGTTGATATTCATAACGATTTCATAAGTCATATAGACAACGACTTTATGGTTTATATCGACTTGACATTTAAGCATTGAATAGTCAAAGTCTTCTCTTATCTATCTGACTGTTGTGCATTGAATGAAGACAGAACGTATCTCTGCATGCATGCAGATGATATCCTTTTCTTATTGTGCGTATTCTATCAACATCTTTTAGAACAAGCTATTTGACATTTCTATTTTGGTGAATACTCACGTCAACATTTTCTGACAACAAGAGACAGCCTAGCTGTCTACTGTTCTAGCATTTAATGTGTGTAGGGTCCTAAAGACATTCTGTCATACAACGTTGGACCATATAACCGCTAGAAGACCCTATCTCTTTGCGTGCTCAAATGAATAAAAGATTGTTGAAGCTTCCAAATGTCAAGCAGTCTAACGTCTATCAATTTAAGAGACAACGGTTACTTCAACGGCCGTATTTCAAAAGGAGATATAAATATAAGACAGAAGAGAAGAATGCATGTACCTTGAGTAGTGATCAAGCATCTCGTATTTTTCAAGCATTCAAATTCTTCTGCAAGAAGTCTAGAGCCAAGAATCTCATTCCTCATCATCCTTAGCTCTTCGCTCTCTGTGCTGTAATAGAATTTCTAAGAGAGCCCGTGTAGTTCTGAGAGTGTGCCTTGTTTTAGATCTCTTGCTCTCAGTGCTTGTTGCTTCAGATCTTGGCTTGTAAAAGCTTAATCTAGGGGCCTGAATTCATTCTATTTTCTTTGTGTTATTTCCCTTCGGTTGTGAAGGAAGACCTGGTGGAATCCAGGGTGTTGTTTCCCTTCGGTTGTGAAGGAAGACCTGGTGAGGTATCCAGGGTGTGGTTATTCCCTTCTGGTGTGAAGGAAGACCAGCTGTGCTGGGTGTTGTAGTGTCCATAGGGGGACTGTACCCTAGTTAGTGAAACCTGAGTTGTTGCTCAGGGACTGGACGTAGGACTCCTAAGGAAAGGAGGTCCGAACCAGGATAATTCCTTGTGTGTGATTGATTCTTTGTGAGTTTGTTGTTCATAAACCGTTACTAACCAACATCGAAGATTGTCTGTGTATACTTTTACGTACAGGTGTCACCTAAATAATTTTTTAAGACCCATTCACCCCCCCTCTGGGCTAGTCAACTGGGCAACAAGTGGTATCAGAGCAAGTCTCTTCGACAAAGAAGAAAGATCCAACGATCTGAAGAGTAAAGATCCATGGCAGCCCAAGGTAACATTGAAGGTCAGTCTGTCAACCAACCCCCTCTCTTCGATGGTGAAGATTATGCTTATTGGAAGACCAGAATGGAGTACTTTCTCCAAGGTCACGACTATCAGATATGGTCAATAGTAGAAGAAGGCGATCTCCTTATCACAAATGAGAAAGCTCAATGGACAGATGATGACAGAAAAAAGATCTCCTTGAACTGTAAGGCTAAAAGTATTATGTGCTGTGCACTAAGCAAAAAGGAATTCAACAGAGTTTCAGCCTGCAAATCCGCAATGGAGATGTAGGAAAAGCTTAGAATTACCTATGAAGGCACATACAAGGTGAAGGAGACAAGAATTGATATTCTTGCTACACAATATGAAAGATTTCAAATGCAATCAGGTGAATCCATAACCCACATGTTCAGTAGATTTACAGATATCACAAATGGGTTAGCCAGACTAGGAAAAACCTATGAGATTGGAGACATGGTGAGGAAAATTCTTAGATCCTTACTATCCTTATGGACCCCAAAGGTCACAGCTATTGAAGAAGCTAATGATCTGAAAAGGATGTCTTTGGAAAAACTCATTGGGTCCTTCATGGCCCATGAGATCAATATGGAAAGGCTAGGAGAGTCCTCTAGCAGAAAGAAGCATTCAAATGCTCTTAAAGCAGAAGAAGACAAGTCAGATGAGTCATCAGCTGAAGATGAGAACTCAAGTGGTTGTGAAGATGAAGAAGCCATGCTGTCAAAAAGATTGCAACGCATTCTAGCAAAGAAGAAGAAGTTCCAATCTGGTAGAAGACACTTCAAGAGAAATAAAGACTTCAAGAAACCAGATGGAAATGATCAAAAGAAGAATGAGCCCATATGCTACGAGTGCCAAAAGCCAGGACATATCAAAGCTGAATGTCCAAAGCTCAAGAAGCCTGAATTCAGGAAGAGAGAGAGCTCCAAGAAGTTCAGGATATATAAGAAGAAAGCCATGGCAGCTGCATGGAGCAACAGCAGCGACTCAGATAGTGAGTCAAGCTCAACCAGTGATGAGGAAGAAGCCAACCTGGCTTTCATGGCAAATACCGAAGAAAAGGTAACATCTGACTCATCCTTTGATTCTTGTAATGGTTCAGATTCCGATAGTTTAGAAGAATCTTTCAACGAACTATACAATAAATATAGAGAAGTAACCAAACTATTAAAAGTAAGCAAGAAAAACATAGTTTGTCTAGAAAATACAAACTCAGATCTAAAATCAGAAAATGAACAATTAGAAAGTCAAATAACTGAACTTAAAAGAAGAAATGAACTGTTATGTGAAGATCTAAAAGCTAAGAATGAACAAATAACTAAATTAGAAAAACAAGTAAGTTCAGATGAACTGAAAACTAAATCAAGACACTAACAGAAGAAAATATACAGTTATCTAGCACATTAGAAAAATTCACAAATGGTAAAAACTCCCTCATATTAAAAGGTGCCAGAAGATCAGGTATGAAAAAAATGGATTAGGATATATACCCCCAGATAATGAAGAAACCATAGTTTATCCTAAAACATATCCAACACCAAAATTTGTACCCGAACAAGATATAACATACAAAGTTAACTTCAAATATATGGAAAAAGTAACCAAATTATCCTGTTGTAGTCACTGCAACAAGTTAGGACATATCATAACAACATGCCCAACAAAACATAAGAAATGGATAATCAAAGGTAAAATCATGATACTAACCAATCAGGACCCAAAAGAATTTGGGTACCTAAAACTTGATGATTTTATTTCAGGGTAACACTCGAGCATCCAAATTGTATTTGGACAATGGGTGCTCAAGGCACATGTCAGGAAATCAGAAGCTATTCACCCATCTCCAAGCTGAAGAAGGAACAATTACCTATGGAGACAATGGGAAAGGCACAGTAATTGGCAGTGGCTCTGTGAGCAACAAAGGAAAAATAGTCATTGAAGATGTATTGCTGGTCAAAGGGCTGAAGCACAACCTCATCAGCATCAGCCAGCTTTGTGACAGAGGTCATCAGATTCAGTTTCAAGAGTCAAAGTGCAGCATACTAAAGGATGGAGCAGTAATCTTCGAAGCCAATAGGGAGAAAAACATGTATGCGCTTCATCTTGAAGAACTCAAGGATCATGATGTTTGCCTGGCAGCAAATAAAAGCCAGTCAACTGAACTGTGGCATAGAAGACTGGGTCATTGCAGCATAGATAGGATGAGAAAATTGCTAAAGAAAAATTTTGTGGAAGGCCTGCCAAAGGTCAATGCAAAAATGGAAGGTGTATGTAGATCTTGTGCTAAGGGAAAGCACACCAAGAGCTCCTTCAAGTCAAAAACGGTGGTAACCACCTCAAAACCCTTAGAGCTCCTTCATATGGATCTATTTGGGCCAATGAGAACTACCAGTCTTGGAGGAAAGAACTTTGGATTTGTCATAGTCGATGATTACTCAAGATTCACATGGGTATCATTCCTAGAGCATAAAGATGACACTTTTGAAAACTTTGTTAGTTTTAGCAAGAAAGTCCAGAAGGATCAGAAGTTCAGCATTGTTTCTATCCGATCAGATCATGGTGGTGAATTTCAGAATGAAAAATTTGCTAAATTCTATGATGATCAGAGGATTGAGTATAATTTCTCAGCACCAAGGACACCACAGCATAATGGAATTGCTGAGAGAAAGAATAGAACTCTATTGGATATGACAAGAACAATGTTATCAGAATATGATCTGCCAAGGTATTTTTGGGCTGAAGCAGTCAACACAGCAAGCTACATTATCAACAGAGTAATGATCTGGCCAATCCTAAAGAAGACTGCATATGAACTATTCAAGAAGCTAAAGAATACATCAATTGAGGACAAGGATGATCCACCTCTGGAAGATATGCAACAAAAGGAAATTACTCATGAAAATCTTCCAAAGGAGTGGAGATATAAGAAAGATCACCCACCTAAAAATATTATCGGTGATCCATCTATTGGGGTAAGAACAAGAGGTAACATGATACCCTGTGATTATTTAGCATTTGTTTCTCAAATAGAGCCGAGGACAGTCAATGAAGCTCTTGGTGATGACTCTTGGATCTTGGCCATGCAAGATGAACTAAATCAGTTCAAGAGAAACCAAGTATGGTCACTTGTTCCGAGACCATCAGACCATCTAGTTATTGGCACCAAATAGGTGTTCAGAAATAAATTGGATGAGGGTAGTGTGATCTTAAGAAACAAGGCCAGACTGGTAGCTCAAGGCTATTCCCAAGAGGAAGGTATAGATTTCGATGAAACCTATGCACCTGTAGCTAGACTTGAGGCTATTAGAATATTACTAGCATATGCATCAGCATTAGACTTAAAACTATTTCAAATGGATGTCAAATCTGCATTCTTAAATGGTTTTATAAAAGAGGAAGTTTATGTGGAACAACCCCCGGGTTTTGATGACACAGAATTTCCTAATCATGTTTTTAAACTTCATAAGGCATTATATGGTTTAAAGCAAGCACCTAGGGCTTGGTATGAAAGGCTTAGTTCTTTTCTTCTAAACCATGGTTTCAGTAGAGGTCAAGTAGATAACACTTTATTTGTAAAATCAAAAGTTAAAAGCATACTACTTATACAGATTTATGTAGATGATATTATCTTTGGATCTACTGATGAATCCCTTTGTAAGTACTTTGAAAAGTTGATGCAGGGAGAATTTGAGATGAGCATGATGGGAGAGCTCAATTATTTCCTTGGATTGCAAATCAAGTAAGGAAAAGATGGCACCCACATCTGCCAAGCAAAGTACACCAAAGAAACTCTTGAAGAAATTTGGATTCGATAACACCAAGCCACTGTCAACACCCATGAGTACATCTACCAGGATGGACGGTGACAAGGATGGTAAGAAAGTAGATCAAAAGATCTACAGAGGTATGATTGGCTCATTACTTTACTTAACAACAAGTAGACCTGATATTTTATTTAGTGTATGCATGTGTGCTAGATATCAAGCAGATCCTAGAGAATCTCATTTAATCTCTGTAAAAATAATATTTAGGTACTTAGCTAGAACTCATGATTTAGGTCTGTGGTATCCAAAATCCTGTGAAATTAGTTTAGTAGGATACTCTGATGCTGATTATGCTGGATGCAAAGTAGATAGAAAAAGCACCAGTGGTTGTTGTCAATTTCTTGCAGGGTGTTTGATATCCTGGTCATTAAAGAAACAAAATTCAGTGGCACTGTCTACAGCTGAAGCAGAGTACGTGGCTGCTGGAAGTTGATGTACACAACTCCTATGGATAAAGCAACAACTTGAAGATTTTGGATTAAATATCAAATCGATTCCACTATTGTGTGACAACACCAGTGCTATCAATCTCATCAAAAATCCAGTCCAACATTCAAGGACCAAGCATATTGAGGTCAGATATCATTTTATTCGTGATCATGTAGCAAATGGTAATATTGAAATTTCATTTATTGATACAAATGGTCAGCTAGCAGATATCTTCGCAAAAGCCTTACCTGAAGAGAGATTTACATCTCTTAGAAGGGAATTGGGCATGTGCAATTTGTGAAAAGATTTCTGTTTAAAACTGACATATAAATTTTCAGAATTAAGTAAATTTTTTCCCTCCATGTTTTTAAGCAAAAGAAATCTAAATTATCTTTCCTGGTTGCTTCCTTATTAAAGTCGGTTTGAATAGTCAAACTCTTTTGTCACTTTCTGCCGCCTTTTGGTGCCTCTCTTTCCGCAAAGCATTTATTCAATTACAAAAATCGATGTGGGGACGTTTCATCTCCCACCTTCTACTTTTTTCCCTCTTTCGTCTGGTTGCCTAAGCCGATGCCCTAACGATTTGGACATCGACTCTCTGCAAGTTTGAAGCTCCTCTCTGCGTCCCGTGATAAATTTCTTGAGGGCTTTCACTCCTTCTTCCTTCTCAACCCTCCAGAAACCCTGTTCACCTAATTCCATGGCTGCATCCGTCATCTCCAGAAGTCTTGGGGGCTACGATGCTGAGTTCCTTACTCCTGAGCAGCAGGAGAGGTTCACGTTTGTGAAGACCAAGGTTTGTGGGAATAAAGCAGTAGATGTTGCTGATCTCGAGAAGAACGGGATGCACAGTGTTGTAGCAGCCATAAGCAGGATGAAGTGGTCAGTTATTTCAACCTTCTCTGAGGTAAGCTATCCAAACCTCGTGAAGGCGTTCTATGTTTGCTTGAAATCAGAGACAGATGGGTCTGTGACGTCTTCAGTCAAAGGTATTCCTATAAAGATTGATCATGATCTTCTGAAGATGTTGTTTGATGTGAGTACATCCGGTCACAGTGGGGTTCACACCATGGACGCCCAAGTTAAAGGTCTTGGCATTGTAGGACCAGGGTTCAGACTGAGAGATGGGAAAATAGATATCAATCAGTTGAATGCTTTCAACCGCCTCCTTCATTTCATAGTTTGTCAGATTTTGATTCCTAGAAGTGCAACATTCTCCTCTTGTACCAAGGCAGATTCGGATATGATGTTCTGGGCCATACAGAACAAGGAGATCAACATGGCTGAAGTAATGATAGAAAGGATGAGGTTTGCCCGTGATCAGATTTGAGATACAAAGAGCAAGCTTAATGTCTCTTTGCCCTATGCCCATTTGCTTACCAAGATCATCAAACACTTTGGTGTTGATCTATCTGGGGCAGTAGTTGAGAAGATGGGCCAAGCAATTTGGTCCAGAAATCTGAGGAAGAGTGGGTTCTCAGTTGTTGATGGAATTTAGTCTAAGACCTCTGTGGCAAAGGGAGAGGTCATTATAGGAGATATTCCAGATATTCAGGAAGAAGTGCCAGAAGCATCAGCAGAACCAGCAGCAGTAGCATTAGCAGCAGAAGTTGAGGCAACAATTGTTGAATCAGCAGTTCAAGAGGCAGCAGGACCATCTGAATTGGCAGCTCAAGTAGCAGGGACAGCAGAGCTAGCAGGGTCCCCTGAAGTGTCAGTCGAATCTCAACCTCCAAAAGTACCAGTAGGAGGAGCAGTGGTAGGCGCAGCAGATCCTTTTCCCACCTCCATTATTGCCTCTATCCTTAGAGAGGTGTTGGTGTGACGGCCGTCATTATACCGGTACGGTTATACCAACCCACGTCGGTATAGCGAGTGCTGCCAGCCACAGTGGGACATTTACCCAACGATACAAACAGCTGAGATACACGCGAATATATATAACAGAGTAGCGGAAGTAAAAGAGAACCATCTCCATTCATTCATCATCCACATTAAACATACATGCAGTTTACAATTTGCAAAAAGGAACTAAAGTTCACATGATTTAATTTGTTGCAATAGAGATACAAAATGTCCACATATTACATTCTTTTAATGATAATTCTAATACAATGTTCAAGTACATACTATGAAGTACACAATCACAAAGAACTCAAAAACTGGCTAGTCTCCACGCTCGGAGTCCGTCTCTGCTGCCTCCTCCGAGGGTACTGTGTCACCAACTATACCTGTACGCCGAAGCAAGGAGTGAGTCCAGGGACTCAGCAAGTAACACTATGCATGATATACACGTACAAGTCCTAGTGGTTTCTACACGCACATTACAATTTGCAACACATAGCATGCTAGTCCATTTAAGTTTTCAACCTATCATGAAGGTTCTACAATTTTACACATAACGCATGCTTTCAGATTTCAAAAAATAACATTCACCTATCACATGGTCTCTATTCAATTCACTCATGAGACTTTAATCAAAACGTGAGAGCTATTGACATGAACAATTTACATACATGAACGGGGAACATAATTAGCATGGATTCCACATGTTCTTAAGTACATACATAACTTTTTATCATGCTTTAGGTTGCTGGTTTCACATGGTCCAATGACTATAAACCTACACATGAAAGCTACAACGTTGCTTAAACATAACACATGAACAATCCATCATGCCATTTTGCTCACATACTCATTTGTTGTTCCTAACATGGATTCTAAACACTTTTGCACACATAAACATGAGAATAATAACATGCATTTTCTGAATTCACTTGGTTTCAGATTTAGTTTCACATGGTTTCTATAACACATTTACATATCTAAGATTTCACATTTTTCTTTACACTAGTTTCCTCTTTCACATGGTTCACTTTACACATACACATTCACATATCACTTACACATTTACACATGGTCACATACACTTTACACATTACACTTTACACATATTTTAGGTGCCGTGACACATAGTCCAAACCACCAAAGAAGGACACAAACACATCACATCACATAGACGCCATCTAGGCAATACAATGGCGACTCTTGGACTGCGCAGACCGGGAGAACAAGTCTCCACCCTAACCAGTGGTACTTGTCCACCTCCAGGATTTCCCCCTAATGCCCTTAGGGTCACTTAACACAATGAACTTTCTCAGGGGGACTTTTCCCTGATACGGCTCCACTGCCTTCTCGGAAGCAGTATCACATTGGCACAGTTTACACTTTTACACATTTACCGTTTTACACATGGTTTTACACTTGACACTCTTTATCTCATTCACTTTCTCACTCACATTAATATCTCTGCTTTTCCTAACATGATACTACTAATTTCAAGGTTTAACACACAGTAAACACATTAATCATGCTGGGTTTAAAAAAATCTAATCACATTTCGATCATATGCACGAATTATCACATTTCACATGAAAACACATAACTTATTGACCTATTTTCTCGGGTTCCAAAACATACCCTCAATTTTTCAGATTTTTCTGAGCTAAATAGGATTTACAGAAAATCAACACCTATTAGCATATTATTCACAACTTAAGCTAACATGGGTCTAACACATTTTGAAATTTATCCACTTACTGTTTTGCACAGAGACCACTAATGCATGATTTTAGTATATAACATCATCCTAATTCATACATCTATAAATCCGTTACCACAACCATTTTTACATGCTTTCATTTTACCGAACCGAACTTATTAGCAATTCCACAAGTATGCATGAATTACCAAAATTTCAGAACATACATACATGTCCCACAATTCTTCATGAATAGACTGAAAACAAGACATTCAACTAATCCTAATCATGGAACATTGATTTGTAAAAATTATCTACAAGTTATGCTCACAATTTTACAAGATGTCATTACCCCACATTCACCATCACACTACATTCATCCACAACCACAATGCACAATATACATAGAGTATAAGGTGTACAATATATCCTCATCGCATAAAACATACCGAAATTAATATACAAGAGGGACAGAACAGCTCACTGTTCTGTTCAGAAGAACTAGACGGCGGTCTCTGGCCGCTGACTTAGAGTCAGCGGCATGGTCGATGGACGCCAATGATGAACTGGGCGTCCAGGGACCTTGCCGTCTACTCAGGTCTGTGCACCCGAACTCTAAATCTTGGGTGAATTGGAGGTCTAGGACTCGAGGAAAATTCCATAAAAATGTCAAAACCACCTAGACTCATACGGGGACACCATAGATAGGTCACTTGCCTCTCTAAAATTCCTCCAAGAGATTTATGGCTCGAAGAAGACCTCCTTGGGCAGTTCCAAGAAGTTGCAGAAGTGCCTCCAAGATCGCCTTCCTCCGGGCTCCTGGGTGATCTCCACGCCGAGGGGATGATGTGGAATCCTTCCCCTTTGCTTCAGCTTCCTCCTTGATGCAGAAGATCTCCAAATCCAGCTCTCAAGGGATCGGATTTGAGGGTTCTAAAATGGGGTTTTCTCACAGAATGCTCTAGGGTTTTTCCTCTCTTCTTCTCTCCTCTTGCAAGGGTGAAATGAGAAGTGGGAGAGGCCAATCCGGGTTCAGACCTAATGAGAGCCCCTCACCCACTCACCATACTGATTTGACAAGCTGAGAGCCGTTGGGGACATCCCCCCAATGGTTGCCATGCCTTGCTTCAGAAGTTTGCAGCTCTGCTGCGCATGCAGGCCAGAGAAGTTGACGTCCAGATCGCTGGACGCCGGAATTAGGGTTGGCGTCCAGGGCTAGACGCTAACACCACCTCAACGGCCAGGGATTGACGCCAATAGGGCCTTCGGCCAGAACCCTAATTTATGCAGAAACCATGCATACCAAGCTTCTATACATGCAATATGTACGTGGTATTATATTCATACTATCACCATGCAATACATACATTATTTATGCTTAATATAAACACATGCATACATAATTATACTAATTAATGCATACGTAAATATGTACATACATACACAAGCACAACCATGCACACTCAATACAAATAATGCGACGGAAATTCGAGGGTCTTACACCCTCTCCCCCTTAAAGAAACTTCATCCTCGAAGTTAGAACGACACTACTCAAACAAAAGGGGATACTTCTTCTTCATCGCATCCTCGAGTTCCCACGTAGCCTCCTCACATGAGAAGTTCCGCCATAGAACTTTCACCGACGCGATACTCTTGTTCCGGAGATGCTGAACCTTCCGGTCAAGAATGGCTACTGGTTGCTCGACATACGAAAGATCTGGCTGGATCTCCACTGGCTCATGACTAATCACATGAGACGGATCTCGGACATACTTCCTGAGCATAGATACGTGGAATACCGGGTGAACGCTAGCCAAAGCTGGGGGTAAAGCTAGCTCGTACGCCACGTTGCCCAACGTCGGAGAATCTCATATAGGCCAATGAACCTAGGGCTTAGCTTGCTATGCCTGCCAAATCTGACAACTCCACGAGTAGGCGATATCTTCAAGAAGACATGATCGCCAACCTCGAACTCTAAATCCTTTCTCCTGTTGTCGGCATAACTCTTCTGCCTATCCTGTGCCGCAACAAGCCTTTTCCTGATAAGCTGAATCTTATCCGAAGTTTCCTGAACTAACTCCGGTCCGATCAACTGCCTATCACCAGTCTCCTCCCAACATAAAGGAGATCTGCAGGGCCTACCATACAACGCCTCGAATGGAGCCATTCCAATACTAGCATGAAAGCTGTTGTTGTATGCGAACTCCACAAGAGGTAAATGACGCTCCCAATCATCCTTCCAATCCAGAACACACGCTCTCAACATATCCTCGAGCGTTTGGATAGTCCTCTCGGACTGTCCGTCGGTCTGGGGATGAAACGCCGAACTGAGCTTAAGCTCCGAACCTAACGCATCCTGAAGACCCTTCCACAGTCTCGAAGTAAATCTCGGATCTCGATCCGAAATGATCGACTTCGGCACACCATGCAATCTAACGATACCGCTAACATACAATCTAGCTAAGCTCTCTACTGACTGCTTCTTCTTCATAGGCAAGAAATGAGCAGTCTTCGAGAATCTATCTACAACTACCCAAATCGAGTCATTGCCTCTTCTAGATCGAGGCAAACCCGATACGAAATCCATAGTGACAGCTTCCCACTTCCATACGGGATATCCATCCTCTGCATAAGGCCGGATGGTCGCTGCCGCTCGGCTTTCACCTGCTGACATACTAGGCATCTAGACACATAATCCGCAACATCCTTCTTCATGCCGGACCACCAAAATGATCTCTTCAGGTCTTGATACATCTTAGTGTTACCCGGATGAATAGAAAATCGCGATCTATGAGCCTCCGCTAACACATGCTCACGGACATCTACTACATCGGGACACAAACGCGGTGCTGAAATCTAATCACACGTCCTCATCACGAGCAATGCCCGCCTTACCCACTAACTCTAACAATCTAGGATCGGCTTTCTGCTGCTCAATCACCTTATCCAAGACTGAGGATCTAAGGGATAGCTGAGCTACAAAAGCCTGACACAACGATGGCTCTAACTCGGTCATAGAGCACGCTGCATCCTCCAACATCTTCCAATCCTGCTGGAGCGAAGACCTCTTTCTACTAAGAGCATCCGCTACGACGTTCGCCTTTCCAGGATGATACTGAAGGTCGAAGTCATAGTCCTTCAAGAACTCAATCCATCTCCTCTGCCTCAGGTTTAATTCCTTTTGGGAGAAAAGATACCTCAAGCTCTTGTGGTCGGTAAACACCTCAAATCTGACACCATAAAGATAGTGCCTCCAGATCTTTAGTGCATGAACCACAGCTGCTAGCTCCAAATCATGAGTCGGATAGTTCCTCTCATGCTCCTTCAACTGACGAGAAGCATAAGCTACTACCCTCTCTTGCTGCATGAGCACACAGCCTAAACCAATCTGAGATGCATCCGTATAAATGGCAAAGCCTTCTAGACCACTGGGCAATACCAATACCGGAGCAGAAGTAAGCTTAGCCTTCAATAGCTGAAGCTACGCTCACATGTCTCAGACCACACAAACTTCTCACCTTTCCTGGTTAGCTGAGTCATGGGGCGGCGATGGATGAAAATCCCTCAATGAATCACCGATAGTAACCAGCCAAACCAAAACTACGAATCTCCGAAGGGTCTTGGGTCTCCCAATCCATAACTGCCTGGACCTTTGCTGGATCAACTGCTACACCAGCATCGGAGATCACATGCCCGAGGAAATGTACCTCGTGCAACCAAAAATTGCACTTGCTGAACTTTGCGTACAGCTTGTGCTCACGGAGAACCTCTAATACTACCCTCAAATACTGACGGTGTGTGGCCTATCCGGAGAGTAGATCACACATCATCAATAAACACTACAACAAAGCTATCTAGATACGGCGTAAAACCCTGTTCATGAGATCCATGAACGCTGCAGGGGCATGGTCAATCTGAAAGGAAGAACCAAAAACTCATAATGTCCATAACGGGATCTAAATGTCGTCTTGGACACATCCTCACTCCGAATCCTCAACTGATGATAACCAGATCACAAATCAATCTTAGAAAAGATTGATGCTCTTGCAACTGGTCAAACAAATCATCAATACGAGGTAAGGGATACATGTTCTTCACTGTCACTTGGTTTAGCTTCCTGTAATCGATGCATAACCTAAGTGATCCTCCTTCTTCTTTACAAATAAGACAGGTGCGCCCCAAGGAGAAACACTAGGGCGAATAAATCCCTTATCTAGCAACTCTTGCAACTGCTTCCTAACTCGGCTAACTTCGCAGGTGCCATCCGATATGGGCCTTCGAGATAGGAGAGGTGCCCAGAAGCAACTCTATGGTGAACTCTATCTCTCTATCCGGTGGCAATCCAGACAAATCATCGGGAAAGACGTCTGGAAAATCGTGCACTACCTCGATCTCTGCAAGAGTAGTGTCTCACCAGCCTCAGGTACTAACACTACGCTGGCAAGAAAGCGTCACAACCCTTGTTTACCATGCGCATCGCCTTCATGGCAGAGATGACTAACTTTCCCGCCAAGTTCCTTGGAAAGGGATGAGAGAACTCGTCCTCACCAGGAATGCGGAAAACAATCCTCTTCCCACGACAATCTACTAATGCATAGTGCTCCTCTAGCCAATCCAGACCATGAATAGCATCAAAGTCCTTCATCTTTAGCAAGAAGAAACACCCATCTAGGAATCTATCCTCAATGCACACAGGTAACGACGGAATGCACTTCCTGTTCGATACCGTACCCGCAGGGGTGTGCACAGACAAAGGGACCTCTAACTCCTCAGACTCTACGCCTGACTCTAGGGCTAACTGCCTAGCGAACTGCTCGGAAATGAACGAGTGAGTAGCACCCGTATCAAACAAAACCCGAGCGTGCACACCGAAAAGTAAAACTGTACCTTCGGTGACATGCTCCGCCTGCTCGGCGTCCTCACGAGCTAACGCAAACACTCGAGCTGGGGCTCGAGGCCTTCTTGGTCGTCCTGTAGCTGGCGCGGCTGCCGCTACTGCTGGTACTGGCGCTCCTCGCTGAGCTTCCTGCTGAAGCCTCGGGCAATCCTTGATCTTGTGGTCGCTGCTCCCACACTTTAGGCATCTACCCGCTATTAACCAACACTCCGAACCTCCATGGGTCTTCCCACAATGGGGACACTCCTTCTTCGCACCGGGGGAACGTACAGAGGGTACCTGATAGTTGCTGACTGCCATTTGTTTCTGCGGTGTCTGGTACACCGTTTTCCTCTTATCTTGCCGCTGGAAAGTCGCTGCCGGCCTCTTCTGCGAAGCCTTCTTCTCCTCCAGATACTGCTCCATTTCTCCCTCCTGTCTGCAGGCTGCGCTGAGGGCCTCGTCTAGCGTGCGGTGGTCGAACGCCATGAGCCTTGTCCTCAGTGATGGTTTGAGACCCATCACAAACTTCTTAGTCTTCCTGCGCTCATCCTCTACTATATGCGGTGCATATTTAGAAAGTTCAGAAAACCTTGCCTCGTATTCCAGGACGGTCATTGATCCTTGCGTCAGGGAAATGAATTCTTGCTCCATCTTGTCCTGGACGTGCTCTGGGACGAACTTGGCTCGGAAGAGCCTCACGAACGCGTCCCACGCCACATCTACTGCTCCGTCCTCGAAGCGCGTACGCAGTAGGGAGGACCACCATACATCAGCTCTCTCCTGCAATACACCTTCATAAGCACTAACCAATAATTTCTAACTTGACAAACAACATGCAAGCATAACCCAAAACATACCTGTAGCATGTAGGTGGCTAAGGTCACCTTGTCCTCGTCAGGACACCTGATAGCTCGGAAGATTTTCTCGACCTCCCTCATCCAGCTTTCTGCTAAAGCGGATCACTCTCCCCCTTAAAAGAGGGTGGGGTCATCCTCTTGAATCGCTCCATGATGGAAGGTCCACCATGGTCCTGAGCTGGGGCCTGAGCCTGCTACATTAAACAACAAGCAATATACAATAAACACAATATTATACAATTCAAATAGCAGACTACTTAGTTGTTTTATCATTTTACCTGGGCCTCCAACTGGGCCTGGAGTGCTGCCTGAGTGTGTGCCTGGGTCTGCATGGCTTGCACCAGACCTTGCATGAATACTCCATAGTCCAGAGGCGGCGGTGGGGGAAGCACAGGACCCTGTGGGGCCGGGGCCTGCTGCTCCGCCCGCTCCTCACGCCTCTGCTCGTCGTCACGAGCTGGCGCACCTCCACGTCGTCCACGGGAAGCCATGGCTGTAATAAAATTTCAGCCACCAATTAGAGCTAGGTTACTAAGTTTTCTAACCATTTTCTTATCTATTTTTCACTTCTTATTAGTGTTTTCTACACATGTGGACATACTTAGCATGCAATGGGGATGATGACTTAGTTATATTCATGTGTAATCTCAACCGATCGCTCTGATACCAATCTCTGTGACGGCCCTCATTATACCGGTACGGTTATACAACCCACGTCGGTATAGCGAGTGCTGCCAGCCACAGTGGGACATTTACCCAACGATACAAACAGCTGAGATACACGCGAATATATATAACAGAGTAGCGGAAGTAAAAGAGAACCATCTCCATTCATTCATCATCCACATTAAACATACATGCAGTTTACAATTTGCAAAAAGGAACTAAAGTTCACATGATTTAATTTGCTGAAATAGAGATACAAAATGTCCACATATTACATTCTTTTAATGATAATTCTAATACAATGTTCAAGTACATACTATGAAGTACACAATCACAAAGAACTCAAAAACTGGCTAGTCTCCACGCTCGGAGTCCGTCTCTGCTGCCTCCTCCGAGGGTACTGTGTCACCAACTATACCTGTACGCCGAAGCAAGGAGTGAGTCCAGGGACTCAGCAAGTAACACTATGCATGATATACACGTACAAGTCCCAGTGGTTTCTACACGCACATTACAATTTGCAACACATAGCATGCTAGTCCATTTAAGTTTTCAACCTATCATGAAGGTTCTACAATTTTACACATAACGCATGCTTTCAGATTTCAAAAAAAATAACATTCACCTATCACATGGTCTCTATTCAATTCACTCATGAGACTTTAATCAAAACGTGAGAGCTATTGACATGAACAATTTACATACATGAACGGGGAACATAATTAGCATGGATTCCACATGTTCTTAAGTACATACATAACTTTTTATCATGCTTTAGGTTGCTGGTTTAACATGGTCCAATGACTATAAACCTACACATGAAAGCTACAATGTTGCTTAAACATAACACATGAACAATCCATCATGCCATTTTGCTCACATACTCATTTGTTGTTCCTAACATGGATTCTAAACACTTTTGCACACATAAACATGAGAATAATAAATGCATTTTCTGAATTCACTTGGTTTCAGATTTAGTTTCACATGGTTTCTATAACACATTTACATATCTAAGATTTCACATTTTTCTTTACACTAGTTTCCTCTTTCACATGGTTCACTTTACACATACACATTCACATATCACTTACACATTTACACATGGTCACATACACTTTACACATTACACTTTACACATATTTTAGGTGCCGTGACACATAGTCCAAACCACAAAGAAGGACACAAACACATCACATCACATAGACGCCATCTAGGCAATACAATGGCGACTCTTGGACTGCGCAGACCGGGAGAACAAGTCTCCACCCTAACCAGTGGTACTTGTCCACCTCCAGGATTTCCCCCTAATGCCCTTAGGGTCGCTTAACACAATGAACTTTCTCAGGGGGACTTTTCCCTGATACGGCTCCACTGCCTTCTCGGAAGCAGTATCACATTGGCACAGTTTACACTTTTACACATTTACCGTTTTACACATGGTTTTACACTTGACACTCTTTATCTCATTCACTTTCTCACTCACATTAATATCTCTGCTTTTCCTAACATGATACTACTAATTTCAAGGTTTAACACACAGTAAACACATTAATCATGCTGGGTTTAAACAAAATCTAATCACATTTCGATCATATGCACGAATTATCACATTTCACATGAAAACACATAACTTTTTATTTACTGTTCCAATTGACCTGAAATTTTAACCACATGCTGTTTTCGGGTTCCAAAACATACCCTCAATTTTTCAGATTTTGCTGAGCTAAATAGGATTTACAGAAAATCAACACCTAATTAGCATATTATTCACAACTTAAGCTAACATGGGTCTAACACATTTTGAAATTTATCCACTTACTGTTTTGCACAGAGACCACTAATGTATGATTTTAGAATACAACATCATCCTAATTCATACATCTATAAATCCGTTACCACAAACCATTTTTACATGCTTTCATTTTACCGAACCGAACTTATTAGCAATTCCACAAGTATGCATGAATTACCAAAATTCAGAACATACATACATGTCCCACAATTCTTCATGAATAGACTGAAAACAAGACATTCAACTAATCCTAATCATGGAACATTGATTTGTAAAAATTATCTACAAGTTATGCTCACAATTTTACAAGATGTCATTACCCCACATTCACCATCACACTACATTCATCCACAACCACAATGCACAATATACATAGAGTATAAGGTGTACAATATATCCTTATCGCATAAAACATACCGAAATTAATATACAAGAGGGACAGAACAGCTCACTGTTCTGTTCAGAAGAACTAGATGGCGGTCTCTGGCCGCTGACTCAGAGTTAGCGGCATGGTCGATGGACGCCAATGATGAACTGGGCGTCCAGGGACCTTGCCGTCTACTCAGGTCTGTGCACCCGAGCTCTAAATCTTAGGTGAATTGGAGGGTCTAGGACTCGAGGAAAATTCCATAAAAATGTCAAAAACCACCTAGACTCATACGGGGACACCATAGATAGGTCACTTGCCTCTCTAAAATTCCTCCAAGAGATTTATGGCTCGAAGAAGACCTCCTTGGGCAGTTCCAAGAAGTTGCAGAAGTGCCTCCAAGATCGCCTTCCTCCGGGCTCCTGGGTGATCTCCACGCCGAGGGGATGATGTGGAATCCTTCCCCTTTGCTTCAGCTTCCTCCTTGATGCAGAAGATCTCCAAATCCAGCTCTCAAGGGATCGGATTTGAGGGTTCTAAAATGGGGTTTTCTCACAGAATGCTCTAGGGTTTTCCTCTCTTCTTCTCTCCTCTTGCAAGGGTGAAATGAGAAGTGGGAGAGGCCAAATCCGGGTTCAGACCTAATGAGAGCCCCTCACCCACTCACCATACTGATTTGACAAGCTGAGAGCCGTTGGGGGACATCCCCCCAATGGTTGCCATGCCTTGCTTCAGAAGTTTGCAGCTCTGCTGCGCATGCAGGCCAGAGAAGTTGACGTCCAGATCGCTGGACGCCGGAATTAGGGTTGGCGTCCAGGGCTGGACGCTAACACCACCTCAACGGCCAGGGGATTGACGCCAATAGGGCCTTCGGCCAGAACCCTAATTTATGCAGAAACCATGCATACCAAGCTTTTATACATGCAATATGTACGTGGTATTATATTTATACTATCACCATGCAATACATACATTATTTATGCTTAATATAAACACATGCATACATAATTATACTAATTAATGCATACGTAAATATGTACATACATACACAAGCACAACCATGCACACTCAAATACAAATAAATGTGACGGAAATTCGAGGGTCTTGCAAAGATCTTCTCTTCTGCTCAATCCCTATCTGAAGAAGAATGGGCACACTCAAATAAGGTCCTCTACAACAAGTTTCTCTCTACCAGATCTGAAGTGTTTCCTCCCAGAGATCACTCTCTCACCTTGTCAGAATGGTTTCTGCTCCACCATAACAACTCCTGGGCTCCCTTCATCTAGAAAGAGATCAAGATGATCAGGCAATTCAACATGTTTAATGATTATAGGTATCTTCATCGTTTACCTGAAGTCCAACTCAGTCAGTTCAGGCAAGCCATCAGAAATCTTGGACCTGAGCTTGGCACTGCAGCAATTCAAGTAGACTTTGCTACTCTTCAGCTGCCAGAGGCTACATATCTTCCTCCTCTTCACTCTTTGCTCATGGATATTCCATTAGGCTCAGTTATTTTGATTATTTTGCGCAAGTGATGGGCAAAATCAAAGTTCAGAAGGGCAGTGTGGTAGCTTTCCCCAGATTTATCTTTAGGGAGTACCACCTAGGCCACATCCATGCTGAGATTCTAGCCCCTGCCTTGTCAGAATGTGAAAGACTGACACCTGCAGGGTGGTCCAAGTTCTATCCCCTATCTGCTCAGCAATTGTCGGATACAAATGTAACCTTAGCCAGGGAAGGCCACCCTCCAATCTCAGCTGCAACCTTTTTGGATATGAATTCCCTCCACCTTGTAAATGCTCCTCTTCAAATTTGGGTGGAAAGGTACAAAGTCTATGTCGCCATGCGCTAGGAATTGAAGCATAGGCAGATATTCTATCCTGTTTCCCTTAATCAGTTTCTTGCATATGCTAGCTTTGGAAAAGTCTCCTTCTACAAGCACTCCTTGGACAGAGATCCGTACATTGATTTCCTTGAAGCTCAGTTGGTCCTTCACCTCAAAAGAATGGCTCCCTCTATGGGACCAAATTATTCTGTTGATCCTGGACCCTTCAAGACTTATTTTGAGAGGCAGGAAGAGCAGGCCTGGGAAGTTATTTCTCATTTTGCCTCACTCTTATCTCCTACTTATTACTTACATGTACCTCCTCAGAATGAATAAACTACATTTGCTTGTCTCTGCTTATCTTTTCTCTTCATTCTTTGTCTCAAATTATCTTTTTTGCTTAATGACAAAAAGGGGGAGAAAAATACTTAGCATATCTTAAATACATTTCGCAGATATTCAGATTTTTTATTTATTCATACTTATTGTTAAGGGGAGAAAAATACTTAGCATATCTGAAATACATTCTGCAAATATTCAGATTCTTTATTTATGCTTATTGTTAAGTTTTGTCATCACCAAAAAGGGGGAGATTGATGCTTAGTCTGTCCCCATGTAATTTTAATTAATTACATATTTATTTTGGTGATTAACAAAATCAAACAAAAATTCTAACACATTCTTCATAAGTCTTAAGTACAGGAAATACACCAAGGTCAAATAAGCCAATATTGGTAAGTATTACCTTTTTGAAGCTTTTATCTTGTCAAAATCATATTTCTCTAATTCCACATCGACTTCTGTTAAAAGTCACAACGACTTCCTTTAGTGCTATAACGATTTGAATTCATAACGATTTCTTAAGTGTCTGAACGACTTCTTTACTGTGACATCGCTTGATTACAAACAAATCGTTCTCACAACGATTCTATAAGTCATCGTAACGATTTCTTTAGAACTCGTAACAACTTGCCCGTCGCAACGATTTCTTATGTTATCATAACGATTTCTTTAGAATTTGCAACGACTTGCTCGCCATAACGATTTCTTAAGTTATCATAATGATTTCTTTAGAATTCTCAACGACTTGCTTGCCGTAACAATTTCGTAAGTTATCATAACGATTTATTTAGAATTCGCAACGACTTGCTTGCCGTAACAATTTCTTAAGTTATCATAACGATTTCTTTAGAATTCGCAACGACTTGCTCGCCGTAATGATTTCTTAAGTTATCATAACGATTTCTTTAGAATTCGCAACGACTTGCTCACCATAATGATTTCGTAAGTTATCATAACGATTTCTTTAGAATTCGCAACGACTTGCTCGCCGTAGCGATTTCTTAAGTTATCACAACGGTTTCTTTAGAACTCATAACGACTTGCTTTACGCAAAGATTTCTTTAGAACTCATAACAACTTGCTTTGCGCAACGATTTCCTTAGAACTCATAACGACTTGCTTTGCACAACGATTTCTTTAGAGCTCCTAACGACTTGCTTTGCGCAACGATTTCTTTAGAACTCATAACGACTTGCTTTGTGCAATGATTTCTTTAGAACTCATAATGACTTGCTTTGTGCAACGATTTCTTTAGAACTCATAACGACTTGCTTTGTGCAACGATTTCTTTAGAACTCATAACGACTTGCTTCTTGCAAAGATTTCTTTAAAGCTCATAACGACTTGTTAAGTCTTCATAATGATTTCTTTGTTGAACACATAAACTTGCTTTCTATAACGATTTGCTCTCTATAATGACTTGTTGATATTCATAACGATTTCATAAGTCATGTAGACAACGACTTTATGGTTTATATCAACTTGACATTTAAGCGTTGAATAGTCAAAGTCTTCTCTTATCTATCTGACTGTTGTGCATTGAATGAAGACAGAACGTATCTCTGCATGCATGCAGATGATACCCTTTTCTTATTGTGCGTATTCTGTCAACATCTTTTAGAACAAGCTATTCGACATTGCTATTTTGGTGAATACTCACGTCAACATTTTCTGACAACAAGAGACAGCCTAGCTCTCTACTGTTCTAGCATTTAATGTGTGCAGGGTCCTAAAGACATTCTGTCATACAACGTTGGACCATATAAACGCCAGAAGACCCTATCTCTTTGCGTGCTCAAATGGATAAAAGATTATTGAAGCTTCCAAATGTCAAACAGTCTAACGTCTATCAATTTAAGAGACAACGGTTACTTCAATGGCTGTATTTCAAAAGGAGATATAAATACAAGACAGAAGAGAAGAATGCATGTACCTTGAGTAGTGATCAAGCATCTCGTATTTTTCAAGCATTCAAATTCTTCTGCAAGAAGTCTAGAGCCAAGAATCTCATTCCTCATCATCCTTAGCTCTTCGCTCTCTGTGCTGTAATAGAATTTCTAAGAGAGCCTGTGTAGTTCTGAGAGTGTGCCTTGTTTTAGATCTCTTGCTTTCAATGCTTGTTGCTTCAGATCTTGGCTTGTAAAAGCTTGATCTAGGGGCCTGAATTCATTCTATTTTATTTGTGCTGTTTCCATTCGGTTGTGAAGGAAGACCTGGTGGAATCCAGGGTGCTGTTTCCCTTCGGTTGTGAAGGAAGACCTGGTAAGGTATCCAGGGTGTGGTTATTCCCTTCTGGTGTGAAGGAAGACCAGCTGTGCTGGGTGTTGTAGTGTCCATAGGGGGACTGTACCCTAGTTAGTGAAAACCTGAGTTGTTGCTCAGGGACTGGACGTAGGACTCCTAAGGAAAGGAGGTCCGAACCAGGATAATTCCTTGCGTTGTGTGATTGATTCTTTGTGAGTTTGTTGTTCATACTAACCGTTACTAACCAACATCGAAGTTTGTCTTTGTGTATACTTTTACGTACAGGTGTCACCTAAATAATTTTTTAAGACCCATTCACCCCCCCTCTGGGCTAGTCAACTGAGCAACATGAAATGATCAAGTGAGGTAGTTTAGCTTAAGATGAGACGTTGGTAAGTAGAGGAGCAGTGACCAAGATGGCCCATAAGTGTAATTTGTGATTAAGAGTAATTGCAGCAAAGAGATTAAGGGTAGTGTTGATATGAATGATGAGAATAATAAAAAAAAATTTGATATAGAAACCCATGTAAGTGTGTGTAGAGGTGACCGGTTGGTTTAAGAGAGAAAGATGTTTGTTTAATAAAAGGTAGTGGATAAAGATTTCGCAGAAAGATTTGTATAAGGTTGCAGTATTAAAGATAAGTATAGTGGTGCCAGCATTTGTGTATAGATTGTGGAAGCAAAGAAGGGAAATTGGTGTCAGAGGCAGATTGAAGTTAAAGTTAAATAATTAAAGTAAGTTGAAGTTATGTAAGTTAGAATGGACAAGGTTAAGTCCATTGAGAAGTAATAAAAAATAGCAAAGTGGATTATGAATGGATATTTGTGAATAAGCTGTAATAGTGAAAATGTTTATGATTGGCAGTAAATTAGTAATGTGGAATAAAAGAATCAAGTAGAATAAATCATTATGTTTAAAAATAATAATTTCATTTTATAGTTATGGTGGAGAGTAAGAAGGATGGTAGCATAAATAGCACCTGAAGATTAGTCAACTAGTAAACTAGTTAAGAGGAATATTTTGCAGAAATTGTGTTATACTATTGATAGTAAAGATAAAGTTTAGTATTAATGATCAGGTGGAGAAAAAGAATGTGATAGATTATAGAATAGTGATAATTAAATGATTCAGGAAATGTGCAATAATAATTTGTGTAATGATATGCGGTTAGGTGATTTGAATGAATAAATGAATTTTGTTATAAGAATATTTCCAAGGTTTGAAGTAAAGTTATAATAAATCAGTTAAGGAATAGCGAGCAGATTACGGTATTGTAAAAGAGGAACAGAAAAAGGGAAGAGCAGTATAATCAGTTTAATGATAATTTTTTTTTGAGATTTGATGTTATATAATTGAACAAGGCCTGAATAAAGGTAAAAGTAAATCTTCGGGTATGTGTAGCAATGAGAATGGAGGATGTGAAAAGATATCAATTGGGTTTGTTAAATCAATTATAGAATATTGTTTAAAGTAAAGAATATATATAAAGGGAAAGTATATCAATATTGATATATGCCAAGATTCAGAATTCAGTGTGAAGCAGATATAGCAGAAGATAAAATATGAGTGGAGACAATTAGTGGTGTTGATACATGATAAGAGAAATGTAAAGATAAGTTATTAATGGATTAAGGGAATCCAGAATTTATGAAATATTTGATAAAAGGTTTAGAATGATCAGAGTAGCACAGCGGAAGAGTGGAAAATTTAATATTCATAGGTTATCTGAAGTTTAAGTAATTAAAAGAGAATTTAAAGATTCATGTGCAATTGAGCCAAGTGATGGTTAGTGGTGATAAGTAAATAGTAGAATAACATCAGGAAATTTGAAAATGTAAACAATGAAAAGTGGAAGGATTTAAGCAAGAAAATGGCCCAGAAAGAAATGTTGTAAACACGACTAGGAAAAGGTGGGAATAGGTTGAGTCTAAGGAGATAAAGCGCCATTAGCCAGATAGAATTGCTCAAAAAATGTGAAAGTAGGTTCAGTCCAAGGAGATAAAGCCCTAATAGCAGGATAGAATCGCCTATGGTTGAAAGGTAAGGAATGGCACAATAGATTCAGAGAATAAAGTAGTTGTAAAATAAATTAAAAAGAAAGGGAAGGTAAAGCAAGTAGGAAGATGAATAGATGGTTTAAAAGGGAGATGCAGAAAAAGCTCTGTATATGGCTTTGTTTCTTTTTAGGTAATAGTGTGGTTTATTATCGCTCGTTTTGAATGTCGAGGACGACATTCCTTTTTAGGTGATAGTAATGTAACGTAGCGCATTTTTTGGATCTTCGTGGATTGTTGATTAATGGTAGTTTGGATCTGCGTTATTTGGTTTTGGTATGGTGCTCATGGCCAATATGAGGTCATTGGGCCTTGGTTGTGGTTTCCGCGAGTTGTGTGGGGCTTAGTGGGCCGGCAGGTTAGGCCCGTAGTGCCCGTTGGTTCACTGGATGTGAATACGACAAAGGTGTAGGTCACGTTCTGAACGCGACGGTAGTAGGGGTCCCGTTCTGAACGTGACGGCAGTAGGGGTTGCATTCTGGTTGCCGCTGCTTTGGGTCGACGTCTGCATGCACATCGCGTGTCGCACATGGAGTGGGGTTTGTAGACGTCGGGAATGGGAAGGCGATGCCCTAGTCCATCGCGACAAGGTCACGACGGGGAGGTACGTCGCGATCCCAACTGTTGTGTGATTTTTAAGAAGGTTCTCCGAACAGAGCTTTCACAAGCTCTGCTCGACCAGGGAAGGAGCTGCTACGGCTCTGTTGGGTGATTTGGCGTTTCGGCGGAGTTCTCGTTGCGCTCTCGACACGAAGACGTCGCGAGGAGTGGGGGAAACGCCGCGCCATGCATGTATTGTGCGTTCTTCGTGAAGGTAGGGATTTCTACCTTGATTTGATACGTCGATTGTATATTGGTTTGTTTATCGCTTTAAAAACAGTAGATACCATGCTTATGAGGTGAAATGAACATGAATACCGGGTTGAAATCATGTTTAGGGTGGTTTGTATGGAAAATCCAAAGATGGTTCCCAGATTAGGGTTTTCGCCTGAGAAGGCGACGGACCCTGCTATCGCGACCAGGTCGCGACAGGCCGACCCATCGCGACAAGGTTTCCTATCGCGACATGTCGGGGTGGCGCGATCTCATGGCGCCATTGAACCCTGCCGCATTAGTGTTTTTGATCGCGGTCTGTCGGGGTGTCACGATCTGATTGCGACTGAACCCCATGTCACGACCACAGCCGAGTGTGCTTGTGGTGTTTGCTTTAGCGGTACGATTATCTGATTATCGTTTAATTATTGTGCATAGCCATGCTAATGATGCATTGGCACTTGTAGCGCTCAGTGAGCGTGGTTAGCGTGTCATTTGTGTGTGGTTTACGTGATAAGGGTGGTGCTCACGAAGTGAGCATGCTTTTACGTGACGTTTACACGGTTTAATTGCCATGCATGAGTATGCATGGCTAGTGGTTCGACATGATGATTATTGTAATGTAATTTGTATAGTTAGTATTAGGAGACGGGGCAATGAAGGTCGGATATGAACCTGGCCCTATAAGTATTAAGTAGTGTGTGTTGCCATGGAGGTCACAGAATGACCAATGACAGGCAAGGTTGTATTGTAGTGTTATGATATAGGTGTGTACTAGTGTGAGATGGTTTGGTGGTCACGTGATGACCAATGATAGGCCAGTTTGTGATTGATTATCGTGGTTTACATGTGTGTTGGTGTGGAATAGCTTGTTGGTCACAGAGTGACCGGAGTCAAGCTATTCCTGACTTTTGTACCATGGTTTGTAATAAAGAATATATAAGTATATATCACGGTTTGTGCATTGCCGAGTGTGGTGGTCCGGCGCCTATTCTAGAATGCCTCTTCAGTTGGGTGCCCCAAGTTTTGTGTGAGCCAGGCACCTGTGTGTGCTCTGGGCTTGTCCCGGTATAGTGGTACCGTCGAGGTCTTGCCGTCTTCCTGGACACCCTCACTCTCGAGGAGAGTTGTCGTTCGGCTGAGGGAAAGATGGCAGTGGGACAGTGACTTGTGTGAGTTTGTGTTTAGTCACTTGTAGCGTGCTCGTAGCTGGGGGTTACGGACACCAGTAGACGTACTGGGCCCCAGCTAGTCTTGTTACCAGTGCCTCACTTTAGGGAGCTCAGGCCAGAGTCTCTAAAGGTGCCAGGCATGGGTCTGCAGGGTGTGTGACCTGTAAGTTGTGGTGGTTGTTTGGTCTCCACAGTTCTTTGGCTTTACTTGTGTTGTGGAGTGGCAGTTGGACCTTACGTCTGTGACTGCGAGACTAAGAGGTAGTTCTTGTGTTGTGTTGTCTGGGTTGGATACTGGCGTCATGAACCAGTAGTCTGTCCTGTGTGGTGGTGGCCTACTTTCTGGCTATTGCTTTGCTACTGGTTGTAGCATATGTTTGTTGTGGTTTTACCTGTCAAGGTGTGTCATGATGTTGGCACAGTTGTCGTTGTAGTTAGTGAGCGGAGACTCACTGGTTGTGGTTTGACTGGTTGTCGTGTGCCCAGGTGTTGGCACACTTGTGTTTGTGTTTCAGTGGTGGTACCTCGTGGTGGTAGGTACCTATACGTTTTGTGGGTACTGGTTTCTCATGGTACGCTGAGTGCTAGCCTTTTCAAGTGGTGAAGTGGAGGTCGTGTGGTGAGACCTTCCACTTGTTGTGTTTTACCCTTCCTTGGGTAAGCTTCCGAATAAGGTTTAGTGCGCGATGGATTGGCATTGTGGTAGCCAGTCCTGTTACTTAAGTGTGGCATTCGATATATCGTGGTTTGAGGGTATAAAGGATTAGCTCTTGGTTAGCAGTCCTGTTGCCCATGTGATTGGAGGCTTGCCAATGAAGCTAGTAGCTTAGGCAATGCTTGCCTGTGTGGCTTACAGCTTAAGCGACTAGTTGTTGAGGTGGTGTGCCTGTGAGTCTTGTGGCCTAGGCTTAAGTTATTGAGCAGACTAGTAGCGTGATGCTAATTCTTCTATCTCTTCTTCTTTTCATGATTTGTGTTAATTGATATAATTATGCTTTACTGTGAGTATGATATGGTTTGGTTACTGGTGTTTCCAGTGAGACCGGTTGGGGTTTAGGTCCTTTCGCGTTGTGTGTAGTTTTGGGTGGTCCCCTACTGAGCCAGTGACTTGTTGAGGCTCACTCCCTTACATTACTTTTCAGGGTTTACCGTTGGTGTGGCTTGCGGAGGTGTCGTGACAGACTTGTACCACCAGCAGTAGTGTTAGTACAGTTGTATGAGCTTGTGCTCCCTCGGGGTATGCCCCAGGTACTTGTACTCTTTTTAATTTGGACATGTAATAATATAGTGGGACAGTTGTAAATTATTATATGCAGATATGAGCACTTGTACTTTCTTGTGTCACTTACTGTTGTGGTTGTCTTTTATATTCTTCCTAGACACGTGTGTGAGATATCCCTTGCGAGACTTCGGTCCGTTCGCGGGAGACGGATCTGGATATGGACCCTTATTGGGTATAGATATCCAGGGCTGTTACATGATACCTTTCGCTGTTCTACATGGTCTATGTATTGCCTAGGGTAGGTCGACACTTGAAGCGTCGTGTCCCTGCATAGTCTCAACTCTAATACCCGTTCGACATCATTTGAATCCAACTGTATTCTTCTTCCTCGTCTGTCCTAAAAACCCCCATTCCGCACCTGCAACTCTTCTCTTCCATATCACAATCTTCTGTCATGGCACCCAAAATGCAAGCCCGTCGGGGAGGCAAGCGCAAGGAGTCAGAACCAGTTTCTTCATAACGATGCACAAAGGCCAGAAATGATCAAGGGAAGAGCACAGAATCTCTGGAGAAAAAGCCTTTTGTTCCTTCTTTTTCGAGCCGACGTTTTTCACATCCTCGTTCGGCCAAGGAGAAGACCTTCTCCAAGGGAAAAAATAAGATGGAATATGTGGACCTGAGCAGTTCTGGTGAAGAAGATAGCGTGCAAGCATCTTTGGCCGAGCACCCCATAGATTCCCACGAAGAAAACCCTAATGTCCAGGGTTCAGTTCACTCCTCTGATGATCAGGGATCTAAAGGTCAAGGAAGTTCACAATTGAAAGGTCCTGGTGCCAGCACTTCAGTTGATTCAGATGATTTTGAAGAGGAAAATACTCAAGAGGTTAGAGATGAGGATGAAAAAGAGCCAAAAATAGCAGTTAGCACATATTCGAAAGTACAAAGTTCTGATCACCCTTCTGAGTCAAATATTGGGGGAACTGAATCCGATAATGAAACCATCCAGGCACAGGAGTCAGTTCATCTCACAGCTGAGAATAAACAAATCTTGCATCCAAGAACAGTGGACATTCTTGATGAAGGTATGAATATTGTCTTTCCTGAGTTGCTAGAAATGATAGAATTCCATGGATGGACAAGTTTTATCAGTGAGCATAGGATTTTCTATCCTATTCAAGTTCAGGAGTTTTACAAAAACTTGGTGAGCAAAGAACATTCTCTAGAGTCTAAAGTGAGAGGGATACCAATTGTACTCACCACAGACTCTATGAATCAAACTCTGAACATTCCCAATGAAGGTCACAATCCTCAAGGGTACACATTCTGTGTTCATGAAGCATATACCCTTATGACAGGACTAGAACATGATAAAGAGAATATAGTCCAAACTAGGGTATCAAGTCTGAATGCGAACAAATTCCCTCCAATGAACAGAGTTTTACACCACATATGCACTACCATTCTGACCCCTCAAGGAGGAGGAAGGCATAGAATCACTAGTCTTCAAAGGTTTCTATGTATTGATTGATAAGAAGAGAGAAGGTAAATATGTCTACTATTTTCTGTCAAATGCTTCATGAATCAACAAGACCTGAACTGAGAAAAAGCTTGCCTTATGCTGCACATCTGTCAAGTATTTTTCAGAAGGCCAATGTTCCACTAGACAACACAAAGACCGTGAAAATTCCCAAGTACAACATATATTGTCTGGCTCATATTGTCAAGTTAATGAAACTCAACTTGGAAAGACCTCAGTTGCTGTGAGAACCAGTTTCTTCTCAAGGTCATGAGAATGAGAACATTGCTGTGGAACAGCCACAACAAGATGAGCATGAGCAGATGGCTGAAGACAATCCTACACCCTCTTATGCTGCTAGACCCTTCTCTCCATTTCGTAGATTTGATGATCTGTGTGTGGATCTTCCACAGCACTCTCTTGTTCCTCACACTCATCCGGAGACATTTACTTCTGAGTAGGCTCATCCTTCATCTTCAGTAGCTAAAGTTGTTGTACCACCACAGCTTTTACAGTTCCTTCAAGATTAGTTTGCTTCTCTACATGATTCTGTTGGCCAGCTAAATGCCAAAGTTGAAGAACAGTCTCTGAGATTTGAGAGCCGATTAGAAGAAATTGAAAAGTTGCTCAGTGAAAACATAGATTGGCAGGATCAATCAGCTAAATTAGTAGCCTTAAGATCTAATAAGCTCATTGAAAAAATTGGAGAAGTGTTCAACAATGCAGCTTTTACTTAGGCACAGATTTTTGACAAGCCACAGGCAGTCGAAGAAGCAATGCATAAAGGATCAAAAACACTAGCTGAACTTCCAGCTCTGAAAACCTCTTATGCTCAAATGAGTGGAAATATGAACATTCTGAAAGAGTATCATACAGAGATGTCTCATCATATCAAATCCATAAGACATGAGTTTAACAAAGTTTGGAAGGTACATGATGATTCTGAAACAGCTGAGAGCACTCATGCAACTTTCTCCACTGCTGCCCCACTGATGCCTCATGGGGTAGTTCTAATTCCAGCTATTTTCTATGCCAAGCTAGAAGAAATGCAGAGCTTTCTAAACACAAGGCTGAATGCTATTCAAATCTATCTTTGGGAGAATTATGATGATCTGGAAGCTAGACTGGCATGGATTGAGAGCATAATCTTTCTGCAGTTACCTCCACCACCTCCTTCCCCTAAGTGATTTTACTGTTTTGATTATGTCAAAGGGGGAGACAGTTCATAGATAGTTTTTGCTTTGCTTTTGACTTTGATGTAAACACTTTTATTAAGCAATGGTAATTAATGAAATAAAATCATCTGTGTGAATTGTTCTTGTATGGAATTCTGTGGGTTGCTTGTGTTTGTGTGGTGACTTGGTTGCATAAAACATGAAGTTCAGTTACAGTCAAGTCTCAATTAAAACTTCTATGAAATACTGTTGTCATCATCAAAAAGGGGCAGATTGTTGTGTCCCTAGTTTTGATGATGTCATAAGTCACGCAAAAGTGTCATAAATATATATATGAATTCTTCTAACACAAGTTTTCACATGACAGGAAAAATTCACAAAGTCAAATGATCTCATGAGAGTTGACACTAATTGCTTAATAGGTCGACACACGTCTCAGTGAGTAAGTTACTGGAGTTCTGTGAAGCACTTGATTCGACACTACCCAAAGAATAGGTTGACACTGGATAGTCTTCCAATAGGACAGAAGTCTAAAGTATCACATAAAGTCGACTCTAGTTGAAGAACAGGTCGACACTAGTTGGTTTTCTGTTAGCGCTTAGAGAAAAGAAATGCATGAGGTCGACTCCAGATGAGGATCAGGTCGACTCCACCATTCTATGAGGTCGACTCCAGATGATGGTCAGGTTGACTCTAACATTATGTAAGGTCGACACTAAGATACTACAAGGTCAACTCTATACTCATGGATGACCAGTCACAACAGTAGTCAATTAGATGAGGTCGACTCATAAAGGCATGGAGTTGACTTTACTGAAGTATCTTCACTAGTCTAAGTCAAGTTCCTTGTGTGCGTCGACACTATGCTCAAAGTGTGTCAACTCTCTAACCCTTTGTATTGCAGTGATGAAAAGAATCTGCTGGCACATTAGTTCCCGACATGTGACCCAAGGCCCAATGATTAGGACTTCGGGTACACCTTACAAGGTTCTGGAAGATACCCTTTTTGGTGGAAAAAGTACCTCCCAACGAATTGGGATTCTGTTGGGGCCCACCTAAAAGATTCTGTGATGCTGATCAAAAAGGGACACATCAGCCTCTTCATAAAATAACACACATAGAAAAAGTGCAGAGCATCTAAGAGCTAAAAAGTGTAGAAAGAGCAGAGAGCTTGAGATCAAAAAGAAGAGTAGGCTTCGGAGTGGTCAACTAATCAAGAAGAAAGGATGTTGGACCTCTTCTTCCACACGTCTGAAGACCTGTTGATGATCAATTGAAGCAGAGCATCAGAATTCAACATAGTTCAGATACAATTGATCCTTAAGATGTGTCCAGAAGAAGAATCTGATGAGCTTAAGCCTGGAGAAGATGTAATTGGGAGTTCAAAGAGAAATATGATCAGATCTCTACTCTAGTGAACCTGCACGCAGAGTGTTTGCAAAACTTCTGCATTCTTTCAAAAAAAATTTCTTGTTTAGTTTTTCTCATTTCTTCTAAACATCATTAGTTTGGTTGTCTGCTCCAGTTGGAGTAGATGGACTGATCCTACATTTTATGTGTAAGGATTGAGAGATTGATACAATCTTGAGGCTGTGAATCAACGGGCTATATGAAGCTGCGAATCAGTAGTTGTGTGGTTTTTCACACGGTTGGGTTGTTGACAGAAGCCTCACTTAGTTTAGTGAGGGTCGATGTAGGTCTCCACACTGGAGCCGAACCACCTTAAAAATTCTGCTTGCATTGTGTGGTGTGTGGTACATTGGCTCTATCGCTTAGTCTGGTTTGATATAACAAGTTCTCTCATATCCGAAGATCTGTTTTGGGCTTTTAATTTTTAATTAGTCAATATCTATTCACCCCCTCCCTCTAGATATTCATTCCATACCCAACACTATTGGCTATTGACTGATTGTCTAAAGATAATATACATGACTAATGCCTAGCAATATTATAAGGGGCCCGGTCTGGTCCTGGGAGGTGCACCCAAAAGTGCTAGTGCTTGCGGGAGTTAATTGACCAGAGTGTTTGGCATTACACTCAAGTGCTAGTTTTCTCGATAATCTAAAGACATTCAAAAATGCTATCTTGACTAGTGTGCTACTGTGATGTGCTATCTCGTGATATGGCCAATCCTTTAACGTGCTAGATGTACTATTATTCTTTTCTTGAAAGTACTATTGTGTCCTTGTTATCATGTGCTATGACTATCTTGAACGTTCTCTCTAGTTATCCTGCTATCCAAGATATTAATCACTTAAAGCATGCCTGTTTTACGAGATATTAAGTCCTACTGAGCATTATCGCTCATCCTATGTAATTGTGATTTATCTTCAGGTGAATATAATGATGATGAGGACCACACACGAGGATGGGGATGAGCAGAATCATGAGTGACCCCAGTGTCTTCCAGATTGTTAGAGTCTAGTTTAGTTTAGTTAGTTGTTTTTATTTAAGTATGAAGAAGTTCTCTGGGTCCATAGTTAAGGCTCTGAACTAGTGAACGTAACAGACACAGTGGAAGGAATAAGGAAATATAGTTGGTTTAATACTTTTTAAAATTGTGCAGTGGTTTGATGTATATATCGCTCTATACTTGCATTATATTAACTGCTTCAGATCCTGATATTCTGCATCGGGCGTGATAGTTTTTTGGTATCATGGCTTAGGATGTCTTAATTGGAACTCATAGGTTTAGGATGTTCTAGGATGGACTGCCTTGATTAAACATCATTTGTCTTACCTATGTGAGGAATTGGGTAGAACCTAGGGACAAGGACTAAGAGATACTCACACACGCACTAACTTAGTTCCACCATGATATCTTAATGTATGGTTACTTTTGTAGGAACTTAGGTACTAAGATGGCTGCCGAACGTGCTCAACTAAGGGGCATGCAACAAACCATTTAGGATCTCACCAATGCCCTTCTACAAGCTACACAAGGAGGGGGAAATCGCGGAGCAGGAGAACTACATTGCAATTTAAGAAGCATGAATCCACCCAGATTCAGCAGTACCACTGACCCAGAAGAAGCCAAGCACTGGATTAAGAAAATAGAAAGAATTTTTCGTATCATGCAGTGTGCGGTAGGAGATAATGTAACTACCCGACCTCTGGGTCCGCCAGGGACCCCGAAGTTCGCGTCGCCTCCCATGGATCCGAAGACCCGGAAGGGTTTAGAAGAAATAGTCTAGTGAGATATGTACTGAATTTAAATAACTATAACAATATAACAACTATACAACGTGTCCCAAGTAAAAGCACAGGTACAAGAAGAAAGGTGTAGTCCTTAAGGGGCATACCCCGAGAACTTGCAAAGCACAACTCTCAACTCACTCAGGTACAAGAGCTCACAACACTCTCTCTCACTACTGCTGACAACACACGGTGCCACAGCCACCTCCGCAACCCGTCCGACACCGAGCTCCCGCGACGACGAGCCCCTAGCTGAAGGAAGTAGGGGGGTGAGCCTCGCGAACAAGGCCCAGTAGGGATTACTAGTCCCTCATCGGCCAAAGTAGCAAGAACTCCGAAAATAGGAAACTACACTAGCAAGTTGTAAAGCGAGGAACACCTACAGTATTGTACTACTAAGCAACACAACAGAATAATGCAATGCCACGATCACCAACCAAGGTCATGACACACACACGACTCTCACAGAAACCAATGGAGTCGGGCACCAAACGAGAGCAACCCTCGACACACCTGCCGAGACCACGCAACAACCAAGTGAGAACGACGTCTCACCACAAGCACAGCCACCTCAGACCTCCACAAGGTTGATGGCCTATAAGCAGAACCACCCCGAACCCCGAACACACCGCGAGGTCGGAAAGCCACACACGCTGGTGCCACTACAGATTGGCACCCAAGAACGAGACTACAGAACCGAGAGGACACCGAAGCGGAAACCACCAGAAGCACTGGCCAACAAGGCCAAACCAATGATGCCTACAGAAACTAGGCACAGCTAGGCTATAACCACCATGCAAGCTAGGGCAATGGATAACACTTGAAAACGTCGTGAGGAAACGTCGTCACAACAACAGCAACCAGCCACCTCCACTGATAGCCAAGAGGAGGACACACCAGCCACTCCCTCTGCTCGCCAGCCTAGCTCCTACCTCTAACCTCCCCGGAAGAGCGAGACAGAGCAGCCACAGAACACCACAAGAATGCACGCAACACCGCAGCCTGGCCAAGCTGCTGCCCCACGCATAGCACCACTACGTGGCTCCGGAATCAACGTAGAGAGAGGCAGTGAGACAAAGGACTCTCTGGGCTGCTCTAGAAAGAGAAACCGCCTCAACGACCTCGGCATCCTGCCCCAGACAAGAGAGCTCTATAAATGATTCGGGGCCGCTGTCCTTCCCCTCAGCTCCAGAGTCCGCCACTCGGCTGCCAACGCGAGCACGCTCGTAGCCCCAAACGCTCCCTCAAAGGCTCCGAGGATGGGGGTCCCAGGCAACGGAGACAACCTCTTAATGGGACAAGCCCTCAAGTGCTAAGCACCGGGCGAACAGGCGGGGCAGCACAACAAAAACCATGCCAAACTATTGGCTTGTAACTCACGACAAGCCTAGCAAGCACGAGGCACGCACGAACCCTCAAGAGGGGTGTCGGCCAACCAAGGCACGCACGAACAAGCTAGAACCTTGGAACACCACCAGACAGTACGGAAAATACCACTTTGCTAATAATTTATTAGCTGCCAGACAATCGATTATTAGACAGACGCGAGCCTCCTAGAACTGCCGCTAGGACACGGCCACGAAGGTGTCACCTTCGGTCACTGAACGCAGTGAGGTAACCTGCCGTGTTCCCCACCAGAAGGTCCTAAGAGCAAGTCAGCCCTGGGGCACATGTCGAAACGCTAACCAGGGCCACAGAAACACCCGAGGCAACACAAGTACTGTCACATCCTCCTAGGTTGTCGTGATACCATCGCGACGAGAAGCTGCACCGTGACAACAACCCTGTCGCAACAGGGAAACGCGTCGTGACAAGATCACGTCTGACCGCCGGACCGTGACGCCATCACGTCAGGCCAACACGTCGCGACACAATCGTGCCCTCTGGTGTCGCGACGCACACTGCGGTGGCGACACCAGAAGAAGGGCAAACCAGTGGGATGCTCCATCCCGAGCCACCCACACACCACAAACACACTACACGGGGGAGAAGAGCATGGAGAAGTAGGAAATGCTATCTACAAACCACGAGTGTGACGACCCTCATTATACCGGTACGGTTATACCAACCCACGTCGGTATAGTGAACGTTATCACAGTGGGACATTACCCAACGCTATCACATGATTGCGATATACACAATATATACAGAGTAGCGGAAGTAAAAGAACAAGGTCTTTTATTTCATTTCATCATCCACATTTAACATACATGATCCAATGACATTTAAAAGAAATAAAGTACACATAATGAAGTGCTAAATTCAATTACATAGTTGTCCAAAATTACATAGTGTTTCTATTACAATGCCTCAATTTACATACGATGGAAGTCAAAATGTCACAACTACAACTCCACCAAGCTACTCCCCGCGCTCGGAGTCGCTCTCTACGGTCTCCTCCAAAGGTGTGTCACCTACTAAGCCTGTATGCCGAAGCAAGGAATGAGTCTAAAAGACTCAGCAATAACACATACATGTCATACATGCATATATCACAATAAGACCTATAATCACTTCAATAGCCAACATATAGCATGGTAGGAAACACCTATCATGATACTTCTATAAAATTTAAACACATGTACATGGTTTATGTCATTCCAAATTAAGTCCCTACCACATGATTATGGAACTATTCACACATAAGTAAGAAACATCCTTAACATGGATTCTACAATTTTGCACATGTGGAAACGACATTTTACACGCATTTAGGTTGCTGTTTTATCATAAATTTAACACTTACACTTCATGGATCACAATTTCATGATTTATCATATTAGTTCCACATGTTTACACAATTACACATTCACATTGCTCACTTTTACACATTGCACATTTTCACATATTCACACTACACAATTTACACATGTTCACATTCACATTTCACAATTTAGGGCCGTGGCACATAGTCCAAACCACCATTAGAAGGACACATCACATAACACATACACATAGACTCCACCTAGGCATATATATAGTGACGACTCTTGGACTGCGCAGACCGGGAGAACAAGTCTCCACCCTAACCAGTGGTACTTGTCCACCTCCAGGATTTCATCCTAATGCCCTTAGGATCTTAACACATTGAACCTTCCCATGGGGACTTTTCCATGGTATGGTTCCACGGCCCTCTATGGAAGCAGTGTCACACATGGCACATTTCACACATTATCCGATTTTTAACACACACTTTTCACATGATTTACACATGGCTCACATTTCTCATTCATACACATGGCTTTGTTTTTCCCTAACATGATACTACTGTTGACAGACTTTAAACATTCAATACTTTACACTAATCAGGCTGAACAATGCATGATCAAACCACATTCATGATAACATGCATTAATCACTCGTTTCACATGGAAATCTCATAATGCCTTTTTCTGTTATCCAAATCATATGAAAATTTAACCACACACTGTTTGCAGGTTTATGACCACACATGCAAATTTTCACATTTTTCTGAGTCATATTTACATTTACAGAAATCAAAACATTCAATCTCATGCCATTCATAATTCAATTTATCATGGAACATAACATGAATCTCAGATTTGACATTTCACAGATCTGAATCTATCATACACATTGTTACAGGAATTTTCCCCGAATTTATTGCACGACATACAATTTACTGTGGATTTTTGAAAATCCTACACATGCCTTCTATTTCCATTGCAGAAATTACAGTAAATCACACGAACATGAACAAATTCTCAAATTTGCAGGGTATGGATTGACATATATACACATGGTATAGAAAAATCTAGGGCATTTAATTCCTCAGGAATCATGTAGACAGTAGGTGAACATGCATAATCCATTTTCCCAACATGTGTTTCAATAAATTTAACAATTTATGTCATCCACAGAAAAGTACAGAAAATTCCACACACATCACATTATCTATTTTACATAACATATAAAAATTACACTATATCCTCATGCGTCAAAGTTCGGAAAATAATTATATAAGGCAGAATAATTTACTGTTCTGCACTGAAGAACTTAACGGCAGTGTCTGGCCGTTCAAGGAGATTGACGGAAAGATCGCTGGCCACTGACCGGAGATCTTGACGGCAAGAGGGCTTTATGTCAAGTTCCTATCTGTGTAAAAACACAGACCGAGCTCCAAATAACAGAGGAATGTGAGGATCCAGGACACGATAAAAATCCATAAAAATGCCTAGGACATACTGGATACACACATGCACCACGGGGATGGGCTACTTGCCTTTCTAAAAACCTCTAAAGGGATCTAAGTTGTTGTTGAAGCTCTCCTTGGGCAGTCCCAAGAAGCCTCCACGAGTTCCTTCCTTCGGGTTCTAAGTCGATGCAAGCTTCAGTCCAGTGTTGGGAAGCCTTCCCCAATGTCCAGACTCCCTCCTAGTAGCAGTGGATTGCCGGAAGAAGCCTTCAGTCGTCGGATTCAAGCTTGCCAAGTTCAGTTTTCCTCCAGTTTTTGAGCTAGGGTTTCTCTCCTCCTTGAAAAGAGTCAAGAGAGGCTCTTTCTGGTGCAGAAAGGGTTTAGTTTATAGGAGAGGGGTTTGGGATATCCCGGAGGATGTGATGGGATGTCGATAGCCGTTGGGGACTTCTCCTCAATGGTTGGGCTTGCTTGCCCCCGGAATTCGGGGTCTGTAATGCATTCAAGTCAGAGATATTAACGTCCACATCCATGGCCGTTTATTTAAGTATTAGCGTCCAACGATATGGACGTTTACTACCATGGACGTCCACCCTGTTGACGCCAATTGGCCCTTCGGCCAGAACTTAAAACATGCAGAAACCATGCGTACAATGTATATATATATTACATATACATGCAGTATATGTGGTATAGTATAACACCATCACACATGCAAACATACAATATTTATAACATATTTACACATATGCACACATAAGTATCACTAGCTAATATTGTACATAGATATCTACATATGCATATACAAGTTACACACAAACATGAATTCACATAAAATAGAATAAAATGACAAACAAATTCGAGGGCCTTACAACGAGGGACTCCCAATCCACCCGGATCGAGAAGGGTAGAATCAATCCCTACATTCCAAGAAGAAATGAACCCATTGGGGGCCCTTCACGTCTGATTGGCCACTGCCTCCTTGCTCCACGCAAGCTCCACGACGCTGGGAACACAAGCACGGCCCTCCTCCTTACCTGAAACACACAAAGGGGAGAGAGGGAGGTGAAGCACCTCCAGAGGAGAGGAAAGGGAAGAGGAAGAAGAAAGAGAAGAAGGGTCGGCGGCCAAGGCCTTAAGCCTTCGGCACCCAAGACACGACGGGGCGACACGTCACGTTAAGGACTTTAACACGACAGGTCAACGCACCACGACAAGAACGCGTACCCCTGGGACGCCGCGACAATCGACAGGTCGTACTGACACACTTGCCACCCTGATAGGAGTCAGACGACCGAAACGACGGAACACTGTCGTGATCTGTTGACCGGGCGCGACACAAAGACGCGACGAGAAAGCTAGGCGTGACAAGAACGCGATACACAAGCTCGTCGTAATAGGGATGATTGTCGTGTCGGACACCCACGACACAATACTAATACTTGCCCAGCCCGGACGTGTTAGTGGCCAGTCATCCAAGACACTAGACGAAAAGTCGGGAAGTCGGGTCTTACAGATAAGCTGCTGCTGGCCACTTTCCAGTTAGAGAGAGATGCCCGCACCTAATGGGACTCTGTAGAAGTGACCAGAACTGATGGTCAATTCACTGAGAATGAGTTCAAGAAAGCATTTAATGCCAAATACTTCTCAGAGCGCATCCTAGAAACAAAGGCTGATGAATTTGCTACCCTTAAACAAAGAAGCCTCTCAGTGGCCGAGTATGAGGCACAGTTCTCTAGACTGGCTTGCAATGCCAATCATCTCATTAACACAGAACGGATGAAGGCTAAGTGTTTTCTCAATGGCCTTAAACCCCAGTACATAACACAACCGGCCCCTCTTGACATCCAAACTTATACCGAGATGGTTAAAAAGCCTCAACTCCTAGAAGATGCTACTGATTACACTGAACGCATCAAGGGAAGGTTTATCAAGAAGGAGCTGACACCTGGCTCTTCTAGTGCTATGCCGATGAATGGCAAGAAAGGACCTTTCAGTATTACCGAAGGGCCAAGTCAGGAGAAAAAGCCTAAGGTAACTGTCCCCACTATTCCACTAGACGCAACTGCAAGCACTGTGACAAGCCCAGTCACACAGCCGATGAGTGTTGGAGAAAGGTTGGCGCATGTTTGCACTATGGTAGCCGTGAGCATTGCATCCTCGAATGCCCGTTATTGAATGAACAGGAGAAGCACACTAATGTGCCAAAGAAACAAGGTAGACTGCAAGCCCTTTGAGATGAGGAAGCCACTAAAGAAGGACGAGTGGTAGAAGGTACATTACCAGTTTTCTTCCAATCAGCATTTGTTTTGTTTGATACTGGCGCTATACATTCATTCATATCTCAAAACTTTGCTGATACCCTGAATATTAAACTTGTTTCTATGGGTTTTGAATTACCTATCACAACACCCATAGGAGAGAAAACAAAACTGAACAAGTATTCTCCATTAGCTGATGTGATGATTGGAGAACTCAATCTAAGAGCCGACCTAGTGTCTATGCCCATGGAAGGCTATGATGTGATTTTGGGAGCTAACTGGCTATCCACTTATGGAGCTAGTGTTGATTGTAGAAAAGGGAAGATTTCATTTAGTGAATTCCCTAAAGTATCATTACTGGGATTAGACACAGGAGAGGAATATCATTAATCTCTGCCATATGTGCACAAGGCATGATTAGGAAGGGATGTGGTCATTCCTTGCCGCTGTTGTAGTTGAAAAGAAAGAGACCAAGGTAACAGATATACACATAGTACAAGACTACTCTGATGTTTTCCCTAAAGAGCAGCTCGGAATTGCCCCTGCACGAGATGTAAATTTCTCTATCGATTTGATTCCTAGAGCTGCGCCAGTATCACGTCAACCATATAGGATGTCACCTGCCGAGTAGAAAGAACTTAAGGCACCACTATTGGAGCTGTTAGAAAAAGGGTTCATTAGACCAAGTACTTTCCCCATGGGGAGCACCTATTCTATTTGTCAGAAGAAGGATGGGACCATGAGGTTATGCATCGACTACAGGCAACTGAACCATTTGACAATTAGAGTAAGTACCCATGCCTCGAGTTGACGAGCTCTTCGACCAGATATCTGGAGCTAAATATTTCTCCAAGATTGACCTTAGGTCTGGATATCATCAGATGAGAATCAAGATGAAGATATCTATAAGATGGCTTTCAAAAGCAGGTATGGACATTACGAATTTGTCGTTATGACTTTTGGTCTAACCAATACTCCTGCAGCTTTCATGCAACTGATGAACAGTGTCTATCGACCATACCTCGACAAATTCATCATGGTATTTATCGATGATATCCTTATATATTCCAAAACCAAAAAGGAACATGAGGAGCATTTGAGGATCGCTCTGCAGATCTTGTGCGACAACAAGCTCTATGCTAAGCTGAGCAAGTGCGAGTTCTAGCTCGAAGAAGTGTCCTTCTTTGGGCATGTCATTGTTGGATCGAAATGGCACTAAGAATGTCCTAGAGGGGGGTGAATAGGACTTCTTCCCTTTTAAAATTTGCTTCTGAAATTGCACAACACTAAGTAAATTGTTAGAGCTTAGTGTGGTGTGTGTGATTCAAGTGTAAACAAGGCGGAAACAATCACATAATGAATGCATAGGGATTTATCCTGGTTCGGCCCTTCCCACATGGAAGTCCTACATCCAGTCCTCAAGCCAACCACTTGAGATTTCCACTATCTGCCAATAAATTGGCCTTCTCTCACCCTTGAGAGGAATTACAAACCCACTTGCTCCCAAGCAAGTCTTCCCTAAACAGGGGTACAACAACTGCCTTTTACAAAGGCCTTCCCTACACAGGAGGGGCAATGCAGAAACAGACTTCTGCAAGAATTACACAAGAGAACAAAAGAGAGCTTGTGTGTTTGCCTCAATACTGAGAACAAACACAGACTTCAGAAGGATTCAAAGGATCGAAAATGAGATATAATCCTATCTGAACAAAAGAGTGGACTAAGAAAGTAATCAAATACAATTGCCACTCAACACAAGACTTCTTCTAGGAGAGCTTCAGAGAATGGCTTCTTAAGAGGAGCAGCTCTCAGACTTTTGCTTGCAGAAAGCTTGTGTGGACTTGGAAGAATTCGAATGAAGTTCACAGGAAGGTGTAAAGGCTTGTATGCGCTTCTTGTGTTGTGGTGTTGTTGTTGTTGTATCTTCCTTCTTCAAACTTGAGCTCCTTTTATACACTTCAGAATATAGCCGTTTGAAATGTAGCCGTTGGAGTTTGTGGCCGTTTGCAACAAGTCCGTTTGAAGAGATCTCTAGGATCCTTTGGGTCTTGAAGTGTTTGTTATCCAGAAGACTTTCAGTTTTGCTTCTTTCCAAGATCTTCAGAAGGAGGTGCAGTTTTCACAGCTAGAAGATAAGCTCTTTTCCTTTCGGAGTGAACTGTGAGGGAGACATGCTGAAAACGTGCTTCAATAAATGCCTGCACAGGGACAAGACAAAAGAGAAGAGTATCTCCATACCTTTGAGGTAGGTGGATTAGACAAGTACATAGAAGGGTATGGAAACCTCAGATGCAGAAGAAAAAGTAGACAGACAGTTAGGCTAAAAAGGTAAAGCATGGGTCTGTCAGTGGTAGGTGAGTCTTGTCAGATGTCATGCTCCTGAGAATTCATAAATGCATAGTGTATAATGAATCCAGCAAAATCCGGATCAAAGACATGAAGACCATGAGGCTTAGTTCAGAATATTTCAGAAATAATTTGCACAGGATTTAGATGAATATTTTAAGTACAATATGTCCTGTCCTGTCAGAGAAATAATAATAAAATAATGACAGGTTGATGACCAATAAGATATTGAAAGTTCATTAAAAGGATGTATGAAAAGAAATTGGAGATAAACTTGCATTAGATGTTTAGCCTAAAAAGGATCAGAAGAGAGTTTAAGTACAGAGTTAATCAGTGAAGTCGAATCCAAAAGAACATGCAATTCGACTGAGGAGATGAGAGTGATTCGACTTCAGTAAAGAAGTAATAAGGTAATTCGATTTCTAAGAAAACAAGGCAATTCGACTATAATAAGCAAATAGCAATGTAATTCGACTTCTGAGAAGACAAGGCAATTCGACTCCAGTAGTCGAATTACTGAGATTAATTTCTGAAGCATTCGACTGTGGCAGTCGAAGATGACAGTCGAATCAAGAGTTGGATTTTGTAAGGCATTCGACTGTAACAGTCGGAGTCATCAGTCGAATCAGGTATAAAGTTGTGAACTTAGAAAATTTTCAAGGTTGTTTGACTTCGATTCTGAAGGAGTCGGATTTGATAGTCGAAGCTAACAGTCGAATTTAGTAGGACATAGAGAGAGTCTGTGGACTTAGAAAAATTTCTGAGATGGAGGAATAGTCCTGAAATGTATCTGTATGATTTTTGTGATATGTAATTACTATATTTGCTTTGTAGAAAGTTTATTTTAAAGAGTTTTGTCATAGCAAAAACAATAGATATTTTAATTGAAGAAAATTCTTAAATTCCTTAGGGGTAGTTGCTCAACAATTCTCCCCCTTTTTGTTAATGACAAAAATCTTTAATTTGACAGTAAAAAGCATAAGTGAAGTGTGAATATGCGGCTGTCTCTCCCCCTTTGTGGCATTAACATAAAGGAAATCATCACAAGATATTGAACACACAATGTGGCATTTAGAAATTGCAAGCATTAAACACAAGATGTAAAACAGAATAGCAGAAATTGTTTATAAACTACATAGTTCTCAAAATATAACAAAAGATGATCAAGACCTAGACAAGGAGCTAGGCAAGTACAAAGATCTGGGAATTTGAGCAAAATATGGTTTGAGAAGGTCCCAGAGCTTTGTCTCATTTTCACAAAAGAAATTTTCAAACAAGGAGAGGTCAATGTTGTAGGAGGGATTAGTAGTAGGCAGTTTCCTATGAGATTTGATGTGGCGCCTATGAAACCAGCCTATCTTGGAGTGGAATTTTTCCCTGCTCAGACGATACTTGATGGAAACAAACTTCTTAGAGGCTGCAAGAAGAAGAAATTCATGGACAGTGATGTTCCAGTGCAGTCCTCGGTCCACAGCTGCATCTTTGGCTTGATAATATACTAAGTACCTTTGAGCCCATTTATGACCAATGTTCTTCCTCAGATCCTTAAGACTCTTGGACTGGAATTCATAGAGAGAGAGCTTCATCTTTTCACAGTCAGAGTGGTAAGAGGGATAGGCAGCTGCCCACTGAACTTCATTGAGTCTTTCAGATTCAGCAAAACATAACTGGAAATCCAACAGATGATGGGGGTTCTTGGAGATTTGAAGGAACACAAATCTTTGGAAAGACAATTTGAGCTTGTATTTAATTTTGAACCTAGTGGCAATGCGGATGAATCTGTTGAATACTACTTCAGCAAAATCCCTTCTGAAGGAAACTGCTCCTATAAAGGATGGATGCAGTCCAGAGGGTAAGGCCACAGTCATGGAGGGAATGATTTCTCTTTGACCTCTTAGCAGATTGTCCCATTGGCCTTTAGAAACATCAGGCAATCCCAATTTGAATCTGTCGAAATTGAAGGTCTTCATTCTGGTGTACTTGGCCTGAGAGTCCTGGATAAAATGTCCAAACATATCATGAAACCTCAAGGATAGGTGATGTTGGACAGTTAAAAATTGGTTTCTAGATTGGGTTTGCTGATATTTGGTTGCTTCTCCTGGATAGAGATCAAGGAACTCCTTAGGAGTCAAGCTATGACTTTTCTGAGAGATGAATTGAAGTTCCTCAACTGAAATATGTGAAGTTCTGAGAAGAATAGGAAGCCAATGTTCGAAGGTGAACCCTGGCATCTCATGAACTTCAAGGAAAGCACGAATAGATAGATATTCTCTGAACAGATTCATGTGATGTTCAGAGTGGTAGATGAAGGCATACCAAAAGGGTGGAAGGAGTTTAGAAGGATTGTCTCCAAGTTTGGGTCCACTAGATGAGGAAAGCTGAATACTGGGAAGTATTTCAGCTAGATGGAGAAGTGTTTTCTTGGAGTCTGTTCTTGAGGCAGTGGGAAGACAAGAAAAATACTGAGGTTGAGTGGAAAGAGTGAGAGTGAGAGGTTTGGGAGGTTTGAACCGGTATTTCATTGGGTAGATTTTGAATTTGATATCCTGGTGGAATGGATCCATAGGAATAGTTGCAAGTGGAGGAGGATCCGAAGAAGTGGATTGTGAGGGAATTTCAGTGGTGAAAGGAGTAGGTGCAGAGGGTGCAGTGGGTTGAGGCTCAGCTGGAGTTGGCTTTTTAGGTTCTGGAGGAGGCTTAACAGATGGAGCTGGAGTAGGATGAATTGGTCTAGAAGGAGGAGGAGGGAAGACTGGGTCACCATTTTTGACCAGTCTGCGCTTCACTTTCCTCTTGAAGGTTTGCAAATTAGGAGAGGACTCCAGGGCTCTCTTAGATTCCATCTGAGAAACCTGCCTGGGCTGGGAAGCCTCTGCTGCTGCCACTGCCACTGACTCCTTTTCCAACACAGGCTGTTGTTGTTGCTCCACTTGAGGTTGAAACACTACCATAGCTAATTGTGCCTCATGCTCTAAATCTTTCTGCTGCTCAGGAGGCTGTTCCTCCACACTCTGCTGCTTATCCTGTGGCTCAGGCTCCTTGTGCTGATTAGGAACTGGTTCATCATGTTCTTGAACTTGGGATTCTGGCTCCTGGTCCTGCTGCTGCTCAAGTTTCTGTTCAACCTGCTGGGATTGGTCTTGAGATTCTTGGACTTAAATAGGTTCTTCTTATTGCTGATGGAAAGCAGGCCCTGATGGCCGAGAAGTGCCCTGCTGGCACACTAACTGAAGCAGCAAATCTTTCATTTGCTTAACCTCATCAGAAAGACTATCAAACTTGACATCAATAAACTCTATTTGCATTTGAAGGACTGACAAGTTTTCTTGTTGCTTGCCTAATAAGTCCAAGATGGTATGAAGACTATTGCTACTCTCCCCCTGAGACCTTGGCCGGGTCTCAAAATAAGAAGGGGAGAAGTGATGCTCTCTTTCAAAAGCTGTTTCTGTAGGAATGTCATCTGATGCTATACCTTTGCCTCTAATATCTCTTAATACTTCATTAATAGTTTCCTCAGGTGCCTCAGGTTCAGGGAATGAGGAGGAAATAGGAACTTGATCTGCTTGCTCTTGGGTCTGAATTGGGACTTCAGATCTAACTTGTTCTTGAGGCTCTATCTCTTGTTGAATCATTTGAGGAACAGAGGGAACAAGAGGTTCATCAGAAAAAGCTTCATGATCACATTCAGGCACTGAGTCTTTTAGCCAAAGATTTTGCTTCTTGTTGACCAAGGAATAATGGCTTCTTCTCAAGGTAGTGATCCCAATCTTTTCTTTAATTCCAATAGATATTTCTCCTGACAAATCTACTGAGTATCTCTTAAAGATCAGGGAGAGCAAGGGTCCATAGGGAAAAGATTCTTGAAGATTCTTAGCAGCTATCATTCTATCCAAAATGATTCCAGCCAAATTTACTTTGTGCCTCTGAATAGCCCAAAACAACAAGTTCCCATCTCTAGAGGTGATAGATGAGTGGGTTCCTGCTCTAGGGGTCACAATATTGGATATCACAGAATGAATCAATCTCTTCTCGGCTGACAGCTCATTTACAGACAGACCTTTCTTGCTAATAGAGGCCAAACTCCCAATAATGCCCAATTTCTACTTTTCCAAAGGTATAACTTCATTAAGCTTATGCCCGGAGTTTGGACATTCTAACATCTCAACCAGCAGTTCCTCAGAAATAGAGATCTTGGTTCCTTTGACATAAGCGACTACTGAGTTTCAGATGAGATTTCCATGGTGACATAAAACGTTCTAACAGCATTCTCAACAGTGGGTTCTGAAATCTGGCACAACTTGGTCCAACCCATGGCATTGAGAGTGTCCTCTACCCATGCTAGACTTCCAGAAAGATGGGAGAAATCTACAGTCTTCCCTAGACAGATGGGAATCTTAGCAAGTCTCACCAGTTGATCAGGGGTCATCTGGGTGGATTCCGGAGCCCTAGACAAAGCCATCTAGAAAGGGAGATGAACAGGACTCAGGGAACTAGTAAAGGAGAGATAGAAATGCTGAAGAGAGTTCCAAAATCCTACCTTTCTTTGAGGGGGATGGAGATTTCAGAGTTCTTCAGAAGTCCTTCGCCGGAGAACAGTGAGGGTGCGAAAGGGCAGAAGAAGACAAGAGAGTCGAATGAAGATTTCGAAAGGGGTGTCTTTTAAAGGAGATGGGGTTTTCTTTTATAAGAAAAGAGAGGATAACTGCCCCTAGATTTCAGGATGAATGGTCGGGATTAAATGATTTGACCGTTAAGACATGAAGGGATGTGTCTTAATGGAGTGTCAGTTATATAATTTTAAATTGGAAGTGCCTTTTCACGATTTCATAATAAGTCGAATTATGTATTCGACTGCATCAGTCAAATGCAAGATTTTAACATGATTCGAATGCATAAGTCGAATGTCTGGGACTTAGAATTTTTCAGGATGGTTTTTCACAGAATTCATACAACACTATCTTAGCATACAATTCAAGTATCATTTTACTTTGGTAATTTAATCAGGATTACACATACTATTTCTCTTCTAATAGATGTGAATCTATCCTCAGGAAGAGGTTTTGTAAAAATATCAGCAAGTTGATTTTCTGTAGAAACAAATTCAAGTGAAATATTGTCATTACTTACATGGTCCCTGATGAAGTGATGTCTAACCTCAATATGCTTGGTTCTTGAGTGCTGGATAGGATTCTTGGTCAAATTTATTGCACTTGTATTGTCACACAGCATAGGAATTTCTTGGAGCTGATGACCATAATCTTCCAATTGGTGTTTGATCCACAAGAGTTGAGTACAACAACTCCCTGCTGCAATGTATTCAGCTTCTGTGGTTGACAAAGCTACTGAGTTCTGCTTCCTGGAAGACCAAGATATCAAGCATCCTGCAAGAATTTGACAAGTGCCACTGGTGCTTTTCCTATCTATTTTGCATCCAGCATAGTCAGCATCACTATATCCAATTAACTTGAATTCAGAACATCTGGGAAACCAAAGTCCTAATTTACTGGTATTTATAAGATATCTAAAAATTCTTTTAACAGCATGAACATGAGATTCTTTTGGATCAGCTTGGAATCTTGCATATAAACAAACACTAAACATTATATCCGGTCTACTAGCAGTAAGATAGAGCAGTGATCCTATCATTCCTCTATAGATCTTTTGATCTACCTTTTTACCAAGAGGATCACCATCTAATTTAATGCCTGAGCTCATGGGTGTTCCTAATGGCTTACACTTGTCAAAACCATACTTAGAAAGTAAGTCTGAAATATACTTGGTTTGACAAATGTGAGTTCCTTCCTTGGTCTGCTTAATTTTCAACCCAAGAAAATAATTGAGCTCACCCATCATGCTCATTTCAAATTCACTTTGCATCAGATTTTCAAAGAATTTGCAAAGTGACTCATTAGTAGAACCAAAGATAATGTCATCAACATAGATTTACACAATTAAGATTCCATCTGAAAAATTCTTTATAAATAATGTGCTATCTACTTTACCTCTTGTAAAACCATGTGATATAAGATAAGCACTTAATCTTTCATACCAAGCTCTTGGAGCTTGCTTCAGACCATACAGTGCTTTCTTTAAATAGAAAAGATGATTGGGATAAGTAATATCTTCAAAACCAGGTGGTTGCTCAACATATACTTCTTCTTTAATAAAACCATTCATAAATGCACTTTTAACATCCATATGAAATAGGTTGATATTGAGAGAACACGCATATGCTAATAAAATTTTGATTGCCTCTAATCTAGCTACTGGAGCATAGGTTTCATCAAAGTCTATGTCTTCCTCTTGGGAATATCCTTGAGCTACAAGTCTGACTTTGTTCCTAGTGATTACCCCTGATTCATCCATCTTGTTTCTGAAAACCCCTCTGGTTCCAATAACTGGATGGTCAGTAGGTCTAGGTACAAGAGTCTAAACCTCACTGCGTTGGAACTGATTAAGTTCTCTTGTATAGCAAGGATCCAAGATTCATCACCCAGTGCATCATTGATTGTCCTAGGCTCAATTTGTGAAACTAAGGCAGAAAAATCACAAGGAATTTGCATACCTCTTGTTCTTACCCTATCTTGAGGATCACCTATAATGTTTTCTCTTGGATGATCTCGGTGATACCTTAAGTTTCTAGGTAGCCCTTCTTGTGGTTCTTCTAGTTGTTGAAGATCTTCTAATGGGGGATCTTCCATTTCTTCATGTTTACCTTCTTCTTTAAGAGAAGTCTTTTCGAAATCCCTGCAATGATCATCAACACATTCTTCTTCTTCTTCTATCCTTTTGATAGAAGGGTTAGTTTCATCAAATAGTATATGCATAGATTGTTCTATGGTTAATGTCCTTCTATTGAACACTTTATAACCTCTAGGTTTTGAAATATATCCTAATAGAAAACCTTCATCACTTTTAGCATCTAATTTCTCTAGATTATTCTTACCATTATTTAAGATAAAGCACTTACAGCCAAAAGGTCGAAGATGACTGATGTTGGGCTTCTTTCCCTTGTAGAGTTCATATAGAATCTTCTTTAGAATAGGTCTGATCATGCACCTGTTGATGATGTAGCAGGTTTTATTGACTGCCTCTGCCCAGAAATATTTTGGCAAATTATACTCATTCAGCATTGTTCTGGTCATATCCAGCAGTGTTCTGTTCTTTCTTTCTGCTACCCCATTTTGTTGAGGTGTTCTTAGTGCTGAAAAGCTATGCTCAACCCCATTTTCTTCACAGAACTTCATGAATTCTTCATTCTTGAATTCACCTACATGATCAGATCTAATGCTTGTAATCTGGAATTTCTGATTTTTCTGAACTATTTTGCTGAACTTCAGAAATGCTTGAAAGGCTTCAGATTTGGCTTCCAGAAAAGACACCTAAGTGTACCTTAAGTAGTCATCAACTAATACATAGCCATATATTTTTCCTCCAAGACTGACTGTCCTCATAGGTCCAAATAAATCCATGTGAATTAACTCCAAAGGCTTGGAAGTTGTAACAATTGTCTTGGACTGAAATGAGGTCTTGATCTGTTTTCCTTTTGCACAAGCTGAACAAATTCCAGATTTCTTAAGTTTCATCTTTGGAAGACCTTCAACCAGATCATGCTTTATTAACTTCTTGATCAATGAGGTGTTTGCATGACCAAGTCTTCTATGCCACAAATCAGACTCTTCACTTTTGGTGGTTGCAAGACATAAGTTCACTTTCCTTTAATTCTGCTAGTTGCAATGTGTATAAATTCTTCACGCTTTGAGCTTCGAATACAATCTTGTTATCTTTCGGAATTATACACTTACTATTCTGAAATTTTACTGAATGCCCTTTATCACACAACTGACTAATACTTATCAGATTATGCTTTAGAACTTCTACATACATGACATCTTCAATTAGGTTCTTTTCTTTAGGACCAACTGTTCCACACCCTAATACTTTTCCTTTTCCATTATCACCATATGTGACTTGACCACTGTTTTCTCTAAAACTTGTGAATAACTTCCTATCCCCTGTCATATGCCTTGAGCATCCACTATCCAAATACCATTTGGATGCCCTCAACCGACCCTGCAAACAAAATCAGGTTGTAACTTTTGGTACCCAAATTTTCTTGGGTCCTTGATGGTTAGTTTTAGGAATCCATCTTAAGTGTCTAGTGGTGCATGTGCTAATGATGTGTCCTAATTGATTACAGTGACTGCAGCATAGATCAAAGGCATTCTTCTTATTACTGTTAAATTTCTGTTTTTGTCTATACACATGCTGATTTATCTTTTTAGTATTTTTGATTTTGTTTTCTGCTACAAATTTAGGGGTTGGATACACTTTAGGATGAATAATATTTTCTTCATTTGGAGGAGGTGTGTATCCTAATCCATATTTCTTCTTTCCTATTCTAGAGTCCTTTATATTAACAAATAAATAGGTTTTACAATTTGAAATCTTTTCTATAGTAGCTTTTAGATAATTATTTTCTTCTTGCAATTTTTCTTCATCTTTAAGTTCCTTAAGGTTTGATTCAATTTCCAAGAGTTTGCTGTTTCTATTTTTTAAGTCTTCGCACAGCAATTCATTAGTTCTTTTTATTTCACTTAAACTTTTGGTTAACCTTTCTATTTCATTTTTAAGAAAGGTGTTAGCTTTTTCTTGATTTAGTAGATTTAGTTTAACTATTCTCATTTGTTTTACTACTGTCTTATATTTTTCATAAAGTTCATTGAAGGCATCTTCAAGGCTATCAGAATCGGATTCAGAACATGAAGTAAAGGAGGTTTCTGAGTTTACCTACTCTAGTCCTGCCATGAGGGCTAGATTTGCCTTCTCTTCTTCTTTGGATTCTGAGCTGGAGGATTCTGAATTGGTTCCTTCTTCATTGTCCCATGTTGCTGCCATTGCCTTTTTCTTGAATTTTATAAACTTTTTCTCTTTTCCTTTCTTCTTGTCGGATTTCTCTACTTGATCCTTTTTCTTGAGCTTGGGACATTCAGATTTGTAATGTCCTGGCTGATTACACTCATAGCAAGTTGGCTCTTTCTTCTTTTCTTTCTTGAAAAATCTTTTTGAGCCAAACTTCTTCTTCTTTGCAAGGATTCTCTGCAGTTTTCTTGAAAGCATGGCCTCATCATCACTGTCATCTAACATTTCCTTTGAGTCTTCAGATGAAGAGGAATCTGCAATCTTCAAAGCATTTGAAATTTTCTTTTTCGAGGAATTTTCAGAAAACCGTTCCATATTAATTTCATGGGCCATGAGGTATCCTATTAATTTATCAATAGACAATTGTGTTAAATCATGGGCTTCCTCTATGGCTGTAACTTTAGGGGTCCATACATTAGTTAGAGATCTTAAGATTTTTCTAACTGTTTCTTCATTAGTTAGGACTTTTCCTAAAGAACTTAGTCCGACAATTATGTTTGAAAATCTATTATACATTTGAGTTATATTTTCATTAGGGAGCATTTTGAATTGTTCATATTGGGATACAAGTATATCTATTCTTGTTTGTTTAACCCTATATGTACCTTCATAGGTTACTTGAAGTTTATCCCACATTTCTTTAGTTGTTTTACATGCTGAAAGTCTGTTAAATTCTCTTTTAGACAAAGCACAGCAAATATAATTTTTTTCCTTGTAATTTCAAGACATATTTCTTTTATTTGCAATGGAAAGACCAGAGAAAGAAGCTTCACTAATGATTTGATAGTCACCTTATTCTATTACCTGCCATAAGTCGAAGTCAGTACCTCTGATCAAGCACTCCATTCGCATCTTCCAGTATTGGTAATCTTCACCATCAAAGAATGGTGGCCTTGTGATAGATTGGCCTTCATAGTTGTGAGCTTCGGATGCCATTTCTTCACAAATCTCTTGGATTCTTCTGAGAAGACCCTGCTCTGATACTACTTGTTGGATCGAAATGGCACTAAGAATGTCCTAGAGGGGGGTCAATAGGACTTCTTCCCTTTTAAAATTTTCTTGTGAAATTGCACAACACTAAGTAAATTGTTAGAGTTTAGTGTGGTGTGTGTGATTCAAGTGTAAACAAGGAAGAAACAATCACACAATGAATGCACAGGGATTTATCCTTGTTCGGCCCTTCCCACATGGAAGTCCTACATCTAGTCCTCAAGCCAACCACTTGAGATTTCCACTATCTGCCAATAAATTGGCCTTCTCTCACCCTTAAGAGGAATTACAAACCCACTTGCTCCCAAGCAAGTTTTCCCAAAACAGGGGTACAACAACTGCCTTTTACAAAGGCCTTCCCTACACAGGAGGGGTAATGCAGAAACAGACTTCTGCAGGAATTACACAAGAGAACAAAAGAGAGCTTGTGTGTTTGCCTCAATACTGAGAACAAACACAGACATCAGAAGGATTCAAAGGATCGGAAATGAGATATGAATCCTATCTGAACAACAAGAGTGGACTAAGAAAGTAACCAAATACAATTTCCACTCAACACAAGACTTCTTCTAGGAGAGCTTCAGAGAATGGCTTCTTAAGAGGAGCAGCTCTCAGACTTTTGCTTGCAGAAAGCTTGGTGGACTTGGAAGAATTCGAATGAAGTTCACAGGAAGGTGTAAAGGCTTGTATGCGCTTCTTGTGTTGTGGTGTTGTTGTTGTTGTATCTTCCTTCTTCAAACTTGAGCTCCTTTTATACAATTCAGAATATGGCCATTTGAAATGTAGCCGTTGGAGTTTGTGGTTGTTTGCAACAAGTCTGCTTGAAGAGATCTCTAGGATCCTTTGGGTCTTGAAGTGTTTGTTATCCAGAAGACTTTCAGTTTTGCTTCTTTCCAAGATCTTCAGAAGGAGGTGCAGTTTTCACAGCTAGAAGATAAGCTCTTTTCCTTTTGGAGTGAACTGTGAGGGAGACATGCTGAAAGCGTGCTTCAATAAATGCCTGCATAGGGACAAGACAAAAGAGAAGAGTATCTCCATACCTTTGAGGTATGTGGATTAGACAAGTACATAGGAGGGTATGGAAACCTCGGATGCAGAAGAAAAAGTAGACAGACAGTTAGGCTAAAAAGGTAAAGCATGGGTCTGTCAGTGATAGGTGAGTCTTGTCAGATGTCATGCTCCTGAGAATTCATAAATGCATAGTGTATAATGAATCCAGCAAAATACGGATCAAAGACATGATGACCATGAGGCTTAGTTCAGAATATTTCAAAAATAATTTGCACAGGATTTAGATGAATATTTTAAGTACAATATGTCCTGTCCTGTTAGAGAAATAATAATAAAATAATGACAGGTTGATGACCAATAAGATATTGAAAGTTCATTAAAAGGATGTATGAAAAGAAATTGGAGATAAACTTGCATTAGATGTTTAGCCTAAAAAGGATTAGAAGAGAGTTTAAGTACAGAGTTAATCAGTGAAGTCGAATCCAAAAGAACATGCAATTCGACTGAGGAGATGAGAGTGATTCGACTTCAGTAAAGAAGTAATAAGGTAATTCGATTTCTAAGAAAACAAAGCAATTCGACTATAATAAGCAAATAGAAATGCAATTCAACTTCTGAGAAGACAAGGCAATTCGACTCCATTAGTCGAATTACTGAGATTAATCTCTGAAGCATTCGATTGTGGCAGTCGAAAATGACAGTCGAATCAAGAGTTGGATTTTGTAAGGCATTCAACTGTAACAGTCGGAGTCATCAGTCGAATCAGGTATAAAGTTGTGAACTTAGAAAAATTTCAAGGTTGTTTGACTTCGATTATGAAGGAGTCGGATTTGATAGTCGAAGCTAACAGTCGAATTTAGTAAGACATAGAGAGAGTATGTGGACTTAGAAAAATTTCTGAGATGGAGGAATAGTCCTGAAATGTATCTGTATGATTTTTGTGATATGTAATTACTATATTTGCTTTGTAGAAAGTTTATTTTAAAGAGTTTTGTCATAGCAAAAATAATAGATATTTTAATTGAAAAAAATTCTTAAATTCCTTAGGGGCAGTTGCTCAACAGTCATCTCCAAGGCTAGCATCACTGTCGATCCCTCCAAGGTAGAAGTTGTGCTTAATTGGGAGAGACCGGCCAGTGTCACTGAGATCAAAAGCTTTTTGGGACTAGCTGGTTATTACAAACGGTTCATAACAGACTTCTCCAAGATCGTTGTACCTCTCACACATCTTACTCGAAAGGAGAATCCCTATGTTTGGAGTAAGGAGTGTGAGAAATGTTTTCAAACATTGAAAGAATGTTTAACCTCTACCCCAGTTCTTGCTCTCCCTATAGAGGGGGAAGGTTTCTCAGTTTATATTGATGCATCTGGAGTCGGTATAGGCTGTGTGTTGATGCAGAAGGAGAGGGTAATAGCCTATTTGTCCAGACAATTAAAGACTCATGAGGTCAACTATCTCGTACATGATCTAGAGTTGGCCGTTGTAGTCTTTGCACTCAAGATCTGGAGACACTATCTCTATGGAGAAAGATTCACTGTCTACTCAGATCATAAAAGCCTAAAGTATATATTCTCTTAGAAAGAGCTCAACATGAGATAGAGAATATGGTTGGAGTACCTTAAGGACTTCGACTTCAACATTCAGTATCACCCTGGTAAGGATAATGTTGTAGCTGATACGCTTAGCAGGAAGCCTGTGGCATCATTATCTTGTTTAGTTATGGGTGAGATGAAACTGCTAGAACAATTCGCCAGACTGGACCTAAATATTGAGCAAAGGAGTGACCAGGTACTGGTTGCTAATCATAGGGTACTGCCCAACATCTTTGATGAGATCAAAGATCAACAAGTAGACGATCCATTCCTGGTTCGTGTCAAGGAAACTATAGCAGACAGACCAGACTTCTCCATTATAGAAGATGGAAGATTACTCTTTCATGACAGGACCTGTGTGCTCGACAATGAAGAACTGAAAAGGAAGTTGATGGATGAAACCCACAAGACCTAGTACACTATTCACCCTGGTGCAACCAAGATGTATCAAGACATGAAAAGAACATTTTGGTGGCCAAATATGAAAAGAGAAGTAGCATAGCATGCTGCTCATTGTCTCACTTGTCAACAAGTGAAGGCAGAACATCAGTGTCCTACTGGTGTACTCAAACCCTTAGATATCCCAGAATGAAAGTGGGAAAGTATTGGCATGGATTTCATCATGGGTTTACCCAGGACTCATGGTGGACTCGACACCATATGGGTAATTGTTGATCAATTAAGTAAGTCTACCCACTTTCTACCAATCAAAAGTAAGTGAACTGTGGACGTGTTAGCTGCTCTCTATGTGAAAGAGATAGTGAGACTGCATTGAGTTCCATCATCAATAGTCTCAGACCGTGACCCAAGATTTACTTCTCCTTTTTGGAAGGGACTGCAAACAACACTTGGTACTAAACTCAACTTTAGTATTGCGTTCCACCCACAGACAGATAGGCAAACTAAGAGGACTAATCAAATTGTGGAAGACATGCTAAGAGCTTGCACAATAGATTTTGAAGGCTATTGGAAAGAACAATTGCCTTTAATGGAGTTTGTCTATAACAATAGCTATCTGGCAAGTATAAAGATGGCTCCATTTGAAGCATTATATGGTAGAAATTGTAGATCCCCAGTATGCTAGAATGAAGTTGGTGAACAACAATGGTTAGGTCCTGACATGGTACAAACTACAACCAGGGACATACAGGTTATTCGGGATCGGCTCAAGATCGCTCGATCTAGGCAGAAGAGCTATGCCGACAAGAGAAGAAGAGACGTAGAATTTCAAGTGGGAGATCATGTACTTTTGAAGGTATCTCCTACTCGTGGAATACAAAGGTTTGGAGTCAAAGGGATGCTAAGTCCAAGATTCATTAGCCCTTTCGAAGTACTCTCAAGGGTTGGTGAAGTCGCGTACCGACTGGCGTTGCCTCCACATTTAGCATTCGTACACAATGTATTCCATGTCTCTATGCTCAGGAAATACGTGTACGATCCTACCCATATCATATGCCATGAAGACTTGGTACTGCATAAGGACCTGACATATGAAGAAAAGCCAATCAAAATACTAGATCGAAAGCTGCAACAACTCAGGAATAGGTATATTCCTATAGTAAAGGTTCTATGGAATAACCGTGGAGTAGAAGAAGCTACATGGGAACCTGAATCAACAATGAGGCACAACTACCCTGATATATTTAGTAAGTCACTCTCCCTATTATGATTATATGAATTTGGGGACCAAATTCCTTTAAGTGGGGGAGGGTGTAACAACTTGGAATTTTTAAAACCTAAATAAATAGGAATAATAAAATAATAATAATATGTTTGTGAAGATACCTGATTAAATGCACACTAAACGACAGAGCAATGGATAAAACAGTCAATAGTTGTTATGGGTTGGTCAGCAATTGATGCCCAAGGTAATCGATGTTCAAGGTAATCGATACCCAAGGTAATCGATGTTCAAGGTAATCGATGTCCAAGGTAATCGATGTTCAAGGTATAAGGTAATCAATGTTCAAAGTAATCGATGTTAGTTAATAATCGATGTTAAAAGATAATCGATGTTGAACAATAATCGATGTTTGGGGTAATCGATGTAACAAATCGACTGACCCAGATATAACGTTGTCAGCCGAAGTTGGACTTCGGATATGATGAAGTTAGCTTTGTATATGACGAAGTTAAGCTTCGACTATTCAAGACCAAAATGAAGTAGACTTTGTATATGACGAAGTGGACTTCAGATATGACGAAGTAGACTTCGTGTATGACGAAGTTAAGCTTCAACTGTTCAAGACCAAAATGAAGTAGACTTTGTATATGACGAAGTGAACTTCGGATATGACGAAGTTAGCTTCGTATATGATGAAGTTAAGCTTCGACTGATCAAGACTAAAATGAAGTGGACTTCGGATATGACGAAGGTAGTTTCGTATATGACAAAGTTAGCTTCGACTGTCCACGACTAAATCGTGTATGACTTCGTATATGCCAAAGTTACCGATTATCTTCCAGACTATAAAACACGTGTTAACTATATATATCCTATAATGAAAAGGAAAAGTATAGACCATAGAAACGTGACTAAATCCAATAGTGGATTTCAAACCTGATCCCTAGAACTAAACCAAATAGGAAGACCTGTTACGGAAACGATTCCTATGGAAGTTTTGGAACCTAATGGGACTCCTACCAAGAGTTAGGCAACTGCAAACCCAGAGATTTAACCATCAATAAGACTTCCATATTAATCCAAATTTGTGCCCATCGAAAGAGAGTTTCTAAAGGTTTCCCACTCCTATTAGGACGGGAATCCTCCAGGCACTTTAAAAGGGATCAAGTTAAAAGCTGCAAGTTCACTTTCTTTCCAATTTTGATAGGACTCCAGACAACTCTAAATCTATAAATACTCATTATAATCCCTTGGGGCGAGCTACCAACTTGCTAAAGGACTTGCGGAAGAATACCTAGAGCACCAGAGAAGGTGGAGATCGCCCAACTGGAGCTTTCTTCCTCAGACCCCGTTCTACTTCGTCATGCAGAAGATTTTCTTAGGAACGTCCAAACGTAGGCAATCTCTCAAGCACAAACCTAAATAATCTCACTCATAGACAGTCCAAGGAACAAGAAGCCAAAGCCCATGTTTGTCCCAGATTTTATCTCTCAAGTTGTGAGATTTTCATGTTCAAGATTCTATTATTTCACGTACCCGTGACCTTTTGGTTGCTCTTGTTCTTCATGAAATTCTTGTCAAGACCTTGATTTCTTTTGAGTATACCTTGTTAAGAGTTCTTTAGCTATTTCCCATAAGTTACATACCGTATACATCGAGACCTAAGTGTTTCCTCTAGCCTTAAAACTTGGATTTCTGAACTGTCCTGCTTGATACCATGATGAGTCTGTCTTTAAGTTCCTATAAAAACTGTAACAATATCAGGTAATATTAAGGTTAAAAGTATGTTAATTGCTCTATCTGGAGGATGTGCACGATCTATTCCACTGTCTTGGATTCTTCTTCATATGCATACACTAACCAAAAGAAAAGGAATCCAAACTTCCTGCCAGTGCCGACTATGTTGTGCAACAAATACTATCGTTGGTATTACTTGTCATTTTACGTGTCCAACCTGTTGTTTTAGTTTATATCTTTTATAAACTCATCTATTCATGTTTTACTTTATGCTCTCATCTATTTTTCTTTACTCTCATCTATCCTTGATACTCTATTGGCTATTGACTAATTGTCTAAAGATAATATACATGACTAATTCCTGGCAATATTATAAGGGGTTCGATCTGGTCATGGGAGGTGCGCCCAAAAGTGCTAGTACCCGCAGGAGTTAATTGACTAGAGTGTTTGACATTACACTCAAGTGCTAGTTATCTCGATAATCTAAAGACAATCAAAAGTGCTATCTTGACTAGTGTGCTATAGTGACGTGCTATCTAGTCATATGGCCAATCTTTTAACGTGCTAGATGTGCTATTATTCTTTTCTTAAAAGTACTATTGTGTTCTTGTTATCATGTGCTATGACTCTCTTGAACGTTCTCTCTAGTTATCCTACTATCCAAGATATTAATCACTTAAAGCATGTCTATTTTACGAGATATTAAGTCCTACTAAGCATTATCGCTCATCCTGTGTAATTGTGATTTGTCTTCAATTGAATATAATGATGTTGAGGACCACACACAAGAGGATGGGAATGAGCAAAATCATAAGTGGCCCTAGTGTCGTCTAGGCTATTAGAGTCTAGTTTAGTTTAGTTAGTTGTTTTTATTTAAGTATGAAGAAGTTCTCTTGGCCCATAGTTAAGGCTCTAAACTAGTGAAAGTAACAGACACGGTGGAAGGAATAAGGAAATATAGTTGGTTTTATACTATTTAAAATTGTGCAGTGGTTTGATGTCTATATCGCTCTATACTTGCATTATATTAACTGCTTCACATCCCGATATTCCCCATCGGGGCGTGACATTTAATGTCAGTCAGCCTATACCTCTTTCACCTATAATCCACATTTCCTGCTGGCAGCATGCTATACCAGATGGTTGCCTTTCTCTCTAGCAAGAAAGAAGGAGACCTTTAGCCCTCATTTTCTGCTGACACGTTTCTTACATACCATGAAAGGATAGAAAGGACATAGCATGAATAATAAGTTAAAGATGTGAATGCCACTTCAAATTTCATTTGGTGCTGAGAGACTAGATATCAGTAATCTGTGTAAATGTTCAGTAATCGATATAATGAAGTGCTCGCTGATCAGAATCTCACTAAAACATCAATTGATACATATATAGACCAATCGATAAGATATACAAGCCAAATCGGAATGGTCTTGATCTTCAATCTAGTTCTTATTCAATTGATGTATGATTTCAACAAGAGTTATACTCCAATCGATATATCATTATAACTCCAATGGATATGTGGTTTACACAGGAATTAGTAAATCATTTTAACTTCAATCGATTTAAACTTTGTTCAGGAATCGATAAAGCAGATAAACTCTAATCGGTATAAAGATATAACTACAATTGATATGACTTTTGTTCTTCAATCGATAGAGCATAAAAACATCAATCGATACGATGTTAAACAATTGAAGTGCGCTTTGAACATCAATCGATATTATCTTTGTTCTCCAATCAGAAGAACACTAAAACGACAATAGGAAACCTTATTCTTCCAATTGATAAAAGATAGACTGTTCAATAAAAACTTTGTTCTCCGATCGATAGAAGACTTAGATTGTTCAATAGAAGCTGTGTTCTCCAATCGATAGAAGATTTCTTCTTTGATCGATGTGGCACTTCAGTCTCTAGTTGATATTCATTGAACTGTAATTGATATGAACTTTTAGTGTAAATCTTTAATGCGATGGAAATTATCGTATTTCTTGTTCATAAAATATCTTGAAAATATTACTAAATATATTTAAAATATTAATGAGTTTTAGTTATCACCAAAATATAGGGATAAATATATGTAAGTGGTTCAATAGTGATCTTATCCCCCTTTTGAAGTATCCATCCAATTATGCAATGAGGATACATCAAACGGAAAGAAATCCAAAGATATGATACTATATATATGGTGTATTCAATACTATAAGGACATTATTTAGTCTCATAATGGGGATAAATAAAAATAACTATGTACTTATAAGTAAGACATTTGTGTCTTCTCTTGAGAGAGTCTTTAAAAAAAAAAGATAAAACCTCTAATTAGGAGGGGCACAATAAAATTTCACACATCGGTTGAACCACTCTTATATTTTATCCATTTGTTTTGGTGATAAAAAAAACTCATGTTTATCATAAATCTCATAAATTTATTTAATAATATTTTTCTCTCATAATTATCATGAAATTATTTATTATAATAAAAATTTACTCTTCAACTGGTCACAAGTCGAAGTTAGACTTCGACTGGTGAATATTTTTGTTCACAAGTCGAACTTAGACTTCGACTGGTGAAGGTTTCTGGTCACTAGTCGAAGTTAGACTTCGACTGGTGAAGGTTTGCACTAAACGTGTTATCGATTGGAGACTAAGTGTCACATCGATTACTGTTTAAACATTCCGATTGATGAACAAATGGCTAGATTTCTTCCGATTGATGTTTTAAATACTATATTCTATCGATTGATGACCAAATAGCTTTAATATCAATCTGATTGATGTTGTTTTCATAACGATTGGTGAACAAAATGTGTTTCACTTATATCATGCACCGATTATTGATAACTTTCTCTTGTCTGCATCGATTAATAAACAAAATATCTTTTGCGCCCAATAAAAATATAAATATCCTTCAAATCTTTAAGTTATTCATGTAGTGTGCTTTTTATCTTATTAGGGTAGATAAGAAAGGTGTCAGCAGAAAATGAGGACTCAAAGGACACCTTCTGCTAGACAGAAAGGCAACTACCTTCTATAGTATGCTATCAGCTAGAAATATAGACTTCTATATAAGAAGGTATGGGCTAACTGACACAAGACTTCTCTTGTCTAACATTCTCTTCCATACATTTATTACATGCAGGTCTACGCTACATAGACAAAACGTTGGACTTGCTACTAGTGTCCTTGAAAACATGCACCAGCTGAAAGACTCTCCTCTATTCTAAGGAGCTAGTAGACACTAGAAGACATATGTTAAACTTCAGAGAAGGAGAGCATAAGAAGAAGAAGAAGAAGCTCCAATGGCTATCTTTCAACGGTTCTCTTCTACAGCAGCTCTATAAAGAGTCGAAGGTTTTAAAGTGAAGAATAGACAACACACACAAGACAAAGCATCAAGCGACCTATTCAAGTGTTCTACATTCAAGCCTTCACTTCTTCCATCTCTCTGTGTGACATATTAAATCTGAGAGAGAGTTGTAGCCTGAGAGATTGAGCTTCCTTTCTATTCTTTGTAGCTCTAAGGTTGTTGTCAGAGATCAAGGAAACCAAATTCCTTTCTTCAGAACTTGATCTTGACGGCCTGCTCCTTCTTCCTTAAAGAAGAGCAAAGGTATTCCTCTTCCTATGTGAAGAGAGGACCAGCAGAAGTGCTAGGGGTTGTGTCCAACTGAGGGACTGTTCTCAGTGTTCCCCTTTGTGTTAAGGGAAGAACCATGTTGTGGTTTCTTCTAGTAGGTTTGCTTCTGAATCTGGAAAAGAAGTGGGTTGCCTTCTTGCCCAGGAAAGAGAAGAAGACCAGCATGGGCTGAGTGTTGAATATCCTTGGGGGGATTGTACCCCATTTAGTGAAATCCTAAGATTTGCTTAGGGATTGGACGTAAGACTTTTATTAAAAAGAGTCAAACCATGATAAATCATTTGTTCATTGTGTGTGATTACTTTCACTAATTTAACTTTCATTGCACACAATTTTATTCACTAACCAAAATTTCAAGTGGTTAATTGTGTTTTCAAATTTTTGTATCTACCTACTCACTCACCCCCCCCCCCCCACCCTCTAGGTGTTTAGTCCTTACTGCAGTGGGCCATCAAGTGGTATCAAAGCTGGATCTCTTGCAAGTACAGCAATACAAATAAGTGCTAAAGCAGAAAATCTAACAATCTCAAGAGCAAAGATCAAAGGCAATTTAAGGCTACACTGAAAGACAGTCTATCACAAGACCTCCTTTTTTAGATGGGGAAGACTACCCATGCTGGAAAGATGAGCATGGAGTGCTTCATCAGAGACATATATTTCAATCTGTGGCAAGTAATTGAAGAAGGTGACAAACTACCCCCTGTTATAGCCTCAACTGAGTTGCCTCTAGCAGATAAAAGAAACATCCCATTAAGTTATAAGACTAAAAACTACCCATGTTGTGCTCTATCTAAAAGGGAATTTAATAGAGTTTCTGCATGCAAAATCGCTAAAGAAATATGGAATACATTAAGAATAACTTATGAAGGAACCAACATGGTTAAATAAACTAGAATAGATATTTTTGTGGCTAAATATGAACAATTTAGAATGCTAAGTGATGAAAGTATAACTCAAATGTATACAAGATTTACAAATATAACTAATGGCTTAGTATCATTAGGAAAAAATCTCCCAAGGAGATTTTGTCAAAACAATATTAAGATCTCTTTCAAATCAATGGACTCCTAAAGTGACCGTCATTGAAGAAGCAAATGATTTAACAACCATGGAAGTTTTTTTTTTTTTTGAAAGAAAGGGTCACAGGGACGGCGTACCAGCTAATAGGTGCATACCTTGCACCCTTATTAATAAAATAATGATGGAATAGATGGGCATCGGGGCATACCCTTGAAAAAATAAGCAACTAAACTAGCCTAATAGAAAGGAGTCCAGTCTTATCAAGAATGGCTGGCCCTTTACAAGCAGAGGGTATAGAGTTAAAACTGTGGAACACCATATTCTCGCCACCCTCACAAGCATGTTTGGCGAGAGCATCAGCCACCCTATTAGACTCCATGTACACATGAACAGTCCGTGCCCTAGCCTTAGCTAAAAATGACCTGGCCACTCTCCACCACCATGAGCTTTGCCATGAAGGACACACCCCAGAGATAATCGATTGAACCAAGGCTAAAGAATCAGAGTAAATAATGGAAATGACATACCCATATGAATCGGCCAGTCTGATACCATCACAAAGAGCACAGACCTCTGCAAGCATGCTATTACCATATCCATAGCAGAACGTAAAAGCAAGATGAACCTCTCCATTTGCATTTCTGATGCACCCGCCACCACCACAAACTTCGAGATTTCCCTTACATGCACCATCCACATTCAAGTAGAAGTCAGCCTGAGGGGGAGCCCATCTAACCAGGAGAGGTGTTTGTAACTTAACTAAAGGTTTGATCCCATCTAACCATGGTAGTTGAAAAACTTATAGAATCATTAATGGAACATGAAATTAACATGGAAAGATTATTTGAAAGGTCATCTAAGAAACGAATTACTAATGCTTTCAAAGTTATAGTTGATGCTCCTTCCGCTTCTTCCTCTTCTAGTTCAGAAAATACAGGTTCTGAACACAGTGATGTAGATAAAGTCCTATTAAAGCTTCAAAAGATTCTTAAGAAGAAGAAAAATGGATCAAGAAGGATCTAGAAGAAAGAGAAAAAGAAGAAGGAACTAGTCTATTATGAATGTAGGAAGCCTGGACATTTGAGACCAGACTGCCCGAAGCTCAACAACACTGGTCAACAAGAAAAATCAAAGAAGAAGTTGAGAAAAGATGAGAAGCACAAGAAATTCAAAAGGAAAGCTATGGCAGCTGCGTGGGACAATGAAGAAGTTTTCTCTACAGATGCATCAAGTTCATATTCTGAAGAAGAGTAAGTTAATCTAGCCCTCATGACAGGACTAGATGAGGTACAATCTAACTCATCTCTCGACTCTTGCACTGATTCAGATTCAGAATAAAAGAAAAACTTAGAAGATATCTTTAATGAACTATATCAAAAACACAAACTAGTTGTAAAAGTATTAAAAGTTCTAAAAAATGATTTTAATTGTTCAGAGAAAACTAATTCTTATCTTAAATCTGAAATGGAACAACTAGAAAAATTATTAAAAGAAATTGAACGCAACAAAGATCTTTTGTGTGAAGATTTAAAAAACAAGAATAATAAATCTCAGAATTGGAAAATGATCATGAGTTAGAAGAAAAATTGAATGCTCTAACTGAAGAAAATATAAACTTAAAGGAATCTGTCAAAAGATTAACAAAAGGAAAAACATCTCTTGCTCTTTGTTTAAAAGGCTTAAAATCTGACAACAATAAACAGGGTCTTGGATATAAATCTCCTCAGAAATAAAAACAAGTTAAATATCCATTGTTAAAATCTATAAAAGAAACAAAAGATGAAACACACCAGAAAAAGAAGGTTTCTAAAAAACATGTGTTAAACAAACACCACATAAACATTGAAAAAGGGCCTATAAAATAAATTATATTTATTGTTGCTCTCATTGTAATAAATTAGGTCACATAGCAAATACCTACACCACTAGGCACTTAGTATGGAATCCAAAAGATTATTTTTATGTATCTAACTATCAAGGACCCAAAAGAATTTGGGTACCTATTTCTAAGTAATTTATTTGCAGGGTAGCCTTAGAGCATCTCGGACAAAGGATGCTCTAGGTATTAATGACTACTGACTCTTCACCTAACTCAAAATTTGAAGAGAGTATAGTCACAGATTAATATAGTTCTTCATTTCTAATTACAATGCTACTAATAAATTTCTTGCAAGTTTTTTTTTTGTAAGACCAATGCAGGGAAACTCTTAAAGGCATGACAAACAACAACAATGAATGGATATCACAATAAATAACAAGAGCAAGCATCAAAAAGTGGTAATTAAACAAGGAGAAGTCGATAGTTAAAATGCATAAGTCAACTTTTTGGTTCACATGTCGACACACATGGAGGATGTGTCGACACACAAAGGAAAGAAGTCGACACACAAGTTCGACAAGTCGACAACTAAGGTGTACAGTTAGACACATAAGGTTCAAAAGTCGACACATAAGGTGCACAGGTTGACACGTATGGAGGACAAGTTGTTGACCAGGTTGCAAGCCCAGAGGGGGGGTGAATGGATTGCTAAAAATTCGTCTTAGAAATATTCTGTGACAAAATAACTTTAGAAACACTAAACAAAACACTTAGAGTTAATAAGCAGCAGATAAGGAGATAAAAGCAATCACATGAACAATAGAAATTTTATCCTGGTTCAGATCTCCTATCACAAGGACTCCTACGTCCAGTCCCCAAACAACAACTTGGGATTCCACAAACTAAGGGTACAGTCCCCCTTAAGGACACTTACACACCCAGCACCAGCTGGCTTTCTCTTCACTTCACGAAGAGGCAATACACCACCTGTTACAACAGTTCTTCCTTTCTACAAAAGGGAAAGGATCACCCACTACATAGCGGGACCTCTCTTCACAGATGAAGAGGAGCACTGAAGGAAGAGTAAAGAGGTGATGGCCCCTAGACCAAGCTAATAGCAACAATACAGTGCTTGATCTGAGGCAGAATCTGAGAGACAAAAAGAATTACACCAAGAAGAAGTTCTCTCAGATCTATAACAAGCTCTCACACTCTAGAAGGGATTGAAGAACAGTGCTGCAGAGAGAGCAAAGAGCAAGAGGATTGATCTGAATGAAGTAGCAAGCTCTTCTATTTTCCAATCTAAAAATATGGTTTTCATTGCGTCAACATACTTCTATTTATCTTCTCTTGATGAAGTATCCATTGAACTGTCTATTGTGTCTCATAACTTGAAATGTGTCTTCTGACAGTTGTAGCAGGTCCAATGTAAGAGACCCGAAAAAACCTGCAGTTAATAAATGCTTGGATATAGACATATAGTGAGAGGGAGCCATGTGAATATCTTCTTTACTCTGGTCAACATGATATGTCCAACGTTGTAAACGTGTGTGACTATCGGAAACCTGCAGACAATAAATGCTTGAAGGTAGACAACTCAAATGTATCTAAACTGTCAGTCAATGTCATTGGCATACTGCAGGAGGATATACTAAAGAGGAAATACCATTTTGTCATCATTTAAAGTTCTAACTGATATGTCATAGAAGTGGTAACCAGTAAAAGATGACGTGCATAGACACTATACCCATGATAAACAATAAATGCTTGTGTGCAAAGGATATGCAACAGTTTACAGGAAGATTTGAAACGCACAACATTTCAAAATTAATTTGAAAGGAACTGCGAGGCAAAATATGATTAAGACTAATTTATCATGGTTAGTAAAACTTTAATTGTAACCATAATCAAATGATTATTGCAAACGTCATTATCAAGGTAATACAGTCGATGTTCAAGGAATAGTCGATGTCCAAACATAATCGATGTTCAAAGAGAGTCGATGTCCAAAGGATAATCGATGTGAACATAATTGATGTTCAAAGAGAGTTGATGTTCAGAGACAGTCGATGTCCAAAGGATAGTCGATGTGAACATAATCGATGTTTAAAGAGAGTCGATGTGAAGAGACAATCGATGCCCAAAGGATAGTCAATATAAACATAATCGATGTTGAACATAATCGATGTTAAAACATAATTAATGTTTAAGTGAAATCGATGTGAGCGTAATCGATCTTTAAATGAAATCAATGTGAGCATAACCGATGTTGAAGCGTAATCGATGTTAAAACATAATTGATGTTTAAGTGAAATTGATGTGAGCGTAATCGATGTTTAAATTTAATTGATGTGAGCATAATCGATGTTTAAATGAAATCGATGTGAGCGTAACCGATGTTGAAACGTAATCGATGTTGAAAAATAATCAATGTTTAAGTGAAATCGATGTGAGTGTAACCGATGTTGAAACATAATCGATGTTGGAACATAGTTGATGTTTAAGTGGACTAAAATCGATGTGATATTAAAGCAGTAGTCAATGTAAATTTACAATAATAATCGATGTAGACTTAGATAAATCATATGCAATTGACTTCTAATTTAAATGAGTGTATCCAACTTACAGAATTTATTTCATTTGATACCTGTTGACAAACTTCAGACAAATATGTTAGTCAAATATTTTCCATGATTTTGTTTATCACCAAAATATATGTGGAGATAAATTGTTCATCAATCTCCCCCTTTTTGGTGATGACAAAACAATAAAAGTATAGAAAAAAAAATTTCTGAAATAAATTTTAAGTAAAGTGATAAATATGTATTTCAGAGTATGTTCTCCCCATTTTTGTCATTAATCAAAAAGAAAAGTAGGCTATAAAAGATGCAAAGAGAAATGGAGGCCAAGAGGGATGATATTAATCAGTGAGAGTTTGATATATAGATGGTAGGGGACAAGAGAGAAGCAAGGTGTGTGATGATAGGCCAAGCTTTGACTTCCTACTCTTCAAAAAAATTCTTAAACAATTCCCAGCTGATATTGTAGGAAGGCCCCATATCTATACTAAATTTCTAAATGTGAAGTTGTGAAGAAACTGATAGTATTCTGTATCACTAAGAGTCATTATGTAGAGGCTTCGGGTGCCAAAACTAGCATACTGCAGAAACTGATCTATGGAGATAAGATAAGCAATGTTGTGAGCTAGTAGTTCTTGCCTCAGAGCAAAATATACTTTGTATCGTTCAACCCAGATGGAATAAGGATCTGTCACCAGATTGATCGAGTTGATATCCATGAACTGCTCAGGAGATAAGGTGGGCTGATCGGATTTGAATTGAGCTGCATTGATCTGATCTAGTCAGAGAGCTGCAGGTGATATTTCTTATGCCACTCATTTGGAAAAAAATCTTTCGGATTCAGCTAACAGAGGGGCTAAAACTGAAGATTTGATGAACCCCCTGTGATACTCTCGAAAAAGAAAGCGAGGAAAAGTCAAAGAAACTCCTTTTTGGACCTGAATCTGAGCTTTGACTCTGGCATATCATTCAAAAATAATGGGACCAACATCAGAGTCCATGAGAAGAAAGTGCAGTTGAGGTAATAACTGGAACTCTAGAAGCTTGAGAGTGGCAAAATCAACTTGAAAAGCTGTACAATCCTAGTGCTGGGACCAAAGTCCATCCAGAGCAGACCTAAACTGTGCTAATTGAGCCTCGGGGAGATTATGAATACGACAATAGTCACTGTACATCTGAAACTGCCTTACCAACTTGACTTCTTTCTGAATTTGAGGCCCCAAGAGGAGGTGTGCTGATGCACAAACCATTCTGATAAAGAAAGAGTGTGATCGGACAGAGGGTATCTGCAATCCCTTGCAATCTCATATTTTCTGTAAAGAGCTCTATGGGATCTGGCCCACTGTTCCTCAGTCTTGGACTCAACAGTAGAAAGAATCTTATTGATCTCAGGTTTAGGTGCAGACGGTCTTTTTCGATGACGAACGTCCACTGTCACGTTGGCGAAAAGATGTGAACAAGGAAATGATGAGTGATCGCTAGGGACATTTTACCTCTGCCCGGAGGAAATGTGATCGTATAATGCCTCGATGTGGAGATGATGGGTTCTTCACTCCTCCTCCTTTGGCTAGCCAAAGGATGAGGGCTCCACGGTGTAGCTTCAATTTTCCTGCAAAATAAACAAACATAAAAGACCCATTAGACTAAAAATTATGGTAGCATGCGCTCACATATATGAAAAACACACACAATCGGGGGGCGTCTTACCGGTTGGAGGCTTGAGAAGGAAGACGGACAAATGTTATGACCGCCTTCCCTCCCTCCTTTGTTTATAGAAAACCCCTCTAAACTGGGTATTGGAAAGGATGCAGTACGTGAGTGTGTGCGTGGACGTGGTAAAGATGCAATATATGTGAGACTGCAAGCTAAACAAAATAGAGAGGAGGAAGAGAAGGAGGTCCCTGTCTATGCAGACGCAATAACGAAGAAATCTTCTCCAGGGCAACGTGTTGACTCTAACGTTGGCATGCTCATCGCCGTATTGTTCACCGGATCACGTCCTGTGAAGGGAGGCAACGACGAAGTGTAACTTGAAGCTGGGCTCCTCTAGTGACTGTGCAACGTTGAGAGGTGGCCGACATTGTATCCGAGTGAGAGGTGAAAGCAGAGGAGGAAGAAGCTGAGGTGCTGACGAATGATGTTGTGATGGAATCAGGGCTGCTGTTGGTGTGTGTGACTGCCAAATACCCACTGACTGGGTGGTGCACAAGGTGGTTTCTTCTGGGCTGCTGCGACTGCCATGATGAAAATCCATCTCCTCCTCCTGATGAAATGGAGGCGGGGTCCTTATCATCGTATGTCATGCATGGCCCCCCTGAAGAGACAGGGCTGTGGGCAATTAACGTGGGTGTGGCTAGCGCGGGTCTCATGGCAACCCAGACATCGAAGGAGGATGGTGGGCATTCTGGGCTCCTGCTTTCCCGGGGGCATATCATGAGGATCTCATGTGCGAATGAATGGAGATATGGGCATGAGAGGAGAGAGAGCATGACAATGAGATGAGAGGGTGAGCAGTGAGTAGTAAGACGTGGCAGGGAGATGTTGGTGAGGGGCGTGTGTGAGAGGAAATGTTTGACTTTGTCCCTCATGTGTGGATAAGTGCATGCGCAGAGGAAGTTGTTGGGGTTTAATTTGTTTAGATTTAAATGGGGTTGGGTTGGTCTATTTTATAGGTATGGTGATGGGTTTGAGTGGATTTAAGTATGTTTGAGCATACACACATGAGACAGCTGGAAGGTGGCGGAAATGGCAAGCATACAAGCACCACACACTATGCAAGAGATAACGACAGTAGAGGCTAGGGCCAGGAAAAGTGTAGGCGACATACGACTGTGTCGCCAAAAGATCTTTATGATAGTGAATTTTATAGCTCAAAATGACAGGTGACCAACCTCTTGTCATCACAAATGGAGTGGCAACAACTGGGTCCGCCAACAAGGGCACAAGCTACCCTAGAGATCTTAATGGAGATAACATTGCGCCTACTGAATAATGAGTCTAATGGGCTAAGAAATGAGCTATGCGAGGATGGTCACAAAATTCGTGTCTACAAATGCCCCTCTGAGACATCTGATCTTGTAGGGAAATGGAGTGGACTGATAGATTGGTGTCTCGAAAAATAGAAGAGATGCGAAGATGGAGATTTTGGAACTTCAGAGGAAGTCTCAGAAGGTTAACATCCCCGAGGATAAGGAGAACTCTCAAGCTAGGTTCCCTTGTCTAGACCTGAGCCAAGCAAGTTGTCTGAAAGGCAAGGAAGAAAAAGGAAGGTGAGTCTTACGTGTTAACATAACAGCAGCCCCTGAGGCCCTCTGGTCACTGCCGCAAGACTTCGACACACTCTAGGACACCTGTCGGGTCGAAGGGGTTATGCCGTGACAAGTCAACTCAGTAAAAAGGAACATTTTGTGATCTAGGTGAACAAACAACCTACTTGATCAGGATAGACTTGGGATTTAACTTGATTGATCTCAGTTGAAGAACAGACTAGCAGTACTCATTTCTAGCCACCAGGATAACTTTAAAGCATGGGACAGGGGAAAAATCCTTCTCCCTCAATTAGTAAAGTTAGAAAAGAAAATGGCATGATGCATGTAGGGTTTGCCCTATCTAAATGCAAGTTAGTAAACCAGAGGATTTATTAAAGGCCAATCAAATAACTGGGAGATCACAAACCCATCACGATTTTTGGTGAAGGGGAACTCAGGGTTCATGATCGCCAAGTTATTAGCCTCTGGTGAAGCTAAACCCTAGGTTAGACATACCTGAACATGATAGTCGGGAATTGACTACCTACGGACTTCGGACGAATGATTTAGTGGAGTGCTCCTTAGGTCGATCCCTTTCTCAACCATTTTTTTTTTAGTGATGCACTTTCTCGTCAGCTTCTGAATATTTATCTATTGATATAACACTTAAGGAAAAAGTGATCAGTGAAGCTCTGCCTAAGAATGACATAACTTTCTTGAAGCAAGGTCAAGGGTCTGAGTTTTATTAACAAAGCAAAAGGAACAGGAAATATGAGCAAGCAAAGCAAAGTACTAACTTGGAAAAAAATATGTACATACAATGTTAAAGCATAAATGATATTTTTTTGTTTTTTTTTAAGGAAAGCAAATGCATAAGGGAAAACATGAAAACACTTTTTTTTTGTCAGCACCTGGCAACTATCTTTATGACAATGAAAGAGTGCAAGGCTGATGATTTAAAGGAAAATTGGCCTAGCAGAAATATGGAGATTCTTCATGGCAATAACCTTGCCCCTTGTGAACAGATTAACATGAAGTGTGATTTTTAAAAAAAGGAGCTGTCATCCTCAAAAGAAACTTGTCCTTCAGACACCTAAGAGGTTTGGAATCCTCAAGGGAGAAAGGAAGAAATAAGGAGATAAACTTCTCAAGAGGATTAGCAAAATCATTAAATTGATGAGCTGAGACAGTCTTGATGCCCCTTCAGGTGATTTCAGACTATCTAATTTTTTATTTATTTGCCCCTAGACTTTTGCAAGGTGCTAATTGGATGAGAGAACCTGGCCATTGTGGACGCCGCTTTTTGCCTTTCCAAGGTTCCTTCGAAACTCCAGAGAAGGGAAGAAAGAAAGAGGCCCACAAAGAAGGATAAAAACGGGTGAGATGGATCGTGATCGCCAGGTACGCGAGGGTACCGAATGGAAGATGCACGCGCGAATGGGGTGCGGGTGGAAGAAGTGATCATGTAGAATGGCCCGAAGGGCGCAAAATAAAAGGGTGATCGCGGTAAATACCTGTTGGAGCATGGGGAGATTGCGCGGGGGATGTGGGTTCCTCTTCCTCTACGAGCACGGCCGGCCGTGGTAGAGGGTGTTTCCTTCGTTGATTACCCTGAAAAATAATACAAATAAAAGAAGGGGATTAGCCACATGTGTAGTATACAGCCCTAAATAAATGAAATGAAAAGAATGAATGGCATGGGGAACGACTTACCGTGTGGTGGCTTTTAAACCCCTAAAATGTAGGTGTGTGTGTGTGTGTGCATGCATGTGCGTGGCTATAAAGAAATGAGCCACGTGGGGCCCGGAGGAGATAAATGAAAAGAGCCACGTGGGGCCCGGGGAGATGAAGTGTAAATAAAAAGGGAGAAAGGGAAGGGGGTGCTTCCCCAAATGTTGGATGGTGCGAAGGCGCTGCCGGTTGGACGGAGAGGAGGAAGACACTCCCACCTCGATGCACATGGATGACGGAGGGGACGCCGGCTCCGGACTCCAGAGGATCAAATGTATGGCTTGAAGTAGAAGGTCCCCCTGGGCCGGGGTCAAGACGAGAATCCGACAGGGCTTTGCCGCACCAAGTGGAACCCCCCTTACAAATGACCCTCGAGGGTGTATTTATAGAGGCAAAGTTCTTGAATTGCTTCGGCCACAGGGGACGCGACTATAAGGTTGAATCGCGTCCGCCCGGTGTGCTGTGATTAAGAAGCCCTTGATTTGACCATGGGCGCGATGATTGCGGTATGGCGGCCACGTTCAGAATCGCGTCGGGGCGGCATGCCGCATTCTTGAAATGCGTCACCCTACCCCGCCTCGACTTCGTTTTGGGCACGTGGGCCATAAATGCGGCAACTTTCAGGGTCTGGCGTGTCAGGCCTAGGACCTAATCGCGTCGGCCTGCTCGGATGCGATTTAGAGATTTCGCATGATTCCAAGGCACGGGCGCTTGAGTGCGACGACTTTTGGGACCTAGGGCCTAATCACGTCGGCACGGTCCGATGCGTCTCTGATTTGAAATGCATTGGGTCGGGAGGGCACGACACGATAAAGTATTTATGAATTTTATTTATAAAAACCCGCCAAAACCGACATTAGAATCGCGGTGCTTACAACGGACGTGTTCATGGCATTGGGCATTTTTCATAAATAAAATAGGTAAATTCCTTATTGCATCGCATAAGGCCGCCGCGATAAGGTCTATTTGGCCTTGTCGTGTCCCGCATGCCCGGCGCGACTATGGAATCGCGGCGAACATGCCAGATGCGTTTCAAATGCGACCGCCAGACCTATCGTGACTTCATAAACGTGCCTCGAAGACCTCTCGTGACTTGAAGATGATGCCCACGACCTCCGACCAGCCTTGGAATGAAGGGGAAGCACTGAGGAAAGATGGGTGAGATCCATAAATGTCGGGAAAACACTCTTGCAAGGCAAAAGGAGGGCCATTTGTGGCATTATGGTGCAATATGAAATTTGTCCACAGTGGAGTCAAAATCGCGTGTCTACAGCTGCCACACCTTGGCGTCTGCTTTGCAGGGGAGCGAAGCGGAGGGACACGAAGTGGGGTGCAATGGAGTTAAATGGAGTGAAACGAAATGAATGAAATGAAGCGTAGCGAAGTGGAGTGAAGTGGGAGCGGACTGAAAAGTAGACGCCAAGGTGAAAAATAGACACGCGGAGCAATTGGATGACTACCACCCGATGAGAGTCTTTCACCAACACCCAAGGAAGTTACCACCAGGAAGAAGACCTAAAGAAACAAATGTTTGGATTGGAAAGAAGAAAGTGTGCGCACAAGGGGCACGACAGGAGGTGTGTACGTGGTACACGAAGGATTGGTGCCACTTGGGGCACGAAAGGAGAGATCCAACTTCCAGTGAAGGGGAAGTACCTAAGGACACAATCCGTTAGGTTGCACCATCGGGGGCGTCTGCCATTGCCTCAGGTGGATCTTTGGGAGTTAAGACGAAATGAGAAGGGATAAATCCAAAGAAGTGTTCTCAAGGAAATCAGCCTGGAGGTGACAACAAAGGGAGTTGGGTACTTGACCCGGATTGGATTATTTCAAATTGCTTAGCTTTGGAGTGCGAATGGCTCTCCAAGTTGCATTGGAAGAGTGGTTTTCCACTGTGATTTCAATATGCATGTATGCTGGGCTAAAAGAAAAATGGGTTGAAAGAAGTAGAAAATAACCAAGGATATTATTGTTACAATGGCGTTAAGTCGGGACTGGATTTTAGGCATGGGTCCGTCGTCCTCACATGCCAAGCGTAACAGCCTATCTGTGCGGCTAAAGATCCTCTAGGATAGTCACTGTTTTTGTTAAAGAGGAACTCAAATCTCAGATTCCTCAGAGCCACAAGGTCCTTGGTGTGCTCTAAGAGTATAACATACAGATAACTTGATGGTGGGGGCGGCATCAGCCTGATGTAGCGCCAGATGAGGTAACTTGAATCCTGCGCTCAAAACTCATTAGCCAAGAGATAACAAACATCATGGAATAACACATTCATAGCATGGAGCATGGATAAAGTAGTCAACAACAGACACAGCTCAAACAATTTTGTTTGTTAAAACTATGAGGATAAGTGGTCTTTGGCCAGAGAGTTTGGAGTTCAAGATGGGAGGAACCCATGAAGGGGAAGAATTGCATCGATCTGATGCAGACAGGATGTGATTGCCTCGTGCAATACCATCATGGTTTTTTTTTATTTTTAGAGATATTTAAATTTTATGGGATTTTGAAAATGTTTGAATTTTTGTGGGGATTTCTTTGAAATAATTGAATTTTTGTGGGTTTTTAAAAATATTTAAATTTTTATGGATTTTTAAAAGTATTTGGATTTTTTGTGATTTTGGAAATATTTGAATTTTTTGTATTTTGACAATATTTGAATTTTTATGGATTTTTTTTTGAAATATTTGATTTTGTTTTGGATTTTTTTGGGAACATTGTCATGCCATGGCGGCATTAGAGTTATGAGAAACTGACTGGCGAGGGGTCCTCGTTACCTCCCGTTTCATTAAGGAATGCCCAGAGTAGGGCGTGCATTTTAAGTGGCGCCCAACGGTTGATTGCACTTGGTTGACAGTGCTTGTATCAAAGTCATGCCTGAAAAGACGACTAAGTCTAGCAGGGAGAAGGGAAGAAAATTTGGAGATAAGCTTGATATGGGTATTGAAGAGTTGGGTTTGACTACCTTCCTTGACATAACCGTCAGAAGGTTCAGTCTCATTTAAGCACTGGGGCTTTTGGAATTGATTCATGACCATTTCAATTGTAGGGACATGCGTACGACCGGTCCATTTGGATCTCCACGGGGACTTTGCCGCTCTTTGCCATGCCCCATTATGATTGATTGGATTTTGATTTTGCATGCATACGATCGGGTCCATTTGGATCTCCGCAGGGACTTCGCCGCTCTTGACATGCATTTGACATTGATTTTTATTGGTCATTTGATATGCCCATTTTTAGACCTCTCATGACGGAGTGCTTTGGGTTGGTTGCCTTGCCCAGACTACCTCTGCTACCCATATTTTGGCCGAGTAAGAGGAGAAACATACATTTGTGCCTTTCAGGCATGGTTGTGATAGCGATGGTGTCTTTCGGGAGCAACCGACTTTGGGCGCCGTGTAGTGTGTGAAGGTGCGCATGCTAAGGGAAAACCTTAATGACCCGGGAGGGAATTTTGTACTCCTTGCGCGAAGTTCTCATAATGGAAGTGGTGCTGCGATAGCATGGCAATGCTGGATATTCATCTTTTTATGGTTTTTTGTTTCTGTTGACACTAACAATAAAGAATTCAGAGGATGAAAGAGAATGAATGCCCTGCGCTGGGGCGAGACTCAGAGATCTAGAAGAATTTACAATTTTATTCGGAAATTAAAGAGATACGTGGGGACTAAAGTCCCGACGTGGGGATGAATGCCCTGCGTCGGGGTGAGACTCCGGGGTCTACGAAGAATGTACAATTTTATTTGGAAAATAAAAGGACAAGTGGGGGCTAAAACCCTGAAAACAATGAGAGAAAGGTCGGATGACCTGATTGAAAATGGCAATGAGAGAATTGCGAAAAGATTTTGGAGACTCCAGTGGGGCCAAAGGGATTTGAAGAAGAAGGAGGGCGCAGTGCCCTGAAAGAGGAAAAGAATCCGGCTGGGCCGGAGGAGAGAAAGGAAAAAGCGGGCCGCGAGGGGCCAAAGAGGGAGGTGCGTCACGTGGGGCGCAAGATGGAGAGGTGTCGCACGGGGCGTAAGAAGGAGACGTGCCTCGTGGGGCACAGGAAGGAGTTGTGCCTCGTGGGGTATGGAAAGGAGATGTGCCTCGTGAGGCATGGAAAGAAGTTGTGCCATGTAGGGAACGGAAAGGAGTTGTGCCACATGGGGCACGGAAGGGAGGGGAGTAAGGAGTACAAAAAGGGGCGCGATGCCCAGTGTAAGAAAATGAATCGTAAAAAAGATGAAAATAAAATGTCTCCTGTGGGGAGGGAATGTGGAGAACCCACGGGGAGGTGCTGAGAAGCACAAAAGATGATTGGAATAAAGGAGAAGGTGGAGGCCCCTTGGTATTTTGCCTTGCTCGGCTATTATGGTCCCGCTTGGGAGTCGACATTTTGACGATCAGGTACTTCCTCTCATAATGGGCCCAGCGAACAGAAGGTCTTGCTCTTCTCATTGGGATTGAACGGCTCTCATGGATTGGAGGATCGTTGACTTCTGTCGGAGTTTCAAGCATCAGTGGCAACTCCCTTGGAATGTAGTTTAAGGAAAGGGTGGGGAGTTCCACTGGTAGGGTTGGAAGCAACAAAGAGGGGTTTGTGCCCAAAGATTGTAAGGCATGTGACATGGAAGGGGGCACATCCCCTTGGGTAATTGATTGTGCCAATGATTGGGCCTTGGAATGTGTGAGCACAATCTGCAGAGTTGACCCCTTCACTAGAGTGGGGAGGTTCACAATAACGGTGTGAGGGGTCATGAGAGCTTGGAGGGTGAGATTCCCTATGAGTATTTTGAAATGGCGTTGGCTGGCAACGGGTATGATTGGCATAGATTTAGATGGCCTCTTGACGGCAATGATTGGAGGGGAGGACTCCCGCTCAGTGAATGTGCCAGGTATTTGGACAATGACCGGCATGCGAGGGATGTAATCTTGAATTTTGAAAAGCATACCCGGTCCCGGGGCTTCCTCCTGTTGTACTTTCTTGTTGCTTCTCAAAGGGGTGCACCCACTCCGTTGGATGGGGGTGGATGTGGAGGTAGTGGAGGGCTGTTTGGCCGGTGGAGGCACGACGGGTATGAAGGGGAAGATTTGCTTGATCTGGGTTGCCAATGGTGTGGGCACAATGGGAGATGTAATGGTTGGTGTAATGGTGGGTGGAGGCTTAATAGTGGAAGGCTTAATGGTAATGGATGGCAATGTAGGAGGTGTAGGTAAATGGTATACGAACATGACCTCGGAAGGCTCATCGTCGTAACACCAAGTGGTTTCGCAGATGGGTTGGGCATTGGCAACCTCAGCCTGAGCAATAGGCTGTGGAGGAGGTGGAGGTTGTTGTGGTTGTTGTGGTGGAGGCATAGGAGCTGGCATGGGAGCCAGAGCAGGTGCAACGTAGGGCACAGGAGCTTCTTCATAAATTGGGGCACCGTAGGGCCCAGTTGGAGGTTGCTGAGTCCGAGGAGGATGAATCAGTGGATGCCTAGGTGGTGCCATGTCGTGGTAGATGGATAGTGTACGCGGAGGACTATATGATGTGGATGTTGTATGGTGGTGAGGTGGATGGTGGATGGCGTCCACTGATCCGTTCTTTCTCGGATTAATTTGATTAAACAGCTCTATGATCGGAGAGTCCATTAGATGTGCCTGGATGTAACGTCCCCGCTCGTAGAGCTCCTCTATGGAGGTGATTTGGTTAATGGCCAAGATGTGCCTGAACCTCGGAGTAGAGTTGGAAATGATTATTTTAACTTGCTCTGACTCCGAGAGCTCATGCTGCATTCTTGTGGCCATTGACCTCCAACGGTCAGCAAATTGTACAAATTCCTCGTTGGCCCTCATCTTCTCGGATGCTAGATCCGTGATAGAGAGATAGGGGCTGATGCGGTCTTTCTATGTGACGGAACGCCTCATCCAAACCCGTTAAATTGATAACAAGTTTGATCCGAGTCTGTCTCCCGCAAACGAGCTGGAGCCTCGCAAGGGATATCACACAACAGTCCGTGAAAACACAAAGGAACACACCAATACATATATATATTTCACAAACTTACATAGCCATATTTCCACAAGACTGAAAGAAAGTACAAGATCCTGGGGCATACCTCGGGGTACAACTGGAAGAAGTAAACAACTAACTACACTACACTGCTAGAGGTGTTGACCCTGCACCGCTAAGACGCGACTACGAACTAGATGCCGGTAGAGAAACGTCCTCCTCGCCCTCACCTGTGGGGGTAGGGGTGAGCCTCGCTAGTCACTGGCTCGGTAGGGAACTCCCCCAACACCGAGCAAACCAAAAACATAGGTATGAAGGCAGTAAACTACAATAATAGTATATAGAACAACTAAGCAGGATATTAAAGCTGTAATTATACTCACCGTTTGCCGACTACATAAAACAACTATATTAAATAAACGGCAAAGCCAAACAGGTGTATGAGCTAAAGTAGAGACCGCTACACGCGAGCCACGTAAACTGGTTCGCGACACCAGTAACTGACTCGGACAAACACACACAGGTCTACCTCTCAGTCTCGGAGCCACGGACGAAAGGTCCAGCTGCCGCTCCACATGAAAAGGTCAAGCAACTTTGGAGACCAACTAAACACCACCACCTGTGGACCACACGGTCGCAGGCCCATGCCTGGCACCTCTAGAGACCCTGGTCTGGGCGCTCTAGAGTGAGGCACTGGAAAAGGACTAGATGGGGACCAGTGTCGACAACTGGAGTCCGTACCCCCAACTAAGAGCGCGCTACAAGTGACCAAAAGACAAGTACAACAGTCACTGTCCCACTGTCGTCTTTCCCTTAGCCGAACGTACAACTCAAGCAAAGGAGTGAGGGTGTCCAGGTCAGACGACACAGACCTCGACGGTACAACACAAGTACCGGGACAAAGCCCCGAGCTAATAGCCTGGCTCATAGAGAACCTGCGGCACCCAACTGGAGAGGTAACCACGGTAGGCGTACTACTACTTGCCACGCACACAAAACCATGTGCACGTCACACACAAACCACGTGAAGTCTCGTACAAAACTTGTGCGCCACCATTACACGTGAACACTACGTAAATACGTAAAGAACTGGCTAACTGCGTACCCTGTACACTAGTCTCAGAAACCACGTGCACCCAGCGCACCACAAGTACCATCGCACCGTTCCTTATCGTTAAATACTTAATATAACAACGTTTGAATAAAAGCAAGTGGGCGGCAACATCGACTGCCGTCGATGGGGTGTAAACGGCAAGGTATCTAGCCGTCTATCTCCCAGCTGAAGAACATGGCGTCAATCGATATTGACACCAAGCTCCTCGGCTACCAGTTCCCACAGAAACCTTAGGCCAATTTCACAAGTGTTCTTGGCCTCAAAACCAGTGGGAAACACAACAAAATCCTTTCCCTAACATCCATACATCATAAACAAACCATAACAACATGTTTCACTAAGTAAATCTGCGACGACCCTCCTTATACCGGTACGATTATACCAATCTACGTCGGTATAGTGAGTCTCGTCACAGTGGGACATTTACCCAAACACTAACACACATGATTGAGATGTACACAAATATAAATGCAGAGTAGCAGAAGAAAAGAACTACTATCTTTCATTTCATCATCCACATTAAACATGCATGATTCATATAACCATTTGAAGATCTAAAGTCCACAAAATAAAATGCTAATTCCAAAATACATAGCTTGTCCACAATTTCATAATGTTTCAATTACAATGCCTCAATTACATACTATGAAAGCAAGTACAATTATGGTGACTCCACAAAGCTACTCTCCTCGCTCGGAGTCACTCTCCGCGGTCTCCTTCAAAGGAGTGGGGTCACCTGCTAAACCTGTACGTCGAAGCAAGGAATGAGTCTAAAAGACTCAGCAAGTAAACTCCATACACATCACACATGCATATATCACAAGTAAGTTCTACTCTCAAATTCATTAAATCAAACATATAACATGGTTGAGACAATAAAATAAACAACCTATCATGGTATTTCTACAACTTCACAACACATGATACATGATTCATGCCATCTCAAAACCAAATACCTATCACATGCTTTCTACTCATCCCTTCACATGAGAGCTAACATTTTACATTTAAGCTAACAAGGTAGCCTTCTAAGCATGGAATCTCACACACATCTAAAAGAAGAACTCCTAACATGGTTTCTACACATTCTTGTACATGTAAGGCATCATTATAAACATATGAAGGTTTCTGTTTTGACATGAACTTAATAATTTCATAACATGAATTACAAATTTTCACTCTAACACACTTATATCACATGGTTACACATTTACACATTCACATGGTCCACTTTTACACATTACACACATATACATGTTCACACTACACAATTTACACATTATTCACATTTACATTTCACATTAGATGCCATGATACATAGTCCAAACCACCATTATAAGGACACATCACATACACATAACACATAGACGCCACCTAGGCAACACAGTGACGACTCTTTGACTGTGCAGACCGGGAGAAGAACTCTCACCCTAACCAGTGGTACTTGTCCACCTCCAGGATTTCATCCTAATGCCCATAGGATTTACACATTGAACCTTCCCGTGGGACTTTTCCACGGTACGGTTTCACAGCCCTCTATGGAAGCAGTGTCACACACGGCACATTTTACACATTTCGGTTTTTAACACACATATTACACAATATGACACATCACTTATAGTTTTATCATTAACACATGGTTCAATTTTCCTAAATCATGGTACAACTGTTGACAGGGTTCAAACACTTCAAAATTTACACTAATCAGGTTGGGAACACCTAATCAAACCCTAATTACGTTAAGCATGCATAAACCATTCAATTTCACATGGAAATTTCACAACATAACCCACTGTTACCCAAATTTCATGAAAATTTAACCACGCATTGTTTGTAGGTTTTTGACCACACTTGCAAATTTTCACATTTTTTTGAATTACATATAATTTAAAGAAAATAAAATACTCATTCTCATGCCATAATTCATTCAATTATCGTGGAAGCACAACATAATTATCGGATTTGACAGTTTTCAAATCTGTATCTAACATGAATGTTATCACAAAAATTTTATCCAAATTTATTGCACATTACACAATTTACTGGAAATTTTTGGCTAACCTACACATGCCTTCTATTTTCAATGCAAAAATTACAACAATTAGCATGGTCATGGGAAAATTCTCGATTTTTGGGGCAGGGACTGACATACATATACATCACCTGAAAATTTTGGGGCAATCGAAATTTCACATGGACTACGTAAACAAAGGTCTACATGTTTAGGACCTTATCTAACATGCATTTCAAATAAATATAATAATTCTCATCATTTACCGAAATTCATCAACCATTCACAACACATTCTATTAACTACATTACGTATCATGTAGAATTTACACTATATCCTCATGCGCAAAACTTCGGAAATTAGGTATATAAGGCAGAACAGTTTCCTGTTCTGTCCTGAAGAACTTAACGGCAACGTCTGGCCGTTTAGAGGTGTTAACGGCAGCATCGTCTGCCGCCAACTGAGGATCTTGACGGCAAGGGATCTTGCCGTCAAGCTCCTGTCTGTGCAAAAACACAGACCGAGCTCTGAAGAATGGGTGAATGTGAGGATCCAGGACACAAGGAAAATCCCATAAAATCTTTAAAACCTACTGGACACATACATGGGCTACGGGGATGGGTTACTTGCCTTTTACAAAATCTCCAAAGGGATCAAATCTGCTGTTGAAGCTCTCCTTGGGCAGTGCCAAGAAGTCTCCTTCACAGCCTTCCCTCGGGTTCTAGGTCGAAGTAGCTGCCAAACCAAGGTTGGGGAAGCCTTCTCCTTCGTCCAAACTCCCTTCCAAATGCAGTAGATCGCCGGAGGAAGCTTTGAATCGCCGGATCTGAGCTCCCAAAGTTCAGTTCTTCTCTAGTTCAGCTAGGGTTTCCTTCTCCCTTTGCAAAGTGCTAAGAGAGAGTCTTTCAGGTTGCAAGGAGAGGAAGGTTTATAGGAAAAGGGCTTGGGATATCCCGTAGGGCCTGATGGGAGAGCTGAGAGCCGTTGGGGACATCTCCCCAATCGGTGAGCTTGCTTGCCCCCGAAATTTTGGGGTCTGCTGTGCACAGAGGATCAGAGAAGTAGACGTCCACATAGATGGCCGTCTACTTTAGTGTTGGCGTCCATCGACATGGACGTTGACTCATCATGGACGTCCATCCATGTTGACGCCAATTTGCTCTTCGGCCAGAGCTTAAAAACATGCAGAAAACCATGCTTACACTATATACTTACATGCCATATATGTAATATGATGTACACACTACTACAACATGTAATCAAGTAATATTTACAGCTAATATACGCATGCATAGTTAAGTATACCAATATAACATCGTACATAAGTATCCACATACGTATACATGATATGTACATACAACATGACTCAACACACAATAAGATAAAATGACAACTAATTCGAGGGCCTTACACCCTCTCCCCCTTAAGGAAACTTCATCCTCGAAGTTTAAACAAAACTACTCAAACAAACGGGGATACTTCTTCTTCATCGCATCCTCAAGCTCCCAAGTAGCCTCCTCTCGCGAGAAGTTCCGCCATAGAACTTTCACCGACGCAATACTCTTGTTCCGGAGATGCTGAACCTTCCGGTCAAGAATAGCTACTGGTTGCTCCACATACGACAGATCTGGCTGAATCTCCACTGGCTCGTGACTAATCACATGAGATGGATCTCGGACATACTTCCTGAGCATAGAAACGTGGAAAACAGGATGAACACTAGCTAAAGCTGGGGGTAAAGCTAGCTCATATGCCACGCTGCCCAATCGTCTGAGAATCTCATATGGGCCAATGAATCTAGGGCTTAACTTGCTATGCCTGCCAAACCTGACGACACCTCGAGTAGGTGAAATCTTCAAAAAGACATGCTCACCCACCTCGAACTCCAAATCCTTCCTCCTGTTGTCGGCGTAGCTCTTCTGCCTATCCTGCACCGCAACAAGCCTCTTCCTAATCAACTGAATCTTATCCGAAGTCTCCTGAACTTACTCCGGACCGATCAATTGCCTATCGCCGGTCTCCTCCCAACATAAAGGAGATCTGCAAGGCCTTCCATATAACGCCTCAAATGGAGCCATACCAATGCTCGCATGAAAGCTGTTGTTGTATGCAAACTCCACTAGAGGAAGATGACGCTCCCAATCATCCTTCCAATCCAGCACACACGCCCTCAACATATCCTCGAGTGTCTGGATAGTCCTCTCAGACTGTCCATCTATCTGGGGATGAAATGCCAAACTGAGCTTCAGCTCCGAACCTAAGGCATCTTGAAGACCCTTCCACAACCTCAAAGTAAATCTCGGATCTTGATTCGAAATGATCGACTTCGGCACACCATGCAATCTAATGATGCTACTGACATACAATCTAGCCAAGCTCTCTACTGACTGCTTCTTCTTCATAGGCAAGAAATGTGCAGTTTTCGAGAATCTATCTACGACTACCCAAATTGAGTCATTGCCCCGTCTAGACCGAGGCAAACCCGAAACAAAATCCATAGTGACAGCTTCCCACTTCCATACTGGGATCTCCATCTTCTGCATAAGGCCAGATGGTCGCTGCCGCTCAGCTTTCACTTGCTGGCATACTAAACACCGGGATACATAATCTGCTACATCCCTCTTCATGCCAGACCACCAAAAGGACCTCTTCAAATCCTGGTACATTTTGGTGTTACCCGGATGGATAGAGAATCTCGACCTATGAGCCTCTGCTAAAACATGCTCATGGACATCTACAATAGCAGGAACACAAACTCGGTGATGGAATCTAATCACGCCATCCTCGTCACTAGCAATGCCCGCCTTGCCCACTAACTCTTGGAGTCTAGGGTTGGCTTTTTGCTGCTCGATCACCTCATCCAATATCGAGGACCTAAGGGATAACTGGGCTACAAAAGCCTGGCATAGCGATGGCTCCAACTCAGTCAACGTGCAAGTCGCATCCTCCAACATCTTCCAGTCCTGATGGAGAGATGGTCTCTTCCTACTCAGGGCATCAGCTACGACATTCTCCTTCCCAGGGTGATACTGAAGGTCTAAGTCATAATCCTTCAAGAACTCAATCCATCTTCTCTGCCTCAAGTTTAATTCCTTTTGGGAGAAAAGATACTTCAAGCCCTTGTGGTCGGTGAACACCTCAAATCTGACACCATAAAGATAGTGTCTCCAGATCTTTAGTGCATGAACCACTGCCGCAAGCTCCAAATCACGAGTTGGATAGTTACGCTCATGCTCCTTCAATTGGCGAGAAGTATACGCCACTACCCTTCCTTGCTGCATTAGCACATAGCCTAAGCCAATCCGAGACGCATCCGTATAAATGGCAAAACCTTCTGGACCACTAGGTAAGACCAATATCGGAGCGGAAGTAAGCTTAGCCTTCAATAACTGGAAGCTACGCTCACATGTCTCGGACCACACAAACTTCTCACCTTTCCTGGTTAGCTGAGTCAATGGGGCGGCGATGGATGAAAATCCCTCAATGAATCACCGATAGTAACCAGCCAAACCAAGAAAACTACGAATCTCCGAAGGGGTCTTGGGGGTCTCCCAATCCATAACTGCCTGGACCTTTGCTGGATCAACTGCTACACCAGCATCGGAGATCACATGCCCGAGGAAATGTACCTCGTGCAACCAAAAATTGCACTTGCTGAACTTTGCGTACAGCTTGTGCTCACGGAGAACCTCTAATACTACCCTCAAATACTGACGGTGTGTGGCCTTATCCGGAGAGTAGATCAGCACATCATCAATAAACACTACAACAAAGCTATCTAGATACGGCCTAAAAACCCTGTTCATGAGATCCATGAACGCTGCAGGGGCATTGGTCAATCTGAAAGGAAGAACCAAAAACTCATAATGTCCATAACGGGATCTAAATGTCGTCTTGGACACATCCTCACTCCGAATCCTCAACTGATGATAACCAGATCACAAATCAATCTTAGAAAAGATTGATGCATCTTGCAACTGGTCAAACAAATCATCAATACGAGGTAAGGGATACATGTTCTTCACTGTCACTTGGTTTAGCTTCCTGTAATCGATGCATAACCTAAGTGATCCATCCTTCTTCTTTACAAATAAGACAGGTGCGCCCCAAGGAGAAACACTAGGGCGAATAAATCCCTTATCTAGCAACTCTTGCAACTGCTTCCTTAACTCGGCTAACTTCGCAGGTGCCATCCGATATGGAGCCTTCGAGATAGGAGAGGTGCCCGGAAGCAACTCTATGGTGAACTCTATCTCTCTATCCGGTGGCAATCCAGACAAATCATCGGGAAAGACGTCTAGAAAATTGTGCACTACCTCGATCTCTGCAAGAGTAGGTGTCTCACCAGCCTCAGGTACTAACACTACGCTGGCAAGAAAAGCGTCACAACCCTTGTTTACCATGCGCATTGCCTTCATGGCAGAGATGACTAACTTTCCCGCCAAGTTCCTTGGAAAGGGATGAGAGAACTCGTCCTCACCAGGAATGCGGAAAACAATCCTCTTCCCACGACAATCTACTAATGCATAGTGCTCCTCTAGCCAATCCAGACCATGAATAGCATCAAAGTCCTTCATCTTTAGCAAGAAGAAACACCCTTCTAGGACTCTATCCTCAATGCACACAGGTAACGACGGAATACACTTCCTAGTCGATACCGTACCCGCAGGTGTGTGTACAGACAACGGGACTTCTAAATCCTCAGACTCTACGCTTGACTCTAGAGCTAACTGCCTAGTGAAACGCTCGGAGATGAACGAGTGAGTGGCACCCGTATCGAACAAAACCTGAGCGTGCACACCTAGAAATAAAACCGTACCTTCGGTGACATGCTCCACTTGCTTGGCATCCTCTCGTGCTAGGGCAAACACTCGAGTTGGGGCTCGAGGCCTTCCTGGTCTTCCTGTAGCTGGCGTTGCTGCTGCTACCGCTGCTGGGGCTGGCGCTCCGTGCTGGACTCCCTACTGAAGTCTCGGACAATCCTTGATCTTGTGGTCGCTGCTTCCGCACTTCAAGCACTTTCCCGCTACCATGCAACACTCTGTACCACCATGTGTCTTCTCGCAATGCGAACACTTCTTCTTTACACCAGGGGAACGTTGAGAAGGTACCTGTGCACTGCTGGTTGTTACTGGACACTGCGGTGCCTGGTACACTGCTTTCTTCTTGTCCTGCTGCTAGAACGTAGCTGTAGGCCTCTTTTGCAAAGCCTTCTTCTCCTCGAGATACTGCTCCATTTCACCCTCCTGCCTACAAGCAGCGCTAAGGGCCTCGTCCAAGGTACGATGGTCAAACGCCACTAGCCTTGTCCTCAGTGATGGCTTTAGGCCCATCACGAATTTCTTTGCTTTCCTGCGCTCATCTGTCACGATATGAGGTGCATATTTAGATAATTCTGCAAACCTGGCCTCATACTCAAGCACGGTCATGGAGCCCTGGGTCAAGGAAAGGAACTCCTGCTCCATCCTGTTCTGGATATGCTCGGGGACGAATTTGGCCCGAAAGAGCCTCACGAACTCGTCCCAAGCCATGTTAATAACTCCGTCCTCGAATCGGGTACACAGTAAGGAAGCCCACCACACATCAGCTCTCTCCTGTAACACAATCTTCATAAGCACCACACTAAACAATTCTAACTTAACAAGATATACAGCATATAAAACTAACACATACCTGTAGCATATAGGTGGCTAAAGTAACCTTATCCTCGTCTGCACACCTAACAGCCCGGAAGATCTTCTCGATCTCCCTCATCCAATTTTCAGCTAGCAATGGGTCGCTCTCCCCCTTAAAAGAGGGTGGCAACATCCTCTTGAATCTTTCCATGATGGAAGGTCCACCATGGTCCTGAGCTGGAATTTGAGCCTGCTACAACAAACAATAAGAAACACATATTCAACACAACATCATGCCATTAAATAAAGCAGACTACTCTTTGTTTTATTATTCTAACCTAAGCCTCTAACTGGGCCTGGAGTGCAGCCTGGGTGTGGGCCTGCGTCTGCATGGCCTGCACTCGACCCTGCATGAACACTCCATAATCCACTGGCGGCGGTGGGGGAAGTACAAGACCCTGAGGTGCGGGGACCTGCTGCTCAGCCTGCTCCTCACGCCTCTGCTCGCCCTCACGAGTAGGAGCACCGCCACGTCTACCACGCGAAGCCATGGCTGCAATAAATTTCAGCCACTATTAGAGCTATGTTAATTTACTCCTAACCATTTTCTTATCTATTTTCCATTCATTATTAATCAATTCTACACATGTGGACAATTCTATAAAGATTTAGCATGTAATGAAGATGACGACTCAGATATTTATGTACAGTCTCAACCAAGTCGCTCTGATACCAATCTCTGCGACAGCCCTCCTTATACCGGTACGATTATACCAATCCACGCCGGTATAGTGACTCTCGTCATAGTGGGACATTTACCCAAACACTAACACACATGATTGAGATTTACACAAATATAAATGCAGAGTAGCGGAAGAAAGGAACTACTATCTTTCATTTCATCATCCACATTAAACACGCATGATTCATATAACCATTTAAAGATCTAAAGTCCACAAAATAAAATGCCAATTCCAAAATACATAGCTTGTCCACAATTTCATAATGTTTCAATTACAATGCCTCAATTACATACTATGAAAGCAAGTACAATTATGGTGACTCCACAAAGCTACTCTCCTCGCTCGGAGTCACTCTCCACAGTCTCCTCCAAAGGAGTGGGGTCACCTGCTAAACCTGTACGCCGAAGCAAGGAATGAGTCTAAAAGACTCAGTAAGTAAACTCCATACATGTCACACATGCATATATCACAAGTAAGTTCTACTCTCAAATTCATTAAATCAAACATATAACATGGTTGAGACAATAAAATAAACAACCTATCATGGTATTTCTACAACTTCACAACACATGATACATGATTCATGCCATCTCAAAACCAAATACCTATCACATGCTTTCTACTCATCCCTTCACATGAGAGCTAACATTTTACATTTAAGCTAACAAGGTAGCCTTCTAAGCATGGAATCTCACACACATCTAAAAGAAGAACTCCTAACATGGTTTCTACACATTCTTGTACAAGTAAGGCATCATTATAAACATATGAAGGTTGCTGTTTTGACATGAACTTAATAATTTCATAACATGAATTACAAATTTTCACTCTAACACACTTATATCACATGGTTACACATTTAGACATTCACATGGTGCACTTTTACACATTACACACATATACATGTTCACACTACACAATTTACACATTATTCACATTTACATTTCACATTAGATGCCGTGACACATAGTCCAAACCACCATTAGAAGGACACATCACATACACATAACACAAATGCCACCTAGGCAACACAGTGACGACTCTTGGACTGTGCAGACCGGGAGAAGAACTCTCCACCCTAACCAGTGGTACTTGTCCACCTCTAGGATTTCATCCTAATTCCCATAGGATTTACACATTGAACCTTCCCGTGGGGACTTTTCCACGGTACGGTTCCACAGCCCTCTATGGAAGCAGTGTCACACACGGCACATTTTACACATTTCGGTTTTTAACACACACATATTACACAATATGACACATCACTTATAGTTTTATCATTAACACATGGTTCAGTTTTCCTAAATCATAGTACTACTATTGACAGGGTTCAAACACTTCAAAATTTACACTAATCAGGTTGGGAACACCTAATCAAACCCTAATTACGTTAAGCATGCATAAACCATTCAATTTCACATGGAAATTTCACAACATAACCCACTGTTACCCAAATTTCATGAAAATTTAACCACGCACTGTTTGCAGGTTTCTGACCACACCTGCAAATTTTCACATTTTTCTGAATTATATATAATTTACAGAAAATAAAATACTCATTCTCATGCCACAATTCATTCAATTATCGTGGAAGAACAACATAATTATCGGATTTGACAGTTTTCAGACCTGTATCTAACATGCATGTTATCACAGAAATTTTATCCAAATTTATTGCACATTACACAATTTACTGGAAATTTTTGGCTAACCTACACATGCCCTCTATTTTCAATGCGAAAATTACAACAATTAGCATGGTCATGGGAAAATTCTCAGATTTTCGGGACAGGGACTGACATACATATACATCACCTAAAAATTTTGGGGCAATCGAAATTTCACATGGACTACGTAAACAAAGGTCTACATGTTCAGGACCTTATCTAACATGCATTTCAAATAAATGTAATAATTCACATCATTTACCGAAATTCATCAACCATTCACAACACATTCTATTAACTACATTACGTATCATGTAGAATTTACACTATATCCTCATGCGCAAATCTTCGGAAATTAGGTATATAAGGCAAAACAGTTTCATGTTCTGTCCTGAAGAACTTAACGGCAACGTCTGGCCGTTTAGAGGTGTTAACGGCAGCATCGTCTGCCGCCAACTGAGGATCTTGACGGCAAGGGATCTTGCCGTCAAGCTCCTATCTGTGCAAAAACACAGACCGAGCTCTGAAGAATGGGTGAATGTGAGGATCCAGGACACGAGGAAAATCCCATAAAATCTTTAAAACCTACTGGACACATACATGGGCTACGGGGATGGGTTACTTGCCTTTTACAAAATCTCCAAAGGGATCAAATCTGTTGTTGAAGCTCTCCTTGGGCAGTGCCAAGAAGTCTCCTCCACAGCCTTCCCTCGGGTTCTAGGTCGAAGTAGCTGCCAAACCGAGGTTGGGGAAGCCTTCTCTTTCGTCCAAACTCCCTTCCAAATGCAGTAGATCGTCGGATCTGAGCTCCCAAAGTTCAGTTCTTCTCCAGTTCAGCTAGGGTTTCCTTCTCCCTTTACAAAGAGATAAGAGAGAGTCTTTCAGGTTGCAAGGAGAGGAAGGTTTATAGGAAAAGGGCTTGGGATATCCCGTAGGGCCTGATGGGAGAGCTGAGAGCCGTTGGGGACATCTCCCCAATCGGTGAGCTTGCTTGCCCCCGGAATTTCGGGGTCTGCTGCGCACAGAGGATCAGAGAAGTAGACGTCTACATAGATGGTCGTCTACTTTAGTGTTGGCGTCCATCGACATGGACGTTGACTCATCATAGACGTCCATCCATGTTGACGCCAATTTGCTCTTCGGCCAGAGCTTAAAAACATGCAGAAAACCATGCTTACACTATATACTTACATGCCATATATGTAATATGATGTACACACTACTACAACATGTAATCAAGCAATATTTATAACTAATATACGCATGCATACTTAAGTATACCAATATAACATCGTACATAAGTATCCACATACGTATACATGATATATACATACAACATGACTCAACACACAATAAGATAAAATGACAACTAATTCGAGGGCCTTACAAAATCAATCAAACCACCCTTTGACCTCTCATGGAATACCCTTACCCAAAAATACGAATAGCATGCTATTACATGTTTTCATAGCACATCACGACATTCAAAATCAACTAATGGGGTCGCGCCCTACCTCGGAATGCACATAAACCTCCTAAACATCCATGATTCGCGCCAAACCTTCCGCGAGCTTCCACGGGAATCACCCCTCGCACTGGCGTTTCCTAGCACAATTGGTCACCGCCACTCGTTCCACGATCCCCTAACCAGCCTTTAGCAACCGTTAGAAGCAGTAGGGGAGCAAAGGCGTGAAAGTAGAGCGAAGAAGAGGGAGAACCGAGTGGAAGAGCTGCCCTCGGGTGACCCTATATTCAACAGGTCGCACAGGTTGGCGTCAACATGGCTGCCGCCAATCAAACCGCCAAGGTTAGACGTCCATATATCTTGTCGCCAAGTTCATAGAGTAAACGTCATATACATGGACGCCAACCCATGTCAACAACCACACTAGGCCGTCAACCCCTAATCAACTGTTGTAGACTCTGACTTATCTCAAGACCAAACCTACACGCACCACACATCCAGACCATATTGGCCTTGCAACGGCCGCCACAACCATTACTCACACGATCCATAAGGATCCAAAAAACACGCGACGTTATATTACTATCATCTAAAAAGAAATTTTGACCTCGAAATCATAACACAACTTAAACACAAACAACTTTAATATATACATCTTTACAAATACTATTATATAAGAAGAAGCATAAAACCTCACTCAAAAAAATAGGGATACCCTTTATCCATCTCCTCGGCTAACTCCCAGGTATCCTCACCACCCAACCTATTTTCCCATCGCACTTTAACTAGCTCGATTTCTTTATTTCTCAACTTCTTTGTTTTTCGATCAGTGATCTACACCGGATACTCTGGCATGGTCATATCCGGCCTCAGGTCACCACCTTGGTAATTGATTATTTATGCTGGATCTTCAATACACTTTCTTAACATAGAAACATGAAATATATCATGGACGTCTGCAAAATCTGCTGGCAAATCTAGTCTATAAGTTGTTTCCCCAATTCTCTCAATCACCTGGAAAGGTCCCACATACCTTGGGCTCAACTTTCCAGTCTTGCCAAACCTCATAATACCTTTACTCAGGGAAACTCTCAAGAAAACAAAATCTCCCACTTCAAACTGAAGTGGTCTCCTCCGGTTATCTGCATAACTTTTTTGCCTACTTTGAGTTGCCTGCAATTTTTCCTTAATGAGCTTCACTACTTCTGTGGTTTGCTGAATCAATTCAGGACCCACTAACTGCCTTTCCCCCACTTCATGCCAGTTTAATGGGGTTCTACATGGCCTTCCATATAAAGCTTCATACGGTGCCAACCCAAGACTGGTATGATAACTATTATTATAGGCAAACTCAACCATTCCCAAATGATGCTCCCAGTTACCTCCCCAAACTAAACAACAAGCTCGCAACATGTCTTCAATTGTCTGGATAGTCCTCTCTGTTTGGCCATCTGTCTGGGGATGATAAGCGGAGCTATATCTCATCTCAGTGCCAATTACGTTCTGCAGACTTCTCCATAAACCAGAGGTAAATCTTGGATCTCTGTCGGACACGATAGTCTTTGGAATACCATGTAGTGGAACAATTCTATCAACATAAACCTTTGCTAATCTATCCACTGTCCAAGACATACTTACTGCCACTAATCTGCATACCTTGGTCAATCTGTCAACAAATACCCATATTCCATTATGTCCCGAAGTTGTTCTTGGTAAGCCTGCCACGAAGTCCATGGCAATATCATCCCATTTCCACTGTGGAATGGGTAACGGTTGCAATAGACCTCCAGGCTTCTGATGTTCTGCTTTGATCTGTTGACAGACAGCACACCTTGCAACAAACTCTGCTATTTCCTTTTTCATATGAGGCCACCAGAAATGTTTTCTCAGATTGTGGTACATTTTAGTGCTACCTGGGTGAATAGTATATCTGGATTTATGAGCCTCTTCTAATACTCGCTGCTTAACCTCCCTCTATGCTGGAGCAAACAACCTGCCTCTAAGCCTAACCACACAATTATCATCAATGGTAATTCCTTCCATTTTCACAATTTCAGCCAAATTCGTATCTACTTTTTGATCTTCTAAAATTTGCCAATATAATGACGGTTCTACAGTACTAGCAGCTAGTACTGCCCGTTGCTGATTACTTGGCACATACAAGGAATTCTCCATTATCTCTTCATACAACTTCCATTCCTTTATCATCATTTGGATTAAATATGCCTTTCTGCTCAGGGCATCTGCTACAACATTGGCCTTACTTGGATGGTAAGCTAAACTAAAATCATAACCCTTCAAATATTCAATCCATCTGCGCTGACGGAGATTCAAATCCTTCTGCGAGAAGATATACTTCAAGCTTTTATGATCTGTAAAGATCTCAAATCTCTCGCCATACAGATAATGCCTCCACATTTTCAGGGCAAACACAACTGCTTCCAATTCCAAATCATGAGTGGGATAATTTTCCCCTGCCGACTTCAATTGCCTGGACGCATAAGCTATAACTCTACCATGTTGCATAAGTACTGCACCAAGCCCTCTTCTTGAAGCATCTGTGTAAACAAAAAAATCACCATTTCCTATCGGTAATGCCAATATAGGTACTGATGTAAGCCTCTTCTTCAACTCCATAAAACTTTTCTAACATTCACCAGACCACACAAATGGCACACCCTTCTTGGTTAATTTGGTCATGGGTGCCGCAATCTTAGAAAAATCTTGTATGAAGCGCCTATAATAACCTGCCAACCCCAAAAAGCTTCTAATCTCAGTGATTGTCTTAGGCACTTCCCATTTCATCACTGCTTCCACTTTACTCGGGTCCACTGCCACTCCTTTAGCTGAGATGACATGACCCAGAAATTGAATTTCTTTCAGCCAAAATTCACACTTACTAAATTTGGCAAACAACTGGTTATCCCTTAACAACTGTAGGGTAAACCTCAAATGAGATGCATGCTCCTCTTCGGATGCTGAATAAATCAGAATATCATCTATAAAGACCACAATGAATTGGTCCAAATACGGATGAAAAATTCTATTCATCAGATCCATAAAACCTGCAAGAGCATTGGTCAGCCCAAATGGCATAACCACAAATTCATAGTGACCATATCTGGTTCTGAATGCTGTTTTATCTATATCTTCTTCTTTAATTCTCAGCTGATGGTACCCGGACCTCAAATCAATTTTAGAAACTGATATCATCTATTCTTGGTAACGGGTACTTATTTTTAATGGTCACATCATTCAATTTCCTATAATCAATACACATACGAAAACTTCCATCTTTCTTTTTCACAAATAACACTGGTGCTCCCCACGGGGAATGACTCGGTCTAATGAACCCTTTCTATAACAGCTCTTCTAATTGCTTTTTCAATTCTTTATGTTCTGTTGGTGCCATCTGATATGGTGCTTTAGAGATCGGCATGGTATCTGTCAGTAATTCAATTGTAAAGTCCACCTCTCTATGTGGAGCTAAACCAGGAAAATCTTCCGGAAAGACATCAGCGAATTCCCTAACCACGGGAACTGCCTCCACTGACCGACTAGCCTCTACCAGACTAACTGAGGCTAAATAAGCCACACACCCTGCATTTATTAGCTTTCTAGCTCTTATTGCAGAAATTATAAACTTAGAAGTACAGAAAGGCATACCTTGATACTCAAACACTGAACCATTAGGATGGCAAAACCTGATCCTCTTCTTTCTGCAATCTAACAGTGCTCCATAGGCTTCAAGCCAATCCATTCCCAGAATAATATCATAGTCGGTCAACTGCAAAGCATATAACCGACCCGACATCTGGTTTCCTTCAATCACAACAGGAGCTTCATCTATATAGCTCGAAGTGAGCATAAACTCACCTGAGGGAACCTCCACTACCAACTCACAGGATTCCTCTTTCAATGGATGAACCATACAATCCAGGAACTCTTCAGAAATAAAAGAATGAGAGGCACCCGAATCAAATAAAACTATTGTTGAATAATCATAAATGGGTATAGTACCTTCGATCATATTCAACGCCTCCGCCTGGGCTCGGGTGATAGCCATAACCCGACCCCTTCCCCGCTGCTGTGGTGCTCCTCTGCCACGACCTGCCTGTGGCTGCTGAAACTGCTGCGGCTGCTGCTGCTGCTGCTGCTGCACACCTCTTCCATATCCATACTCTCTCGGATAGGGGCAATTACGGATCAAATGCCCCGGCTGATTACAGTTATAACATCTATATCCTGGTGGAATAATGGACTGTCTGGCAGTACTCTACTGCGACTCCTCCACCTCTGGCCTACCGCGACCATGCTGAAATTGTTGTCGACCTCCCCATCCTCTTCCTTTACCTTTAAATGCTTGCTTCAATTTCTGGCCCCACTCACCAAAACCTGATGGAGAAGGTCATGTTGGTGCTTTACCCTTACTCACACCCACTGACTGCTGCGGTAGCTGAAAACTACCTGAATCTGACTCGCCCATCTGACGAGTCCTAATAGACCTTTCCAATGTAGCTGACCTTTGAGCTGCTTCTTCCACTGTCTTACACATGAGTGGCACTATTGCATTCTGCAATTCTACCCTTAAACCCGGAATAAAGTACTCAACCATCATATTATTATCCGATACTACATAAGGCGCGTATCGGCTAAGTGCCAGAAACCTCATCTGATATTCTAAAACTGAAGAGTTACCTTTCTGGAGTGTCCGAAACTGCTCTCTCTTCACTTGCTGCACTTGAATCGGAAAAAATGTATCGTTAAATACATTAAGAAACTCCGGCCAAGTGATAATCTCTTATGTCCTGCCTGCGAAGGTGGTCTGCATCTTCAATTGCCACCATTCCAGTGCAAAACCCGTCAACTGATAGGCAGCTAGCACAACTCTATCTGCTTCCGGACACCTCATAGTCGTAAAGACCCTCTCAATCTCATGAACCCAGTGTTCCGTTGTATCTGGATTCGGCCCTCCTGAATAAGTAGGCGGCTGCAATCTCAGAAACGTCTCAACTTGCATCACTGGTTCCTCTGCTACTAACACTAGCGGTGGTGGTGGCAAGGGTGCTACAAAAGGCACCTCCACTCCTGGCGGTGGCGGAACTGGAACTATAGGTACAGTCTCTCCGTCCCCAGGTGGTATGGCAACCGATGGTACTGGCGCCTGCTGATCCATCCTCATTCGAATATCGATGAGGCTCTCCCAGATCCTCTCTATTATACGCTGAGTGTTCTCCTCTGGATAATCTCCTCCACCACCCCAATCTCTTCTATCTACCATTTCAAACTTCTACATAAACAAAACACCAAACAAAAACAAAACAACAGATCATTAAAAACCAAGGTCACTACCAGCAGTGTACTACTATCGAAACAAGGCTATGTAACCTTCTAGTTCCCTTATATTAACACGGACCTTGCTCTGATACCAACTGTGACGGAACGCCTCGTCCAAACCCGTTAAACTGATAACAAGTTTGATCTGAGTCCGTCTCCCGCGAACAAGCCGGAGCCTCGCAAGGGATATCACACAAAAGTCCGTGAAAATACAAAGGAACACACCAATACATATATATATTTCACAAATTTACATAGCCATATTTCCACAAGACTGAAAGAAAGTATAAGAGCCTGGGGCATACCACGGGGTACAACTGGAAGAAGTAAACAACTAACTACACTACACTGCTGGAGGTGCTGATCCTGCACCGCTAAGACGCGGCTCCGAACTGGATGACGGCCGAGAAACGTCCTCCTCGCCCCCACCTATGGGGGTAGGGGTGAGCCTCGCTAGTCACTGGCTCAGTAGGGAACTCCCCCAACACCGAGCAAACTAAAAACTTAGGTATGAAGGCAGTAAACTACACTAACAGTTTATAGAACAGCTAAGCAGGATATTAAAGCTGTAATTATACTCACTATTTGCTGACTACATAAAACAACTATATTAAATAAACGGAAAAGCCAAACAGGTGTACGAGCTAAAGTAGTGACTGCCACACACGAGCCACGTAAACTGGTTTGCGACACTAGTAACTGACTCGGACAAACACACACAGGTCTACCTCTCAGTCTTGCAGCCACGGACGAAAGGTCCAGCTGCCGCTCCATGTGAAAAGGTCAAGCAATTGTGGAGACCAACTAAACACCACCACCTGCAGACCACACGGTCGCAGGCCCATGCCTGGCACCTCTAGAGACCTTGGCCTAGGCCCTCTAGAGTGAGGTACTGGAAAAAGGACTAGCTGGGGACCAGTGTCGACAACTGGTGTCTGTACCCCCAACTAAGAGCGCGCTACAAGTGACCAAAAGACAAGTACAACAGTCACTGTCCCACTGTCGTCTTTCCCTCCGCCGGACGTACAACTCAAGCAAAGGAGTGAGGGTGTCCAGATCAGACGACACAGACCTCGACGGTACAACACAAGTACTAGGACAAAGCCCCGAGCTAACAGCCTGGCTCACAGAGAACCTGGGGCACCCAACTGGAGAGGTAACCACGGTAGGCATACTACTACTTGCCACGCACACAAAACCACGTGCACATCACACACAAACCACGTGAAGTCTCGTACAAACCTTGTGCGCTACCACTACACGTGAACACTATGTAAATACATAAAGAATTGGCTAACTGTGTACCCTGTACACTAGTCTCAGAAACCACGTGCACCCCAGCGCACCACATGTACCATCGCACCGTTCGTTATCGTTAAATACTTAATATAACAACGTTTGAATAAAAGCAAGTGGGCGGCAACATTGACTGCCGTCGATGGGGTGTAAACTGCAAGGTATCTGGCCGTCTATCTCCCAGCTGAAGAACCTGGTGTCAATCGATATTGACGCCAAGCTCCTCGGCTACCAGTTCCCACAGAAACCTTAGGCCAATTTCACAAGTGTTCTTGGCCTCAAAACCAGTGGGAAACACAACAAAATCCTTTCCCTAACATCCATGCATCATAAACAAACCGTAACAACATGTATCACTAAGTAAATCAATCAAACCACCCTTTGACCCTGCATGGAATACCCTTATCCAAAAATACGAATATCATGCTATTACATGTTTTCATAACACATCACGACATTCAAAAGAAACTAAAGGGGTTGCTCCCTACCTCAGAATGCACATAAACCTCCTAAACATCCCTGATTCATGCCAAACCTTCTGTGAGCTTCCATGGGAATCACGCCTCGCACTGGCGTTTCCTAGCACAATTGGTCACCGCCACTCGTTCCACGATCCCCTAACCAGCCTTTAGCAACTGTTAGAAGCAGTAGGGGAGAAAAGGCATGAAAGTAGAGCGAAGAAGAGGGAGAACTGAGTGGAAGAGCTGCCCTGGGGTGACCCTATATTCAACAGGTCGCACAGGTTGGCGTCAACATGGCTGCCGCCAATCAAACCGCCAAGGTTAGACGTCCATATCTCTTGTCGCCAAGTTCATAGAGTAAACATCATATACATGGACGCCAACCCATGTCAACGACCACCCTAGGCCATCAACCCCTAATCAACTGCTGCAGACTCTGACTTATCTCAAGACCAAACCTGCACGCACCACACATCCAGACCATATCGGCCTTGCAACGGCCGCCACAACTATTACTCACACGATCTATAAGGATCCGAAAAACACGCGACGTTACATTGTACCTTTGAAGGAATTTTTTATGCAGGGGGCAGAAGTCTCCTGCCTCACTTGGCTTTAAAGAGTAGAACCATTCGAGCACAGGGCCGTCAAGAGATTTTAGAAATAAGAATGCCAAGGTAATGGGGTCATGTTTCCAATGTGAAGACTCATAAAGAAACTCCTTGATATGAAGGTAGGGATTACCTGTGCCATTGTACAGTCGGTGTTGCCCAGCTAGCAAGCCCAGAGGGGGGGGGTGCATGGGATTCTTAAAATTTGAATACCTAATCCTGTCCACAAACACGTTCACACAACAAGCACTTCCTTGATTGTTAGCGTTAGTGAAAAGTAAACAACAAACCCAAAGCAAGCAATCACACTACACAAGATTTTATCCTCTCCACAAGATTCCTACGTTCAGTCCCTGAGCAACAACTCAAGATTCACTACCCAAGGGTACAGTCCCCCTCAAGGACAATTACACACCCAGCCGCAGCTGGTCTTCTCTTCACAACCTGAAGAAGAATACAACACCCTGGAACCCTCCAGGTCTTCCTTCAACATGAAGGGAATAACACCCTAGAACCCCCAGGTCTTCCTTTAACATGAAGGGAATAACACAAAGATGTGTTCAAGGGATGATATGCCCCTGGACCAAGCTAATAGCACAATGCTTGATCCGAAGTGAAGACTGAGAGGAAAAGATCTACAAAGAAGAACACTCTCAGTTCACAAAAGCTCTCTCAAGGTTCTACACTAGACACAGAGAGAAAAGAGCTACAACAAGACGATGGAGTGAGACTTGACCTCTTCTATGGTGCTTGCAGATTTTGAATTCTCAAGATTCGTTATTCTTTACGTAGGCACCAACCTTCTATTTGTATCTTCTTTTGAAAATATAGTCATTAAAGTATTCGTTGTCTCTAAGTTCAGAGAACGTTAGACTGCATGGCTTTCCTTTGTAGTCAACGGTTCTTTGCGTTCCATGCACGTAAGAAGAAAATCCTTCTTGATATCCTCCAGCTTCTACTTTATCCAATGTTGTATAGAGTCGTGCTATCAGAGACCTGCACACATTAAATGCTAAAACATAGACAGCTAAGCTGTCTCTTGTTGTCAGTCAACGTTAGAGTGAGAATACATCAGAATAGAAATTTCATTCTATCTTTCCAGAAAGATATTACATGTAGAAGCATAAGAATAGAAGATATCTGGACATGTATCGTGTTGAGAAATGTATGGTTATATTTAATGCATGGATAAAAGAGAAATACGCGGGATGACTTTGACTTGTCAAGATATTCAAATATCAAGTCATTATAGCTCATGAAGTCGATATGATCATGACTTATAGAATCATTGTGAATGAGTCATTGTTCATGTGAATCGTTGCTCATTCATAAACAAATCGTTGTACGCACAAATCGTTATGCATTCATAACCAAATCGTTCTGGATAACAAATCGTTATGACACTATAAGCAAATCGTTATAACCAAATCGTTATGAGCAAATCTTTATAACCAAATCGTTATGAGAAAATCGTTATAACCAAATCGTTATAACACTATAAGCAAATCGTTATGAGCAAATCGTTATGCTCACTTACGAAATCGTTGTGAGATTGAAATCGTTATACTCACTTGTCGAATCGTTATGAGAGCAAATCGTTATGCTCAGTTACGAAATCATTGTGAGATTGAAATCGTTATACTCACTTGTCAAATCGTTATGAGAGCAAATCTTTATGCTCACTTACGAAATCATTGTGAGATTGAAATCGTTATACTCACTTGTCGAATCGTTATGAGAGCGAAATCAATGCGATAACTTAGTGAATCGTTCTGAGATAGAAATCGATAACCAAAAATGATATGAAACTTATGAAAGAGTTATTCTTTGTGATGACTTATGAAATCATTATGCTTCAAAGCGAGTCGATGTGTACTTAGAGAAATTTCATGCTCTGAAAAATTAAGAACAACAATGTAAGGATTTACTTACAAGTCTTTGCTTGAGTTTGCCTGGTTTATTTCCTGTGACTAAGCTTCATAAAAACTTGTTAGATACTAATTGTTAGGATTTTGTTAATCACCAAAATAGATATATAATTCATGAAATTATATGGGGATGATCTGATCATCAATCTCCCCCTTTTTGGTGATGACAAAACATAACATAAGCATAGACTTTCTGAAATAAATCTAAGGAATTGTGCAGAATATAAAAAAGAAATGTATTTCAGAAATACTATAGTTCTTCCCCTTTTTGTCATTAAGCAAAAAGATATCATTCGGAGACAAAGAAGAAAGATAAAAGAGAAAGCAAAGAACGGTTCTATTTATCTTGAGGGGTTACATGGAGGTAGAAAGCAGGAGACAGAAGAGAGGCATGCCGTTGAATAATGCGCAAAGCCTTACATTCCTGTTCCTCAAAATAGGTCTGAAAAACCCAAAAAGTAATAGAATAAGATGACCCCATGACAAGAAGCATTCTTTTGATGTGAAGTTGGCATTGAGCTTCTAGAAAGGTAGCATATTCATCTTTGCCAAGGGAGACCTTGAAGGAAATGAAAGAGCCAAAGCTGGCAAACCAAAGAAACTGGTTGATCTTGATAGGGTAGGGGATCTGATGCTGCAGGAGATCTTTCTTCAAAGCCATAAAAAGTTTGTACCACTCGACCCACTGATCATAGGGCTCTTGAACCAGATTGATGGAATTCAAGTCTAAAAATGCTTCAGTTGAGAGAGTAGGCTTGCCTGCCTTAAACAAGGAGCTGTTCAAAGCTTCCAACTAAAGGGCTGACTGGTTATAATGTTTTTCCCAATCGTAGGGAGAGAGCCTTTCACTTTCAGAGAGAAGAGGGGCAAGAACCTCAGAAGTGATATGGCCTAGATGAAATTCCCGGAAGAGGAATCTTTGGAAGGAGGGGAGACGACCCTGCTGAGCTGAGATCCTACCCATTACACGAGCAAATCTCTCAAAAATAACAGGACCAACTGAGGAGTCCATGACCAAAGAATGCAGTTTGGGGAGAAACACACTGTCTGGTATTTGTAGTGTAACGACCCCCTTTATACCGGTATGATTATACCAATCCTCATCAGTACAAAGAGCATCGTCACAGTGGGATAGTAACCCAACACTAAGCGATAAGGTTGATATGTCCATGAATAATAAAAGAGTACAACGGAATTAAAAGAAATATATTACTTCATTCCATCATCACCACACATTCCACAGTCTATGTAGTAAAAGAAAGTATTAGAGTCCACATTATTACAACTTGAAAAGAACTACATTGACCATACATTGTCCATATGAATTACATCATTCAAACTATAAATTAAAGCAACTACCAAAAATAAAATCTCCTCAAGTGCTATTTCTTGTATGTGGTATCAATCTTCACTGTTCTCTCCTCAGCTACTGGATAACCTGTCACACCTGTACACCGAAGCAAGTATGAGTCTTACAAGACTCAGCAAGTAATCTAAACATCAAACTTATACATATCACATGCACATTATACTACCAACCATAATGAGACACATGCTATCATACTAATTACAATAATTCATATAGTACAAGCTTTAATGATTAACACATAGGTCTCCCAAACACATTCCAAATTAACACATGCTTATATTAAATTATAAAATAACATACATCTACACAAGTTCTCTACACATGATATATTCTATGATACATAGTTCAAATCCTTATCATATCATTGCACAATTTAATCAAATTTGAACACAAGGTTATGTACAAGATGACGAATACCTTTACCATAGTATTTAGTCAATTTCACATGCATTCATATCACTTTATCATATAACTAACTTGTTATTTTAAGGTAAGATTTATCATACACTCATGACACTTGCACATGGTTTCTAGTGAACTTCATAATATGATGCTAATCTTCTATCGTAGTTAAGCATAATCCAATTAATACATACATGACATGAACATATGCACTCTTAAACACCTATCATGTAACATGATATATTAGTCTAAATATTTTTCCTTATTGTGTAACAGCTCTACCAATTAGAACATGCAATTATACATAACGTAGATAACAACCTAACATGATCTCTATTTATTTTGCACATGCACTTTTCTCATTTATTTACACATTTCATTTGCTGTTTTTAATATGAATAATTCACCATGATATCACCTTTATTAAACATGGAATGAATATTTAATACACATTCAAATCGGATGGCAAGCATCTACAAATTAAGCATGAAACTACATACTAAATGAGTAGCAATTCTATTATGGAACTTAGACATTATTTCGTGTGTTTATCAAAAATAAAATCTCATTTACCTTTCTGTTTTGACATGAATTAAACTTAATTACATGGATTTACACTTATTCTCACGCTATCTTATTCATTGTCAAATTTACCTACTCGTTCTTCTACATTACATTTCTTTACATGTTTACATGCACATATTCATACATACCGTCATATGGAGATTATTAAACTATATTACATAACATTTAACATGGTACAAAACATGATATTATAAATATGATAGTAACACATGAATGACATAAATAAATAAACATGTAATGATACATTGGTTTTCACCTACACTTGTACCTTTGCTATCTTTTACTCTTCCTTACATATTAATTTTCACTCCTTCCATTGCACTTACTCTTGCATTCACATTTATCACTTTACACTATGTTCACATTTAATCTCTTAAGTTGTCGTGACACATAGTCCTAACTACCAAGTAGAGGAAAGCAATCACTTTAGCACTTAGCACTCACTTTCACATATTCATCACCTAGGCAATGTGGTGACAAATCTAGGTAACTGCGCAGAACCGGGAGAAGCCCTCTCCACCCTAACCAGCGGTACTTGTCCACCTCCAGGATTTTATCCTAATGCCCTTAGGATTTATCTCATAACGTTGAGCCTTCCATAGGGACTTTTCTATGGTACAGCTCTCAAACCCCTATGGTAGCAGTGTCACTCTTGGCACACATTTTACCTTAACCACATTCTCATTCTCATCACATTATTACTCATGATTATACACAACTTTCATTCAAATTCTATGTTCACTTCGCTTAATACTCACATTCCCATTTATATAAATTCACATTGCTATTTAATAGTGATAAATCACTCAAGATAAGGCATTAACATGCTGCTAACTTTCCATTTATACTATATTACTCTAACATGCACAACATGGTTATTTTCACATTTAAAACCATGAAAATACCTACTGTCATTAGAACTTCACGAAAATTTTATCATAAGTTAAAGACAGTAAACAAAACACATGCTCAATTTTTTCGGATTTTTATGAATAGAAAATGTAATTATAACAATTAATCTAAACTGCAGGTGCATTTCTCACAAATTTCTTAAAATAGAGATTTCCAATAAAATAGTCTAATTTGACAGTGTTAATGTGTTTATACTATAATCATATCATTACAGAAAATTCACCATGCTCGAACTCACAACCGTCCTAATTATACAGATTAAACATGCTCATCTTATGGTCATAATTCGAACTCCAGAATTTTAATAAATAACATAAATCATGAAAATTCACGAAAAACTCATGATATGACCTACTAATCACCATTGACCCCTCATAAAAATTTCAGTAGGAAAACATACCCAAAAATCATTTAAATATATAAACAACATTTTTCAGAACACTAACGAACTTAACTGCATGGTCCTGGCTGCCAACTGGGTTAACTACGACATCTCTTGCCGTCAACTGATGAACTTAACGGCAAGGGATGTTGCCGTCAACTTCCAAACAGCAATATGCACAGACACATTCACATGTACTAGGAAGTTTGAGGGTCCAGGACGTGAGGAAAAATCCGTAAAAATCATAGGACCTAGGGGACATGTATAGGAAAGATGTACATAGGTTACTTGCCTCTAATAAAATCCTAGAAGATCAAATCTTTGTCGTTGAAGCCCTCCTCGGCCAGAGCAAGAGCCGTCGATGTAGATCATTCCTCGGGGTTGGGGATGCCTCCTTGATAGTTAGACTATGCTCCAGTCATCGTAGATCTCCCAGAAAATCCTCCAATCGCTGGATCAGAGCTTGGGAAGTTCAGCTTTTCTCACAGGGAAAACTAGGGTTTCACAATAACCAAAAGGGCTTTGTGCGGCCAGAAAATGGGTTTTTATAAAGTTGGATAGGTTGGGTACGCACTAGGGTAGGTTACCCAAGGTTTAGGAAGGGTTTCCTAAATGGGAACCGGCCATAAAGCGAGCATTAACAAATCTGAAACCATTACGCAAGAGTATATTGACGTCAACATCGGTTGTAGTCAACTGCACAGTTGACGTCAAGGGTCTGGCCGCCAACTTGAGGTTGGCGTCCACGGGGTGGTCGCCTACCTGGGGTTGGCGTTCAGGGATGTGGACGCCAACCACTCTAGCATCCAAGCCTTGGCCGCCAACTCCCCAGTGCAATCAAGACCCTAATAATCTCCGAAATAAATACGTAAAAACACTAGAATAATTAATATATATATAAATAATCACATATACCCTTACCATATGAAGTACACTCATTCCAAAATTTTTATTTAAATATAACTTATACTAATCATAATTAAGGATAATATACATCAATAACATGCACATAAGCACATATACATTAACATTACATGACTACATACATCGCATGTATTTATAATGAAATGCGTTCATCATTATTCAAATTCTACATATACATTATCATTCAAGCACCTTACACATCATAAATAATTTAACATGCTTAAAGTAATTAAGTATCATTTAAACAAGATTAGCATATATATATGTACACCTATATACACCATGGTTACTTACAACACGTTTAAAATAACTAAATGCCATAGATACATTAATAATTAAATAATGCCTACATTGATAGCTAGATAATGCATGCACACTCATGTTTATATTTATACTTGCACGGAAATAGCTCTCATGATCCTACATGGCCTATATCATTATTTACTTATCACATGCACAATATTACTTAACTATTTTATGCCTCAGATTTTTGGTATTCACCTTATACATAAATTTAACTAATTGCCTATTCTTACCTAACTATCCTGTATATACATGCATGAACTAATGAGAAAGCATAGAAATGATAATATGCATAATTGAATACACACGCTACTCACGCGACAAGTTAAGACATATGCATCATATAAAAGAAAGAAAATTTCGGGGTATCACATGCAGGGTAGCAAAATCCACTTTGAAGGAGCAATTAACTGGATTCTCAATTTTTAACGAAGCAATGGCTCCCTGGAACTGACCCAACTGCACTTTAGGTAGCTTGTGAAGATAACGGTAGTCATTGAATAGCTGGAAGTACCGGATGAGCTTTACTTCCTTTTGAATGAAAGGTGCCCAGGTAGACTTGTGATGAATGACAAACCACTCAGAGAGAGTGAGTGGGTGATCCCGGGGTGGAAACCGATCGGAATTTGCAAGTAGAAACTTCATGTAGAGAGCCTTGTGCCCCTTGGCCCACTGATCTTCAAACTTGCATTCAGCCATTTGGAAGATTTTGGATTGATCAGCTTTTGGGAAGTGGCAGTAGGGAAGGACAACATTGAGGTGATCAGTTAGATTGAGAAAAGGAACACCAAAAATGGTGGCAAGGATACATTTTTGGAGATATTCACAATAGATTGGTTTCCTTCGATTGTCAACAGTGAGGGAAAACCAAAGAGGAGGAAACTTGGGAAGAGCAAGAGTGTTGGAGAGTTTCCTCTTTTTAGAAGAAGGACTAGACGAAGGAGAGTCAGTTCTGCGGACATGAGAACCAACTTCCAGGACTGAGCGGATTGTGGTAATTTCCAACTCATCCTCGAATTTCTTGAGAAAGGGACCTTCAAGTTATGCACCTTCAGGTATAAAGGTAACAAAGGAGGGAGGAGTAGGAGGATGAAGAAAGGATTGATGGGTAGGAGGAGATATGATGGATAGTCCAGCTGAAGGAGCAGAGGAAGATGAGGCTCCAGCTGATGATGAGGCTGGAGGGTCTTCAATGATAGGAGGAGGTGGAGGAATGGATGTGGAGATGCCAGAAGATGAAGTGGATTGGGAAGGAAATGGTGTTGGAGAAGAAATGGAGCGAGGCATGGGTTGTTTGAAAGGGATAGGTGCTGGTGGTGCTGTGGAGGAAGATGGTGGTGAAGGAGGGGCTGGAGTTACAAGAGATGAAGGATCAGGGGCTTCTGGAGCTACAGCTGGCTCTTCTTCTCTTGGAATCACACCCTAGGAAACCAATGGCCTGGTTGGCCCAACAACATCCTCTGATGGCCCTGGTGGCCCAGCCTTCACAGCTTCAGCATGATCCTGCACTGTAGTTGCTACCTCTTCAACAACCTGTGGCCCAGATGGCCCTGCTGGTTCTTCTGAAATTGGCCCTGACGGCCCAGCATCTTGTTGCCTGGCCTCAGAAGGCCCAGAACTGCGGACTGGTTCTACAGAAGAAGAAGCAAGAGGGGCATTTAAGGACTGTGCCTTGACCAAATCTCCAATGCGGCTATAGACTCCTTGATGCTAATGAGCTCACTTCGCACCCATCTCACTGCATTTCTGACCATGCCCATCTCCTTAGCTGAAGTACTCTAGATTATGAAAATTGACTGAATATCTGATTGCACATAGCATAGAATCTTTCCTTGTCCATCCATTCTTTCAATAAGAGGCTTCAAATTGACCTTCAATTTCTTCTTTCTCTGCCTCTGATGAGGCCTCCTGGTCAAGAGAGGAATCCCAGAAGCTGCTTCTTTCCCTTTACTACTTGCCCTTGCAACAGGCTCCACATTATCATCATTATCTTCTTCACCTGAGGCACTCTCCACAATGCCTTCTCTGAACTGATCATCAACGGGGACACTAGTAGTGTGCTCCCCCTGGATTTGTGCTTCCTTTTCAACAAATTGCTCCCCCTGAATAGGAGCATCTTCCATATGGGTATCAACTGGAATATCTTCTTCTTCTTGCTCCCTCTGAATAGGAGCATCCTCCATGACAACATCTATATTGTGGCCAGATGCTACAACCTCTGCAACTGGATCTACCAAGATCTCTGGCTCCACCTGAGTACTGGTTAAAGAGTCCAGTACACTCCGAAGAATTATAGCTACTTGAGAGGAGGGAGGTGCAACTTCTGAATTCTGTCCAACAGGCTCAATAAATTCTTGAGGAATGTCCTCAATCTGGCTTCCAATGATCACCGATTCTTCTGCTCAGACCTCTGCTGCTGCTGCTACTTGTTCCACTGCAATTTCTGAACGGATAACTTCTTATTGTTGCTCTTGAACTCCTGGTCCTGCTGGTACTTCTGCTGCTACTGCTGCTTCTCCTACTTCTTGTTGTACTTCTTGGGCTTCGCCAATAATGGCTTCACCCTTAGCCACTGAGGTCTTAGTCCATATACCTCCAACAAATGAGAATCCACTTTTCTTAAAGTTTCTGCTTCGAATAGCCTGACCCATTTTCTCTGACACTGCTCCAGATAAATTGATGCCAAAATGTTGAAATACCTTGGTGAGCATATGTGCATATGGTAGGGATACATTTAGCTTGCTCTTCTTGTCCCAAACCTGAGCGGATGCAAACTTCATCCTTTCTATCATAACCTCTGCCATATTTATGCTCTGGTTCTGGATAGTCCAGGACATCATATCTGAGTCCGCCTTTATACAAGTCGAGTAGGTGGCACTCCTAGGGACCAGAATCTGGCACACTATGAAATGTAGAATTCGATTGAATGCATTCAGCTAGTTGATGTCTATCTTTCCATTCTTTAGTTTGTACTCGGGACCAACAATCCATAATCCCTTCGCCTGGATATCCACAGTGTGAACCCCACTGTGACCAGAGGTGCAAACTCTAAATAAAGTTTCCAAAAGCTCATAGGTAATCATAATCTGGGTTCCTTTGACAATGGATGTCAAGGACCCGTCCTCCTCAGTCTTCAAACAAACATAAAATGCCTTCACTAGGTCTGGATAACTCACCTCTGACAGAGTTGCCATCTTCGACCATTTCATCCTCTCCATTGCTATAATGATGCTGCCCATTCCATTCTTCTGCAAATCTGCAACGTCCACTGCCTTGTTGCCACAGACCTTGATCTTCACAGAGGTATACCTCTCTTGTTGATCGGCGGTAAGAAACGTAGCTCCATAGCCCCCGACGCTGCCGGATACACCAGACGCGGCCATGGATTAGAATGAGGAAAGTTTCTAGATGATTGGAATGAGGAAAGGAGCAGAAGCCCTCAATAAATTTCTCACGGGAAGGAGTTAGAATCTTTGAAATCCCAGAGAGTTGATGCCGAAGTCGATAGAGTATCACCTCAGGCAAGTTGAAGGAGATGAAGACGAATGGTGAATCGTTGTACCACAGATTTCGGGTTTTTATCAAAAAGAATAAAGGTGACTTTTCGAAACAAGAGGCACCATAATGGCAGAAAACGACAAAGTGACCAGTTCGAGAGGAATAAATACTTTAAAATTAATCGAACCGACTCAGATAAGTAAGAAAAAAATAACATTTTAATGATATCTTGCTTAACTACAAGGGAGAGAAAATTTGGTTATTCTGAAATAATTTATATTTCAATTTTATACAGATAAATCTTTCACAATTTACACATGCCTAGTTCCCTTCTAAGAGAAGTAAATCTCTCTTCAGGTAAGGCCTTTGTGAAGATATCTGCTAACTGATTTTGCGTATCTACAAAAGATATGTTTATATTACCATTAGCTACATGATCACGAATAAAATGGTACCTAACCTCAATGTGCTTTGTCCTTGAATGCTGAATTGGATTCTTGGTGAGATTTATTGCACTGGTGTTATCGCACAGCAAGGGAATTGTCTTGATATTTAGTCCAAAATCTTCAAGCTGCTGTTTGATCCATAAGAGTTGTGTACAACAACTTCCAGTAGCCACGTACTCAACTTCAGTTGTAGATAGTGCTACTGAATTTTGCTTCTTTGAGAACCATGATATCAGACATCCTGCAAGAAATTGACAAAATCCACTAGTGCTTTTCCTATCTACCTTGCATCCAGCATAGTCAGCATCAGAATATCCTACTAAATTAATTTCACATGAATTTGGGTACCATAATCCTAGATCATGAGTTTTGGCTAAGTATCTAAAGATCCTTTTAACACAAATTAAATGAGACTCTTTAGGATATGCCTGGTACCTAGCACACATACATACGCTAAACAATATATTAGGTCTGCTTGCTGTTAAATAGAGTAATGAACCCATCATACCTCTGTAAAGTTTCTGATCTACTTTCTTACCATTTTTGTCACTGTCTAGCCTTGTTGACGTGCTCATGGGTGTTGACAGTGGCTTGGAGTTTTCAAATCCAAACTTCTTTAGTAATTCTTTGGTGTACTTAGCTTGAGAGATGTGAGATCCTTCCTTTCCTTGTTTGATTTGCAATCCGAGGAAGTAGTTGAGCTCCCCCATCATGCTCATTTCAAATTCTCCCTGTATAAGCTTTTCAAAATACTTGCAAAGAGATTCATCAGTAGAGCCAAATATTATATCAACATATATTTGAACAAGTAACACATTTTTAAGTTTAGACTTAATGAATAATGTGCTATTTACTTTTTCTCTAATGAAACCATGATTTAACAAAAAAGAACTAAGTCTTTCATACTAAGCTCTAGGTGCTTGCTTCAAACCATATAAAGCTTTATGCAACTTAAAAACATGATTTGGAAAATCCATGTCATCAAAACCAGGTGGTTGTTCTACGTATACCTCTTCCTTTATAAAACCATTCAGAAAAGCAGATTTTACATCCATTTGAAAGAGTTTTAAATTTAATGCAGAAGCATATGCAAGTAAAATCCTAATTGCCTCAAGTCTAGCCACTGGTGCATAGGTTTCATCAAAATCTTGGAAATAGCCTTGAGCTACAAATCTGGCATTGTTTCTTATGATCACACCAGCTTCATCCAATTTGTTCCTGAACACCCATTTGGTGCCAATCGCAGGATGATCTGATGGTCTCAGAACAAGGGACCATACTTGGTTTCTCTTGAACTGATTTAGTTCATCTTGCATGGCTAATATCCAAGATTCCTTAGTCAGTGCTTCATTGACCATCTTAGGCTCTATTTCAGATACAAAAGCTAAATAGTCACATGGAATTACATTATCTCTTGTTCTTACCCCAACAGATGGATCTCCAATTATGTTGTCCAGTGGGTGATCCTTCTTATACCTCCATTCCTTTGGAAGATTGTCATGTGATGTATCCTTTTGTTGTAGATCTTCCAAGGGTGGATCTTGCTTATCCTCAATTGATGTGTTCTTTAGCTTCTTGGACAATTCATCTGTATTATCAATATCACTATCTACTTCCTTTCTCAAGGAAGGGTTAGTTTCATCAAAAATAATATGCATTGATTGCTCAATTAATAAGGTTTGTTTGTTAAATACTCTATATTCTTTGGGTTGGAAGCATACCCCAAGAATATACCTTCATCTGATTTGGAGTCTAGCTTACCAATATCTCTTTTACCATTGTTGTGGATAAAGCATGGACATCTGAATGTTCTGAAATGGCTGATTTTCGGCTTCTTCTGCTTGTATAGCTCATATGAAGTCTTTTTCAAGATTGGCCAGATCATTACTCTGTTGATTATATAGCATGCTGTGTTGATGGCTTCGGCCCAAAAATATCTTGGCAAATCATATTCTAATAGCATTGTCCTTGCCATATCCAATAGGGTTCTATTCTTTCTTTCAGCAACTCCATTTTGTTCTGGTGTCCTTGGTGCTAAGAAGCTTTCTATTCCTTAGCTATCACAGAATTTTGCAAAGCTCTCATTCTAAAATTCTACTCCATGATCTGATCGGATACGGATACTAATGATGCTATACTTCTTATCTTTTTGAACTTTCTTGCTGAAACTAACAAAACTTTCAAAAGTATCATCCTTGTGTTCTAGGAAAGAGACCCATGTAAACCTGGAGTAGTCATTTACTATAACAAATCCAAAGTTCTTACTCCCGAAACTTGTGGTCCTCATTGGCCCAAATAGATCCATATGTAGAAGTTCTAAGGGTTTAGAGGTTGTTACCACGGTCTTTGACTTGAAGGATGACTTGGTGTGCTTCCCTTTTGCACACGGCCTACAGACACCATTCATTTTTGCACTAACCTTGGGTAGACCTTCCACCAAGCTTCTCTTGATCAACTTTCTCATGCCATCCAAGTTGCAGTGGCCCAGTCTTCGGTGCCAGAGATCTGTAGACTGCTCTTTATTTGCTGTCAGACATATGTCCTAATCCTTTAGTTCTTCCAAATAAAGTACATACATGTTCTTTTCCCTGCTGGCTTCAAACACGACTGCACCATCCTTCATAATACTGCACTTTGACTCTTGAAATCTGATCTGATGTCCTTTATCGCACAGCTGGCTGATGCTAATAAGGTTGTGCTTTAGTCCTTTCACACAAAGTACATCTTCAATGATAACTTTTCCTTTGCTACCAACTGGTCCGCAACCTATTACAGTTCCTTTGCCATTGGCCCCATATGTAACTGTGCCTTCTTCAGCTTTAAGGTGAGAGAACAGCTTCTTGTTACCTGACATATGCCTTGAGCATCCGCTATCTAAGTACCATTTGGATGCTCGAAGTTTTCCCTGCATTAGAAACATTAAGCTTTAGGTACCCAAGTTCTTTTGGGTCCTGGTTGGTTAGTATCATCAATTTTTCTTTTAATTATCCATATTTTATGTTTGGTTGGACATGATATTTTAATGTGTCCTAACTTATTGCAATGACTACAGCAAGACATTTTAGTTATCTTTTTAGTTGGAGTGTATTTAAATTTTGATTTATATGTTGTGTCTTGTTCAGGTACAAATTTAGGAGTTGGATATGTTTTAGGATATACTACTGTTTCCTCATTATCGGGAGGAGTATAACCTAATTCATGTTTCTTTTTACCTGACCGTCTAGCACCTTTTAATATTAATGTTGTTTTGCCATTAGTAAATTTTCTAGTGTGCTTTACAATTTTTCATTTTTGTTGTTAAAGTGTTAACTTCTTGTTTTAATTTATCTACAGTTTCTTGGTTTTCCAAGCTCGCTAATTGTTCATTTTATTTTTCAAGTCTTCACATAACAATTCATTTCTCCTTTTTAGTTCAATAATTTGTTTTTCCATTTGCTCATTTTTAGATTTTAAGTCTGAATTAGTATTTTCTAAGCATGCGAGATTTTCCTTATTGGCTTTTAGTGATTTACACACTTCTTTATATTTATAATACAGTTCATTAAAAGCTTCTTCTAAGTTGTCAGAATCAGATTCATTGCACGAAGAGAAAGATGAGTCTGATGTTACCTTGTCTTCGAGGTTGGCCATGAATGCCAGGTTGGCTTCTTCTCTTCTTCATGCTTGAGCTTGACTCGCTGTCCGAGTCACTACTGTTGTCCCATGCTGCTGCCATGGCTTTCTTCTTAAATATTCTGGGTCTTCTGGTGCTGTCTTTCTTTCTGAACTCAGTTTTCTTGAGCTTTGGACATTCTGCCATGATATGTCCGGACTTTTTGCATTCATAACATATGGGCTCAGATTTCATTGAGTCCTTTACTTTAGGTTTCTTGAGATCTTTTCCTTTCTTAAAGTATCTTCTGCCAGAATGATACTTCTTTTTCTTAGCCAAGATGCGTTGTAACCTTCTGGATAGCATTGCTTCTTCATCTTCACTGTTGTTCATGCTTTCTTGGCTATATGAGCCTTCTTCTAATGTGTCTTCTTCTGCCTTGAGTGCATTGGAATGCTTCTTTCTGCTAGATGATTCTCCCAACCTTTCCATGTTAATCTCATGGGCCATAAGGGACCCAATGAGTTTCTCTAACGTAATTATCTTCAAGTCCTTAGCCCCTTCTATTGCTGTTACTTTTGGAGTCCACGAGGCAGGTAAGGATCTGAGAATTTTCCTAACCATATCTCCCATCTGATAGGTCTCACCAAGACCAGCCAATCCATTTGTGATGCCGGTGAACCTACTGTACATCTGTGTAATTGTTTCACCGGGTTGCATCGAAAATCTTTCATATTGAGTTACCAGAATATCTATTCTGGTTTCTTTTACTTTGTTTGTTCCTTCGTAGGTGATCCTCAGCTTCTCCCACATCTCCAATGTGGATTTGCAGGAGGAGATTCTGTTGAATTCCTTCTTGCTGAGAGCACAACACAATATGCTCTTGGCCTTGCAGTTGAGAGAATTTTTCTTCTTGGCATCTTCTGTCCATTTGTCTTTGTCGTTGGTGACCAGAAGATCTCCTTCTTCTACAATCGACCAAATTTGATAGTCGAGCCCTTGAAGGAAGAACTACATCCTTATTTTCCAATATGTGTAGTCTTCACCATCGAACAGCGGTGGCCTGTTTACTGACTGACCTTCGAAGTGACCTTAGGATGCCATTTGATATTTTCTCTTCAGATCGTTGGATCTTCTTCTTTTTCGAAGAGACTAGCTCTGATACCACTTGTTGCCCAGCTAGCAAGCTCAGAGGGGGGGTGAATGGGATTCTTAAAATTTGAATACCTAAACCTATCCACAAAATTGATCACACAACAAGCACTTCGTTGATTGTTAGAATTAGTGAAAAGTAAACAACAAACACAAAGCAAGCAATCACACTACACAAGATTTTATCCTAGTTCGGACCTCCTCTCCATAGGAGTCCTATGTCCAGTCCCTGAGCAACAACTCAGGATTCACTACCCAAGGGTACAGTCCCCCTCAAGGACACTTACACACCCAGCCGCAGCTGGTCTTCTCTTCACAATCCGAAGAGGAATACAACACCCTGGAACCCTCCAGGTCTTCCTTCAACACGAAGGGAATAACACCCTAGAACCCCCAGGTCTTCTTTCAACACGAAGGGAATAACACAAAGATGTGTTCAAGGGATGATATGCCCCTGGACCAAGCTAATAGCACAATGCTTGATCCGAAGTGAAGACTGAGAGGAAAAGATCTACAAAGAAGAACACTCTCAGTTCACAAAAGCTCTCTCAAGGTTCTACACTAGACACAGAGAGCAAAGAGCTACAACAAGACGATGGAGTGAGACTTGAGCTCTTCTATGGTGCTTGCAGATTTTGAATTCTCAAGATTTGTTATTCTTTACATAGGCACCAGCCTTCTATTTATATCTTCTTTTGAAAATGTAGTCGTTGAAGTATTCGTTGTCTCTAAGTTCAGAGAATGTTAGACTGCATGGCTTTCCTTTGTAGTCAACAGTTCTTTGCGTTCCATGCACGTAAGAAGAAAATCCTTCTTGATATCCTCCAGCTTCTACTTTATCCAACGTTGTATAGAGTCGTGCTGTCAAAGAGTTGCACACATTAAATGCTAAAACGTAGATAGCTAAGCTGTCTCTTGTTGTCAGTCAATGTTAGAGTGAGACTACATCAGAATAGAAATTTCATTATGTCTTTCCATAAAGATATTACATGTAGAAGCATAAGAATAGAAGATATCTGGACATGCATCGTGCTGAGAAATGTGCGGTTATATTTAATGCATGGATAAAAGAGAAATACGCGGGATGACTTTGACTTGTCAAGATATTCAAATATCAAGTCGTTATAGCTCATGAAGTCGATATGAACATGACTTATAGAATCGTTGTGAATGAGTCATTGTTCATGTGAATCGTTGCTCATTCATAAACAAATCGTTGTACGCACAAATCGTTATGCATTCATAACCAAATCGTTCTGGATAACAAATTGTTATGACACTATAAGCAAATCGTTATGAGCAAATCGTTATAACCAAATCGTTATGAGCAAATCGTTATAACCAAATCGTTATGAGCAAATCATTATGACCAAATCGTTATAACACTATAAGTAAATCGTTATGACCAAATCGTTATAACCAAATCGTTATAACCAAATAGTTATAACCAAATCGTTATAACACTATAAGCAAATCGTTATGCTCACTTACGAATTTGTTGTGAGATTGAAATCGTTATACTCACTTGTCGAATCGTTATGAGAACAAATCGTTATGCTCACTTATGAAATCGTTGTGAGATTGAAATCGTTATACTCACTTGTCGAATCGTTATGAGAGCAAATCATTATGCTCACTTACGAAATCGTTGTGAGATTGAAATCGTTATACTCACTTGTCAAATCGTTATGAGAGTGAAATCAATGCGATAACTTAGCGAATCGTTCTGAGATCGAAATTGATATAAACCAAAAACGATATGAAAATTATGAAAGAGTTATTTTTTGTGATGACTTATGAAATTGTTATGCTTCAAAGCGAGTCGATGTGTACTTAGAGAAATTTCATGCTCTAAAAAATTAAGAACAACAATGTAAGGATTTACTTACAAGTCTTTGCTTGATTTTGCCTGGTTTATTTCCTGTGACTAAGCTTCATAAAAACTTGTTAGATACTAATTGTTAGGATTTTGTTATTCACCAAAATAGATATATAATTCATGAAATTATATGGGGATGATCTGATCATCAGTCGGTACGTTGGCATCTCCGAAGGATGTTTATAAATTTGAAGGAGAGCCGGCATGGCGGAGACGGGGTCACCCATGGGCTTGGAAAGCTTATTTATTTGATTCTCCAAATTGTTCAATTTCTGGAGAAGAGCATTTTGGAGTGGAGTGGGTTGTTGTTGGGCAAATGAGGGGGTACATGGGGGTGGTCGTGAATTAGTGGGCCTTCCCAAGGGTTGGTCCATTCAGACCGGAGCACGGGAGTGCAAATGGCCAGGGGGCCGAGGTGATGAAGAATGTATAGGGGTATGTGGCGAAGTCGCCGGAATATACAAAGGCGGGTGCCTGGGAGAAGGAGAGAGGAGAGGAGTCACACCCTCAACTAAAGATTGCATTAAATTGAGCTGTTGAGGGGTGAGATGATCCAGGGCACGCAGGACAGTCTGCACTTTGGGATCTTGGTGGGGGGAAGGCTGAAGTGGAAGGCTGTCCCTCATGGTGGTGAGATGGACGGACATGGGACTGAAAAAATGGAGACTTGACATTATCCTCATAGTCCATATTAAGATTAGCATGGTGGTGTGGGTCCATTTTTAACAAGTAAGCAAATAAACAAGTTGAACAAAGATTGAGTCAATCAGTAATGGTTCAAACAAGTTATAATGCTTAGCGCTTGTTTTTAGGAGTTTCACAATTAATTAATGGATTGAAAAATCATTGTGTCACTCCAGGTGAGATCCTAGTTGGGTAGAGTATGAGTACTCGGGGTGCAACTAGAATCACCTCTCACCACGCAATAGGATAACTAACCCAGGTCAACGGAGGGGTACAACCAGCTCGGTCCGCCGTGAGGGAATCCACGGGGTACGGAGACTTATGGCGTTCCGGGAGAAGTTTCGCTAGTCCAAAGGGACGGAATGCCCAATGGAGAGCTTGCCTTCACTGGAAGGGTGTGTGGAGCCTAGGATATGAGGTAAGGAGGTCCCCCGACCGATGCAGTATGCCCTGTATGCAGCAGTTTATAGCAAAAATAACAGCAAGGGGGGGGGGGGGGGGCGCTTCTGTCAGCAGTTTGAATCGCATCGGGTACAGGCGCCGCGACTCAAACTGAATCACATCCAGTCACCTGAACGTGGATCTGAAAGCCCCAGAAGGCTTCCAGAGCCACGCTTGGTCCCTGTGGATGGACTGTCAAATAAAAACACGTCGGCCTTGGCCGCCGCGACAAGGAAGTGAAACGCGTCTGGTAAGGCGGACGCGTTACCAAACACTAAACAAAAACGAAAAGCGTACAGAAAATAAGAAAATAAAATGTACAGAGACGCATCAGACTTAGCCGCCGCGACAACAGAAATGCGTCGCCTTAGGCCGCTGCGACAAGGAAAACATTGACGCATCAGGTTGAGCCGCCACGACAACAAAATGAAACGTGTCCTGTTGGACGCGATTCCAAAAGGCCGCCCGAGGATAGAAAAAGTGCAAGAAAGTGAGAGATGTGTAAAAAGAAGAAAATTAAACACACATGCAGCAGAGTATTAACCAGGAAAAAGGAAGAGTGCCACGTGGGGCACGAAGGAGGGGGTAATCAATGAGGAAATGCAAAAAGAGATCCCACCGTGATCGCCAATCTGTGGATGCCGCCTTTCCGCTCCTCCGACGTTCCTTCGGGACCCCAAAAAGAAGAGAGAGAGAGAGAGAGAGAGAGAGAGACCCACAAAGAGGGGGATAATGGGCGAGATAAAATAAAATGAAATGAAATATGCGTATGTGGTGTGTGTGGGAGATGGAGTGGAAATCGAAGAAAATGACAAGGAAAGAAAAAGATCGTGATCACCAGGCACGCGAGGGTGCCGAATGGAGGCGCACGACGAGGGGTGCAGATGGAAGAATCGCGTAGAATGGCGTGAACGGCGCAAAATAAAAGGGTGATCACGGTAAATACCTGTTGGAGCGTGGGGAGATTGCGCGAGGGATGTGGGTTCCTCTTCCTCTACGAGCACGGCCGGCCGTGGTAGAGGGCGTTTCCTTCGTTGATTACCCTGAAAAATAATACAAATAAAAGAAGGGGATTAGCCACATGTGTAGTATATAGGCCTAAACAAATGAAATGAAAAGAATGAATGGCATGGGGAACGACTTACCATGTGGTGGCTTTTAAACCCCCAAAATGTAGGTGTGTGTGTATGCATGCATGTGTGGGGTATAAAGAAAGGAGCCATGTGGGGCCCAGAGGAGATAAATGAAAAGAGCCACGTGGGGCCCGGGGAGATGAAGTGTAAATAAAAAGGGAGAAAGGGAAGGGGGTGCTTCCCCAAATGTTGGATGGCGCGAAGGCACTGCCGGTTGGACGGAGAGGAGGAAGATGCTCCTGCCTCAATGCACGTAGACAACGGAGGGGACGTCGGCTCCGGACTCCAGAGGATCAAATGTATGGCTTAAAGTAGAAGGTCCCCCTAGGCCGGGGTCGAGATGAGAATCCGGCAGGGCTTCGCCGCACCGAGTGGACCCCCCCCCCCCTTACAAATGACGCTCGGGGGTCTATTTATAGAGGCAAAGTTCTTGAATCGCGTCGGCCACAGGGGACGCAACTATAAGGTTGAATCGCGTCCGCCCAACGTGCCGCGATTAAGAAGCCCTTGATTTGACAATGTGCACGATGATTGCTGTATGGCGGCCACGTTCAGAATCGCGTCGAAGCGGCGCGCCGCGTTCTTGAAATGCGTTGCTCTACCCCGTCACGACTTCGTTTTGGGCACGTGGGCCATAAATGCGGCGACTTTCGGGGTCTGGCGTGTCAGGCCTAGGACCTAATCGCGTCGGCCTGCTCGAACGTGATTCAGAGATTTCACATGATTCCAAGGCACGGGCGCTCGAGTGCGACGACTTTTGGGGCCTAGGGCCTAATCGCGTCGGCACGGTCTGACGCGTCTCTGATTTGAAATGCGTCGGGATGGCACGACACGATAAAGTATTTATGAATTTTATTTATAAAAACCTGTCAAAATCGACATTAGAATCACGGCACTTACAGCAGACGCATTCATGGCATTGGGCATTTTTCATAAATAAAATAGGTAAATTCCTTGTTGCGTCGTATAAGGCCGTCGCGATAAGGTCCATTTGGCCTTGTCACGTCCCGCATGCCCAGCGTGACTATGGAATTGCGGAGAACATGCCAGACGTGTTTTGAATGTGACCGCCAGACCCGTCGCGACTTCATGAACGCGCCCCGAAGACCTGTCGTGACTTGAAGATGATGCCCACGACCTCCAGCCAGCCTTGGAATGAAAGGGAAGCACCGGGGAAGGATAGGTGAGATCCAGAAATGTCGGGAAAAGACTCTTGCATGGCAAAAGGAGAGCCATTTGTGGCATTATGGCGCAATATGAAATTTGCCCGCGGTGGAGTCAAAATCGCGTGTCTACAGCCATGTGTGGCTTAGTGGGCTCAAGGTGAGGTGTTTCATGGACCCCCAGGTTAGGACATGGCAATCCCTACTTTGTCGAGCACCCGTATTGCCCTACCGCAATTGGCTAGGGAAAAACTCAAGCAATGTAGCGTTTGACTTTGTATTGGATGGAGGGATTTTATCTCCAGGCATGGTCACGACCAAGTTCTTTTTCTTTTCTTTTCTATTGATGGATTTTTCTTTGTTCCTTCTTTGTTTGCCTGCGAAAACACTGCCCTCTTCATGTGCTCTGGTGTCTTAGTCTCACCTTAGGGGAAGTTGTCTTGCCTACTAAGCTCAACAGTTTAAGGGTGCTAAGTGTCTGATCAGTCGAGTGGAAGAAGAAGGAGGATTGTGGCCTTTATTGTGTCTTGGGACAAATAACTATCTTGGAGTGACGACTCAAAATTTTAAGATGTGTGGTGTGTGATGTTGATTCGTTCTCCAAAAGCTTGGTTGTGACGCCTGACAGAAATCTCCATGACTTTGCTAGACCAAGGTCCTTGGTTCACTCAAGTGCCTTCTACTCCGTAACATGTGACTTAAGATGCATGACAATTTCCAATCTATTGACTCCTCTTTTTTCCACTTTTTATTCTAAAAGATATTTTAAAAAATATGTACACAATATATACACCATATTTTTGGGGTTTTTGCTTTTTATAATTTTTTGGATTTTTTGATATAATTTTTTTTGTGTAAAAAATTGAGAAAATTAAAGTAAATTTAACAATTCTAAAAATGGTATGTATAATGAGTGGGAACATCCTGAGCGAAATGCCCCTACGTAGAGATCTCACCTGTGCCTTCTAGCCATTGTCGAAGATGATCCTTATGAAGCAAATTGGCTCAGGCGGAATGCTCTCAAGGAGGTACCTGCAAACCAATATTTGTCTTTCTCACACAACAACTTTGGATGGTAATGGTGAGAGGTGAGATAAGGAGTGAGATAGAAGGTAAGAAGAAAGGATTTGAAGGCAATAGATGTGAACTGAGTAAGGTAAGGATAGGGAATGTACAATAATGGAAAGATGAGGGAGCACACAATGAACAACATGGTCCATGGGAGGAAGGCATGCCCCTTGTGATAGGATAAACATTGGAGAGAAGTGAACTCATCAAAGTCAGAAGGCTTAGCAGAGGGTAGACTGAGTGAAGTGGAGTCCCCCTCAAGCATAAAGAAAGGAGTTGAGCTTGACAGGGACAAGGATGAAATTTTCATGACCAATGTGAATTGCCCTTGAGAAAGGATTGTAAGGAACTGAAATGATGTGCCCCAAACCCGAGCTGAATTACACATTACAGAGATCTCAAGATCTGAAGATGGTCCGGTATGAAATTGGTATAAGAATAGACAATGGACCATATAAAGGATGGTATGCCCCTTGAAGCCAAATCCAACGTAGATAACGAAGTAGCCAAAGTGCCCCCTGAAAGTGCCTTGTTTGAAAAGGAGGTAGATGGATCCAGCTGGAATGAAAGGGTTGCCCCTGTTCTTGAATGATAGGCAAACTGTAAGGAATTGAGTGGAGAACAAATCACTTCGAGTCCTTGTTGAAAGGGTCAAGCATGAAAAAGATTGAGGAACTTGAAGAATAGTTATGGGAGCTGCCTTGATGAGAAGAAAGGGACCAGACATTGCAGGGAATGAGTTGGGTGCAAGCTTTGCAAGTAAGCTAACATGGCACATCAGCCTGAGAAAAATTGGCATGGTCTCTGATGTGCATAGAGAATAGTAGCTTTCCAGAAAGCTTCAACTGATTGCCAAGGAATAATGACCCCATATCCTATAGGTCTTGGATATTCAGGTTCCAGTAGGAGAGGATTGGGGATCTGCAAAGTTGCTCTTAAGATAGGTGACAAAATGATATGGATTTGCAGTGACTTTGCAACTTGATTGGATGGCTTGGAAATTTAGGTGATGGTTTGAGTTGAGCAATGACTGGATGCCTCTAGCTTGGCTGGTTCTCTGGCTTCATGCTCCTTCTCCTTAATAGTGCCTCTACCTCCTTTCTCACCTCTTTGTTTGGGCAAGGAAATGTTGAAACCACTCCTACAGTCACTGGTTGGATGGATTTCTCCCCTATCAATGCCTCGTCTACAACCTCCTCATGATGGACTGACTCTTTCCCCCTAGAATGAGAGTAAATTGAGTGTGAGACTAAAGGAATGGCTGGTTGTGATCTCACACTTTTAGAAGGAGGGAGAATGAGTTAGAGCCTTTGACTCGGGTTTCGATGAGAATGTTGTATAGTAGAGGTGGAAGTAGTCCAAACAGGGTCACAACAAGTAGGTGGTTTGAACTGGACTGGGCAAGAGAGGTCCACCAAGTAGGACTCAAGAATTCTTGCTCGATCACAGAGTTGAGCAAATGTGGAAATGTGGCTTAGCTCAAATAAGGATCGAAGCTCAGGAGTGGATTATAAATTAGAAAAGGGATAGCTTGAGACTCAGAGATGCCCAAACATGATCTAAAAGCCATGTCTCTCCACCTGTTAGCAAACTAAAGGAAGGATTCATCTTGTCTCATTTTCTCCGCTGCCAAATCAAGGAGTGTAGGGATTGGACTTGCCAGTTTAAAGTGAGCTACAAACCTCTCTGAAAGAATGTCAAAGTTGACGAGGTCTATAGCTGGGAGAGATATGAACCATGAAAGGGCCTCACCTTCAAGTGATTTGTAGAAAAAATGGACAAGGGCCCGATCATGAAACCATTGACAAGAATCCATAAGAAATGTGGCAAGGTGAAAGTGAGGATCAGTAGTTCCTTCATACTTGCTATATTTGGGAAACTTGAATCCTGGTGGAAAATGTACAGGTGGGAGTTTGCAATAGCTCTTCCAAGAATGAGACTTTGGCAAATATTTAGCTAGGAACATCCTGACATACCCCTCCATCTCACTCCTATGGATGTAGTTTTGTGGTGGAGGAGCTTTAGGAGACATAGAGTGCATTGATTTGTAGGGAATGGTGGATCGAACTTGTGTAGAGGTCCTAGATTGAGTACGAATGTTGGACGGGACCCTACCACTAGGAACTTTAGGTTGAGCTTGAGACTTGGCCTGGGGAATTGGAGTAGAAACACAAGATGTCTTGCCCCTGGACAAGAATTGAAGGATTTGACTGGAGGAGTAACGTGAAAGGAGATGAGACAACTCCACATCCTCTTGGGGGAGGAGAGGAGTTGAGGAAGAAGATCACTGAAAAAATGAGTTTTCCATTGGTTACTTCCATTCAAGCTCATGTATCAGGTTAGCATACACAGTGAACTCATCCATCAGGTTCTTCTTTAGGTAATTAAGCCGAACATGTTAAAAATGTGAAAAATAGATGACAATGATGATTGACGTCAACACATATGGGGATGATATGCACTGTCGTGAAAAAGATAGACGACAAGCGAGCTTGTTGTCAACACTGAAAATCAGACCATTTCTCAAGAGTTGCATCCCAGATAGCTTTTAAACTTATTTTGGCCAAGCCTAGAATGATTTTCTTGATTGTTCTCTCAAGATGAGAGAGAGACAAGGTATGGCCAATACAGTGTAGACTCATGAGCTCACAACACACAACCCAGGTTTTATAGACATAGGGTGAAGGTCCTCCTACCCTGTACCGTGAGGGAATCCATGGAATGTAGGGACATACAAAGTTCTCGTTTGGCATCGATCCGATTTACCAGAGAGGGAATCCCCAAGTAAAAGACCATGAACCAAAGAGGGGGCTGTCCTAGAATGTGTGAAGAGGTTTCTCACTTACCACTCACCAACCTACAGATAGAGAGGAAAAGAAGAAGAAGAGAGAGAGTAGAAGAATGAACGGTGGTCCATCAAACATTAAAGAGAAGAAACAAAGCATACATGGACAAAGACAAAAATTGAATCACCTCACTAAATGTGCTATACACCAACAACACCAAATGACATAAATCTCATAAAATAATGGAAGCATACCCATACTAGGAAAATGACGACGTAGCATGCCCTTTTAAAAGAATGGATAGTAGGACACCACCACGTTATCTTGTGCTTTACTTCAAGAAAAAGACATGTTTGCATGTAACATTGACACAAAGCAAACTCCGCGGCATGCAGATTTAGCATTAAAATAAGTTGGGAGGCATGCGATATTGACTTTACATCAACCTGAAACTCCACTCCATTAAAAGGTTGCAGTTGACATCATGAAATAAAAAACTTGTATGCTTCAGAAGCATGCAAATGACAAGGTGCTAAGACTGCGAACAAGAACACAAAACTAGCAGGAAGTGAAGTGATGTCACCGTGGCAAGCAATATGAGTCCCACTGTGATCACCAAAAATTTGTAGATGGATTTTTGGTGACGAAAAAAAATGTCCATTGTCATGTTGGCAAAAAGATGTGAACAAGGAAATGATGAGTGATCGCCAGGGACATTTTACCTCTGCCCGGAGGAAATGTGATCGTGTAATGCCTCGATGTGGAGATGATGGGTTCTTCACTCCTCCTCCTTCAGTTGGCCAAAGGGTGAGGGCTCCACAGTGTAGCTTCAATTTTCCTGCAAAAGAAACAAACACAAAAGACCCATTAGACTGAAAATTATGGTAGCATGCACTCACATATATGAAAAACACACACAATCGGGGGGCGTCTTACCGGTTGGAGGCTTGAGAAGGAAGATGGCCAAACGTTATGACCGCCTTCCCTCCCTCCTTTGTTTATAGAAAACCCCTCTAAACTGGGTATTGGAAAGGATGCACTACGTGAGTGTGTGCATGGACGTGGTAAAGATGCAATATATGTGAGACGACAAGCTAAACAAAATAGAGAGGAGGAAGAGAAGGAGGTCCCTGTCTATGCAGACGCAGTGACGAAGAAATCTTCTCCAGGGGAACGTGCTGACTCTGACGTTGGCATGCTCATCGCCGTATTGTTCACCGGATGGCGTCCTGCGAAGGGAGGCAACGGCGAAGTGTAACTTGAAGCTGGGCTCCTCTAGTGACTGTGCAGCGTTGAGAGGAGGCCGACGTCGTATCCGAGGGAGAGGTGAGTGCAGAGGAGGAGGAAACTGAGGTGCCGACGGATGATGTTGTGATGGATTCAGGGCTGATGTTGGTGTGTGTGACTGCCAAAGACCCGCCGACTGGGTGGTGCTCAAGGTGGTTTGTCCTGGGCTACTGCGACTGCAGTGATGGAAATCCCTCTCCTCCTCCTGATGGAATGGAGGCGAGGTCCTTATCATCGGATGGCATGCATGGCCCCCCTGAACAGACGGGGTTGTGGGCAATTAACGTGGGTGTGGCTTGCGCAGGTCTCACGGCGACCTGAACGCCAAAGGAGGATGGTGGGCGTTCTGGGCTCCTACTTTCCCGAGGATAGATCATGAGGATCTTATGTGTGAACAAATGGAGATATGGGCATGAGAGGAGAGAGAGCATGACAGTGAGATGAGAGGGTGAGCAGTGAGTAGTAAGACGTGGCAGGGAGATGTTGGTGAGGGTCGTGTGTGAGAGGAAATGTTTGACTTGGTCCCTCATGTGTGGATAAGTGCATGCGGAGAGGGAGTTGCTCGGGTTTAATTTGTTTAGATTTAAATGGGGTTGGGTTGGTCTATTTTATAGGTATGGTGATGGGTTTAAGTGGATTTAAGTATGTTTGTGCACACACATAGGAGACAGCTGGAAGGTGGCAGAAATGGCAAGCACACAAGCACCGCACACTATGCAAGAGATAACGACAGCAGAGGCTAGCGCCAGGAAAAGTGTAGGCGACATACGACTGTGTCGCCAAAAGATCTTTACGATAGTGAATTTTGTAGCTCAAAATGACAGGTGACCAACCTCTTGTCATCATAAATGGAGCGATGACAACTGGGCCCGCCAACAAGGGAACAAGCTACCCTGAAGATCTTAATGGAGATAACACTACGCCTACCAAATAATGGGTCTAATGGGCTAAGAAATGAGCTATGTGAGCATGGTCACAAAATTTACGTCTACATTAGGCACATCAGACAAAGGAAAGATAAGAGAAAGATATTCTGAAAGATTGAGATAGGGGAGTCCAAAAACGGCAGCAAAGGTGCACTTCTGAAGGTACTCAGTGTAGATGGATTTTTGTCAGTGGATAATTGTTAGTGAGTAACACAGTGGGGGAAACAGATCTGAAGAACTTTGGAGAACAAGCTCTTGGGAGATTTTTCTCTTTTTTGGAGTAGGACTAGAAGAGGGTAGAAAATTAGTCCTGTGAACACGAGAGGAAACAGATAAGACTATTCTGATAATGGCTTCCTCAAATTGATCCTTAATATGACTAATAGAAATACTAGTAAAACAGGCTCCTTCAGGAATGAGGGCAATGAAGGATGGTGGAGTAAGATGATGAAGAGAGGAGAAAGAGTGTGAGGGAGGTTGAGTGGAAGGTCCAGCTGAAGAGGGGCCAGAGGTAGAGGCTGGAGGTGTCACGCCCCGATATTTAGCAGCGGAATAAATACCGGGGGACGTGAACGATATAAACAGACGTATCACAGTTGAATAGCGTAGAGTCACAATTGAATATAATAACACATTCGAGACTATAATATGGTCACCCAAAGTATACTTTATTTCATTCCATTCAACTAGATACAACCTCACATAAGAAGAATCGACTGAAAAAGTTTATTAATCAAATAACAACATTTCTCTAATACATCAACTACTTAAATTTCTATTCCCAAACTGACAACTATTCATATGACAGGTGCTCGTCACTCTTGCCCTATCCCATCTGACTCCACTGGTTCTTCATCACTACCTGAAAAAGGGCAGGATGATAGGGGTGAGCGAACTAGCTCAGTAGGATTTACATCTCAATAACGTGCGGGCACTAGTATACATGATTAACATTTTAAATAGCCAGATATGCACATGAATATGATGACAATGTATGCAATACTAACAGATGAATAGCAGAATAGAACGGATATCATATCACATCAAATGTCGAGTTTCATATACCGTGGACAGATATTTCAAGAATAGAATCATATCAGAAGAGATTGGCCATATTCAAACAGATCTCATGTGTTCACATGAACAGACGTATCATATCATGTCAAGTCAAACTTATCATGTCAAACACGAGGCACATTTCACAATCTTGCATGTCAGTTGTGCTATGTCAAGCACCAAGAGTCCATACTCTCGCGGTTAATAAGTACGTTGGGGAGCTCCTCCCCAAGACCGGACAGGGCCCTATTGCACAGGCATTGGATCAAGTTTGGACCGGAGTCCCACGTTGTGCCGAACAAACAGATTAATATTATGGCCACAGAGTTTCAATAACAAGCTCATAGTAAAAAGAAACATGATCATTCATAGAGTCAAGGTATGACAAATAGCTCAAGAGAACAGGGCAGGATAACGACGTATCTTATGTTTCATAATTCATTAATGTCTTGACATGAGGATGTTTCAAAAGACAGATCATATACAGAACATGTGCTCTCAATTTCCTAAGAAGGATGTGCCTATTCATGCAAGTATGTAAGTGACGAGTTACGGATCTTTCCTATCATGTATGCAATTGACAAATGATTATTTGAACACGGAAAACATAAAAACTATTGAAACTTATATGCAAATTATGATAGTAACTCCACTAGCAAGTCCATACTATCATGTATTCATCCCCACATTCATATCATATTCTTATCTTATCAATTGACAATAAGCAAGATCACAAGATAAACCAATGGACATAAGATCAATCACAATTACACATTAGAATCGTATTCATATCATTACTATTTTCAATGGGTTGATTTATTTTAGGTCCATGCATACTATATAACCCCATGCACATGCTAGTAGACATCATGATATGATTGGACCCAAAATATGCAAATTTCTTGTAAGGGTAGTGTCGACACTAGATCAAGTGGTGTCGACACAATGCTTCAAACACAAGACAAAATCATGCAAAAACTGGTCAAGTTGTGTCGACACTAGATCAGGTAGTGTTGACACAGTGCTTCAATTACAAGGCAAAAAGGTCAAGTAGTTTCGACACTAGATCAGGTAGTGTCGACACTAGAGACAGCTTCTAGAAAACTTTCTGGCCAATATGGGACAGTGTGTCGACACTAGAGCAGGTAGTGTCGACACTAGATCAGCTCCCGGAAACTTTCTGGGTCAAACTGGGACAGTGTGTCGACACTAGATCAGGTAGTGTCGACACTAGAGAGCTTCTCAGAACACCTTCTGGGCTGTTTTGGGACAGTGTGTCGACACTAGTGGCCCTTCCAGAAAAAAAACATACGTCAAGTGTAACCAGAAAACATGTATCATGCAGCCATTCACTTTCCCTTCTTATAACTCTCTAATGAATGACATTTAGATAAACATTCAACATAAAAGATGATGAGGACAAACAGTAGAAGAACTTTGATGTTGGAGGTTTGATCAAATTCGGTCTCAAATCTGAGAAAATATGTGATGAACAAAAGTCAAGTGTAACCCGAAATCGCAGTATCATCCAGAGACTCTCTTATCATGCTCCTAACTCTCTAAAGAAAGACTTTTGGACAAAACATCCAACAGACAAGATGATCGTGACTTCATGTAGAAGAAGTTTCATGAAAAAAATTTAGTCAAATTCTGTCTTGAATCACATGCATAATAAGAAGAACGGGAAAAGCCCTAACTGTGCGAGACTTCGGGAAAATCACCAATACACAATGTATACTCCATGAAAACTAGTCAAACCAAGTGCAAATGAACCTAGACTCAAGAACTACATGTTGGTGTTGGTTTTCTTTAATCTTGGCCCGATAACACCTACCTTTAGGAAGATCTAAGACCAGTTGACGTTCTGGATGCAACAGAGGATGAAGGGGATGAAGCTCCGGGTTCCCAGCCTTTCTCCTTCTCCTCAGAAGCTCTAACCTGCCTCCAAACGACCCCAACTCGTTGTTAAACCTTCCCAAGAGTTTGAGGATGAGTTCTTATAGATTTAGGTTGTAGTTAAGAGTCCTAACGAGACTAGGAAAGGGGCTACGAGTTCTGTCTCCCACTTTCCATAAAATCTAGGATTCTCTTACCAAAAGAGGTAGCAAAGGTTTAGGAAACCACCAATGGGGTTGGGTTCGGTTTTGGCTAACCTTGCATGACTAATACCTTAATTTTAACCCTAACTTGCCCTCTCCAATTATGGCATAATTACATACACGAATTTCTGGGAAATTTCCTGTCCTAGTTTGTTTATATCCTTGGGCCATATGTGCTCCATTGGCCCAATCTTGTTAATGGATCATTAATACATGGTGTTGGAAGTCTCTCCCATCTGTTTATTTAATTTATCCACCTTTATTTCTAAAATTTTTAAATCACTTAATTTCTGGGATGTTACATCCTCCCCCACTTAAGAAATTTGGTCCCTAAATTTACGCATAATGGTGTAGTTCGTACCTGAGAATAGTTCTGGGTGGTTTTACTTCATTCTTTCTTCTATTTCCCAGCTAGCATTAGTGACTCCGTCTCGACTCCATTGGACCTTCACCATAGGTATGGTACGATTCCTAAGTCGTTGAATCTTTCGATCCAACAGTTTGATCGGCTTCTCTTCATAAGTCAGGTCCTCCCGAATCTCCAAGTCCTCATGGTTGATTATATGGTCGGCATTGAATAAGTACTTCCGCAGCATGGATATGTGGAACACATTATGCACATTCGCCAGCTGTGGAGGTAGTGCAAGTCTATACGCCACCTGACCAATCCTTTCCAGGATTTCAAATGGCCCAATGAATCTGGGACTTAGTTTTCCTTTGATCCCAAATCTTTGTATTCCCCTTGAAGGTAAGACCTTCAAGAAAACATGTTCGCCAACCTGAAATTCTAGTTCTCTCCTTCTCTTGTCTGCATAACTCTTCTGCCTGGATTGTGCTATCTTCAGACGTTCCCTAACAATCTGAACCTTCCTGACAGTCGCCTCAATTAAGTCGGGTCCAACCCATTGGTTCTCCCCAACCTCTTCCCAACAAAGGGGTGATCTACAACTCCTGCCATACAAGGCTTCAAATGGAGCCATCTTGATACTGGCCTGATAACTGTTGTTATATGCAAACTCCATCAGGTACAACTGATCATCCCATCGCCCTCTAAAATCTAGCACCAGAGCACGAAGCATATCTTCCACAATTTGATTGGTCCTTTTGGTTTGTTCATCAGTCTGAGGATGGAAGGCAGTACTAAGATTTAGTTTAGTACCCATTGCTGCTTGCAATCTCTTCCAGAAGTGTGACGTAAATCTAGGGTCCCGATCTGATATTATGCTAGATGGAACCCCATGCAATCTAACTACTTCCTTAACATATAATGCAGCCAATACATCCACAGACCAGGTGCTCTTAATCGGCAAGAAATGAGCCGACTTAGTCAATCGATCAACTATTACCCAGATTGCATCCATACCACCTCTAGTCTTGGGCAATCCCATGATAAAGTCCATGCCGATACTATCCCACTTCCATTCAGGGATTACTAGTGGTAGCAGTCCACCAACTGTACGGAAATGCTCGACCTTGACTTTCATGCATGTTAAACAGTATGATACATGATCGGCCACATCCCTCTTCATGTTTGGCCACCAGTACGACCTTTTTAAGTCTTGGTACATCTTTGTTGATCCAGGATGAATCGTGTACTTGGACTGGTGAGCTTCATTTAGTAACCTCTTCTTGAGTTCTCCATGATCAGGGACACAGGTCCTACCTCGGAACAGTAATCTTCCTTCTGCTGATAGAGTAAAGTCAGGCCTTTGCTCTAGCTTTTCCTTGATCTCAACTAAGAATGGATCCTCTTCCTCTTTCTCCTTGATTTCGGTCAGTAGGTCGGATTGTATCTGGAGATTTGAAATCATTTCTTGTTTTTCCTTCTTTCCCACGTCTATGTTCAAACTTGCAAATTGCTCTAGTAACTTCCATTCGCCCAGCATCATACTAGCTAGCATAGCTCCTGGTTGTCTACTTAGAGCGTCTGCCACTACATTGGCTTTCCCCGGGTGATATTGAATGGAAAAGTCAAAGTCCTTAAGGTACTCTAACCACCTTCTTTGTCTCATGTTCAGCTCCTTCTGTGAGAACAAGTATTTCAAACTCTTGTGGTCAGAAAAGACTTTAAATTGCTCACCGTAGATATAATGCCTCCATATCTTCAGGGCGAATACAACAGCTGCCAACTCCAGGTCATGAACTGGATAGTTCACTTCGTGGATCTTCAACTGTCTGGAGGCATAAGCTATTACCTTCCCTTGTTGCATTAAAACACATCCCAGTCCTGTCCCAGAAGCATCTGAATAAATTTCAAATCCTCCCTCTTCAGTGGGTAAGGCGAGGACAGGAGCAGTAGTCAGACACTTCTTCAAGTTGTTAAAGCTTTCTTCACATTCATCGGTCCACACAAACGGATTTTCCTTCCGGGTCAGCTTGGTCAATGGCACTGCAATCTTTGAGAAATCCTTTATAAACCTTCGGTAATATCCTGCTAATCCTAGAAAGCTCCTGATCTCAGTGACGCTTGTCGTCTTTCCCATTTCAACACAGCCTCAACCTTTGATGGATCAACAGCGATACCATCTTTGGTTACCACATGCCCTAAAAAGGATACCTCCTCAAGCCAGAATTCACATTTACTTAACTTGGCATATAGTTTGTTCTCCCTTAAAATCTATAATGAAATCCTCAAATGCTCTCATGCTCTTCCTTTGTCTTGGAATAGATCAATATATCATCGATGAACACCACCACAAATTTATCAAGATATGGGCGATAAATGCTATTCATCAACTGCATGAAAACTGCAGGGGCATTTGTTAGTCCGAAAGGCATAACAATAAATTCATAAAGCCCATACCTGCTTCGGAAGGCAGTCTTGTGAATGTCTTCTCCTTTGATCCTCAATTGATGATAACCGGATCGGAGATCTATTTTAGAGAAGTATCTAGCTCCAGATAACTGATCAAACAACTCATCAATCCTCGGCAGAGGGTATTTGTTCTTGATGGTTAACTAATTTAGTTGTCTGTAATCTATGCATAGCCTCATCGACCCATCTTTCTTCTTGACGAAGAGGACAGGTGCACCCCATGGCGATGTGCTTGGTCGGATGAAACCCTTCTCTAACAGTTCCATCAGTTGCTCTTTTAATTCCTTCAGTTCTGCGGGGGACATTCTATATGGTGCCCTAGATACCGATGCTGCTCCAGGGACCAACTCGATGGTAAAATCGACCTCTCACTCAAGAGGAATTCCTAGCAAGTCTTCGGGGAAAACATCAGCGTATTCGCTGATGACATGAATGTCCTCAACTTTGACTTTATTCTTTGCGATGACCACAACAACAAGAAAGGCCATACAACCTTTCTTCATCATCCTTTTTGCTTGTAGTGCAGAGATAAGTGACAATCTCCTGCGGTTTCTATCCCCTATGAGCACTAGTTTTGGGTAATGGCTAAAAGTTACCCGACTCCTCCTGCAATTGATACTAGCCCCATGTTCAGACATCCAGTCTGCTCCCAGTATCACATCATACCCCGCCATGTCCATACATATTAAATTTGCTTGTAGGTTTTGGGTTTCAATCAACACTTCACTAGATGGCATATGGTTTGTAAGATTGGTACCAGGACCAATCGGGGTTGACACAACTATTCTAGATTTCATTGGGACGGGTTTCACAGGTAGGGTATCAACAAATGTTTGAGATATGAAGGAATGCGTAGCTCCCGTATCAAAGAGAACATATGCGGGTCGGGAAAGAATAGTAAGTGTACCTTCCACGATACCTCCTTCTTCAGCAGTTTGGGGTTCTTGGACAGCTTGCAGTCGGCCTTGCCTCTTCTGTCCATTCGGACGCTTGTCCTGAGGGGCTTGTTCTTTCAACATTGGGCAGTCCGAGATCCTATGGTCACGACTCCCACAGCGCAGGCATCTCCCTTGCGCTCTCCAGCATTCTTCAGACCGATGACCAGCTCTGTCACAATGTTTGCACCTTTCTCCCGTTGTCACCACTATCTGCTTACCTAACTCCTTCGGCTTTTTATCCGCTGGTTCATTTACTCCGCCACTGGGCCTTTTCTTCCCAATAGTCGGCTGATACCTCCCAGCAGAAGACACTTGCTCCCGTTTCACGGATTTTCCCTTAATTCTTTCGGCAGTCTCCATGGCATCTTCCAATAACTGAGCCTTCTTAACCATGTCAGCATAGGTTTGAATGTCCATTGGCGCCAGTTGAGTGATGAACTGGGGCCTCAAGCCATTCAGAAAGCGTTTCGCCTTCATCCTTTCTGTCCCAATTAAGTGAACAGCATATCGGGACAGACGAGAGAATTGGGCCTCATACTCGGCCACATTGAGTCCTCTCTGCTTCAAAGCCGCAAATTCGGCTGCTTTCCGTTCTTGGACCCTCTCAGAAAAGTACTTGGTGTTGAATCGCTCAATGAACTGAGCCCATGTTAGTTGTTTTCCATTTAGTGTTGCTTCTACCGACTCCCACCATGCCCTGGCATCCTTTTCCAATTGGAAAGTCACCAGTAGTACTTTTTTCTGGTCTGTGCATTGCAAGACCCTGAATATCCTTTCAATTTCCTTAACCCAGTGTTCAGCAACATCTGGGTCAGTACTCCCTCCAAACCTAGGCGGATCCATATTTCGAAAATCCTGATGGAGATCACCGGCTCCGCGGTTACCTCCACCCTGGGTGGCTTGCAGGATAGCCTGAGTCAAGTTTTGTATTGTTCGTTGCATGTCCCTAGCCTGGGCACGTTCAGCGGCCATTGAGGTAATAAGCACCTTCAAGATAATAATATGAGTCAGTCATCTAATATATCACATGTGACTTCTATTCCCAAGGCTCTACCCAAGCTCACATTAGGTACGACAGATTTTGACTCGTGTAATCTAGTTTCATTCTATGTTCTATTCCCTTGGACCCTAAAGTTCAAGGGCTCTGATACCAACTGTCACGCCCCGATATTTAGCAGCGGAATAAATACCGAGGGACGTGAATGATACAAACAGACGTATCACAGTTGAATAGCGCAGAGTCACAATTGAATATAATAACACATTTGAGACTATAATATGGTCACCCAAAGTATACTTTATTTCATTCCATTCAACTAGATACAACCTCACATAAGAAGAATCGACTGAAAGAAGTTTATTAATCAAATAACAACGTTTCTCTAATACATCAACTACTTAAATTTCTATTCCCAAACTGACAACTATTCATATGACAGGTGCTCGTCACTCTTGCCCTATTCCATCTGACTCCACTGGTTCTTCATCACTACCTGAAAAAGGGCAGGATGATAGGGGTGAGCAAACTAGCTCAGTAGGATTTACATCTCAATAACGTGCGGGCACTAGTATACATGATTAACATTTTAAATAGCCAGATATGCACATGAATATGATGACAATGTATGCAATACTAACAGATTGAATAGCAGAATAGAACGGATATCATATCAGATCAAATGTCGAGTTTCATATACCGTGGATAGATATTTCAAGAATAGAATCATATCAGAAGAGATTGGCCATATTCAAACAGATCTCATGTGTTCACATGAACAGACGTATCATATCATGTCAAGTCAAACTTATCATGTCAAACAGAAGGCACATTTTCACAATCTTGCATGTCAGTTGTGCTATGCCAAGCACCAAGAGTCCATACTCCCACGGTTAATATGTACGTTGGGGCGCTCCTCCCCAGGACCGGACAGGGCCCCTATTGCACAGGCATTGGATCAAGTTTGGACCGGAGTCCCACGTTGTGCCGAACAAACAGATTAATATTATGGCCACAGAGTTTCAATAACAAGCTCATAGTAAAAAGAAACATGATCATTCAAAGAGTCAAGGTATGACAAATAGCTCAAGAGAACAGGGCAGGATAACGATGTATCTTATGTTTCATAATTCATTAATGTCTTGACATGAGGATGTTTCAAAAGACAGATCATATACAGAACATGTGCTGTCAATTTCCCCAAGAAGGGTGTGCCTATTCATGCAAGTATGTAAGTGACGAGTTACGGATCTTTCCTATCATGTATGCAATTGACAAATGATTATTTGAACACCGGAAAACATAAAACTATTAAAACTCATATGCAAATTATGACAGTAACTCCACTAGCAAGTCCATACTATCATGTATTCATCCCCACATTCATATCATATTCTTATCTTATCAATTGACAATAAGCAAGATCACAAGATAAACCAATGGACATAAGATCAATCACAATTACACATTAGAATCGTATTCATATCATTACTATTTTTCAATGGGTTGATTTATTATAGGTCCATGCATACTATATAACCCCATGCACATGCTAGTAGACATCATGATATGATTGGACCCAAAATATGTAAATTTATTGTAAGGGTAGTGTCGACACTAGATCAAGTGGTGTCGACACAATGCTTCAAACACAAGACAAAATCATGCAAAACTGGTCAAGTTGTGTCGACACTAGATCAGGTAGTGTCGACACAGTACTTCAAATACAAGGCAAAAAGGTCAAGTAGTGTCGACACTAGATCAGGTAGTGTCGACACTAGAGACAGCTTCCAAAAAACCTTCTGGCCAATATGGGACAGTGTGTCGATACTAGAGCAGGTAGTGTCGACACTAGATCAGCTCCCAGAAACTTTCTGGGTCAAACTGGGACAGTGTGTCGACACTAGATCAGGTAGTGTCGACACTAGAGAGCTTCCCAGAACACCTTCTAGGCTATTTTGGGACAGTGTGTCGACACTAGCTCAACTAGTGTCGACACTAGTGGCCCTTCCAGAAAAAAAAACATATGTCAAGTGTAACCAGAAAACATGTATCATGCAGCGATTCACTTTCCCTTCTTATAACTCTCTAACAAATGACATTTAGACAAAATGTTCAACACAAACGATGACGTGGACAAATAGTAGAAGAACTTTGATGTTGCGGGTTTGATCAAATTCGGTCTCGAATCCCGAGAAAACATCTGATGAACAAAAGTCAAGTGTAACCCGAAATTGCAGATGCAGAGACTCTCTTATCATGCTCCTAACTCTCTAACAAAAGACTGTTGGACAAAACATCCAACATAGAAGATGATCCTCACTTCAAGTAGAAGAACTTTTATGAAGAAAGTTTAGTCAAATTCGATCTCAAATCACGTGCATAATATAAGAACGGGAAAAGCCCTTACTGTTCGAGACTTCGAGAAAATCACCAATACACAATGTATACTCCATGAAAACCAGTCAAACCAAGTGCAAATGAACCTAGACTCAAGAACTACATGTTGGTGTTGATTTTCTTTAATCTTGGCCCGATAACACCTACCTTTAGGAAGATCTAAGACCAATCGACATTCTGGATGCAACAGAGGATGAAGGGGATGAAGCTCCGGGTTCCCAGCCTTTCTCCTTCTCCTCAGAAGCTCTAACCTACCTCCAAATGACCTCAACTCGTTGTTAAACCTTCCCAAGAGTTTTAGGATGAGTTCTTATATATTTATGTTGTAGTTAAGAGTCCTAACGAGACTAGGAAAGGGGCTACGAGTTCTGTCTCCGACTTTCCATAAAATCTGGGATTCTCTTACCCAAAAGAGGTAGCAAAGGTTTAGGAAACCATCAATTGGGGTTGGGTTCGGTTTTGGCTTACCTTTCATGACTAATTACCTTAATTTTAACCCTAACTTGCCCTCTCTAATTATGGCATAATTACATACACAAATTTCTGGAAAATTTCATGTCCTAGTTTGTTTATATCCTTGGGCCATATGTGCTCCATTGGCCCAATCTTGTTAATGGATCATTAATACATGGTGTTGGAAGTCTCTCCCATCTGTTTATTTAATTTATCCACCTTTATTTCTAAAATTTTTAAATCACTTAATTTCCGAGGTGTTACAGGAGGTGCTTCAGAATGAGGAGGTGGAATAGAAGGAGAGGGAGTAGGTGATGAGGGTGGTTCATCAATGAAAAAAGTGGGAGAAGAAATGTGTTTAGGAAGATGTTTCTTAGAGGGCTCAGAAGCAGGAGGAGCAGTGGATGGATCAGTAGGAGAGGAAGGGGCAAGAGTCTGCTCACTCTGAACCTCGGTAGGAATCCCTGCATGAGCTGTTGAGGCTGAAGGCCCTGATGGCCTGGAGGCTTCTACTTGCACAGATGGCCCAGATGGCCGAAAGACTACCTCTGCCTATTTTGAAGGCCCTGATGGCCCAGCCACTTCTTCTGCCTGAACAGATGACCCTGATGGCCCAATAACAGCTTCTGTCTATTCTGGATTTCCTGATGGCCCAGTAGCATTTTCTGCTTTCTGTTCAGATGGCCCTGATGGCCCAGAAGATGAGATTAGGTGAGTTCTCACAAGTTGAGTGAGGTCAGACACCATGGTGCTCAAACTGCACAATTCAGCTTTCATCCTGTTAAGCTCATCTTTAACTTCACACAAAGCTTGGTTCTATTGATGCTAGCTATGGACTACAGATGCAAGGTCTGCATGTAGCGAACAAATTAATTCTCCCTGAAAATTCAGCCTTTCTATAACAGGCTTTAGATTAACACAAATTTTCATTTTCTTGGGATTGTTGTGACCTCTTCTAGTGAGCCTAGGAATTTTGTCATGTATAGTCTTCATTCTGACAGCATCATCCACAGCTGGTTCTTTATGCATAGCTTCTGTTTCTGTATGTTGATGAGCATAGGCTTCATCATCAAAGGCATCCTCCACTAAACCTTCCACAAAAGGATCTTCATAATTAGCAGCAACAGGCTCCCCCTGAGCTGGAGCTTCTTCCATAATTACTTCTTCTGAATGTCCCATGGGCATAACATCTGGGACACATTCCTCATGCTCTCTTTCAACAGGAGCTTCCTCAACAAGAACATTCTCTGAGTGTTCGGCTGGCAAGTTTTGTGGAGGGACTTCTACATGCTCCCCCTCAGTAGGAGCTAGCTCCTCAAGTACATTAGCAAATGTCTCCTATAGAACAGAAGTTTCTATTTCAGGCTCAGTTATAGCACGAACAGCAGGTTGCCCAGAGGGCTCAAAGGGCTCAATGTGCTCAGGAGCAATGTCCTCAATCCTACGGTCAGCAAGGATAGATGTAGCTGGTTCAATATTGCCAACTTCAGTTTCAGCCTATAGATTAGATGGGGCTTCTATACTACGAGTATCTCCCAGAATGGCCCCTCCTTCAGCCATGGAGACCTTCGACCATATACCAGCAGACAGGGTGAATCCACTTTTCTTCAGATTTCTTGTTCGGATAGGCTGCCCCATTCTCTCCAGTAACTCCCCTTCCAGGTCTACTTCAAAATGTTGTAAAATTCTAGTGAGTAGATGAGCATAAGAAAGAGGGACCGCCAGCTTGTTCTTCATATCCCATATAAGTTCAGCTGCAGACTTCATTCTTTCAAACATGATTTGGGCCATATTCACTTTCTGATTTTGCAATGCCCAGAACATGATATCAACATCCCCTTTTGTGCATTGAGAAAAGGTGGCACTGCGAGGTACTAGAATCTGACAAATAATAAAATGCAGTAGCCTATTGAAAGTTGTAAACTGGTTTATATCTATTTTTTCATCCTTGAGCTTGTACTCTGTTCTGATAATCCCAAGTCCTTTAACATGAATATCCACTGAGTTTACCAAACTTTGACCTTCCTTTAAACAACTAAACAATTCTTCTAACAAGTCAAAGGTGATAGCACAAAAATGAATAGAATATAGGAGAGAATAGAATCGATTTTTATAGAGGAAAGGAAGGAATATCTTACTCTACAAGAAATTTATTTATTTCAGTCATATGTAGATAAATCTATTACAAATTGCACATGCCTAATTCCCATCTTAGAGAGTTAAATCTCTCTTTAGGTAAGGCTTTTGTAAAGATGTCTACTAACTGATTTAGAGTATCTATAAAAGAAATACTAATATTACCATTTGCCACATGATCTCTAATAAAATGATACCTAACCTCAATATGCTTGGTCCTCAAGTGCTATACAGGATTCTTTGTGAGATTGATAGCACTAGTGTTGTCACATAACAGTGGAATAGTTTTGATGTGCAGTCCATAATCTTCAAGCTGTTGTTTGATCCAAAGGAGTTGTGTATAACAGCTCGCAGCATCTACATATTCAGCTTCAGCAATTGATAAAGCTACTGAGTTTTGTTTATTTGAAGACCATGAAATTAAACATCCTGCAAGAAATTGACAACAGCCACTGGAGATTTTTCTATCCACTTTGCATCCAACATAGTCAGCATCTGAGTATCCAATTAAATTTGTTTTACAGGTTTTAGGATACCATAGACCTAAGTTATGAGTATGAGCTAAATACCTAAAAATCCTTTTTACTGAAATTAGATGTGATTCCTTAGGATCAGATTGATACCTAGCACACATGCATACACTAAATAAAATATCAGGTCTACTTGCAGTTAAGTAACGCAGTGAACCAATCATACCTCTGTAAAGCTTTTGGTCCACCCTCTTACCTTCTGGATCACTATCCAACCTTGTTGATGTGCTCATGGGAGTAGATAGAGGATTAGCATTTTTAAATCCGAATTTCTTTAATAACTTCTTGGTGTATTTGATTTGACTGATGTGAGTTCCTTCTTTGCCTTGCTTAATTTGTAGTCCAAGGAAGTAGTTGGGCTCTCCCATCATGCTCATCTCAAATTCTCTCTGCATTAACTTTTCAAAATACTTGCACAAATATTCATCAGTAGATCCGAAGATAATGTCATCAACATAAATTTGTACAATATGTTTTTAGAGCAAGATTTAATAAATAGAGTGCTATCAACTTTGCCTCTAATGAAATCATGGTTCAATAGAAATGCACTAAGTCTTTCATACCAAGCTCTAGGTGCTTGTTTCAAAATATATAAAGCTTTATGTAATTTAAAAACAAGATTAGGATATTCTAAGTTATCGAAATCAGGAGGTTGTTCTACATAGACTTCCTCCTTTATAAAACCATTCAAGAATGTTGATTTTACAACCATTTGAAAAAGTTTTAAATCCAATGCAGATGCATATGCCAGTAAAATCTGAATAGCCTCAAGTCTAGCAACTGGTGCATAGGTTTCATCAAAATCTATATCTTCCTTTTGGGAATAGCCTTGAGCAACCAATCTAGCCTTATTTCTAGTAATAGCACCAGCTTCATCCAGCTTGTTTCTGAACACCCATTTGTTGCCAATCACAGGATGATCTAATGGTCTAGGAACAAGGGACCAGACTTGGTTTCTTTTGAACTAATTTAGTTCATCTTGCATAGCTAGAATCCAAGATTCATCAGTCAGTGCTTCATCGACTGTCTTCAGCTCTATTTTAGAAACAAAAGCTAAATAATCACAAGGAATAATGTTACCTCTGGTTCTTACCCCAACATTTGAATCTCCAATTATGTTTTCTACTAGATGGTCCTTTTTATATCTCCATTCCCTGGGAAGATCTTCATGGATTAGGTCTTTCTGTCGTAGTTTTTCCAAGGGTGGATCTTCATTGTCCTTGATGGATACTTCCTTCATTTTCTCGGATAGGTTCTCTGTGCCTTCATCATCACTAACAATTTCCTTTCTCATGGAAGGGTTAGATTCATCAAAAATAGCATGTATAGTTTTTTTAATTAATAGACTTATTTTATTGAAAACTTTATATCCTTTGGGTTTTGAAGTGTAACCCATAAAAATAGCATCATCGGATTTAGGATCCAACTTACCAATGTTTGACTTACCATTATTGTGAATGAAGTAAGGGCATCCAAATGTTTTGAGATGGTTGATCTTGGGTTTCTTCTGCTTGTACAGTTCATATGTTGTCTTTTTCAATATGGGCCTAATCATAGCTCTATTGATTATATAGCAAGTTATATTAATTGTTTCAGCCCAAAAATATCTTGGAAGGTTGTATTCAGATAACATGGTTCTTGCCATATCCAATAAAGTTCTGTTTTTCCTTTCAACTACTCCATTTTGTTGTGGTGTTCTTAGTGTTGAGAAATTATGTTTGATCCCTAGATCATCACAGAATTCTACAAACCTGTCATTCTGAAATTCTCCTCCATGATCTGATCGAAGACTTATAATATTGAACTTCTTATCTTTCTGAACTAGCTTGCTGAACTTGATAAATGCTTCAAATGTGTCATCTTTATGTTCAAGAAAAGAGACCCATATGTATCTTGAGAAATCATCAACAATAACAAATCCAAAATTCTTTCCACCTAGACTTGTAGTTGTCATAGGTCTAAATAAATCCATATGTAGCAGTTCTGACGGCTTGGAGGTGGTGACAATTGTCTTGGATTTGAAATAATATTTGGTATGTTTTCCCTTAGCGCATGGTTCACAGATCTTATCCAATCTTGAATTTATCTTAGGTAAGCCTTCCACTAGGTCATGTTTGATGAGCTTTCTAATTCCATCCAAGTTGGCATGTCCTAGTCTTATGTGCCATAGTTCTGCATTTTGCTCTTTTCTTGCAGCCAAGCATATATCTTGACTTTTTAGATCTTCCAATCGTAATACATAGAGATTTCTTTCCCTATAGGCTTCAAAAATTGTTGTCCCTTCCTTGATGATTAAACACTTGGATTCTTGGAATTTTACTTGATGACCCTTGTCGCATAACTGACTTATGCTAATCAGATTGTGTTTGAGACCTTCAACGTAGAGAACTTCTTCTATCAGTGTCATGTCTTTGCTTCCAACTGATCCATAGTCGATAACTGTACCTTTACCATTGTCTCCATATATGACTGTTCCTTCTTCAGTTTTGATAAATGAAAACAATTTTTTATTTCCTATCATATGGCTTGAGCACCCACTGTCCAGGTACCACTTTGATGCTCTAAGGCTTTCCTGCAATAAATCAATGAGATTTAGGTACCCAAGTTCTTTTGGGTCCTGATTGGTTAGCCTCTACATAATCTCTTTTTGGAACCCACTTTAGGTGTTTAGTTGTACAAGTATTTTTCGTATGACCCAGTTTATTACAATGAGTGCAACAGAAAATATCATTTGTTGTTTTGTCTGTTTTACTGTGATTATTCATCTTTGTTTTGTAACCAGGTTCCTATTCAGCTACAAATTTTGGCGACGGATAAATTTTAGGATATACATTTGTTTCTTTATTTTCTGGTGGAGTATAACCAATTCTATATTTCTTCCTACCTGATCTTCTTGCTCCTTTTAATATTAATGAAGATCTTCCATTGGTTAATTTCTCGATTATGGCTATTAAGTACTCATTGTCTTTTGTTAATACTTCTATTTTCTTTTCAGATTTACTTATAGTTTCCTTGCTTTCTAGACTTGATATCTTTTCATTTTTATTTTTTACATCTTCACACAACAACTCATTTCTCCTTTTTAGTTCTAGAATTTACTTTTCTAGTTGTTCCATTTCTGATTTTAAATATGAGTTAGTTATTTCAAGACATGCAAAGTTTTTCTTAACCGATTTTAATTGTTTACACACATTTTTATATTTACCATATAAGTCATTGAATGCTTCTTCCAGATTATCAGAGTCAGAATCAGAATCATTGCATGAAGTAAAAGAAGAGTCTGATGTTACCTTATTGTCATTGTTTGCCATAAAGGCTAGGTTGGCCTTTTCTTCTTCTTCTTCACTAGAGCTTGACACACTGCTTGAGTCACCTTCATTGTTCCATGCAACAGTCATTGCCTTCTTCTTCTATTTCTTCAATTTCTTGGTATTATCCTTCTTTTTATATTCTGCCTTCTTAAGTTTTGGACAATTAGTCTTAAGATGTCTAGGCTTCTTGCATTCATAACAAATAGGCTCAGGTCTTTTGAATTCTTTACTTTTCTTGAAGTTTCTCTTTCCTGACTGATACTTCTTTTTGGCCATAATTCTTTGTAGTCGTCTGGAGAGGAAAGCTTCTTCTTCTTCACTGTTTTCTTCACTTTTCTCATCTTCTAACTTGCTTTCAGATGAATTTTCTATAGCTTTGAGGGCATTGTTATACTTTTTCTAACTAGAGGATTCTCCCAACCTTTCCATGTTTATCTCATGAACCATTAGAGACCCAATGAGTTTTTCGAGACATTGCCATGAGATCATTTTCTTCTATGGCTGTCACCATAGGAGTCCATGAAGTTGATAAAGATCTTAGTATTTTCCTCACCATATCTCCTGTCACATATCTTTTGCCTAGCCCAACCAGGACATTTGTGATATCTGTAAATCTATTGTACATTTGGGAGATAGATTCTCCAGAATGCATTTGGAACTTCTCATATTGTGTTACCAATATATCTATTCTAGTTTCTCTTACCTTGTTTGTTCTTTTATAGGTAAGTTTCAGCTTATCCCACATTTCTGTGGCTGACTTGCATGCAGATATCTAGTTGAATTCCTTCTTGCTTAGCGAACAACATAATATGCTCTTGGCCTTGCTGTTCTAAGACATTACCTTCTTGTCAGCATCTTTCCAGTTCTCTTTGAAGTTCAGGACTATTAGATCTCTGTCTTCTATTATAGTCCATAGTTGATAGTCTAGATCTTGAAGAATGAACTTCATTCTTGTCTTCCAATAGTTGTAGTCTTCACCATCAAACAGTGAAGGCAGGTTGACAGATTGTCCCTCTGCATAACCTTGGGCTGCCATTTATCTTTGCTCTTCAGATCGTGAGATCTACTTCTTGAAGAGACTTGGCTCTGATACTACTTGTTGACCAGGTTGCAAGCCTAGAGGGGTTAATGGATTGCTAAAAATTCGTCTTAGAAATATTCTGTGACAAAATAACTTTAGAAACACTAAACGAAATAGTTAGAGTTAATGAGCAGCGGATAAGGAGATAAAAGCAATCACATGAACAACATAAATTTTATTCTGGTTCAAATCTCCTATCACAAGGAGTCCTACGTCCAGTCCCCAAGCAACAACTTGGGATTCCACAAACTAAGGGTACAGTCCCCCTCAAGGACACTTACACATCCAACACCAGTTGACCTTCTCTTCACTTCACGAAGAGGCAATACACCACCTGTTACAACAGTTCTTCCATTCTACAAAAGGGAAAGAATCACCCACTACACAGTGGGTCCTCTCTTCACAGATGAAGAAGAGCACTGAAGGAAGAGTAAAGAGGTGATGGCCCCTAGACCAAGCTAATAGAAAAAATACAATGCTAGATCTGAGGCAAAATCTAAGAGACAAAAAGAATTACACCAAGAAGAAGTTCTTTCAGATCTAAAACAAGCTCTCACACTCTAGAAGGGATTGAAGAACAGTGCTTCAGAGAGAGCAAAGAGCAAGAGGCTTGATCTGAATGAAGTAGCGAGCTCTTCTATTTTCCAATCTAAAAATATGGTCTTCAATGCGTCAACATACTTCTATTTATCTTCTCTTGATGAAGTATCCGTTGAAGTGTCTGTTGTGTCTCATAACTTGAAACGTGTCTTCTAACAGTTGTAGCAGGTCCAACGTAAGAGATCCGGAAAACCTGCAGTTAATAAATGCTTGGATAGAGACATATAGTGAGAGGGAGATCATGTGAATATCTTCTTTACCCCAGTCAACATGATATGTCCAACATTGTAAACGTGTGTGGCTACCGGAAACCTACAGACAATAAATGATGGAAGGTACACAATTCAAATGTATCTAAACTGTCAGTCAATGTCACTAGCATACTGTAGGAGGATATACTAAAGAGGAAATACCATTCTGTCATCATTTAAAGTTCTAATGGATATGTCATGAAAGTGGTAACCAGTAAAAGATGACGTGCATAGACAATGTACCCATGATAAACAATAAATGCTTGTGTGCAAAGGATATGCAACAGTTTGCGGGAAGATTTGAAACGCATAACATTTCAAAATTAATTTGAAAAGAATTGCGAGGAAAAATATGATTAAGACTAATTTATCATGGTTAGTAAAATGTTAATTGTAACCATAATTAAATGATTATTGCAAAGGTCACTATCAAGGTAATATAGTCGATGTTCAAGGAATAGTTGATGTCCAAACATAATCGATGTTCAAAGATGTCCAAAGGATAATCAATGTGAACATAATTGATGTTCGAAGAGAGTTGATGTTCAGAGACAGTCGATGTCCAAAGGATAGTCGATGTGAACATAATCGATGTTTAAAGAGAGTCGATGTGAAGAGACAGTCGATGTGAACATAATCAATGTTGAACCGTAATCGATGTTAAAACATAATCAATGTTTAAGTGAAATTGATGTGAGCATAACCGATGTTGAAGCGTAATCGATGTTAAAACATAATCGATGTTTAAGTGAAATCGATATGAGCGTAATCGATGTTTAAATAAAATCGATGTGAGTGTAATCGATGTTTAAATGAAATCGATGTGAGCATAACCGATGTTGAAACGCAATCGATGTTGAAACATAATTGATGTTTAAGTGCAATCAATGTGAGTGTAACCGATGTTGAAACGTAATCGATGTTGAAACATAATTGATGTTTAAGTGAAATCGATGTTAGTGTAACCGATGTTGAAACGTAATCGATGTTGAAACATAGTCGATGTTTAAGTGGACTATAATCGATGTGATATTAAAGCAGTAGTCGATGTGAACTTACAATAATAATCGATGTAGACTTAGATAAATCATATGCAATTGACTTCTAATTTAAATGAGTGTATCCAACTTACAGAATTTATTTCATTTGATACCTGTTGACAAACTTCAGACAAATATGTTAGTCAAATATTTTCCATGGTTTTGTTTATCACCAAAATATATAAGTGGAGATAAATTGTTCATCACAAGTTGTCACACAAGGTGCAAATGTCTATAGATGATGACAAATCTGTCAACCAACAAGGAGAACATGGAAGATTTAAGATGAAACAATTCAGGGGGAGCCATATATTGAGGGGGAGGATCACATTCAAGGAGAGTCAGTTAGATCTCAAGCTTCAAAGGGGGAAGTTAATACATTCTTCGTTGAACCACTCCCTCACAAGAAATGGTAAGAAGTCTATGTACACTTCCTTTTTGTTTATTGACAAAAAGGGGAAGAATATTTTATCTTGGAATTTTCTATTTAATGTTTGTTTTGTACATCTTAATTTCAGAAAATTCACATGAGTTTTGTCATCACCAAAAAGGGGGAAATTGTTGAACAACTCTGCTGGTTATATGTGTGCCCTCCAAGCCAATTCACGTGAGTGATGGCACTTGTAATTATGTACAATCTCTTTTGGTAATATTATAATGGTATTTTCTCACTATATATTCCATGTGCATGTATACTATGATGTCTATAGGTCTGTGTAATGGGAATTGGATCATGATGGGATCATGATAATGAGGCTAATCCTCTTTAAACACAGATACTAAATATTTTTAGTCATAGGTTACTCAAGAAGGACATTGAGATGACCGGACAGATCGGTGTGCAATATACCCATCCATGTGATGCTGGTCTCATAGCTTCTTTTATGGAGACACTAGGGATATGGTGCAGGTGCTCATTGAAGAATGAGTTCACTGAATGATCCGTTCTCAGTTTGATATTGGATTTATAGATTTGTATGTTCCAGGTCTAGTATAGCCAGTCATTGGGAATGGTAGTCAATCTTACGAAGGCAATTGTGTGTCAATAGAGGATCATCCACTCTCGGTATCATGAGAGGAATATTCCATATTGTCTTGCTTAGGCGAATCCCTGGCTAGGGTCAATCGGATTTAGAGAGAAGGAGTTCTCCGAGAGAATCTGATAAGAGTTTGACTTTAACGGATTTCGTATAGGCCTGACAACAACATGCCTAATGTACGGTCTCTGGGATATTAGATGTATGAGGGACTGTGGGTACATGATAACTGTTGGCATAAAGGTTCAACGGATTTGATCACTGGTATCATCTAGAGATTATGGCATAGTGGCCTAGTATATTCATAATCGATGAGTTGAGTGAATTATTATGGAGATAATAATTCACAAGTCAGTAGGAGTTTTGACGGGTGCAACTCACGGCCAGCTCGTTATTGGGCCTAGAGGGTCACACACATAAGATGGATAACGCGATGTGTAACATTCCAGGTTTTGGCTTCCTTGGTGTTGTCCTTGAAATCACGATGGATCGGGGTGTCGCGTTCTGAACGCGACGTGTTCCCTATCGCCTTCTAGTTGAGAAGGCGACGGCCCTTGTGTCGTGTTCTCATTGTCTGTTGGCTGGTGTGCCACATGTCCACAGCGTAGGTGTGAATGCGACGTGCCAACTGTCGCGTTCACTTGAGTCGCCTGCATGCATGACATGTGGTCTGGAGGCTGTCAGCTTGGCAGAAGACCTGTCAGAACTTTTGAGAAGGCGACGAGGTAGGCGTCGCGTTCTGGTTGAGGACGCGACAGGCATCCTGTCGCGACCTCAGTTCCGAGGCCTTAAGCCTGGCAGGCACCTCTTTCTTCTCTTTCTTTCCTTTCTCCTTCCTTCTCCTCTCCGAGGTGGGGAGGCTTCCCCCTTCTTCCTCCGGCGGCTTGGGTGTGGTGAAGTCACCGGAGAGCTCGTGGAGGAGCGGCGGAGCATCGTGGAGCGAGGAGGAGGTGTTCTAGCCATCGTGAAGGCCCTTTTTGGGTTTGGTTCTTCCTTTCCTGTAGGGATTTCCTTACTCTCTTACTTGTTGGGGTGGATGGAGCTTGTTTTGGAGCGATCCGCCCTGTGCTCGTAGTGCTCTTGTGGTTTGCATGGGCAGATGCTTGCCGGTGGTGCTCCTTCCACGTGTTTAAGCTTTGTGCATGTTGTGTGGTTGAGGAGAGGTGGCATTGGTGCCCCTCGAGCCACTCTTAGCTTTGCTTGAAAGTGTGCTCCCCTCCCTCTATTGTTTGGAGGCTTTGTTGTAGTCGTGGGACCATGGCTTCCCCCCCCCCTTCTTGGTTTGGGCTCCTATCTGGGGTCGCAACAGGTTAGCTGTCGCGACACCAGACAGGAGGCGACATGCAACCTATCGCATTCTAGTAGCGACAGGTTGGTCGTCGCATTCCCTTCTGCCTCTTGTTTCCCGTTTCCGATCGTAGTGGAGGATGGCTCGTGTCCAAGTTGGTTAGAGGGAGGTCTCCCCAACTTGGCACGAGGCCTATCCTCCTGTTTGGGGCTTGCTTTGGTGGCCCTTTGGGGGTGTGGGCCTTGGGGTGGTCTGCCCCAAGGGGCCTTCAGATGAGGAATGCGACGGTTTGATACGTCGCATTATGAATCTGAAGGTGACACCCTGTGTGTCGCTTTCTGGTGGCGACAGGACCCTTGTCGTGTTATGCCTTCGGGTAGCGACAGTGTCTTTGTCGCCTTCTGTCTTGGTGGTTGTTGGTTGCTAGTCTGTTGTCTTGCTTTGGGGTTTGGTCTTCTGATGCTGAACGCAACGGGTTGATACGTCACGTTCAGATCAGAAGGCAACACCCTGGTCGTCGCGACCTGTTGGCGACAGGTTGGCCGTCGCCTTCTTGCTCAGAAGGCGACGCACCTGTAGTCGTGTTCTGGTTGCTTGGTTTCTACTCTGCCTGGTGGTGTTCCAGGTTCTCGGGCCGTGCCGTGTGTGCCGACGTTGTCCGATGGCCCTTCTGGAGGTTGTTCCCAGAAGGGGTGTCGTGCTTGCCAATGCTAGCTAGGCTTGTCTTAGTTACGAGCTAGCGGTGCCGTTTCTGTAGTGGTTGCCATGCCAGTGTTCTCTTTCGCCCGGTGCTCGGCACTTGAGGGCTTGTCCGCGAGATAGGTTGTTACCATTTCCTAGGACCCCTAGGCCCGCGCTCCTGTGTCAGAGGGTGTTGCTCTGGGCGGCGGGCATGCTCAAGTCTCTGACTTGGAGCAGAAGGGGAAAATAATGGGGCAGTGGCGTGAGCCGTTTGTAGATCTCTCTTAGCTGGTCTGGGTCTCGAAGTGGTTCAGGCGATTGTTCGGTGTGGACCAGCTAGTCCTTCTCACTACCTCGCTCTGCGTTGGTTCCGGAGCCACATAGGGAGGTCAGGCGTGGGGCCGCAACTCGGTCGGACTGCGGTGTTTGTGGTTGTGTTCTTTACTGTGACTCGCTAGCCTCACTCTACCTAGGGAGGTCATAGGCAGGAGTCAGCGGCTGATGAGCGAGAGGGGTGGACTGTGTGCCCCTCTCTTAGCTGCCTGTGGCAGTGGCTTGATTGTTCTTGATGTGATGTTGCTTCACACACTGTTTCCAAGAATGGTTTCTCGTTGCCCTAGCTTGCACGGGGGTTGTAGCCTAGCCGTGTCTAGTTTCGTCGGCTTGGTTAGTTGGGCCTCGTGGGCCGTGTTAGTGGTTTCCGTTATGCGGGTTCTCTCGGGGTACCTGGTGCAGGCACCCATCTGCTGTTTCGGTAACCCGTTCCTTGGTGCCGTCCGTGGTGGCACCGGAGTGTGTAGTTCCCTGACCTCGTGGCGTGTCCGAGGTGCAGGGTGGTTCTGCTTGTGGGCCCTTGACCTTGTGGAGGTTTGAGGTGGCTGTGCCTGTGGTAAGACGTTGCTTCTCACATGGTTGTTTGGTGTCTCTCGTGGTGACACCTGGTTCTTCCTCCCCGACCTCGTGGAGGTCTGGGATGTTGGGTGCTTGTGTGGTGAGGCTCGGGTCTCACGTGGTTCCTCTGGGGTTCCGTGACCTTCTTTGTTTCGGTGTGTGTGTGCTGAGGGTTTGCTTCCACATTGTGTAGCTCTGGCCCGACCCTGGTTGCGGGTCGTGGCGTTGCTCTAGTTGCTTCCGCATGTGTTTGACTTCGCTGGTTCTGCGGGAGTCATCTTTGGCATGACCCAGGTTGTGGTCGAGGCATTTACTCTGTTTCCGCTGCTTTGTAGTACTCTGCAATAGGTGTTTCTCGCTTTACTACTTTGTAGAGTAGTTTTTGCTTCTGCTTGTTGGAGTTCCTGCTGCTCTAGCTGGTAAGGGACTGGTTATCCCTACTGAGCCTTGTTCACGAGGCTCACCCCCCCTACTCTCTTCAGGTAGGGACTCGCTGTCGCAGGAGTTCGATGTCGGACAGTCGTGGTGGTGGTTTGTTGCACCAGCGTTGCCAACAGTGTGAGTTGTGAGCGTGAGTGCTCTTGTAGCGTGAGTTGAGAGTGGCATTTTTCCAAGTCCTCGGGCTATGCCCCTTAAGGACTGCGCCTTCTTTCTGTACCTGTACTTTTATTTGAAACATGTTGTACTTAATTTCTTTATCAATGTACAGTCTTTCTTGTTATAGTTATTTGAATTCATTGCTTATCTCACTGGACTAAATTCTAACCCTTCCGAGTCTTCAGATCTGTGGGTGGCGGCACGACCTTCAAGGGTCCCTGGCAGGGGGTCCGGGAGGTCGGGTCGTTACACAATGAATATAGGATTGGATAAACGCTATCCAATAAGTCTTATTTAACCTATTATGGATCTATTGAGTAAGACCTAATAAGCCACCTTAACGCCTTGTAATGATTATAATCATTGCATATTGACAAGTGTGTGACACTTGTCCCTATGAGCTGTCCCTTGTCATAATTACTTGACGAGTCCCTATGAGGTGTCCCTTGTCATGATTACTTGACGAGGTGTCCCTTGTCATGATTACTTGATGAGGTGTCCTTTGTGATGATAACTTGACGAGGTGTCCCTGCAAGGTGTCTTTTGTCATCATGACAGGATGAGGTGTCCCTACTAAGGTGTCCCATAGGCTCTCTATAAATAGAAGGGTTCTCCGTAAGATCATAGGCTAGATCTCTAGGAGAATCCACCTTCTTTCTACTCCTTCCCATCTCTCCCTCCCTTAGCCTCCCTTGGAGAGAGGGGATCCAAGAGGGCTATCTCTCTTGTTGTTGTTGCTACCTGTTGCTACTAACTGTTGTGTGGCATTGAACAACGTGAAGGAGAGGCTCCATCAAAGAAGGAGGTGTTGTCATTGCTAGTCATCCACTGTGTGGATACCGCTAGAGGGAGTCTCGCTAGAGCTCCTTTAAACCGAAGACTAGTTCTGCACTTCAGGGGATATACGTTTCTCCCCTAGGTGAGATGGTCTCACACCTTGTTTGTATGTATGTTTACATGCACCGTACATCATAATCCGATCAATTACTTGGATGGAAATCGATTTTTGTTTTGTTTTACTTCCACTGCACATGTAATGCCCCAAGTAGATTTCCGGCAGTGGTATCAGAGCCAAGGTTAGGCTATGATATCTAGGTTTTTGATATTTTGATCAATTTAGATTGATTAAAAGTTAATTCATGTATTATATTAAGACTTAATCTAATAGTTTTATTAATTTCTAGTGGCCTATATATATGCATGTTATGTGTATGTTGTGTGCGGATGATCATGAACCTATGTGTGATGCTTATATGTGTGGACGATGTTGGGTTACAATGTATGATGATGATTGTTCTTAAATGATTTTGATGTTTTTAATGAATGACATAATTGATGTTCCAAAAAGGAAAAGACATGATCAAGACATGAAAGAAGATAATCAAATGTTAAATGACTTTTTGATCATCTATGTATTCATGATATCTCACTTGGAATGCTTTTTATGTAGGTGTGAATGAACACACAAGACAAGCAATCAAACCCAAGTGCAAAAGAGCTTTAGAAGCATATCAAGTACTCATCTGTCGACAGCCAAGAAGCCATGTGTCGACAGATGGACAAGACAGTAGCACACAAGCTACTGGAAGCACATATAGAGCAGTAGCTATCAACAGATAAGGTGTACTTGTCGACAGATTAATCTTGCCTGTCGACAGCCAGGTGTTGCCTGTCGACAGACCCAGGTTCCACCAGCCAACATGGTTCTGGAAGCCAGTTTCCAGCGGTACTTGTCGACAGCTATGATGTGCCTGTCGACAGTCGAAGGATAAGTCACAATTCGTGATAAGCATGCGATCTGTATTAGGGTGTTCCCTTTTAACACGACTCTCCATACTTGGACACCACTATATATAGATCATATAGAGTTATTTTCACAGCAAGAAGCCACCATACCAAAACCCTAAGCAAAGGTCAAGAAGAAAGGCTTCTCCTTGCTGCTCTGCTTCAACTCTCTGGTCTGATCAAGGGAGATTCTTCTCGTGCGAGGAGTTGAAGCCTGTTCGTCCTCGATTCAAGCTTCTCCATCATTACGTGGTCTTCAACGACATGAAGCTTGGAGTTTTCTGGACAAACTCACTGAAGAGTTCACATCTTGGATTTGATCCTCAACTCAGAACTCTTCTTTTTCTCTACTTTTCATTACTCTGTGTGTAAGGCCCTCGAATTTTACTGCATTATTTTATTTCGTATAAATAATTCATGTTTGTATATGCATAGATGTACATATCTACGTATGTATTAACTAGTTATACTTATGTGTGCATGTGTATAATTAGTTGTAAATAATGTATGAATTGCATGGTGGTAGTGTGTACATAATAATACATATGTATGGCATGTACATAGGTATAAGTTAAGCATGGTTTTTGCATGTTTTGAATTCTGGCCGAAGGACCCAATTGGCGTCCACATGGATGGACGTCCATGCTGAGTCAGCGTCCACCTCGATGGACGCCAATACTTAAGCCAACATCCATGGATGTGGACGTTAAGATCTCTGACCTACATGCGTTGCAGACCCCGAAACTCCGGGGGCAAGCAAGCCCAGCCATTGGGGAGATGTCCCCAACGGCTAGCAGGCTTTCACATCACCTCTCCGGGGTTCCCCAAACCCCTCTGCTATAAACCACACCACCTTGTACACCAGACAACCCCTCTTGACCTCTTTCAAGAGATAGAGAAAACCCTAGCTCGGAACTGCATAAAGACTGAACTTTGGAGGCTTCAATCCGACGATTCAAGGCTTCATCCGGCGACCTACTGCATCAGGAGGGTAGCTGGAACATCGGGGAAGACTTCCCCAACTGCGGTTTAGCTTCTACACCAACCTAGAACCCGGAGGAGAGCATTTGTGGAGGCTTCTTGGGACTACCCAAGGAGAGCTTCACCCCATCTTAATCCCTTTGGAGACTTGTTTAAAGGCAAGTAACCCTCACATTTCGTCCATGTAGATGTCTAGTAGGGTTTTGTTATTTTTACAGATTTTAAATCGAGTCCTGGATCCCCCATTCTTCTTGTATTTGGAGCTCGGGTCTGTATTTCTGCACAGACCTGAACTTGACGGCAAGATCCCTTGCCGTCAAGATCTTCATTAACGGCCAACGATGTTGCCGTTAAGCTCCATTAACGGCCAGACTATGTCATTAAGATCGTCAGGACAGAACAGTGAGCTGTTCTCTCCTTCTATATGATAATTTTTCGAGGTTCTCGCATGAGGATATATGGTAACTGTACTATGATATGTATTATGAATGGTGGTATGTGTGGTGAGGTCCTTACAATTTCTGAAATTGGTATGAAGGGTGTCATTTATGAAAAATGCATGTATGATAAAAATCCTAGATCATGTTAGTTTCTGTTTGTGCAACTCGTGAGGAATTTGGGTGCCCTAAATTTTATGAACCATGTGTGTAGGGGTCAGTCTATGCCCTGCAATTTCTGAAATTTCTTCATGCTCGTATGATTTACTGTAAATTTGTGTTCTGAAAATAGAAAACATATGTAGGGTTTGTGAAATTTCCAGTAAATTGTGTGTTGTGTAATAAATTGGGGAAAATTCCTGTGATAAGGTATATGTTGGGTTCAGGGTTGAGGTCTGTTGAATCTGCTATTCATGTTGTGTTTGGTGTGGAATTTAATTATGGATAATATGAGGCTGAATGTTTCAATTTCTGAAAATATATGTTAACTCTGAAAAATCTGGAAAATTTCATGTAAGAGTATAAACCTGAAATGAGTATGTGGTTAAATTTCATGCTATTCTGATGACTACAAAGTGTGTTATGAAAATTTCATGTGAAAAATGTGATAAATGCATGTTATCATGAATATGACTTAATGATATGTTTTTCCAACCTGATTAATGCCAGTTAGTGAATGTTAATCCCTATTATCAGTATCATCATGCTAGGAAAAACAGAGCCATGTGTGTGAGAGAGAGAATGAAAAGGTATGAGGATGTCTTTTGTAAATGTGTACTAAAATCGGTATGTGTAATGTGTAAGACTGTGCCAAGTGTGATACTGGTTCCATAGAGGGCCGTGAACCGTACCATGGAAAAGTCCCCATGGGAAGGTTCAATGTGTTAAGATCCTAAGGGCATTAGGATGAAATCCTGGAGGTGGACAAGTACCACTGGTTAGGGTGGAGACTTGTTCTCCCGGTCTGCGCAGTCCAAGAGTCGTCACTGTATTGCCTAGGTGGCGTCTATGTGTATGTGATGTGTATGGTGTCCTTCTAATGGTGGTTTGGACTATGTATCACGGCACTAAAGTGTGAAAAAATGTGAATGTGTACATGTGTAAGTCGTGTAATGTGAACATGTGTAAATGTGCAATGTGTAAAAAGTGAACTATGTGAATGAGGAAATTGTGCAAACATGTGAAACTAATGTGTTAGATGATGAAGTGGTGACCATGATATGTTAATGTTAAACTCGTGTCATAACAGCAACCTAATTGTAGTTATGAAAATGTTTTACATGTGTACAAATGCGTAGAACCCATGCTAGTAGCATTTCTTGCTTATGTGTAAAGTTTCCATGTTTAAGCGCCACCATGACATAGTTAATTGAGATTGTAGCTCTCATGTGATTGGTTGTGAGTTTCTAATTCATGTCAAAACAGCAAGCTAAAAGTGTATAAAACGACAATGTGCATGTGCAAGAATGTGTAGAAATCATGATAGGAAGGTCTCCTTTCATGTATGTAAGCACACCATGTTCGGTTGCTCTCATGTTTTGCTTAATTGGAGGTAAAACCTTTATGTGATGGAATAAGTAGAAAGCATGTGATAGGACGTTTTATTTTGGAAAATCTGAAATCATGAACCATGTGTTTAATTTGGTAGAATTACCATGATAGGTTGTCTCTTATTGATGTCAAGCATGCTACATGTTTTGTCTTGTGACTTGAGATGAAAACCTGCTATGATATATGCATGTATGATATGTGTGGTGTTATTTGCTGAGTCTTTTAGACTCATTACTTGCTTCGGCGTACAGGTTTAGTTGGTGACGCTACACCGTTAGAGGAGGCAGTGGAGAGCGACTCCGAGCGTGGAGACTAGCTCTTCGGAGTTCACTTGTGACATTTTGTGATTTCATGGTATGTATTGTAAGGCAGTGTATTAGAATTATCATGTAATCATGGACAAACTATGTATTTTATTTTAGCACTTCTTTTATGTGGATTATGTGGACTTTAGACCTTTAAATTATTACATGAATCATGTATGTTAAATGTGGATGATGAGATGAATGAAAGACATGGTTCTTTTACTTCCGCTATTCTGTATTTATATTTGTGTATATCTCAATCGTATGTAAGTGTTGGGTAAATGTCCCGCTATGACATCGTTCACTATGCCGACGTGGGTTGGTATAACTGTACCGGTATAATGAGGGTCGTCACACTGTGTGTGTGGTAGTGGTTTGAGCATCCCTTGTGCTTGATCCACGTGTGTGTGGTTGTTTTGAGTGCGTGTTTGCCTCAGACAACGTGCATGTGTGTGATTGTAGGGTTGAACTCGCTTTATAAGCAGTCTTTTTGTGTGTGTGTGTGGACGGTGGACGTAGGATACACGAGTTGTGTACTCCGAACCACCTTAAATCTTTGTGTCTTGTGGTTTGCACATTTTTACGGTAGATGTATGGTAGGCACGAATATTTGTTCACAAGCTTGATAGATTTCTAATTTCCCAATCACATTTTGCACACACATCTAAGCTCGAATTCAATACACATCTGTTCAAGTTTTCATCAAGTCAGTGTTAGCATTGAAAGAAGGGTAAATTGTTTTTAATCGGTGGTAATCTATTCAACCCCCCTTCTAGATTACCATCTTAGGTGATTCCGCGCACCTTTCAGACGGTGATTCATTTGGGTCTGCAAGCCCTCCTTCTCTTTCTCATTAAAATCGTTGTGTATTTCTACCTCTCCTGATTGTGTAATTTCCCTTGATATGATCAATGTTTGTTAATTGATTAAGATGTACAATTTTGGGCCTACGTGCCTACAGTCATTTATAATTATTATAATTATTTGAAATCACTCTCGAAGGCACGACGGAAGCATGGAATTATTGACAGAGCTAATAATGAAGAGGAGGATGAACACCGTGCATGGGATGCACTGAGGACACACATAGGGCTTTGTGATCAAGTCTTTTGGCTCAGGCTTGATAACGCTAGAATTTGGTCCATGATCATCCGGTGTGGCTATTTATATATATATATGATTTATATTCATTTTTGCACCTGCTAGGTACATATTTGCATGCGATGTAAATATATGCTAAATATATGTGTAAGACGTGTATTATTTAGCTATGAGACTATAATCACGGGTTGTGCATCCCTCTAAGACACAAAAGAGCATGCGATATATATAGAATGAAAGAATGTGATCACCACCAAGATAATTGGCTAAAGAAATACTCCTAAAGCATGGGCTAAACAACTTGGAAAAAGGAAAGAGAAGGCCACTTACCTATTAACGAGTCGCCAATGTGCGACACGATGGCAACCTTGTCGCGACCACCCGATCGGACGCGATATGGATGTCGCGACCGGGTCCCTCAATGCCTTTTTAGTAGTGCGGGAGATGAATGGCAAACCTCCTTCCTCCTCTTTAGCTGGCCAAAGAAGAAGAGCTTCCTCTCTTGTTCTTTGTTCCAAGTACCTACCAAGTCATGAAAAATGAAAGGGGAACCCAATTAGACATTCAAATAAGTGTAGCATCCATCACATATGAGAGAGTGTTGATGCGGGACAACACACATGGACTAGGCAAATTGACAAACTACAACTTTCCAAAGACGCGATCAACACAAAGCAACAAAGAATAGCAGATTCATACCAACTAAACAAGTAAGCGACAGGAAAATAATCATGTCTAAAGAAGTACGTAGCCCACAAAGTCATCCCTCGCGGAGGGAAACGCAGGACCAAGGTAGCTAAGAAGCCACCAACAACTAGGGTAGTCGATCCACAGTCAAGGTCCAAACGGAGCCTCTGGGAAATAGGTTCTCGCACTCTCAAGCCGGTTGTGACGCATGTCACGGGCTAGATGTCCTACCTCACAAGTCGGCGGCAAATATGAGCAAATACGAGAAAAGCAAGTAACGAACTAGAGTATAGAGTACATACCTCCACGTCTATGCGTGGGGAAGAATCCAGCCGTGTCACGAATCCTGAGTACAGAATAAATAAATTAAAATATTACACGTTAACTTAGCCCAATCCATGCAGGGAGGTAACAAGCTACAAACAAAAACCTCAGAATTTCGTAGACCAGCAAATGTGCAAGACACTGAAGGTTGGTCGGTGTGAGCAGTCTTGGAAAGAACCGTTTGCTTGGAGAGGCCTGCTGGCGGATAGGGTGCTGGTGCTGACAGCACGGCACTGGCACAGGCAAGGCAGTGCTGGAGAAGGGAGAACGTGGCGCGGATGAGGGGGACACGGTGGCAGGGCGGTCAGGTGCTCACGGGGCAGGCGAGCGAGGTGGACGCAGTGCAAGCTAGGCGCGGGGTGGAGTGGCCTGGGTGGCCACAAGCGGGTGGTGCAGCGCGAAGTGGGGGCGTCGGCGCTGGTGCTGGCGTGAGCAAGGAGGGCCGGGGCGGACGCGGCGAAGGCGAGCTCGGGAGGTCGGTGGCGGGGCGCTAGAGAGGGTAGGCGGACGCACGCAGGCGCGGGGCCGCTGGCACTGGGACGCGGGTGGTTTGGCACGAGGCAGGGCGGAGGCAGCGTGGGGCGTTGTGGCGGCTGCAGGTGGCGGTGCGGGAGAAGGGGGGAGGCAGGGGCGCGGCGCGGGCGTGGGCTGATGGGGCGGCCACGGGTGGGACGCGGGGCAAGGGAAACGCGAAGCGGGAGCCGGGCTGGGTTGGCTGCGGTGGCAGAAGAAAACCAGGGGGCCTTCGCAGCGAGGCTTCACGCCGAACCCTTCGCGGGTTCTCTCCGTCACAGAGGAAGGAGAGCAGCGGCTCCAAGATTTCTCAACTCAAAATAATCTGTTCTATTCCTCAAAATCGGGAGTTTACAACTATTTAAATAAGTTTAGGCTAATCCTAAACCTAATAAAACTAAAACACCTAAATACCTACCATATTAAAACACGTCAAAGTAATCCTATCAGGACTGGAAAATATTAAAAATCGGAACATAAAATAAGAGAAAATAGGAAAGATACTAAATGAACCCCAATTGGGCCATAACTACTGTCTATGGACTCCTGGATGTGAACTCTACACCATGGGCTCGTCGCCCAACCAGATCGATGTCTCTGTAGCGTGTTGTGCTCTTCGACGGCGATAAACTAGGTCTGGGTTGAAGTAGACCCAGGCTCTCGTGTCCTCACCAATCCTCCCCGGCTAGGAGGAACTCGACCCCGTCGAGTAAGGGTCGACGTCGCTCTGGTACCGCTCCAACAAGTTGGGATTCTCCTCTGAAGCTCTGTGCATGAAATCCATGTATCCTCTGTTGCGGGGCATCCTCTCCAATGCAAAAAGGTAGCGGTGGTGCGCTCCATCTCTAGAAGTGACAACCTGCTGCGTCTAGTATATGCTCAATTTGCTCAAACCGAACAGGTATTGGGGCGAAAGGTGGACACTCATGGGTGGGATCGCTCAGAAGAGGGAGTGAAGGCTCAAAAGGGTCACTAGGTATCATAGTCAGGTCCCTGTAAGCTACCAAATCAGACACATTGAATGTGGAACTAATACCATAGTCGTCTGGCAGATCCAAAACATACGCATTGGACCCAACTCGCTTCACCACCTTGAATGGACCAGCTCCGTGGGCGTGCAACTTCTTAACGGCCACTGAGGGGAACCGCTCAGGTCTAACCCTAGTCATGACGTAATCACCCTCCTGAAACTCACATGGTCATCAGTGTGCATCTGCTAATTCTTTATATCGCTCATTGCTGATCTCTAACTGACAACATATACTCTCATGCAGACCCCTAACATGTTCAGCAAATGACTCAGTCGAGGCAGACACTCGCTCTCGATGTGACAACCTCAAAGTCTCTAGCACTCATAATAACAGCATGCTAGATGGCGGCTCTCTCCAGATGGGAGGTGAGTCTGAATACTGGAGGGAGGGGCATTATAAGAGGAGGGTCTTCTTCCTAGGGGTGAATGTGGGTGGAACAGAGACTAAGGTCATGCGACGACCTTTATGCACAAAAGTGCAAGTTGTGGATCGACCTGCAGGTTTCATCCATATCAAATAGCCAAGGTCGACCAAGAATGATACTCCCTACTTCCTGGGTTATCACACCCCAATCTTGTCTTGGTAGGAATGAAATGGATCGGGACTAGATGCCTAGTCTGGATCGAATAGAAGTCGCATCTATCCAAGACACTCTATAAGGACTTGGGTGATCAACAAGTGTAAGTACTAAGTTTTGGACAGTCCTTGTGGAGATTGCATAATGCAACTCCCACTATCAATGATGACTTTACCACATCTTGCTCCCAATTTAATATAAGTGTGTAGGATGGAGTTCGGCGCCAGTCATCCCCCACTAAAGGCGGGTTAAGGTGCAACGGACTACCGCCAAAGTATGGGGTCCTGGGAATCCTGGCTAGCAACTATAGGCTCAGAGTCAGCATGGAATGCCTCAGCAAGTGCTGGGTCAGGGTCATATACCTCTTCCTCAATGACTGGGGTGTCGTCCCACTCTATGTCACCCATGTACATGCTATGTGTAGGACATTGTCCGGAAAGTGACCGAAACCACTACAACGGTAGCACTGCTGGCATGCGCCACCTCTCTGAGATGACTCACCATCGGCAAAACTCTTCCCCTTGTCATCCCATCTGGCAGGAGGAAGGGAGCCATGTGGGCATATAGGTGGGGCAGGTAGGGGTAGTGGTTGGTCTCTAGGTGGTGGGAGATGAGGTTGCAGTCCTGTGGGCTCTTGATGTATAGTCTCATGTTGTAGGCCCAGTTGTCCTCTCTGAGGTGGAGCGGACAGGGTACGCTAGTCCGATGTACGTGGAAATGTGGGTCTCACATGTGAAGGTGACTGGTACTCGGACTCAAACAGCTCTACTTCTTGGGCTACCTGATAAGCGTACTCGAGGGTGGTCACATTCCGCCTAAATAGCTCACATTGATAGGTCTGACGGAGACCCTTCCGAAATCGAGATAGGGTCATAGCACTCTCCTCATGAACTCCACACCTCAACAAGTACTCATCGAAACTCAGCTATGTACTCAGAGATGGGTCTATTGCCCCGTGTGAGACTCTGCCAACGGTCAATAAGACACTGATGATAAGTCGCGGGAAGATACTTCTCGCGCAGTTTGGCCTTCATATCATCCCATGTCTCAATCCTATCTTGATAACGCTGAATGAGGAGGCTCTCCACATTCACCCAATAAGTTTGGGCTTGGCCAAGTAGCTTCATTTTGGCGAAGCGAACTCGTCGACCATCAGTCATCTCATACCACTCAAAACCCAGTCAAGGTAGACCTTGGGATCTAGAGATCCATCAAAAGTGGGATATCTACCTGGACATTCCTCACGATCTGATCATCCCTATCTTCATACTCATGGAACCGTTGAAGCTCATACCTTGGTTCATGACCACGTCTAAAATCAGCACGCTGACCTCTACGAGGGGCCGGTCTCCTATGGTGGTCATGCATCTCCTCAAATACATCATCCTCCATCTCAGGGGTCCAAACTCTCCTGTCTTCCACCCTAGGGGCGCGACGGGCTCCCTGAGGAGGATAATTGTGATCTATTGCCCGAGGTGCAAGAAGGGGCGGGGGAATCGGGTGGTGGCCTGCTCGATCAAGGTCCTCCTTATGGTTAACTACTCGCTGTTGGTGGTGGCCCTGTGGAGCAACCTCAAGGGCATCTACTCGACCCTGAAGTGTTACAAACCTCTGGTCAACTTGCCCAAAATGTTCTTGGGCACTTTGTTCTATTTGATCCAACCTACCCATTAAGGTTTGCATCATCTCACTCAAAGTAGGTTCCCTAGGTGAACTTCTCCGTGGTTCCATTTGGCGATCGCCCGCCATGGATCTGGGGGTGGGGTACTCCAAATCTCTACGGGTGCGCATACACAACTCTAGGTGACTCGACCAGGGAAACCTAAGACTTTTGACACCAGACACTCAGATGACATACCCTAGACACATGCTTTGATACTAAAGTTGATGCGGGACAACACACGTGGACTAGGCAAATTGACAAACTACAACTTTCCAAAGACGCGATCAGCACTAAGCAACAAAGAATAGCAGATTCATACCAACTAAATAAGTAAGCGACAGGAAAATAATCACGTCTAAATAAGTACGTAGCCCACAAAGTCGTCCCTCGTGGAGGGAAACACGGGACCAAGGTAGCTAAGAAGCCACCAACAACTAGGCTAGTCGATCCACAGTCAAGGTCCAAACAGAGCCTCCAGAAAATAGGTTCTCGCACTCTCAAGCCGGCTGTGACGCACGTCACGAGCTAGATGTCCTACCTCACAAGTCGACGGAAAATATAAGCAAATACGAGAAAAGCAAGTAACGAACTAGAGTATAGAGTACGTACCTCCACATCTGTGCGTGGGGAAGAATCCAGCCGTGTCACAAATCCCGAGTACAGAACAAATAAATTAAAATATTACACGTTAACTTAGCCCACTCCACGCAGGGAGGTAACAGGCTACAAACTAAAACCTCAGGATTTCGTAGACCGGCAAACGTCCAAGACACTGAAGGCTGGTCGGTGCGAACAATCTTGGCAAGAACAGTTCGCTTGGCAAGGCCTGCTGGCGGACAGGGTGCTGGTGCTGACAGCACGCGCTGGCGCAGGCGAGGCAGTGCTAGCGAAGGGAGAATGCGGCGCGGATGAGGGGGACACGGTGGTAGGGCGGTCAGGCGCTCACGGGGTAGGCGAGCGAGGCGGACGTGGCGTAGGCCAAGCGCAGGGTGGAGTGGTCTGGGCGGCCACACGCGGGCGGTGCAGCGTGAAGAGGGGGCGCCGGCGCTGGCGCTGGCGCGAGCAGGGGAGGGCCAGGGCGGACGCGGCGAAGGCGGGCTCGGGAGGCCGGTGGCGGGGCGCTAGCGAGGGCAGGCAGACGCACGCAGGTGCGGGGCCGCTGGCGCTGAGACGTGGGCGGTTTGGCGTGGGGTAGGGCGGAGGCAGCGCGGGGGGTTGAGGCGGCTACAAGTGGCGGTGCGGGAGAAGGGGCGAGGCAGGGGTGCGGTGGGGGCGTGAGCTGATGGGGCGGCCACGGGTGGGACGCGGGGCAGGGGAAATGCGAACGGGAGCCGGGCTGGTTGGCTGCGGTGGCAGAAGAAAACCAGGGGGCCTTTGCGGCGAGGCTTCACGCCGAACCCTTCGCGGGTTCTCTCCATCACAGAGGAAGGAGAGCAGTGGCTCCAAGATTTCTCAACTCAAAATAATTTGTTATATTCCTCAAAATCGGGAGTTTACAACTATTTAAGAAGTTTGGGCTAATCCCAAACCTAATAAAACTAAAACACCTAAATACCTACCATATTAAAACACGTCAAAGTAATCCTATCAGGACTGGAAAATATTAAAATTTAGAACAGAAAATAAGAGAAAATAGCAAAGATACTAAATGAACCCTAATTCGGCCATAACTACTGTCTATGGACTCCTGGATGTGAACTCTACACCATGGGCTCGTCGCCCAACCAGATCGACGCCTCCGTAGCGTGTTGTGCTCTCCGACGGCGATAAACCAGGTCCGGGTTGAAGTAGACCCGGGCTCTCGTGTCCTCACCAAGTGTGTAGAGAGCATGGTGAGTGCGTAGCAGGTGGTTTTGGAAACCCCTTTTGGGTATGGGAAAACTAGGAGGGAATATGCATGGAGAGAAATCACTTCATGGTTGAAGAGGGCTCTATGAGGAGAAACTTTGATGAAGACACATTGAAGAGAACTGGCCTCGTTTGATCTCCACAAGCTGTGCACGCACTACTAGTCCTGGAGGTGATATGAGAGAGAAAGGGATGAAATGGGAAGAACAACGCCTCCTCTACGTTGGGGGTGTTGGGACCTCATGAGCAGAGCCTCTAGTGACTTCTCCTCATGGTGGTAGCCTTCCTCTCACCTCTAGAGAGTCCTAAGATGTTTTAGAGAAAGAGGGAGTCCAATCCCGAGTTAGAGAGAGAGTCCAAGTTGTGGAGAGTTGGAGAGTCTATCTTGAGTTTGGATGGACTTGGAGCTTCCTAGGGATGAGGATAGGAGTTTTGGGTCATAATCCAAGTCAAAGGAACTTTGGATAGGCTCTAAGATGGAAGGAGAGGCCGACAATCATGTAAAATATGTTTACGTGCATGGCGCTGTCACGACGGCTCGTGGGATCGCATTCTTGTCGCGACCATGCACCCGGTCGCATCAGCAGGGTAGTGCGCATAAGGTCCACGAAACGGGCCATAACTCTCTCCATAGACATCGGATTGATGCGTCATTTATTGCGTTGAATTCTAGACTCAGAGAGATACAAAATGATAGTATTATATGCCTAATTTGGATTAAAAATGAGGAAGATATGAGCTCTTAAAGTGAAGGCATGTTTAGAGGATAGGGCAGATTGCACAACTTTGATGTTTCAAGTGGATCTTGGTCATGGGCTTAAAAATGGGCTTGAAATTAAGTGCGAATGGGCTCATGATGGGCCAAAGAAGGACTCCAAAATAATGACCAATTTGGGACATCAATGAACAAGATATGTGTTCAACTTATAGGCCGAAAACGTGTCTACTGAGACTGTAATGACCCTCCTTATACCGGTACGGTTATACCAACCCACATCGATATAATGAACGCCGCTACAGTGGGACATTTACCTAACATTTATACGATAGGCTGAATTATACCTAAATACTTCACATAGCTGCGGAAAAGAAATAGCCAAATGTAACTTCTTATTCTATCATCCACATTCTATTCACAGTCCATATATAAGAAAAGAAACCTAAAATTTTCATAACTGAATAATGAAATAAATACACTGTCCACAACTTTCCACTAAATAAGTACACAAATCTCAAAGGTAGAGCAAATCTACTCTTATTACATACTTAGGAAAAATAAAAGTACAACGCCAAGTCCAAAATAAGGTCTCCTACTCCTGCTCCAAGTCACTCCTAACGATCTCCTCGGAAGAAGTAGAAATCTCTGTACCTGTACGCCGAAACAAGAGTGAGTTCAAAAGAACTCAACAAGTAACACCAAACACACTAAACTTACATGCATCACATAACTGTCACATTTTCATACTACATAATAATATATATAAACATGGATTTAACAATTAATTCAAGTAAAAATCCTAAACATGATGTCTACACATGTTACACATGGAATTGTCTTATACAAAATTTTCAATAACTTAAAGCCTATCACATGCTTTCTACACACTTTTCAATATATTAAACTAAGCTCCTTTAACCACATTCACATACTTACAAGTTAAACATTAGTCATTTTAATATGGAGTTTGTACACAAAATAAGAGACAATTCTAGCATGGATTCTATAATCATTTAAGAAATTATCAATTTACATGATGTCACAAGAATTCATATTAACACATGATCACTTACACAATTTCACCATTTACACATTCACTTTCACTTAAACACAAATTCACATTTATTAAATGTCGTGACACATAGCCCAAACCACCTTTTAGAAGGACACACATTAATCACATCACATATCTATCACCTAGGCATTACAGTGATAAATCTTAGTTGATGCGCAGAATCGGGAGAAGCACTCTCCACCCTAACCAACGATACTTGTCACGTCCAGGATTTAATCTCAATACCCGTGGGACATCACACCCTATGAATCTTCCCGTGGGGACATTACCACAGTACAGTTCCACAGCCCTCTAAGGTAGCAGTGTCACCCATTGGCATATTTACACATTTGTCTAAATTTTAACACACGCTTAATGCACAATTTTAACACATCCAATACATGCTCACACATTTACAAACTTCAATGTTAACTAACATGGTACTACTCTTCTCAGTATTGACAGATTCAAACAAGTCTAATCATGTTGAAATTAGCAGATTTTAACACTAATCATATTAACGTGCATTTATTTATCAATATTGCACACAAAATCTACATATATAGCTACTGTCATCATTTCAATACAAAATTTTAACCAACACCTATTAATTAACCATCATGCATATAAATTTTTCGCATTTTTTCTGAATTGCACACTAATTATGAAAATTCTAACAGTGAAATCACATAAGACTAAAATAATCATACTAACATGGATTTTCATTATTCGGATTCACAGTTCATTATATACATGTATACTGACAGTTCTAATCATGTGCCAATTTCTAGAGATTTAACTGGTTCCATATCATTTAATGGAATTTCTGCACTAATTAAGCATACTCACTATTTTTCAGTTCAGAAAATCTAAAATTTACACAGTCATCAGAAAATTCCCAAATTTTAACAACATGCTCTGACATCGATTTAAGCACCATAAAATTTTCTGTTACTTAAATCCCACAAGGATAACATAAACAGTAATTTACAATATTCAGAATCTGTTTAACATGTATTTCAAAAACTTTAATAAATAATACACTGAAGAAAATTTTGCAGAAATTACACAACATGCTCCACTACACATATTACATAACATATAAAATTTACCTATATCCTTATGCACAGAAATCCGAAAAATAGCTTATAAAGGCAGACAGTCCACTGTTCTTGCTTGAAGAACTTAACGACAATGGTATGGCCATTTACTCATGTTAACGGCAACATAGTGTGCCGCCAACTCAGGATCTTAATGGCAAGGGATCCTGCCGTTAAGTTTCTGTCTGTACAAAACACAGATTGAACCTATGAAACTTGGTGAAATTGGGGTTCCAAGACTCGAAATAAAATCTGGAAAATTCCTAGGACTTACTAAACACATGTAGGAATGATGTGGATGGGGTACTTGCCTTGGATAAAATCCTCAATCGATGTTTTGAGTTGAAGAAGCTCTCCTCGGCCTGAGCCAAAGAGCCTTCAAATCCTTCTTTATCTAGGTTCCCTGTTGATCTTCACTGCACACCAGCGTGGGGAAGTCGTTCCCGGATGTTCAGAGTCCTCTCCAGTCGATGCAGATCGCCGGATGAAGCCTCTAGTAGCCGGATCGAAGAGTTCCGAAGCAGGTTTTCGCACAGAAAGTCTAGGTTTTTGACCCAAGAGTCAAAAGGACAGACTTCAACGAAAACTGGACAATATAAAGGGTTGGGGTTCGGATACGCATAAGGGTTAGGCTAGGTTACCGTTGGGGAACGGTTTCCAAATTAGAGGGCGACATTTTCGGGGGCGTTTCCGGATCTGAGATCGCAACAATCTGGAAAATAAACGTCAACATCTCTGGCTGCCAATACAGAGTTGGCATCCATCGATGTGGCCCTGACTCCCAATAAACGTCAACTCATGTTGACGCCTACTGGTTGACAGAACAGACTTAAGACTGCAGAAACTATATACACCACACACATATAGATATATACATATATACCATGCATACATTACATCGGCACTAATTCATGCAATTCACACAAATAAATACTTTGCATAATAGTCCATACATCAATAGTATATACTCGTATACACATATATACATAAGCAAACACTCAAGATAAAAATCAAGGGCCTTACACCCTCTCCCCCTTAAAGAAAACTTCGTCCTCGAAGTTGGACCGATGCTACTCAACAATTGGGGATATTTCTTCTTCATTGCATCCTCAGCTCCCAAGTAGCCTCCTCTCGTGAGAAGTTACGCCTAAGACTTTCACCGACGCAATACTCTTGTTTCGAAGATGTTGAACCTTTCGGTCAGAATAGCTACTGGTTGCTCCACAAAGAAAGATCTGGCTGGATCTCCACTGGCTCATGCTATCACATGATGGATCTCTGACATACCTCCTGAGCATAGATACGTAAAACAGGATGGACACTAGCTAATGTTGGGGGTAAAGCTAGCTCATATGCCACGTTGCCCAATCGTCTGAGAATCTCATACGGGCCAATGAATCTAGGACTTACTTACCATGTCTGCCAAATCTAACTGACCACGAGTAGCAAATCATAAAAAGACATGCTCACCTACCTCAACTCCAATCCTTCCTCCTGTTGTCGGCATAACTCTTCTTCCTATCCTGTGCCGCAACAAGCCTCTTCCTAATCAGCTAGACCTTATCCAAAGTCTCCTGAACTAACTCCGGACCATCAGCTGCCTATCATCAGTCTCCTCCACATAAAGGAGATGTTGCCCAGTTGACGAGCCCAGAGGGGGGTGAATGGGTCTTTAAAATTAATCTAGAAGATACCTGTAACTAAAAACATTCACACAAACGTTCTTCGAAGTAGGTTAGTGACAGTTAGTTGAAATAACAAACACACAAAGAAGACAATCACACAACACAAGGTTTATCCTGGTTCGGACCTCCTTTCCTTAGGAGTCCTACGTCCAGTCCCTGAGCAACAACTCAGGATTTCACTAACTAGGGTACAGTCCCCCTAAGGACGCTACAACACCCAGCTCAGCTGGTCTTCCTTCACACCCGAAGGGAACAACACCCTGGATACCACACCAGGTCTTCCTTCACAACCGAAGGGAACAACACCCTGGATACCACCAGGTCTTCCTTCACAACCGAAGGGAACAACACCCTGGATACCACCAGGTCTTCCTTCACAACCGAAGGGAACAACACAAAGAGAGTGAATGAAATTCAAGCCCCTAGATCAAGCTTTTGATAAGCAAGGATCTGAAGCAACTAGAACTGAGAGCAAAGAGATTTTAAACAAGGCACACTCTCAGAACTATACAGGCTCTCTCAAGATTTTCACAAACTAGTGGAGAGCAAAAGAGCAAAAGCTAAGTGGAATGAAGGTTCTTGGCTCTGGACTTTCTTCAGAAGAATTTGAATGCTTGAATGCGCGATCTATTTTTCTTCTGTTCTTCTGACTTGAATTTATATCTTCAATTTGAAATGTAGACGTTGAAGTGTCCGTTGTCTCTCTTTTGAGTAGTCGTTAGACTGAATGACATCTGGAGTCTTGGAAGCTTCCAGTCAACAGTCTTTTGATTACTTGAGCACGCAAAGAGATAGATCTTCAGAAATATCCGTTGGCTTCTATTTGTTTAACGTTGTACTATGAAGCTGGTTCAGAGGTCTGCACAAATGTCAAACTCAAATAGCAGACAGCTAAGCTGTCTCTGATGTCAGTCAACGTTAGTAGCAATAGACATGGAAATAGTAATGCCAAATAGCTTAAGTCTAAAGGACGTTATCAGAGTAGGCACGATAAAGGATGATATGGTCTGCATGCATGCAGAGATATGTTCAGATCTCATAAATGCAAAAGCGTCAGAGAGATGTCTACGTGGACTTTGACTAGTCAACACTTTTAAGATAAATAAGATATCAAGATATGAAATCGATGACTATATGACTTATGAAATCGTTATGAGTCATAGCAAATCGTTATGTGACAGAAGATATATCATGAACACTTAATGAATCGTTGCACAAAGCAAATTGATGTGTTTCTGAAGAAATCGATGTGAAATACTTAACAAATCATTATACAAAGCAAGTCGTTGTGAATTCTAAAGAAATCGTTATGAATACTTATCAAGTCGTTATGAACTCTAAAGAAATCGTTATGGTAACATGAAGTCGTTACAATAAGCAAGTCGTTGCGAGTTCTAAAGAAGTCGTTGCGACAACTTATAGAGTCGTTGCGACAGGCAAGTCGTTACGACTCTAAAAAATCGTTACGGTAACTTATAGAGTCGTTGTGACAGCAAGTCGTTACGGGCTCTAAAGAAATCGTTGCGACGACTTATAGAGTCGTTGCGACAGGCAAGTCGTTACGACTCTAAAGAAATCGTTACGGTAACTTATAGAGTCGTTGTGACGAGCAAGTCGTTACGGGCTCTAAAGAAATCGTTGCGACAACTTATAGAGTCGTTGCGACAGGCAAGTCGTTACGACTCTAAAGAAATCGTTACGGTAACTTATAGAGTCGTTGTGACGAGCAAGTCGTTACGGGCTCTAAAGAAATCGTTACGGTAACTTATAGAGTCGTTGCGACAGCAAGTCGTTACGGGCTCTAAAGAAATCGTTACGGTAACTTATAAAGTCGTTGTGACATCGACTTGATTGAAATAACATGACTTTTCAGTCTTGTAAGGAAATCGTTGCGATCACTTATAGAATCGTTACGGCATCGATTTGTTTGAAACAACATGATTTTTCAGCCAGAAAGGAAATCGTTATGATAATTCTATTGAAAGCGATATGCTTATAAGGAAATCGTTATGGCCTTCAATAGAAGTCGATATGGACTTAGAGAAATATCATGTTGAAAAGATTAAGGCTTCAGAGAAGTAATGCATACCTTTATTGGCTTGTTTGACCTTGGTATTTTTCCTGTGCTTAAGACTTATGAAATATTCATTAGATATAATTGATAAACTTTTGTTTGGTTTTGTTAATCATCAAAATATATATGTAATTAATTAGAATTACATGGGGACAGACTGGTCATCAATCTCCCCCTTTTTGGTGATGACAAAACTGAACAGTAAGTATGTCTGAAAAAAATAAAAAAAATGCGTATAGATGTTTCAGACATAAGTTTTTCTCCCCCTTTTTGTCATTAAGCAAAAAGACAATCTTCGACAAAGAAAGAAGAGAGAAAGAGAACAGGAGTATACAAAGAAGGGCATTTCATTAACTTTGTGGAGGTACAGGTAAATAGAAGGCAGGAGACAGAAGAGAGGCAAAATGGGAGATGGTTTCCCATGCCTGTGCTTCCTGCTCTTCAAAAAGGGTTTTGAAGACTCCAAAGGAGACAGAGTAGGAGGGTCCCATGGTGGAAGCCATCCTTTTGAGATGAAGATCTAGGTGTTGATAAAGAAGGTCAGCATATGCATTCTTGTCCATGTTCATCTTGAGAAATCGACGAGTCCCAAAGCTGGCACAGGTGAGGAATTGGTCCATGGTGACAGGATAATGGTTGTGGTTATCTCTGAGAGCTTTGTGCATAGCCACATACACTTTGTATCTTTCCTCCCAGACCTTGAAGGGGTCATCAACAAGATGAATGGAGTTCATATCTAGGAAAGTAGCTGGAGAAATGGCTGGTTTGCCTTCTCTGGCCTGAACTTCATTATTTCAAATAGTTGCTGAGCTGACAGGGGGTAGAACTTGGACCATTCAGAGGATGTCAGCCTTTCACATTCAGACAGAATAGGGGCTAGAACTTCAGCACTTACATGCCCCTGGTGATATTCCCTAAACAGGAATCTAGAAAAGCAACCAGGCAGCCTTTCTGAACTTTAATTCTGCCCATTACTCTGGCAAAACGTTCAAAGATGATGGATCCTACAGAGGACTCCATAACTAGAAAGTGAATTTGAGGAAGGACTATCTCTTCAGGTACTTGGAGGGTAGCAAAATCTACCTGAACATCTGAAGTTTGAGAGATATCCGGAGTCAGAGCTGAAATGGCCCTTTTGAACTGACTGAGCTGAACCTCTGGAAGTCTATGAATATATCTGTAGTTGTTGAATAGCATGAGGTGCCTGATCATTTTGATTTCCTTTTGAATATAGGGTGCCCAAAGTTCCCTATGATAGATCCTGAACCACTCTGATAGGGTCAGGGAGTGGTCCCTTGGAGGGAATCTAGCAGATTTGGCAAGAATGAATTTCTTTAGGAGATCCTTGTGACCTTTGCCCCACTGCTCTTCAGATTTGGAGTGGGCAAGAGAGAAGATTTTGGATTTTTCGGATTTGGAAAGAGAAGTGTAGGGTAGAATAGTGTGCAAATGATCTGTGAGATCAAGAAATGGAAGGTTAATGATGGTTGCAAAAACAACCTTTGAGAGATATTCTCTGTACAGTGAGGGATGTTTGTTGTCCACTGTGAGAGAAAACCACAAAGGTGGGTATTTGGGTTCAGAGGAGAGGGAGGAAGTAGAAGTAAGCTTCCTCTTCTTGGGGGCAGGACTAGAAGGGTCTGCCCTATGAACATGTTCCCCAACCTTCAACACAGACCTGAGGATCCCTTCCTCAAACTCATCCTTTATTTGTTCCATAAAGGGAGAGTTAAGTTGGGCTCTTTCAGGTATGATAGTGATGAAAGAGGGTGGAGGAGTAGGATGAAGAAAAGAGTGGGAAGTAGTAGGAAGGTCATCAATTGGTCCAAGGGAGGGACCAGAGGAGGAGGAGGATGCTCCAGCTGAGGATGCTGGAGGGGCCTCATGTATAGGAGAAGGAGAAGGAATGGAAGTAGAGGAGGCAGGAGATGAGGTGGACTGAAATGGTGTAGGAGAAGAAATTGGTCTAGATTGGGGCTTCTTGAATGTTTGAGGAGCAGGAGGTGCTGTAGGAGCTGAGGGTGGAGTTGGAGGAATAGGTGTGTGAGAGGGAGAGGAGGGAGCTGGGGGCTTAGGTGCCAAGAACTCTTCTGCCTCTATCTGCACAGACTCACTCTCCAATGGCCCTGACCCTTGCTCAGATGGCCCGGTTGGCCCTTCAACTTGATCAGCTGGCCCTGTTGGCCCTACCTCTTTTGGTGCTGCTGTGCTGCTGCTGCTTCTTGTGCTGCTGGTGCTGCTGCTCTGTGTGCTGCTGGTGCTGCTGCTGCTTCTGGAGGAGGAGGAGCTTGAACTCCAACTGCCTTGATAATATCCGAGAGCATGCCTTTCATGCTGCTCATCTCCTTATTAAACCATTTCATAGCATTTCTGATTTGACCCAATTCTTTGTTGGCTGAAGCTTGGCTCAAGAATATAGAGTTTACATCTGACTGGAGAGTACATAAGAGCTCACCTTGCACATTCAGCCTTTCAATCACTGGTTTCAAATTTATGACAATTTTCTGCTTGACCTGCCTCTCAAAAGGTGTATCAGCCAGGAGAGGAACTTCAGAGGCAACTTCTTTTCCTTTCTTCTTGCCTTCTTTTGCTGGAGGAGGTTGATCATCATCTGAGCTTGAAGAGCTTGCAATCTCTCCTTCTCTGTCATCCAAATTTTGAGAATCTCTATGCCTTTCCTCCTGACCATCAACAACTGGAGTTGTTTCTGCTGATCCTTCTTTTGATAGCTCCCCCTCAATAGGAGCATCTTCTTCATTTGATACTTGCTCCCCCTGAATGGGAGCATCTTCCATCACAGAGTCACCTTGAACAGCTGGGTGCTCTACCTCTACTTGAACATCTTCCATTGGTTCATCAATGTGGCCTGATGCCACAGTCTCTTCTGCAACTCTGCCACTGGTTTCTGGAGCACTAGAGGTGAAAGGAATTGAATCAATAATGTCTGAAAGAATGGACGCAACCACAGTTGAGGGTAGTGGGTCCTCAACTGAAATAATATCCTCTGGGAGAATATCCTCAATTCTCCTTTCTGCAAAATTTACAGCTAATTCTTCTGGAAATTCTGAAGCTGGTGCTGATACTCTTTCTTCTTCCACTGCAATTTCAGACTGAACTTCTGCTAAAGAGGGGCCTGATGATTCTGCTGCTCCAACTACTGGCACTGAAACTGACTCCACTGGCAATTCTGGAATCATATCCGCTGATCCCATCTCCTGATGAACAACTGAGGTGTCGTCAATGATGGCTTCGCCTTCAGCAACTGAAGCCTTGAACCAGACACCATTTTCCACAGAGAAGCCACTCTTCTTCAGGTTCCTGGACCTGATTGCTTGGCCCATTTTCTCTACAACTGCCCCAGAAAGATCAACACCGAAGTGTTTGAAGATCTTGGTAAGTAGGTGGGCATATGGCAGGGACACATTTAACTTACTCTTGGTGTCCCAAATCTGATCTCTGGCAAATTTCATTCTTTCCATCATCACTGCGGCCATATTTATCTCCTTATTTTGAATGGCCCAGTACATCATGTCTGAGTCGGCCTTTGTGCAAGAAGAAATGTTGCACTTCTGGGAACTAAGATTTGACAGACAATAAAATGAAGGAGGCGGTTGAATGCAGATAGTTGATTTATATCCAGCTTGCCATCCCTTAGCTTGAAGCCCGGCCCTACAATTCCCAAACCTTTCACTTGGGCGTCCACGGTGTGAACCCCACTAAATCCGGAAGTCTTCACATCAAACAACATCTTCAGCAACTCAGGGTCTATTCTAATCAGGGTTCCCTTTACTGAAGAGACTAGGGACCCATCTTCCTCTGTTCTCATACATACGAAGAAAGCTTTTACCAAGTCCGGATAACTGACCTCTGAAAAGGTGGAGACTCCTGTCCACTGCATCTGATTGATCAAATCTACCACACTGCTCATTCCATTTTTCCTCAGATTAGCAACATCGACTTCTTTATTTCCACAGAGCTTCGTCTTCACAAAGGTAAACCTCTCCTGCTGCTCAGGAGTGAGAAACTCGGCGCTGTAGCCACCCAAACTGCCGGCGATGACTGGTGCGGCCATGGATTCAGGTGGGAAAGTCTCTGGAGGGTTGAAACGGAAGGGAAGAGAAGGAATCCTCAAGAAATTTTGCGGGAAGGAGGAGGAAGGTTCAAATTTGCAGAGAGTTGAGATATGAGTTGTTAGGGCATCGGCTCATGCGACAGGATGAAAAGGGGAAAAGGTAGACGATGAGATACGAATCGTTCTGCCATTGATTTTATGAATAAATTAATGCGATGTGGAAAGTGAGGCGCCAAAAGGCGGTGGAAAACGACAAAAGGTGTTGACTATTCAAACCGACTTCAATGAGAGAGCGGTTACAAAGAATAATTTGAATTTCTTTTGCTTAATGCCATGGAGGGAAAAAGTACTTAATTCTGAAATTTAATGTGCCATTTGTAAGCAAACTTTTATCACAAATTGCACATGCCTAATTCCCTTCTAAGAGATGTGAATCTCTCTTCAGGTAAGGCTTTTGTGAAAATGTCTGCTAATTGGCCATTTGTATCAATAAAAGATATTTCAATATTTCCATTTGCAACATGATCACGAATAAAATGATATCTAACCTCAATATGTTTGGTCCTTGAGTGCTGAACTGGATTCTTGGTGAGATTAATGGCACTGGTGTTGTCACACAGCAGTGGGATGGATTTGATGTTTAATCCGAAATCTTCAAGTTGTTGCTTTATCCATAAGAGTTGTGTACAGCAATTTCCAGCAGCTACGTACTCAGCTTCAGCAGTGGATAGTGCTACTGAATTTTGTTTCTTTGAAGACCAAGATATTAAACATCCTGCAAGAAATTGACAACCACCACTGGTGCTTTTTCTATCTAATTTGCATCCAGCATAGTCAGCATCAGAGTAACCTACTAAGTTAATTTCACAATGTTTTGGATACCATAGACCTAAGTCATGAGATCTTGCTAAATATCTAAATATTCTTTTCACCGAAATTAAATGTGATTCTTTAGGATCAGCTTGATATCTAGCACACATGCATACACTAAATAGTATATCTGGTCTACTAGCTGTTAAATAAAGTAGTGAACCAATCATACCTCTGTAGATCTTTTGATCTACTTTCTTACCATCTTTGTCACTGTCCATCCTTGTTGATGTGCTCATTGGTGTTGACAGTGGCTTGGTATTTTCGAATCCAAATTTCTTTAAGAGTTCTTTTGTGTACTTTGCTTGACAGATGTGAGTTCCTTCCTTTCCTTGTTTGATTTGTAATCCAAGGAAGTAATTAAGTTCTTCCATCATGCTCATTTCAAATTCACCCTGCATCAACTTTTCAAAGTACTTGCAAAGGGATTCATTAGTAGATCCAAAGATAATATCATCTACATAAATTTGGACTAAAAGAATGTGTTTGACCTTTGACTTTATGAAAAGAGTACTATCTACTTGACCTCTACTGAAACCATGGTTTAAAAAAAAGAGCTAAGCCTTTCATACCAGGCTCTAGGTGCCTGTTTTAAACCATATAATGCCTTATGAAGTTTGAAAACATGATTGGGAAATTCTGTGTCATCAAAACCCGGAGGTTGTTCCACATAAACTTCCTCTTTTATAAAACCATTTAAAAATGCAGATTTAACATCCATTTGAAATAATGTCAAGTTCAAAGCAGATGCATATGCAAGTAATATTCTAATGGCCTCAAGTCTAGCTACAGGTGCATAGGTTTCATCGAAATCTATGCCTTCCTCTTGAGAATAGCCTTGAGCTACCAATCTGGCCTTGTTTCTTAAGATTGCACCAGTTTCATCCAGTTTATTTCTGAACACCCATTTGGTGCCAATGACTGGATGGTCTGATGGTCTAGGAACAAGTGACCATACTTGGTTTCTCTTGAATTGATTTAATTCATCTTGCATGGCTACTATCCAAGATTCATCAGAGAGAGCTTCATTGACTGTCCTAGGCTCTATTTGAGAAACAAAAGCTAGGTAATCACAAGGAATAACATTACCTCTTGTTCTTACCCCTATGGATGGATCACCAATAATATTCTCAAGTGGGTGATCTTTCTTGTATCTCCATTCCTTTGGAAGGTTTTCATGAGTAACTTCTTCTTGTTGCAATTCTTCCAGAGGTGGATCATCCTTGTCCTCAATTGATGTATCTTTTAGTTTCTTGGACAGTTCATCTGCATCATCATTGTCACTATCTACTTCCTTTCTCAAGGAAGGGTTAGTTTCATCAAAAATAATATGTACAGACTGTTCAATCAATAAAGTACGTTTGTTAAATACTCTATAGCCTTGGGTTTAGAAGAGTACCCCATGAAGATGCCTTCATCTGATTTGGCATCCAACTTACCAATGTCCCTTTTTCCATTGTGTGAATGAAGCAGGGACATCCAAAGGTTCTGAAATGGCTGATCTTTGGCTTCTTCCCTTTGAACAGTTCATATGCAGTCTTTTTCAGGATTGGCCTGATCATCACTCGGTTGACAATATAGCTTGCTGTGTTGACTGCTTCAGCCCAAAAATATCTTGGCAGATCATATTCTGAGAGCATAGTTCTTGCCATATCCAATAGGGTTCTGTTCTTCCTCTCAGCTATACCATTTCGCTGTGGTGTCCTTGGTGCTGAGAAATTGTGCTCAATTCCCTGATCATCACAGAATCTAGCAAACCTTTCATTTTGAAATTCACCACCATGATCTGATCTTATAGACACAATGCTGAACTTCTGATCTTTCTGCACCTTCTTGCTGAAACTAACAAAGTTTTCAAAGGTGTCATCTTTATGCTCTAGGAATGATACCCATGTATATCTTGAATAGTCATCAACTATGACAAATCCAAAATTCTTTCCTCCAAGACTGGTAGTCCTCATTGGCCCAAATAGATCCATATGAAGGAGCTCTAAGGGTTTTGAGGTGGTCACCACCGTCTTTGACTTGAAGGAGCCTTTGGTGTGCTTTCCCTTAGCACAAGGTTTACATACACCATCCAATTTTGTACTAACCTTAGGTAGACCTTCCACAAGATTCTTCTTCAGCAGTTTTCTCATGCCATCTATGCTGCAATGTCCAAGTCGTCTGTGCCATAATTAGTAGATTTTTCTTTACTTGCTGCCAAACAAACATTTTGCTCTTTGAGTTCTTCAAGATAGAGCACATACAAATTCTTTTCTCTATTTGCTTCAAAGATGACTGCTCCATCCTTCACTATGCTGCACTTTGATTCTTGAAACTTGATCTGATGGCCTCTGTCACACAGCTGGCTGATGCTAATGAGATTGTGCTTCAATCCCTTAACTAATAACACATCTTCTATGACTGTTTTTCCTTTGTTATTACAGAGCCACTGCCTATACTGTTCCTTTCCCATTATCTCCATAAGTGACTGTTCCTTCTTCAGCTTGGAGATGCGAGAATAACTTCTGGTTCCTGACATGTGTCTTGAGCACCCACTATCAAGTACCATTTGGATGCTCGAGGGTTAACCTGAAAAAACATCAAGCTTTAGGTACCCAAATTCTTTTGGGTCCTGATTGGTTAATATCATTGATTTTGCCTTTTATTATCCATTTCTTGTGTCTTATTGGGCATGTAGTTATAATATGTCCTAACTTATTGCAGTGACTACAGCAGGATAACTTAGTTACTTTTTCTATATATTTGAAATCAGCTTTGTATGCTATATCTTGTTCAGGAACAAATTTTGGTGTTGGATATGTTTTAGGATAAATTATGGTTTCTTCATTATCTGGGGGTGTATATCCTAATCCATTTTTCTTCTTACCTGATCTTCTAGCACCTTTTAATATTAGAGAGTTTTTACCATTAGTAAATTTCTCTAGTGTGCTTGATAGTTTATCATTTTCTTCATTTAAGTTTTTAATTTCTTTTCTTAATTCATCTGTACTTTCCTTTTTTCCAATTTGTTATTTGTTCATTCTTAGCTTTTAGGTCTTCACATAACAATTCATTTCTTCTTTTAAGTTCAGTTATTTGACTTTCTAATTGTTCATTTTCTGATTTTAGATCTGAGTTTGTATTTTCTATGCAGATTATGTTTTTCTTGCTTACTTTTAATAATTTGGTTACTTCTTTATATTTTTCATATAGTTCGTTGAAAGCCTCTTCTAAGCTATCGGAATCTGAATCATTGCATGAATCAAAAGAGGAGTCAGAAGTTACCTTATCTTCAGTATTTGCCATGAAGGCCAAGTTGGCCTTTTCTTCATCACTGCAAGAACTTGACTCACTGTCTGAGTCACTACTGTTTTCCCAGCTGCTGCCATCGCCTTCTTCTTGTACTTTCTGAACTTCTTGGAACTGTCCTTCTTCCTGAATTCCGGCTTCTTTAACTTTGGACACTCAGTTTTAATGTGTCCTGGCTTCTTACATTCATAGCAGACGGGTTCTCCTTTCTTTATTTCTTTTCCATCTGGCTTCTTGAATTCCTTGTTTCTTTTGAAGTGCCTTCTTCCAGATTGGAATTTCTTCTTCTTAGCCAAAATTCGCTGTAATTTTCTAGATAGCATAGCTTCCTCATTTTCGCTGTCTGCATCACTTTCACTTTCAGCTGAACTTGCTTCTGGTGAATCTTCTTCAGCTTTTAAGGCGTTGGAGTGCTTCTTTCTGCTAGAGGACTCTCCTAGCCTTTCCATGTTGATCTCATGGGCCATGAGGGACCCAATGAGCTTTTCTACAGACATTCTTTTCAGGTCATTAGCTTCTTCTATTGCTGTGACCTTTGGGGTCCATGAGGACGGTAAGGATCTAAGTATCTTCCTCACCATGTCTCCCATCTCATAGGTTTTCCCCAGACTAGCTAGTCCATTTGTGATGTCAGTGAACCGGCTGAACATTTGAGTTATGGACTCACTTGACTGCATCTGAAATCTTTCATATTGAGTGACAAGAATGTCGATTCTTGTTTCCTTTACTTTGTCTGTGCCTTCATAAGTAATCCTGAGCTTTTCCCACATTTCCATTGAGGATTTGCAGGCTGAAACTCTGTTGAATTCCTTCTTACTTAGAGCACAGCATAGGATGCTCTTTGCTTTGCAATTCAGGAAATCTTCTTTCTGTCATCATCTGTCCATTGTGCTTTCTCATTTGTGACTAACAGATCACCTTCTTCTACTATGGACCAAATTTGATAGTCGTGCCCTTGTAGAAAGTATTCCATTCTGGTCTTCCAGTAAGGATAATCTTCACCATCGAAGAGAGGGGGTCGGTTGACAGACTGACCTTCAAAGTTACCTTGGGCTGCCATGGATCTTTACTCTTCAGATCGTTGGATCCTTTCTTTTTCAAAGAGACTCGCTCTGATACCACTTGTTGCCCAGTTGACAAGCCCAGAGGGGGGGTGAATGGGTCTTTAAAATTAATCTAGAAGATACCTGTAACTAAAAACATTCACACAAACGTTCTTCGAAGTAGGTTAGTGACGGTTAGTTGAAATAACAAACACACAAAGAAGACAATCACACAACACAAGGTTTATCCTGGTTCGGACCTCCTTTCCTTAGGAGTCCTACGTCCAGTCCCTGAGCAACAACTCAGGATTTCACTAACTAGGGTACAGTCCCCCTAAGGACGCTACAACACCCAGCTCAGCTGGTCTTCCTTCACACCCGAAGGGAACAACACCCTGGATACCACACCAGGTCTTCCTTCACAACCGAAGGGAACAACACCCTGGATACCACCAGGTCTTCCTTCACAACCGAAGGGAACAACACCCTGGATACCACCAGGTCTTCCTTCACAACCGAAGGGAACAACACAAAGAGAGTGAATGAAATTCAAGCCCCTAGATCAAGCTTTTGATAAGCAAGGATCTGAAGCAACTAGAACTGAGAGCAAAGAGATTTTAAACAAGGCACACTCTCAGAACTATACAGGCTCTCTCAAGATTTTCACAAACTAGTGGAGAGCAAAAGAGCAAAAGCTAAGTGGAATGAAGGTTCTTGGCTCTGGACTTTCTTCAGAAGAATTTGAATGCTTGAATGCACGATCTATTTTTCTTCTGTTCTTCTGACTTGAATTTATATCTTCAATTTGAAATGTAGACGTTGAAGTGTCCGTTGTCTCTCTTTTGAGTAGTCGTTAGACTGAATGACATCTGGAGTCTTGGAAGCTTCCAGTCAACAGTCTTTTGATTACTTGAGCACGCAAAGAGATAGATCTTCAGAAATATCCGTTGGCTTCTATTTGTTTAACGTTGTACTATGAAGCTGGTTCAGAGGTCTGTACAAATGTCAAACTCAAATAGCAGACAGCTAAGCTGTCTCTGTTGTCAGTCAACGTTAGTAGCAATAGACATGGAAATAGTAATGCCAAATAGCTTAAGTCTAAAGGACATTATCAGAGTAGGCACAATAAAGGATGATATGGTCTGCATGCATGCAGAGATATGTTCAGATCTTATAAATGCAAAAGCGTCAGAGAGATGTCTACGTGGACTTTGACTAGTCAACACTTTTAAGATAAATAAGATATCAAGATATGAAATCGATGACTATATGACTTTGAAATCGTTATGAGTCATAGCAAATCGTTATGTGACAGAAGATATATCATGAACATTTAATGAATCGTTGCTCAAAGCAAATTGATGTGTTTCTGAAGAAATCGATATGAAATATTTAACAAATCATTATACAAAGCAAGTCGTTGTGAATTCCAAAAAAAATCGTTATGAATACTTATCAAGTCGTTATGAACTCTAAAGAAATCGTTATAGTAACATGAAGTCGTTACAATAAGCAAGTCGTTGCGAGTTCAAAAGAAGTCGTTGCGACAACTTATAGAGTCGTTGCGACAGGCAAGTCGTTACGGACTCTAAAGAAATCGTTACGGTAACTTATAGAGTCGTTGTGACGAGCAAGTCGTTACGGGCTCTAAAGAAATCGTTGCGACGACTTATAGAGTCGTTGCGAAAGGCAAGTCGTTACGCACTCTAAAGAAATCGTTACGGTAACTTATAGAGTCGTTGTGACGAGCAAGTCGTTACGGGCTCTAAAGAAATCATTGCGACAACTTATAGAGTCGTTGCGACAGGCAAGTCGTTACGCACTCTAAAGAAATCGTTACGGTAACTTATAGAGTCGTTGTGACGAGCAAGTCGTTACAGGCTCTAAAGAAATCGTTACGGTAACTTATAAAGTCGTTGCGACAGGCAAGTCGTTACGGGATCTAAAGAAATCGTTATGGTAACTTATAAAGTCGTTGTGACATCGACTTGATTGAAATAACATGACTTTTCATTCTTGTAAGGAAATCGTTGCGATCACTTATAGAATCGTTACGGCATCGATTTGTTTGAGACAACATGATTTTTCAGCTAGAAAGAAAATCGTTATGATAATTCTATTGAAAGTGATATGCTTATAAGGAAATCGTTATGGCCTTCAATAGAAGTCGATATGGACTTAGAGAAATATCATGTTGAAAAGATTAAGGCTTCAGAGAAGTAATGCATTCCTTTATTGGCTTGTTTGACCTTGGTATTTTTCCTGTTCTTAAGACTTATGAAATATTCATTAGATATAATTGATAAACTTTTGTTTGGTTTTTTTAATCATCAAAATATATATGTAATTAATTAGAATTACATGGGGACAGACTGGTCATCAGAAGATCTGCAAGGCCTACCATACTACGCCTCAAATGGAGCCATACCAATACTCGCATGAAAACTGTTGTTATATGCGAACTCCACAAGAGGTAAATGGCGCTCCCAATCATCCTTCCAATCCAGAATACACGCCCTCAACATATCCTCGAGCGTCTGGATAGTCCTCTCAAACTGTCCATCTGTCTGGGCATGAAAAGCCGAACTAAGCTTCAACTCCGAACCTAACGCATCCTGAAGACCCTTCCACAGCCTTGAAGTAAATCTCGGATCTCGATCCAAATGATCGACTTCGGGACACCATGCAATCTAATAATGCTACTAATATACAATCTAGCTAAACTCTCTACTGACTGCTTCTTCTTCATGGGTAAGAAATGCGCAGTCTTCGAGAATCTATCTACCACTACCCAAATCGAGTCATTACCCTGTCTAGATCGAGGCAAACCCGTAACAAAATCCATAGTGACGGCCTCCCACTTTCATACTGGGATCTCCATTTTCTGCATAAGACCAGATGGTCGCTGCCGCTCGGCCTTCACTTGCTGGCAAACTAGACATCTAGACACATACTCTGCTATATCCTTCTTCATGCCAGACCACTAAAAATATCTCTTTAAATCCTAGTACATCTTAGTGTTACCTGGATGAATAGAGAATTTAGACCTATGAGCCTCTGCTAAAACATGCTCACGGACGTCTACGATGTCTGGAACACAAACACGGTGATGGAATCTAATCACGCCATCCTCATCACGAGCAATGCCCGCCTTGCCCACTAACTCTTGGAGTTTAGGGTCGGCTTTCTGTTGCTCGATCACCTCATCCAACACTGAAGACCTAATGGACAACTGAGCTACAAAAGCCTGGCACAACGATGACTCTAACTCAGTTATCGCACACGCTACATCCTCCAACATCTTCCAATCCTGCTGGAGCGATGACCTCTTCCTACTAAGGGCATCTGCTACAACATTCACCTTTCCAAGATGATACTGGAGGTCGAAGTCATAGTCCTTCAGGAACTCAATCCATCTTCTCTGCCTAAGGTTTAATTCCTTTTGGGAGAAAGATACTTTAGACTCTTGTGGTCAGTGAACACCTCAAATCTCACACCATAAAGATAGTGTCTCCAGATCTTTAGTGCATGAACCACTGCCGCAAGCTCAAGATCATGAGTCGGGTAGTTTCGCTCATGCTCCTTCAATTCACGAGAAGCATACGCTACTACCCTTCCTTGCTGCATCAATACACAGCCAAGACCAATCCGAGATGCATCCGTGTAGATAGCAAATCCCTCTACACAGCTCGGCAAAACTAACATAGGAGCCGAAGTGAGCTTAGTCTTCAATAATTGAAAGCTACTCTCACACTCCTCAGACCAAAAAAACTTTACTCCCTTTCTGGTTAGCTGGGTCAATGGTGCGGCGATGGATGAAAATCCTTCAATGAATCGCCGATAATAACCCGCCAAACCAAGAAAACTCCGAATCTCCGAAGGAGTCTTGGAATCTCCCAATCCATAACGGCCTGGACTTTCGCTGGATCCACTGCTACACCAGCACCGGAGATAGCATGCCCAAGGAAATGAACCTCGCGCAACCAAAAATCGCACTTGCTGAATTTTGCATACAGCTTGTGCTCACAAGAACCTCTAGTACTACCCTCAAATGCTAACGATGTGTGGCCTCATCCGGAGAATAGACCAACACGTCATCAATAAAAACTATGACGAAACTATCTAGATATGGTCTAAACACCATGTTCATGAGATCCATGAACGCTGCAGGGGCGTTGGTCAGACCAAAAGGAAGGACCAAAAACTCATAATGTCCATAACGGGTTCTAAAAGCCGTCTTGGACACATCCTCACTCCTAATCCTCAACTGATGATAACCAGACCGCAAATCAATCTTAGAAAAGATTGATGCATCTTGCAGTTGGTCAAACAAATCATCAATTCGAGGTAAGAGATACCTGTTCTTCACCGTCACTTGGTTTAGTTTCCTATAATTGATGCATAACCTAAGTGATCCATCCTTCTTCTTCACAAATAAGACAGGTGCGCCCCAAGGGGAAACGCTAGGGCGAATAAATCCCTTATCTAACAAATCTTGGAACTACTTCCTTAACTCAGCTAATTCCACAGGTGCCATCCGATAAAGTGCCTTCGAGATAGGAGAGGTGCCTGGAAGCAACTCTAGGGTGAACTCTATCTCTCTAGCCGGTGGCAATCCTGATAAATCATCAGGAAAGACATCTGGAAATTCCCGCACTACATCGATCTCCGCAAGAGTAAGTGACTCATCAGCCTTGGGTACTAATACCATGCTGGCAAGAAAAGAGTCACAACCCTTGTTCACCATTCTCATCGCCCTCATGGCAGAGATGACAAACTTCCCTGCCAAGTTCCTCGGCAAAGGATGAGAAAATTCATCTTCACCAGGAATGCGGAAAATGATATTCTTCCCACGACAATCTACTAACGCATAGTGCTCCTCTAGCCAATCTAGACTAAGAATAGCATCGTAGTCCTTCATCTTTAGCAAGAAGAAACACCCTTCTAGGACTCTATCATCGATGCACACTGGTAAAGACGGAATACACTTCCTAGTCGACACCGTACCTATAGGTGTATGCACAGAAAAGGGACTTCTAACTCCTCAGACTTTATTCCTAACTCTAAGGCTAACTGCCTAGCAAAACGCTCAGAAATGAACGAGTGGGTAGCACCCGTATCGAACAAAACCCGAGCATGTACACCTAAGAACAAAACTGTACCTTCGGTGACATGATCCGCCTGCTCGGCGTCCTCACGAGCTAACGCAAACACTCGAGTTGGGGCTCGAGGTCTCCCTGGTCGTCCTGTCGCTGGTGCTGCTAGGGCTGGTGCCACTTCACGCTGACCTCCCTGCTACAGTCTAGGGCAATCCTTGATCCTATGCTCGCTGCTTCCGCACTTCAAGCACTTTCCCGCCAACTTCCAACATTCCGTACTGCCATGTGCCCTCCCGCAATGAGGACACTCCTTCTTGCCACTAGGGTAACGTTGAGAAGGTACCTGACTGCTTCCCGATGCCACGGGATGCTGCGGTGACTGGAAAGCCGCCTTCTTCCTCTCCTGCCTCTGGAAAGGAGCTGCAGGTCTCTTCTGAGAAACCCTCTTCTCCTCCAAGTACTGCTCCATCTCTCCCTCCTGCCGACATGCCGCGATGAACGCCTGTTCGAGGGTACGATGGTCGAAAGCCACCAACCTCGTCCTCAGCGATGGCCTCAGACCCATCATGAATTTCTTCGCCTTCCTACGGTCATCAGCTACAATATGAGGGGCATACTTCGATAGCTCGAAAAACCTGGCCTCGTACTCCAGTACGGTCATGGAGCCCTGAGTCAACGAGAGGAACTCCTGTTCCATCTTGTCCTGGATGTGCTCCGGAACAAACTTGGCTCGAAAAAGCCTCACGAACTCATCCCAGCCAACCTCTACAGCACCATCCTCGAACCGAGTACGTAACAATGAGGACCACCATATGTCGGCTCGCTCCTGCCAAAACCATCCATAAGGACTAACCAACAAAATCTATACTTAAAGAAATAACCACCGAATTAAATTACACATGCCTGCAGCATATAGGTGGCTAAAGTGACCTTGTCATCCTCAGCACACCTAATAGCCCGGAAGATCTTTTCGATCTCCCTCATCCAGCTCTTAGCTAATAAGGGATCGCTCTCCCCCTTAAAAGAAGGTGGCGACATCCTCTTGAACCTTTCCATGATGGAGGGTCCACCATGGTCCTGAGCCTGGGGAACTGGCACTTGAGCCTGCCACAGCAAACATCATAAGCAACACATAGAGCATAGCAACATAGCAAACATATCATCAAGTAATACAGACTACCCTTTTTATCATTCTAACCTGAGCCTCCAGCTGAGCCTGGAGTGCAGCTGGGTGTGGGCTTGCGTCTGCATGGCCTGCACTAAACCCTGCATGAACACTCCATAGTCTACTGGTGGCGGTGGGGGAAGCACAGGACCCTGAGGTGCTGGGGCCTGCTGCTCACCCTGACCCTCATGCCGAGGCTCATCTCTCCGCTGCTCACCCTCACGAGCAGGAACACCACGCCTACCATGCGAAGCCATACCCTGCAAAATGATTTAATCACAATTTAGAACCAGACTATCTAATTTCTAACTATTTACTTATCTATGTGGACAATCTACACAGACTTAGCATACAATGAAGATGATGGTATGTGTATATTTATGTACAATTTCAGCCTGATGCTCTGATACCAATCTCTGTAACGACCCTCCTTATACCGGTACGGTTATACCAACCCACATCGATATAATGAATGCCGCTACAGTGGGACAGTTACCCAACATTTATACGATAGGCTGAAATATACCTAAATACATTCACATAGCTGCGGAAAAGAAATAGCCAAATGTAACTTCTTATTCCATCATCCACATTCTATTCACAGTCCATACATAGAAGAAAAGAAACCTAAAATTTTCATAACTGAATAATGAAATAAATACGTTGTCCACAACTTTCCACTAAATAAGTACACAAATCTCAAAGGTAGAGCAAATCTACTCTTATTACATACTTAGGAAAAATAAAAGTACAACGCCAAGTCCAAAACAAGGTCTCCTACTCCTGCTCCGAGTCACTCCTAACGATCTCCTCGGAAGAAGTAGAAATATCTGTACCTGTACGCCGAAGCAAGAGTGAGTTCAAAAGAACTCAACAAGTAACACCAAACACACTAAACTTACATGCATCACATAACTGTCACATTTTCATACTACGCAATAATATATATAAACATGGATTTAACAATTAATTCAAGTAAAAATCCTAAACATGATGTCTATACATGTTACACATGGAAATTGTCTTATACAAAATTTTCAATAACTTAAAGTCTATCACATGCTTTCTACACACTTTTCAATATATTAAACTAAGCTCCTTTAACCACATTCAAACATACTTACAAGTTAAACATTAGTCATTTTAAATATGGAGTTTGTACACATAAATAAGAAACAATTCTAGCATGGATTCTATAATCATTTAAGAAATTATCAATTTACATGTTGTCACAAGAATTCATATTAACACATGATCACTTACACAATTTCACCATTTACACATTCACTTTCACTTAAACACAAGTTCACATTTATTAAATGTCGTGACACATAGCCCAAACCACTTTTAGAAGGACACACATTAATCACATCACATATCTATCACCTAGGCATTACGGTGATAAATCTTAGTTGCTGCGCAGAACTGGGAGAAGCACTCTCCACCCTAACCAGCAATACTTGTTCGCCTCCAGGATTTAATCCCAATGCCCGTGGGACATCACACCCTATAAACCTTCCCATGGGACTTTACCACAGTACACTTCCACAGCCCTCTAAGGTAGCAGTGTCACCCATTGGCATATTTACACATTTGTCTAAATTTTAACATACGCTTAATGCACAATTTTAACACATCCAATACATGCTCACACATTTACATACTTTAGTGTTAACTAACATGGTACTACTCTTCTCAGTATTGGCAGATTCAAACAAGTCTAATCATGTTGAAATTAGTAAATTTTAACACTAATCATATTAACGTGCATTTATTTATCAATATTGCACACAAAATCTACATATATAGCTACTGTCATCATTTCAGTACAAAATTTTAACCAAACACCTATTATAGGTTAACCATCATGCATATAAATTTTTCGCATTTTTTCTGAATTGCACACTAATTATGAAAATTCTAATTGTGAAATCACATAAGACTAAAATAACCATACTAACATGGATTTTCATTATTCGGATTCACAGTTCATTATATACATGTATGCTGACAGTTCTAATCATGTGCCAATTTCTAGAGATTTAACTGGTTCCATATCATTTAATGGAATTTCTGCACTAATTAAGCATGCTCACTATTTTTTAGTTCAGAAAATCTAAAAATTTACACAGTCATCAGAAAATTCCCAAATTTTAACAACATGCTCTGACATCGATTTAAGCACCATAAAATTTTCTGTCACTTAAATCCCACAAGGATAACATAAACAGTAATTTACAATATTCAGAATCTGTTTAACATGTATTTCAAAAAATTTAATAAATAATACACTGAACAAAATTTCGCAGAAATTACACAACATGCTCCACTACACATATTACATAACATATAAAATTTACCATATATCCTTATGCACAGAAATCTGAAAAATAGCTTATAAAGGCAGACAGTCCACTGTTCTTGCTTGAAGAACTTAACGACAATGGTATGGCCGTTTACTCATGTTAACGGCAACATAGTGTGCCGCCAACTCAGGATCTTAACGGCAAGGGATCCTGTCGTTAAGTTCCTGTCTGTGCAAAACACAGATTGAACCTATGAAACTTGGTGAAATTGGGGTTCCAGGACTCGAAATAAAATCTGGAAAATTCATAGGACTTACTAGACACATGTAGGAATGATGTGGATGGGGTACTTGCCTTGGATAAAATCCTCAATCGATGTTTTGAGTTGAAGAAGCTCTCCTCGGCCCGAGTCAAAGAGCCTTCAAATCCTTCTTTATCCGGGTTCCCTGTTGATCTTCACTGCACACCAGCGTGGGGAAGTCGTTCCCGGATGTTCAGAGTCCTCTCCAGTCGATGCAGATCGCCGATGAAGCCTCTAGTAGCCGGATCAAAGAATTCCAAAGCAGGTTTTCGCAGAGAAAGTCTAGGTTTTTGACCCAAGAGTCAAAAGGACAGACTTGGACTAAAACTGGACAATATAAAGGGTTGGGGGTCGAATACGCATAAGGGTTAGGCTAGGTTACCGTTGGGGAACGGTTTCCAAATTAGAGGGTGACATTTTCGGGGGCATTTCCGGATCTGAGATCGCAACAGATCTGGAAAATAAACGTCAACATCTCTGACCGCCAATACAGAGTTGGTGTCCATCGATGTGGCCGTTGACTCCCAATAAACGTCAACTCATGTTGACGCCTACTGGTTGACAGAACAGACTTAAGACTGCAAAAACTATATACACCACACACATATAGATATATACATATATACCATGCATACATTACATCAGCACTAATTCATGCAATTCACATAAATAAATACTATGCATAATAGTCCATACATCAATAGTATATACTCGTATACACATATATACATAAGCAAACACTCAAGATAAAAATCAAGGGCCGTACAGAGACCACTCAAATAAAAATAAAAAACTCCCTCTGTTACTAATATATTAAGTCGATAACTGTGAGGTAATAAGATTGACTGATGTGGCCTTCCATCATTATAGGGCAGACGAATGGGTTGGCAAAGTCACTTCGAGCTCACCTATATTAGGATTTGATATCTGGCCTACGACATGGAGATGTCACCGGTGACTTGAGGACATGGTATGCTTGGCCGAATCCCTCGAGAGCATATCACCAAATCAAACTCATCTGATGGTGCTAACTTAGCCAAACATCATGGTTGGTGGAGTCCCTCTAGGCCACGGTGATTTGGAGGCCAAATTATGACAAAAATCACAAAGAGTTGTGATTGACAAGAGTTGCCTACCATTTGGACTTGGTATGATTAGTCGAGTCCTTCGAGGTCATGTCAAGATACCAATTGGATCCCGATCCCCACTAGGAGTTTGCCAAAAACTTTCGATTCACATGCTAGAGGGTATCATGTGTCTTGTGAGAAAATAGTGGGAGAAAATTGAGATAAAAGTCTGTGTCTTAGTTTTCTATGAATCCAAAAGTTTGCATGTTGTTTATTATTGCTACATCTTTATTTTTCAGAAAAAATGTCGCTTGAAAACCCACTCTGTGGCATATTAGATGTCAATCGTCTCACTGATCCTAACTATGCTGATTGGCTTCAAAACCTAAGAATTGTTCTTACGGCGGAGAAATTTGCATATGTCCTCGATGAGATCGTGTCCGAGCCAGTGAAAGGGGCTAGTGAGGAAGATGTTTCTCACTATAAGAAGTATAAGGAGGACTCGGTTCTTGCTCAATGTTATATGTTAGCCTTCATGAATCCTGAGCTGCAAAGACAACATAAAAAGATGGATGCTCAATCCATCATGCTGCATCTCCGCACCTTGTTCGAGGAGCAAGGACGGACTCAAAGATACGAGATATCAAAGAGTCTATTCAGGATGAGGATGGCAGAACGGGCATCGGTTCAAAACCATGTCCTGAAGATGATTGAGTGGATCGATAAGCTCACAGGTCTAGGGCTTGTCCTAAAGGATGACTTGTGCGTAGATCTCATACGTTAATCCCTTCTAGATTCCTTTTCACAGTTTATTATGAATTTCAATATGAACAAGATAGTGGCAACCCTTCCTAAGCTCCTTAATATGTTGAGGGAAGCTGAGGGTTCCATCAAGAAGGAGAAGTTAGTTCTCCATGTTGATGAGATCAACAAGAAGAGGAAGGCACGGAAAACCTATAGGATGGGCAAAGGCAAAGGCAACAAAGTAGGCAAGACAAAGGTTGCCAAGAAAGACCCGGCCAAGAACAAAGGAAAGTGCTTCCACTGCGGCAAGGATGGGCATTGGACAAGGAACTGCAAGGAATACCTTGCCCAAAAGGCAAAATAGATGCTTGGAGAAGCTTCAAGTACATTCATGATTGATCTCCATTTGTTAAAAAATTATGATAATGCATGGGTATTAGATACCGCATGTGCATCTCATATTTGCAATTCGTTGCAGATTCTGACTAAGTATAGGAGACTGGCAAAGGGCGAGGTCGACTTAAGAATTGTGAATGATGCAAAAGTTGTTGTTGTTGTTGTCGGAGAAGTCAACCTGCTACTACCTCATGAAGCCTCACTTATATTGGATACATGTTACTTTGTTACTACTATCATCAAAAACATCATTTCCATTTCATGTTTGACTAAAAATGGATGTAAGTTTGTTTCTGAGAACAATGGTTGTTCACTGATTTTGGATGATGAGATCATTGGTAAAGGAACATTGATCAATGATTTGTTTACATTAGATGTTGTTTTGCATGTCATGAATGTTGGTATGTTTAAAAGAAAGAGAGATGAGGTGAACGAGGCTTACCTATGGCACTGTAGGCTAGGTCATATCCATGAGGGTAGAATTTAAAGGTTGCTAAAAGATGGATATTTAGATCCATTTGATTATGAATCATATGCAACCTGTGAACTTGTCTTCAAGAAAAATTGACCAACTCTTCATTTAGTGGAACTAGAGAGAGAGCTTCTGAGTTACTAGAACTCATACATACTGATGTATGTGGACCTATGTCCATATAAGCAAGAGGTGGATATTCTTACTTCATTACATTCACTGATGACTTCTCAAGGTATGGACATGTGTACTTACTGAAGTACAAGTCTGAGGCCTTTGAAAAATTCAAAGAATATAAGAATGAAGCAGAAAATCAGACTAGAAAGAGTATCAAGATTCTTCGTTCAGATCGAGGAGGAGAGTACTTGAGTACAAAGTTCACCCAATTTCTGAAGGACCATGGGATTCTATCCCAATGGACTCCTCCTCATACACCCCAACTCAATGGTGTATCAGAAAGGAGGAACCACACACTATTGAATATGGTGCGATCCATGATGAGTTTTGCAAACCTACCCATATCATTCTGGGGATATGCCCTAGAGACCGCAGCTTACCTTCTAAACAAAGTTTCAACTAAGATGGTAGTGTCTACTCCATAGGAGATATGGAAAGGGAAGAAGCCAGATCTTAAAGTTATTAAGATTTGGGGCTGCCCTGCCTACGTTAAGAGACACAATCTCGATTAGTTGGAATCAAGGTTAGAACGCTGCATATTCATGGGATACCCCAATGAAACTTGTGGGTATTACTTCTATCACCCCGAGTACCAAAAGGTTGTTGTTGCCAAGAGAGCAGTGTTTCTTGAAAAGGAACACATTCTTGGTGGAAACAGTGGGAGCGTGATAGAATTGAGCGAAGTTGGAGAACCTAGTTCAAGCACCATTCTGCAAGACGAGTCTGTTCAGGTACCTATCATACAAAATCCAATTTTGCGTAGGTCAAGTAGAGTTCCTATCCCTCCTGGAAGATATGTGGGACATATCAAGGGACAGGACTCTGAGGATATTGATCCTTAAACTTACGAGGAGGCTATTACGAGCATAGACTCCAGAAAATGGCAAGAGGCCATGAATTCTGAGTTGGATTCCATGTATTCCAACCAGGTTTGGAACCTAGTTGATGCACCTGAGGGTATTGTACCTATTGGGTGCAAATGGATCTTCAATAAGATGATTGGAGTAGATAGAAAGGTAAAGACTTTTACGGCAAGGCTTGTGGCAAAAGAATATCGTCAAAGCCAAGTTATTGACTATGATGAAACCTTCTCACCCATCGCCATGCTAAAATCTATCAGAATTTTATTGGCCATTGCAGTACACCATGACTATGAGATCTGGTAGATGGATGTAAAAACTACATTCCTCAATGGCAACCTCAAGGAAGAGGTGTATATGGTACAACCTGAGAGATTCGTTTCTAAGAAGAGTCCAGATAAGGTGTGCAGGTTACTTAAGTCCATTTATGGACTAAAGCAAGCTTCCCAAAGTTGGGACATAAGGTTTGATAAGGTAATCAGATCTTATGACATCGTTAAGAACGAAGATGAGCGTTGTGTATACAGGGAGGTAAGTGGGAGTGTTATCATTTTCTTGATGTTGTATGTGGATGACATTTTCATCATTAGGAATGATGTTCGAATGCTATCCACAATTAAGACTTGGTTATCATAGAACTTCTCCATGAAGGACTTAGGGGAAGCATCCTACATTTGAGGATTCGAATCTATAGAAATAAATCTAAGAGGACGCTTGGCTTGTCCCAGTCCATGTTCATAGACACCATAGTCAAAATATTTGGCATGGAAAATTACAAAAGATGTCTCATACCATTGAGACATGAAATTTCTCTTTCTAAGAGTATGTCCCCAGTGACTCTAAAAGAAATGGCATACATGGATAGAATACTCTATGTGTCTGCTATAAGATCTATCATGTATGCAATGTTATGTACTAGACCTGATATAGTGCATGCTCTAAGTGTTACAATCAGGTATCAGGCAGATCTAGGTTAGGAACACTTGAAGGCAGTAAAGTGTATCCTTAAGTACTTAAGAAGGACTAAGGATCTTTTACTAGTATATGGAAGAGGTAGCCTCAAGGTTGAAGGCTACACGGACTCAAGTTTCCAGTCTGATATCGATGATAGCAAGTCTAACTCAAGGTATATTTTCATCCTGAATGCAGGAGCAGTAAGCTGGAAGAGTTCCAAGCAAGAGACTACTACTGACTCGACTACCGGGGCAAAGTACATTGCTGCTTTAGAAGCAACAAAGGAAGTTTTTTGGATGAAGAAGTTCATTATAGATTTGGGAGTCGTGCCAAGTAGTGAAGAGTCAATTCCATTATTTTGCGACAATAACGGGGCTATTACTCAAGCAAGGGAACCTAGGCCTCACCAGAAATCAAAGCATGTTCTAAGGTGGTTCCACTTGCTAAGAGAGATCGTGATTTATGGTGATGTAGCTGTAAAAAGAATTTCATTTGAAGATAACATTGCAGATCCACTAACAAAGCCGTTGACTCAGATTGTTATTGAGCGACACCGAGGTCTAATGGGGAGCAAACATGTAGGTGATTGGTTCTAGGTCAAGTAGGAGATTGTTGGTTATAGGTGCCCTGCAAGCCAATTCACGTGAGTGATGGCACTTGTAATTATGTACAATCTCTTTTGGTAATATTATAATGGTAATTTCTCACTGTATATTCCATGTGCATGTATACTATGATGTCATGGGTCTGTGCAATGAGAGTTAGATCATGATAATGAGACCAGTCCTCTTTAAACAAAGATCCTAAATATCCTAGTCATAGGTTACTCAAGGAGGACATTGAGATGACCGAACAGACTGGTGTGTTATATACTCGTCCATATGATGGAGGCAGCTGGTCTCATAGTTGCCTGTATAGAGACACTAGGGATATGGTGCAGGTGTTCATTGGAGAATCAGTTCACTAAATGATCCGTTCGCAGAATGTTGTATGGTTAATAATACCTAATTGCAGATATCGATTCTGTAGTCTCAGTTGTGTAACTGGTTCTTAGACTTGAGACACCAAATATATCTTGTTTGAGTACTCCATTCTTTGATACTAAATTTATAGGTCTGGATGTTCTAGGTCTAGTATAGCCAATCATTGGGATTGGTAACCAACCCTGCTAAGGCAATTGTGTGTTAATAGAGGATCATCCACTCTCGGTATCATGAGAGGAATATCCCATATTATCTTACTCAGGCAAATCTCTGGCCAGGGTCAATCGAATTTAGAGAGAAGGAGTTCTCCAGAAGAATCCGATAAGAGTTTGACTTTAACGGATTTCGTATAGGCCTAACAACACCATGCCTAATATACGGTCTTTGGGATATTAGATGTATAAGGGACTATAGGTACATGGTAACTGTGGGCAAAAAGGTCCAATGGATTTGATCACTCGTACCGTCTGGGGATTATGGCATAGTGGCCTAGTATGTTCATAATCAATGAGTTGAGTGAATTATTAAAATTATTTTCAGGATTCTTTGTGAGCGGCTGATCAATATTCTTCCTCGGATCGTTTTACAGGAACAAGGGGCATTTGTCAAAGGCCGAATTATCCTTGATAATATTGCGCTGGCCAGACAGCTAGTTAGAGACATGGGTCGCAAGGTCAGAGGTTACAATGTGCTAATGAAACTGGATATTAAGAAAGCATATGACAGTGTGGAGTGGGACTTCCTCTTTGTTGTGCTTAAGAAGTTCGGGTTTTCAAATACATTCACCTCATACATTGGTATGCTGATTAGAAATTGTTGGTTCTCTGTCCTCTTCAACAGCTCACCTACTGGCTATTTTCACTCCACTCAGGGCCTTAGACAAGGCGATCCCATTGCTCCAGCCCTCTTTATTATCATGGAAGAGGCCCTTAGCCGAGGTATTACAAACATGGTGCAGACGGGCAGACTTCTTCCTTATGCTGGGCCAAGGGCTTGCCCACCTATATCTCACCTTTTATATGCTGATGATACATTGGTATTTCTGAATGGAGGTATTCGCAATATAAAGAGATTGATGGAATTCCTTACAATCTACTCTACCTCCTCGGGTCAGCACATCAACTCGGCCAAGAGCTCCTTCATGATTTCAGCTAAAGCCCCCCCTCACACAGTCAACAGAATAAGGATGGCCACTGGTTTTAAAAGAGAAAAGGGTCCCTTAAGATATCTTGGTGTTCCTCTGCGTCCAGGTAGAGTGCTGGCCGCTGATTTCTCTCCGCTCATCCAGAAGATCAATAGTAAACTGCTTCCTAAAAACCCAAACTCATATCCCAAGCTGGGAGAGATACCCTTAGTAACTCGGTGTTGAACTCCATACCGGTCTACATAGCTACATCATCTTCTATCCCAGTGAGTATCTTGAACTATATTGATAGAGTCTGTGCGGATTTTTCTAGAATAACACTAATGGGTAGAGGCGTCGACACTGGGTTTCATGGTCTACCATCCAGCGCCCCATTGATGAAGGTGGCTTGGGGATCCGCAGCATCAAATAGGTTCAAATCTCCTTGGCAGTCAAATCCATTTGGAATATTTACCATGGTGTTTCGTTCTGGGCTAGTTATGCGAGAAACCGTTTTATGTCTGGAAGGAAGTGTTCTTTCAAGGGGATGTCTGCTAAAACATGGTCAGCTGCGCATCAAATATTTCTTGACAATACTAGATGGATCCATGGCAATGGTGAAGACATTGATTTTTTATCAGATGTATAGATTGGGGATAGGCCGTTGGCAAGCTTGTTGATTGCTCCCTATGAGGGGGATAGCATTAAACTTAAGGAGGTCATCTTAGATCCTAATCATTCTATAAGACACTTACTCCCTAGTGGCGTTCTCCAGGGTGTGGTCCTGAATGAAGCTAAAGATCACTGTGTTTGGCGGCCTGCTAAAGATGGTCTTTTTTCTGTCAAAACCACTTATAATCTGGTTTGTTCGGTTCGAATAAGGAGATCAGCCATATCCAAATTTTGGCACCATAAGTATTACAGACGAGCATCTATGTTTTTCTAGAAGTTACTTAACAAGGTAGTTGCGGTGGACATGAGAATTGCAGAATCAGGTGTATCCATGGTATCCTGTTGCTCTTGTTGTACATCTCCCAATTTTGAGGACTAAAATCATCATTTTCTTAATGGCGAACTGGCTACTGCGTTATGGAACCGATTCCTCCCTCTCGCTGATCCAAAGTTCACCTGCACAGTCATTTAACATCTAGAATATGGAGCTTCATTTCGGTCACCAGTACATCTTCTGCATTGGGGTTTGTCTCTCTTCACTGTCTTATTCTCATGCTGTGGGAGATTTGGAAGGGAGATGTGGGAGGAGATTTGATAACAAGATGCCTTCTGCAGGTGCAGCGATTAGAAATATTAAAAGTATAGTTTCTAACTCTCTTGCTTCAGTCCAATTCAAAGTGGCGCCTTCTACTCATGACATGCAAGTCCTTATGTCTTTCAGGTTTTCTGCAAATTTTTCTACCAAAAGCTCAAGCTTATTCGTTGGATACCTCCAATAAGTCACTATTGTTTGAATGTTGATGGAGCTAGCAAAGGAAACCCAGGTATATGTGGGGGTGGCGGTTGCATTTGAGATAAGCAGGGCACTATGGTGGCGGCGTTTTCCCATTATTATGGTCATGGTAATAGCATCATTGCTGAAACAAGAGCCCTCTGCGATGGTATCCGTCTGGTGGATTCCCTAGGAATTTGGATTTCCATTATATACTCAGATTCCTTGGCTTTGGTGAACTCTATGGAAGCTGGTAAATGCCCTTCTTTGCAAGCTTTCATTTGGTGGCGGGAAGCATATTCCTTGATACATAAGAACAACCTCAAAATCACTCACATCTATCAGGAGGCAAATCAGGTGGCCGATGGGTTAGCTAACTTCGGATGTCTTTCCATAAGCAACTCGATGTATTGGGGTTCTAGTGGTATTCCTCTTCATTGTAAAGGTCCATTACTGTTGGATAAAACCGGTTTGCCTCATGTCAGGCTTGTGTAGCCGGGTATCCTGGTTTTTATCCTTTCGGATTGCTAAGGCTAGCCCGATTGGTGATTGTAATATCTATTTCATATATATTTTCTCTGGCCCAGACTTCTGGCTGGTGGAGTGGGAACATTCTTCCCCTCTAGGGGAGGGTGCACTCTCCTAGCTTTTGAGTTCTGAGGACTAGTTTTGATAAATAAAAAAAAAGAATTATTATGGAGATAATAATTTACCAAGTCAGAAGGAGTTCTGACGGGTGCAGCTCATGGTCAGCTCGATATTAGGCCTAGAGGGTTACACACATAAGGTGGATAATGTGATTAATATAGGATTGGATAAAAGTTATCAAATAAGCCTTATTTAACCTATTATGGATCTATTGGGTAAGACCCAATAAGCCTAGACCATGATCCATTAAAAGGGGGGCATTTATCAATTAGCCACCTCATTATGCCACCTCAACCCCTTGTAATGATTATAATCATTGCATATTGACAAGTGTGTGACACTTGTCCTTACGAGGTGTCCTTTGTCATGATTACTTGATGAGTTGTCCTTTGTCATGATTACTTGAAGAGGTGTCCCTTATCATGATAACTTAACGAGGTGTCCCTTGTCATCATGACAGGATGAGATGTCCCTGCTAAGGTGTCTCATAGGCTCTCTATAAATAGAAGAGGTACTCCTTAAGATCACAGGCTAGATCTCTAAGAGAAGCCACATTCTTCCTCCTCCTCCTTCCCATCTCTCCCTCTTCTAGCCTCCCTTGGTGAGAGGGGATCGAAGAGGCTATCTCTCTTGTTGTTGCTGCTACCTGCTGCTACTAGCTGTTATGTGGTGTTGAACAATGTGAAGGAGAGGCTCCGTCGGAGAAGGAGCTGTTGTCATCGCTAGTCATCCACTATGTGGATATCGTTAGAGGGAGTCTCGCCAGAGCTCCTTCAAACCGAAGACTAGTTCTGCACTTCAGGGGATATACGATCTCCCCTATGTGAGATGGTCTTACACCTTATTTGTATGTATGTTTACATACACCATACATCATAGCCCGATCAAGTACTTGGATGGAAATCGATTTTTATTTTGTTTTACTTCCATTGTGCATGTGATGCCCCAAGTCAATTTCCAGCACACTCTTATATTTTATCCCATTGTTTTGGTGTTAACAAAAACTCATGTTTATCATAAATCTCATAAGTATATTTACTAATATTTTTCACTCATAATTATTATGCAAATATCTATTGTAATAAAGATTTTCTCTTCAACTGGTCACTAGTCAAAGTTAGACTTCAACTGGTGAAGGTTTCTGGTCACAAGTCGAATTTAGAATTTGACTAGTGAAGATTTTTGGTCACAAGTTGAACTTAGACTTCGACTGGTGAAGATTTCTGGTCACTAGTCGAAGTTAGACTTTGACTGGTGAAGGTTTGCGCTAACAGTCTTATCGATTGGAGACTAAGTGCCACATCGATTGTTATTTAAATATTCTGATTGATGAACAAATGGCCATATTTCTTCTGATTGATGTTATAAATTTTATATTCTATCTATTGGTGACCAAATAGCTTTAATATCATTCTGATTGATGTTCTTTTCATACCGATTAGTGTTTATATGATTTCAAACACATCGCTTGGTGAACAAAATGTCTTTCACTTATATTGTGCACCAATTACTAATAACTTACTCTTGTCTGCATCGATTAATGAACAAAATATCTTTGGTGTCCAATGAAAATTCAAATATCTTTCAAATCTTTAAGTTATTCATGTTGTGTGCTTTCTATCTTATCAGGGTAGGTAAGAAAAGTGACAGCATAAAATGAGGACATAAAGAACTCCTTCTGCTAGACAGAAAGGCAACTACCTACTGTAGTATACTGTCAGCTAGAAATATAGACTTCTGCATAAGAAGGTATAGGCTATTTGACACAAGACTTCTCTGGTCTAACATTCTCTTCCATGCATTTATTATATGCAGGTCTATGGTACATAGACACAATGTTGGACCTGCTAGTAGTGTCCTTGAAAACATGCACCACTTGGAAGATTCTTTTTTGTTCCAAGGAGCCAGTGGGCACTAGAAGACATCCCTTAGACTTAAAAGAAGGAGAATAGAAGAAGAATAAGAAGAAGAAAAAGAAGCTCCAATGGCTATCTTTCAACAGCTCTCTTACACAGTAGCTCTATAAAGAGTCGAAGGTTTTGAAGTGAAGAATAGATAACACACACATGACAAAGCATCAAGTGACCTGTTCAAGTATTATGAATTCAAGCCTTCACTTCTTCCCTCTCTATGTGTAACATTATAAATTTGAGAGAGAGTTGTAGCTTGAGATATTAAGCTTCCTTTCTATTCTTTGTAGCTCTCAGGTTGTTGTCAGATATCAATGAAACCTTGATCTCGACAGCCTACTCCTTCTTCTCTAAAGAAGAGCAAGGGTATTCCTCTTCCTATGTGAAGAGAGGACCAGCAAAAGTGCTAGGGATAGTGTCCGGATAAGGGACTATTCTCAGTGTTCCCCTTATGTTAGGGGAAGAACCACGCTGAGGTTTGTTCGAGTAGGTTTGCTTCTAAACCTGTAAAAGTAGTGGGTTGTCTTCTTGCCCGGGAAAGAGAAGAAAACCAACAGGGGCTGGGTGTTGTATATCCTTGGGTGGATTGTACCCCAGTTAGTGAAATTACAAGATTTGCTTAGGGACTAGACGTACGACTTCTATTTGAAAGGCTGGAACCAAGATAAATCTGTGTGTTCATTATGTGTGATTATTTCTACTCATTTAACTTTTATTGCATACTATTTTATTCACTAACAAAAGTTTCAAGTGGTTAATTATGTTTTTAGATTTTGTATCTATATGTTCACCACCACCACCCCTCTCTAGGTGTTTAGTCGTTGTTGTCGTGGGCCATCATCATGTTCATTAGCGCTATATATGGAAAACTAAATAAAAGGCCATGTGACACACTCTTATTCTCAATAAAAGGGAGATTGTGTAGAGACATAGTCTAATCTCACATTAGAAGTAGAGAAAATAAGTGTGTGCTTATAAACAAAACCCATTTCTCTTCTCCAAAGAAGGCTCTTTTCTTTGAAAAAAGAGAAAACCCTAGACAAGGACAATACCTCTTAGGGGGAGACACACTAAAATTTCACACCTCTTCATTGGAATCATCTATGGGAAATTGAATAAGAGACCATGTGCTCTATTCGAATATCTTATCACAACAAGACTCGCACACTCTTATTCTACTAAGAGGGACTATTTAGAGGCATGGTTTAGTTCCACATCGGAGATGAGTAAAAATAAGTGTGTGCTTATAAGCAAAGCACACGTCTCTTCTCCTAAGAGGGTTTTTTTTCAAGGAAATGACACCCCGAATAGGGACAATACTTCTTAGGAGAGGCACACTAAAATTTTACGCATCTTCAAATTTAATAATTGTAGACTTGATGAATTTTTGTGCATTAAGCTATTGATGTGTTTCTGTTATTGCTTATTATTGGTGGATGTGACTTATCTGAGAGGCGTATGTATAGAAACCATAAATCATTGATGCAAATGCACTTAGAAATCTTATAAGCCATGAAATCTTGCAAGGATGCTTGCAAGCATATATTTAAGCATGCTCTATCACTTCCAAAAAGAAGTATTTATGGGGTTTTCTTTTATTTTTGTTAAATTTTAGAGAAGTAGGACATTGATATCCTCTCAATAGATATTGAAGAGAAGGGAATCTACAAGAAAGGAAAAAGATTAGGGGATCATGGATTGAGATCACAAGGAAAATCCTTTGCTAAGCTAGAAATAGACAAGAGCTAGAGCTGATTTGAGATTGCTCCCCACAATTTGGAATGTAGAATACTGCAAATCTCTAGCCAAAGGAAATTCTTTGAGATTTATTGTGATGATCAAACCTTCCCAACAATTCCATGCGACGTGGCCACAATTATGGACCTTGGTCGTAGGCGTAAGTGTTGGATAGTGGCCATCATAGGCTTTCATATCTGTTAGCAAGAATCATAGGTAATAACTATGTTAATTGTAGGTAACTCATCGTTATCTTCTTTGGCTTTACTATCTTTAGATAACCATCATTCAATGCAGGATCTGCCGACCGTGACATTAGGCAAGAATATCTGTTGCTTCATTTCTATCGAGATAAGGCTCCATTAGGCTAAGGTCCCATGGTGGCCATTAAGTTAAAGGCCTGCTAGACTAAGTACCCTTCGAGATATACATTATTGAGATAAGGCTTGTCTGACATCTACTGGACTAAATATCTTCCGGAGTATACACTGTTGAAATAAGTCTTGCCAACATCTACTTGGATAAAAGGTGGACTGAGGGATAAGCTAACTTCTTATCTTAACACATGTCAAGAGATTATCTCGAGAGTTATATTGTCGCCTCAAATTACTATTTTAGAGTCGATGTCGGGATAAGAGTTTTTCCTTAAAATGGCAGATTAGGTACTTGTAGTGTTTTTGCCCTGTTTGCCAACTGAGCTCAAATAAATAGACTCCTATCTAACAACTAGATTTTCGTCTAATGGAGCGAACTTAATAACTAGACCTTATCAATTGAGCTAAAAGGCCGAAATTTTTCAGCTCCACACAGATTAAAGAAGAGGCAGCCTTCATGCCAAATGCTGAGAGCTCGTGAAAGAGATAACATGTAATAACCAAATTTATAGATAAAGAAATGGCGGATGGTACTAGACATCAACCACATCTCGTTGAGAGGACCGACAACCATATTCCTACTTACTCAAGTTAGATGTAATAAATAGCTCGATCAATCTTGGGAGAAATCGGCTTGATCTTTGCGACAAGCTCTTGTTCGATCTTGTTATTAGAAAAGAAAAGTGGAGACCATACATCATTCAAATTTTAGATGACAAATGGGTTATAATTTATTTTATCGGACAAACAAATCAAATATTGTATGTCCTTTTATAATAGATTTTTTGCATACAAATTATTGTTAAATAACTATTTGCAAATATATCATGTCTCGAAATATATTAGACAAACTAATGATATCTTTCCTAATGCATTTTCAGATATGATATATTTGCAAATAATTATTTAACAATGATTTATATGTAAAAAACTCAATATCTCAATACCTACACAGACAATTTGAGACTTTATCAACCTCAGCAACAGAGGGTTTGTCGTGCTCCTATAATCTGTATTGTATCGTGTCAAGGGGAAGGTGAGTCTCTGGCATAGTTGATCTGACTATTTTTTTTATTTATTTTGTAATTATATTCATCTAGATCTAAATATATCGATGTAGTACGTTTCAATCTAACTCGTGTCAGTAAGAGTTCAGTACAATCGATTCCCACAATACGTCCAACTTTGCAGCAACAATGAATTTTACTAATAAAAGATCTGAAATTAAAAATTTTAACGTGTTTTTGGACCGATCATAATGGTCTTTTTCTTTGTATTTGCTGATTAATCGGGTCCACTTTTGACCAATCAGAATGAAATACTTTCCTTTTTAACCTGGGAATTTTATTAGGAAAACAGTTTTAGAATCATATGTCAAATTTTGTGGGAATTATTAAAAATGTTTTTTTCATATATATTACTTCCTTTTACACGTCTTTTGTTTTGAACCGAATCAACGGATCATAATGATATTTTTCTTTTGGACTCGGGAATTAATTCAGGTAATTTTTGACTGATTGTAATCAAATCGTTTTCCTATGGATCCGAGAATTTAATTGGAAAAATGATTTTAGAACCGGATGTCAAATTTCATGCGATTGTTAAACGTTATTTTTTTTGGTGCATATGTGCCACTTTAAACTCTCTATATATATATATATATATATATATATATATATATATATATATATATCTCGTATATGTGAATCATAAAAGATATTTATGATATCATGAACTCTTACTTCGCAACAAAGTCAAGACTCCGCCGTCTCTCTTTTGTTCTTTCTCACACGACATTGCTCTCTTCTATTCTCTCTCACATGGGCTCTACTTCTCCAACACCATTGCTCGGTGTGACGAGCGGGAAGACAAAGGCGCTCTTCTCTCCTCTGCAACGAAGTCAGTCATAGGATCAGAACTCTGCACTTGCTCTCTCTCTCTCTCTCTCTCTCTCTCTCTCTCTCTCTCTCTCCTACCACCTCTCTCTCCTACCACCTCTCTTCTCTCCATGCTCTCATCTCTCTCTCTCTCTCTCTCTCTCCCATGCGCACGTCCTGCCGCTTCATGCCCACACATGCGCTCAATAGGACTCTGCGCTCCCTCGTCTTATCTTTTAAGCAATCTCAGCACTCTGTTACGGACCGCACTGCTAGATAGATCGTCCTTTCGAGCTCGTTGCCATCGTCGCGACAGGTAAACAAGGTATCGTATTTGCTACTGTGAAGAGCTACCTAAACTACATAACACTAGAGAGTTTTGCTGAACCTATTCTACAGAATAATGGAAAAAGGAAGGACCTATTGTGCAGAAGAGTTGGAGGGTATGTGAAGAAGAAATAGATGTAAAGAAAGAAGAAACTGGAGAGACAAAATAATGAGTAGAAGGTCTCTTATCGATCTTCTGAGACCTCTCTCTGTTTATATATAATACAAAGGAATGTGAAGGGTTACAACAGTAATCAGACAACCAACAACATTTATGTACAAGAGGTGTAATAAATGGGAAGACATGCAGACACAATCCAAACTTATTTATGACTATTGGAGGCCGTGCTCGGGTTGGAGAACGTGCTTAGTGGCTTGGAAGCTTGGGCTGTCTTGTTCTGTTCGGATGTTTGATCTGCTCGGGAGAGCAACTTGCTCAGGATGTCAGTCTGCTCAGCTGCTCGGGAGAGCAGTCTGCTCGGACTGCTCACCTGCTCGGTAGCAGGTGCGACCTGCTCGGTAGCAGGTGCTTTATCACGCCCCCGCAAGCTCAAGGGAGCCTGGATTATATTGAGCTTGGACCGTAACTCAGAAAAACGTAGCCTTGGTAAAGGCTTTATGAAGATATCAGCTCTTTGGTCCTTGGTAGACACATAGGTGACAATCAGCTCCTTAGCCGCGACCCGTTCTCAAACAAAGTGAAAATCGATTTCTACATGCTTAGTGCGTGCATGAAACACCGGATTGGCAGCTAGATAAGTTGCTCCAATGTTGTCACACCAGAGGACAGGGGGTGGAGTAGAAAATCCGAGTTCCTGTAAAAGAGACACCAACCATAAGAGCACAGCAGTGGTATTGGTCACGGCTTTGTATTCGGCCTCAGTACTGGATCATGAGACAGTGGGCTGTTTCTTGGAGCTCCATGAGATGAGATTGCGGCCGAGAAAGACGGCATAGCCACCAGTGGACCGCCGATCTTGGGGAGAACCGGCCCAATCAGCATCACTGAAAGCATGCAGTTGAAGAGGAGAATGGCGGTGTAGAAAGAGCCCATACGTGGAGGTGCCTTGGAGATAGCGTAAGATACGCTTAACATGTGCCCAATCATTGGTAGTGGGGGCATGCATGTGTCGACAAGCTTGATTGACAGCAAAGGAGATGTCCGGGTGAGTGATAGTAGCATACTGGAGAGCACCAACCACACTGCGGTAATGCTGAGCATCTTCAAAAGGTGAAGATAATGTCAGATCCGCAGACTTAGTGCAGGCCATGGGTGTGGAGATAGACCGCGCATTGGTCATCCGGGTGCGTTGCAGAATATCATTGATGTACTTGGTCTGTGTTAACAAGCAGCCATCGGAGTGGGGAAGCAGTTGAATGCCCAGAAAGAAATGACCAGGTCCAAAGTCCCGTATGGCAAAGTCCTGAGCCAGTGCACGGATAAGAGCTGAGACGCCCCCGCGATCGTTGCAGGTCACCAAGATATCGTCCACATAAACCAAGATAAAAATCTTGGAGGGGCCGTGACAGCGAAAGAAGAGAGATGTGTCTGTCTTAGAGGCCGTAAATTGGTGGTGGAGAAGCCAGGTGCTTAGTCGTTTAAACCAGGCCCGAGGTGCTTGTCGCAGACCATAGAGAGATCGTTGTAAGTGGCACACATGATCTGGCAGTTGAGGATGAGTAAAGCCCGGTGGCTATTCCATGAACACAGACTCTTCCAAGTCACCATGAAGGAAAGCATTGGAGACGTCAAGCTGCCGAAGAGGCCAGGCGGAGCTGATGGCAATGGCCAAGAGAAGGCGAACCGTGGTGATTTTAATGACTGGACTGAACGTATCAAAGCAATCAACTCCAGGGAGCTGGCGGAAACCTTTTGCGACAAGACGTGCTTTGTAGTGTTCAAGGGTTCCATCAGCTTGTTGTTTGACCTTGAACACCCATTTGCAGCCGAGAACATTCATCCCGGCCTTTCGAGGAACGAGTGTCCAAGTGCCATTACGGAGGAGGGCATCAAACTCCGCAGCCATGGCTGCTCGCCAGGCAGGAGCTTTCACAGCCTGGGAGTAACATGTGGGCTCAGCAGCTATAGAGGCAAGATAGGTGGCAGGCGAAACACTAAATGTGGAGGCCGGTGTAGCTGAGGTTTGTTGTATGGGAGAGGCCACCGGTGACGATGAAGTAGTGCACCCAATAGCAAGAAGAGGCCTCGTTGCATAGATATCACGTAGAGACCTTGTGCGGGGAGGAGGATCTGGTGGTAATGCGGAGGATTCACAAGGACCAGCAGCAACTTGTGGATACTCCGGAGATGCCGACGGAGAGGAATGCCTGTCAGGAGAGCACAGTGGCTGGTCGGATGGAGTAGAGCGCAGAGAAGATTGTGATGTCGACTACCGCGGTTCTGTGGGACAGGGAGAAGTCCGGACATCAGGTGGGTGTACCATGGGAATGGGAACACTCCTCCAGGAATTGGCCCAAGAATACCATCAGGGGCATGAATGCCAGTGCGACCTGCAAAAGGGAAAACACCTTCATCGAAAACAACATCACGAGACACATAAATTCGGCCGGTGAGAGGATTGAGACAGCGGTATCCAAGATGATTGGAACTGTAACCAAGGAATACACAACGCTCAGAGCGAGGGCTGAGTTTCGTGGAGGCATATGGACGTAGCCAAGGATAGCACGCGCACCCAAAAATCCGGAGGAAGGTATAATCTGGGTGTGTGCGGAAAAGTGCATGGTAGGGTGTGTCTATATGAAGGAGGGGAGTAGGGAGACGATTGATGAGGTACACAGCGGTGTGGGCAGCCTCGTCCCAAAACCGAGACGGGACAGAGGCATGCAGGAGCATGGCGAGAGCAGACTCAATGATATGCCGATGTTTCCGTTCGGCCGCTCCATTTTGTTGAGGAGTGTGGGGACAAGAAACCTGATGTAGGATCCCGGATGAGTCCAGGTGTGGCCGGAGAGCCTGAAACTCGCCACCCCAGTCGGAATGAAACACTTTTATAGGCCGGTCAAGTAGTCGTTCGACATGACGTTGAAAGCGTATAAAAGTAGCACATACATCAGATTTGAGACGTAAGGGAAAGAGCCACGTGAATCGTCTATAATCGTCAATAAAAAGAACATAATACTTGTAGCTAGAGTGAGAGACAACTGGCGCAGGTCCCCATACATCAGCATGAATAAGGTCCAAAGGACCTGCTGAACGTGTGGTAGACCTGGAAAATGGGAGCCGATGAGATTTGGCTTGCATACAGGCAGAACATAGGGAGGAGGGAGAGGAGAGACATGGAAGCCCGTAGGTGGATAAAACATGGTGAGCAGTTCGGATAGCAGGATGGCCCAATCCAGCATGCCAAGCAGAGGAGCCAAGCGTGTTGGTGAAGGCAAGAGCAGCAGTCGTGGGTGGTGGTGGCGCAGAGGACGAGCGTGGCGGTAGGGGTATGCGATAGAGGCCCTGAGCATCAAGATGTCCGCACGTCAAAACTGTCCCCGACTGGTGGTCCTTGACAAGGCAGAAAAAGGGATGAAATTCAAAAAGAATGTTATTATCCTTGGCTAGTTGATGAACAGAAAAAAGGTTGCACGTTAGTTGAGGAACATGCAAAACATTTTTTAAGATAAGTGGGCGAGAGGAAGAGGGAAGCGTTGTGTAGCCATGGTTAAGAATCCGCAAACCTGTACCGTTCCCTACCCACACCGTGTCGGATTCATGGTATGGTGACGCCGTGAGGAGTTGGCCATAGTCGGGAGTGACATGATGTGTAGCACCCGAATCAGGATACCATGCAGATGTGGAGGCAGACGAGCCAGTAGTTGCGGTCATGGCAACAGGAGGTGTCCCCAGCGTCAGAGGAAGGATAGGTGCAACAGGTTGTTGTTGTGCAGATAGAGAATGAGGGCCACCAGTAAAATGGTGATTAAAGTGCTCCGGGCACTCGTGGGCGTAGTGCTGACCAGCAGCAAAGCATATTTGACAGAAGGGGCCGCGTCCACGACCACGGCCTTTGCCACGTCCACGAACAGAGTGGGGGCCTCCACGAGGGGTGCCACGACGCAGGGAAAACTCTGAGGGGGATGTATGTGTGCGAATAGCAGAGTGAGCAGAAGGGAAGGCCGCCTCTTCAGGAAATGGCTCACAGTGTTGCATAAAGCTCTCATGTGCCAGCAGCATGGCATGCAGGTCTTCAAGGGATACGTCGCGAATATGAGTAGTGACAGAAGGGATGAAAGTGTTGTAAGCAGGACCAAGACCAGCAAGAACCTGCATAATCAGGTCTTGTTCTCGAACAGGTTCACCAATGATGGCGAGGCTATCAGCAATGCCCTTGATGGTCTGCATGTATTCTGTGATAGTGGAAGAACCGCGACGGAGAGACTGTAGCTTAGTACGCAACTGAAGAACACGAGCTCCGGAGTGAGAGGCCAGAGCGCGGACAAGAGCATTCCAGGCAACATGAGTAGTCTCACATTCTGGAACAAGGGCAGCCACTGAATCTGTCATGGAGGCCAGCATCCAGGAAAGGGCAAGAGCATCTCGTTATTGCCAAGAGATGTGCGCCGGATTTGGGGAGGGGTTGCCGTCTACGTCTGGTATAGTGGCAGGCAGGCAGATATCAGACCCATCAATGATCCTCAGATAGCCAGTGGCACAAAGGGCTGCAGAGAACTGACGACGCCAACGAACAAAGTTTTCGTGTGTAAGTTTGATGGTAAGCAGGGACATGGTACCTGAAATAGCAGGGAGATTGGGGTTCAAAGAAAGAGATTCGAGAGGAAGATCACTTAGGGAAGTAGTCGTGGGTGGAGAAGAGGGAGATGTAGCAGAGGAGTTAGCAGCCATGTTAGAAGAAAGTATGGATCAAGAGCTGTGAAGCAGAAGGCTTTGATACCATGTAAAGAAAGAAGAAACTGGAGAGACAAAATAATGAGTAGAAGGTCTCTTATCGATCTTCTGAGACCTCTCCCTGTTTATATATAATACAAAGGAATGTGAAGGGTTACAACAGTAATCAGACAACCAACAACATTTATGTACAAGAGGTGTAATAAATGGGAAGACATGCAGACACAATCCAAACTCATTTATGACTGTTGGAGGCCGTGCTCGGGTTGGAGAACGTGCTTAGTGGCTTGGAAGCTTGGGCTGTCTTGTTCTGTTCGGATGTTTGATCTGCTCGGGAGAGCAACTTGCTCGGGATGTCAGTCTGCTCGGGAGAGCAGGCTGCATGGGAGAGCAGTCTGCTCGGACTGCTCTCCTGCTCGGTAGCAGGTCTCACCTGCTCGGTAGCAGGTGCGACCTGCTCGGTAGCAGGTGCTTTATCAATAGAGAGGGAGGAGAGCAGAGAATGTACTGAGCTGAGAGATAGGAGATTTTGAATCAAATTCACCGTGACCCCTTGGGCCTTCTAATATCTTCTATTTATAGACGAGTAGTTGTTGTTGGGAGCTACACCACACTGTTTGGTGAGTCACCCTTAACAAATAACTAAAAGATAGTTAACATTTTCAACTAGTTCTAACCAACCATATTATCCTGCTAATTATCTAACACACTTACCCTCTCCTGGTCCCCAGTTGAGAGTTAGAATCAATCTTTATCTCTCACTCGCTCGTTGTGCAGTAGTGGAGGGCAACTGCCCCAAGTACCTCGTCGTCTTCCTCCCTCTCCCTACTCTCTACTCGATGCTTTCTTTCTATGCTTTCTCCCTCTCTCCCTCATGGTCTCCGCCCTCCCCTATGTAATTTCTAGGTGTCTTCAATTCCGGTACGGAGGTATCAACTACTAAACACATCTGGAGGCGGTGGCACCATGCCGGTGGAGCAGGGGCGAAGGGCGATGCAAAAGCACAAGTCGTTGACTGAGGGTTAGTATCTTTGTGTGATGTTTTAGGGTTTTGTGTCATTATATTTTGGTTTCATTGTCTTCTTGAGGAGAGTTATATTTCCTTTGTTTGTTGGATCTAGATCTTCAATTTTAACTAGCTATAGATCCTAAGGTCAGTGTATATATATTCCTATTTTGGGTTGACAGTCAGATTCCTTCTCTCCCTAATCTAGTTGTCTGCATGCATACATATATATCCAAACAATTCTCTTCGATAATTAGGTAAATCTCCTGATAAAAAGGGTTTATCAGTCATGATCATTGTTCTATCATTTTGATAAATTAGATAATTTATCAGACATTTATCAACATTTATTTGATAATAAATCCCGATAAGTTTAATTCTTATTTTTGAACTGATAAAGGTATACATAGATAACATGAGATATTTGGACTTATAAGGAGCTCAAAACATCTCAAAGTAGAGATAAATCTCATTAATGACTTTGATGTGATATAAAATGAGGATGTGATATAAGATTATCATACCTCTAAAATATTGTACCAAAGTAAGGGACAGTTAACAGAGGTTATCTTATCCGCAGATATCAACTTTGCAGATAATTTACCTACTTATCAAAGTAGTTATTGTTGTCTATTTACTCATCTGAGGCTGATTTTCCCCATGTTTTGTGTGATTAACCTATTATGCAAAGGTGCTTATTTATCTTTTTAATGCATGCCCTTACACGAGTTTACTACAAAATTACTCTGACCACTTGCCTAAAATTAAATATTATTGCAAGAGTTGAATCCATGATCAATCTGTCAGTGTACATGTAGGAATGCCAAATAGCTAATGTTAGAACCAACTCATGGTGTCCAAGAAATTTTTTTTTTTTTTTGACATACATACTGTTGAATAAGATTAGATATTTGGAATTCATATGAATGTAATATCTGCAAGTCATATGAATGTCAATGTTTTATTATTTTGCGGAGGATCTTTTAGCATATAAATTGTGCATTGCAAGGATTTGAATATATCACAAAACATTAGGATTCAATAAAACCCCTTAATCTTGTCCTTGCATTAAAGAAAAATGTTTGTAACTATATAGGTGAATTAAAACAAAGTTGTTATATCATTTGATTTTTAGGATTTGAATTCATAGAAATCATTAACTAATAACGTTGCCATTTGACTGAATTTGGAACTTCGCTACAATTGATCTTGATTTGAACTACACCAAATGATCCGCTTTGTAGAATATCACGAGACAAATGGTACTATATATATATCCATGTCTTTTCCTTATCATTTATGTACATAAGACTTTTGGTAAGAAAATCTGATTTGTTAAGCATGTTCTGTAAAATATGGATTTTTTATTGTATCAAGTGATTACCTTAAAGCTTAATGTGGTTGTATTATTACTACTAAAATTTTCTACTGTTTTCCATACTGTAGGGTAGAAATTATAGAGTCTGACTTTTTACAAAATGTTTCAAGATGATATTACCATTGATTTAATTGAGATCACATTAATTGAGCAATATGCATGTGGGGCTCCCTTCAGCCGTCTACAAATATCATTTTTTGTAGACGACTTCATTTTCCAACCATCTACATACCATCTTTCTTTAGTAGTAGAATTCATGGGTAGAGGGAGGAACTGGAGGAGAATCCTAGAGAGAGAAGCTCTGGCGACCTGAGGAGTCTTGGTCTGCTTCCTCGCTTATCGCCGGCCCTGGGGGCTGGCGGAGGCACTCGCGTTCATGGCTCTTCATGAGGAAGGCCGCTTGCAAAGTACTGTTGAAGGTGCTGGATCTGTACGGCGATCATATGCACAAATAATATCAGCTTCAAAACCGCCTACAAAAATCAGCATTGGTGTTAAAGGCGTCGTGTTTTACTGATTCTGGTGAGCCTGCTGTGTTCTTTTCCTAGGAGGAGGTGAGTAAATCCATTCAATCCCTTAAACTCGCCTTGATCGCTCGATGTGCTTATGGTAGATGTTCCATCCCGGAACTTATGACTTGTCTCTCTCAAAGGCTTTCCCTCAAGGGGGAGTTCATCGTCAGTGTGCTCAATAGCCGCCATCTACTGTTCAGGTTTGATATGGAGGATGATTATTTAAAGGTCCTTATGAGAAGGAACATGTATCTTAAAGGTCTTCTATACAGATTCTTCAAATGGGATCCTCACTTCGATTTTAATGCTGATCCCACTGTTCTTCCCATCTGGATTGGATTCCCTATGCTTTCGGTGAACTATTATTATGAAGACTATCTTAGATCGATAGCAGGCAACATTGGTCATGTTCTCAGAATTTATGAACCGACTATTGCTCAAACGCAAACCAATGAAGCTTATGTGTGCGTAGAGCTGGATATCATCAAAAGCAGACCAAAGAGAATTTGGATAGGATGTGGTTCTGAGGGATTTTGGCAAAATATTGTTTATTATGGCATCCCGGAAGTGTGCTCCTTTTGTCACAGGTTGGGTCATGCAGTGTCAGACTGCCACAGGAAAAATAAACAACCGGATATGCAAACAATTTCCCAAGGTAATTTATTAAAGGCTAACCAGGTTCAAAAAACAGTGCCTCAACCAGTGCGAACGACCTGGTGTCAGAAGGTTCTGCATGAAGATACCATTCTGCCAACATCTGAAAATAGGTTTGCAGTTTTGGAGGAGGATTTGGCTAATGAGGGGGGTGGTATAGTGCCTGCTTCAGAGGGAACAAGACTTGTCAATGGTTCTGCACAGCAGGAGCACATGAAGCTTCAGCCTTTGATTACGAATTCCACGACGTTGCATGACTTTCATGCTGACGTGCATGGGGTTGAACCACATGAAGGGTCCCATAGCTTGCAGATGATTCCTGGTCGATCCACGCCGGCCACGGTAGTTACATCATCCTCTCCGGCAACGGCCCAGGAAGTGGAGCAGGAAATCTCTGAGGAAATTTGGGCTTTTGAGAGTACCATGATGTTGCATGTTTTGCATGCAGACGTGCATGGGGTTGGACCTCTTGAAGAAGTGCGCAATGTAGAGTCGCTCAGGTTGCAGAAGTCTTCTGGTCAATCCACGCCGGCCACGGTAGCTTCCTCATCCCCTCCGGCAACGGCCCATGAAGTGGAGCAGGAAATCTCTGAGGATATTCGGAAGGATTTAGTTGTTTTATTTCCTAAACCATCTGATGCTGATTTGAAGAAGTTTTCTGATACTGCTGCTATGGAGAACATTCACATGCTACATATTGTCATAAATAGAGAGGATTATACTCAGAAAAAACCTGGCGCCAGGACTCGCTCCAAGGCCAAGGCGGTGGAGGTATCGTCTGGTAATATTTCTTCATGAATAACCCCATTTTCTTCTGGAATATAAGGGGTGTTTCCAATAATGCCTCTAGAAGATCTCTGAGAAAGATTGTCAAAAAACACAAAAGTGATATTGTTGCTATTGCTGAGCCGCAGGTTCCCTTTACCAGGGCTCCTAAATTATGTAGGTATCTCTACATGCAGAACTGCATTGGTAATGATGGTGAAAATTCAAAGATTTGGGAAATATGGCGTGACACCTCCATACATATGCTTTCCTCATCTCCTCAGCAAATTACTTTAGCTATTTCCAAGGACAACACTGTTAATATGACTTTTACGGTCGTTTATGCAAGTAACCTTGTGTCTGGCAGAAGGGATCTTTTTGATGAACTTAGGTGTATCTCAGATACTATCTCTGTTCCCTGGTTCATTGGAGGTGATTTTAATTGTACCTCTTCTCCCATAGAGAAGTTTGGGGGGCGGACTTGTAACATTCAATCCATGATGGACTTTAATGCCTTCATCCACGCCTCTTCTTTGACTGACGCAGGATACATCGGCCCTCACACTACTTAGTCCAACAATTGCACTGGTCAGGCCTTGGTTAGGGCCAGATTGGACAGAATTCTTATTAATAGTCATGCAGTCCGTGAATTTTCTGAGTTCAGAGTTAGACATTTGCCCAGAGGTCCTTCAGATCATGCTCCTTTGCTGGCATTTCTTGCCAATGAGGTCAGGCTCCCGGCTAGATTCACTTTCCAATCAATGTGGCTATCTCATAGCTCGTTCCTTGAGACTGTTAAATCGGCATGGAATGAGGATATTCATGTGCACCATAATCCTTTTGCCAAGCTCTTTATGAAACTCAAAGCAGTCAAGAAGGCTTTGCGCCTATGGAATAAGAATGTTTTCGGTGATGTGTAGGATAATGTCAGTCGATTGGAGGCGGAAACAATTGAGAAGTAGGACCTTTTTGATAATAACCCTACTCCTGAAAATCGGTCTGCCTTGAATAAAGCTTCTGCAGATTTAAACAGAGCCTTCGTTGTAAGGAAACTTTTTGGGCCCAGAAAGCACGTATGGACAGGATGGATAAAGGTGACAGGAATACTGTATTCTATCATGTTGTTGTTCAGGGCAATAGAAGAAGGAACATTATTCAAAGAATTCAAATTGATGGGAGTTGGACTGAGGATAGTGAGCGCATCAGGGAGGAGGCTGCTCGTTACTTTCAAATTTTGATGCAATCTTCACCTCATGTGGTGGATGATTCTTTACTTCAAGTGGTTCCCTCTCTTATCTCTGATAACCAAAATGGTTTGCTTTGTGCTACTCCTAGTATGGAAGAGGTTAAGCAAGCGGTTTGGAATATGAATGGGAAAAGCTCTCCTGGTCCTGATTGCTTTAGTGGAATCTTCTTTACTTCTTGTTGGGACATTGTGCAGGCTGATGTTTATGCTGCCGTCACTGGTTTTTTTGCCGGACATGCCTTTCCAAGAGGCGTCACGTCCACCCTAATAGCTCTTATCCCCAAAAAGGCTCAACCGGCTTCCTTTAATGATTTTCACCCGGTTAGCTTGTGCAACTTTTGCTATAAGATTGTCTCGAGAATCATATGTGACAGGTTGACAATTATTCTTCCTTCTATTATTTCTGAGGAGCAGGGCGCCTTTTTTAAAGGGCGTTTAATTTTAGACAATGTGTCTCTCTCCCGTCAACTTGTTCGGGATGTCAACAGAAAAGCTAGAGGGGGCAACGTGATATTTAAGCTTGACATCAGGAAGGCTTACGATAGCATCGAATGGGACTTCTTGTTTGTTGTTTTAAGGAAGTTTGGCTTTTCATCCAGATTTGTTTCCTATATTGGTATGTTGGTTTCCAATTGCTGGTTTTCGGTGTTGGTGAATGGCTTGCCCGTTGATTATTACAAGTCTACTAGAGGCCTTCGTCAGGGGGACCCCATAGCCCCTGCGTTATTTATCATTATGGAAGAAGCTCTCAGTAGGGGGTTAAAAAACATGGTTTCCACCGATCGTCTCATCCCGTATGCTGGTCCTAGGGGCTGCCCGGCTCCTTCTCACCTTCTTTATGCAGATGATACCCTCATTTTTCTCAATGGCAGCATTACTAATGTGAAAAGGCTTATGCATTTCCTTAACAGAATAGCCATTCTTCCGGCCAATTTATAAATGCTAGCAAAAGTTCCTTCATTGTTTCTTGAAAATCTTCCATGTTAGCTGTTCAGGAAAATCAGGTTTTGCTTACGTCCAAACACCGTAGGTATAGAACCAAAAATCGTAAGCATAGCCTTTGCTTACGGTGTTCCCCTACGGTTGGGTTTCGTCGGCTAAAGTCCGACGGCAAAGGCCTAAAGCTACGGTGTTTTAAACTTCGTAAGTATATATCTATAGTGACGGTGTTGGTAGCCGTAAGTAACACCATAAGGATATCTGTTTGTGGCTACGGCAATGTTAACCGTAGTGATATTTTTTGTAAGGATAGACTCAGTAACGTCGAATATCCCTACGATAATTTAAACCGTAAGCATGTGTCTCTACAGCCACGTACACCATAAGCAAGTATGTTTCCCTACGGCTAAAAATACCATAAGTGAATATGTTTACCTACGGCCATGTACACCATAACAAAGTATGTTTTCCTACGGCCACATACACCATAAGTAGTTTGTTTCAGCAAAAAAAAAATAGTAATATATTTCAATGGATCCACATTCACCTACATTTATGTCTAGGTTCACAAACAATTGGATCAACATGTACACATCCACAATTAATCCACACATTCACATTTGGATCGATCAACACATACATCCACATTTAGTTCCACACATACACATCCACCTTTAGTTCCACACATACACATCCACATCCACATTTAGTTCCACACATACACATCCACATTTAGATCCATATTCCACATTTACATCCACACACATTCACACCCACTAATTCACAATGCAAAACACATTAATAATATAAAACACATTAAAGTTAACAAACAATAATGTTAATAAAAGATGACATCAAACATCATTCTACACATTCACATACTAGTGCTAAAGTCTGTTCAGAAGAGCAAGTTAATTGTTAGTGAATGAAATTGTTCACATGTGGTGAGAGGAAATTTGTGAAGAGTTTGCTTTGTCCTTGGACGAAGACAGGTTTCAGCACACATATTTCCTGCAAAAGCAACAATAGGTGGTCAATAAGTACTGTGTGAGGATATTTATAACAAAAGAAACAATATGCTTAATAAACAGTAATGCAGGAAATATGTCATCAAACCATTACACTAGTATCAAATAACTCAAGAAAAAGAAGAAGCATTTCCCCTGTCTTTTGTAGAATTGTGTAAGTCATAAAATTATATTTTTGTAAACAAGCCCAGCCCACTACCCAGCACAGTTTTCTGACTTGCCAGGTTGGGGAGTGAGTCAATTCAGATAGTCCCAGCCAAACTATGCCTCACATCATTGTAATTAATCAACATAAAACCAAGCAAACTAATGACAGTTTTGAGAAGTAGGTAAATGAACCTGAATCTTAGTAGATATTTGACTGAAATAGAAAACATAGGCGGCCTTGGATGAAGAAGGAATTTTTTAAAAACAAATGGCATGTAGCTGCTCAGAAATTTTCATTCATGAAACCAATTCTCAAAGTATATAGGGGTTTGGAATCTTGGTGACGCCAGTGAGCTTGTAGAAGACTTTGAAGAAACAAGAGCACACAATGCACTCGCTGAACAGGAATTCAACCTACAAAGGCAGACTATATATAATATCAATGAAACCTTGGCGATGGTCTTCACCAAATAAAATGCCATACGGTTCATGACTAGAATTTGGAGGAGTATCAAACATGTCTTATAAAATTTGTAATTACCATCACCAGATAAACAACATTATCCATCTTTTTTGGGGGCTAATCATGTGTCACTGCTAGAAGCTAGTTGACAATGTGCTTTTCAAATATTTTGGTCATTGGCTGACAAAAACATCGGCTTTCTCTCTCTAAAATTCTTTTAAATATGCCTTATAAAAGGTGTATACTGTTAAATCATGTTGATAAACTAGACTTTTAGTGTACCCTTCAAGTCAACCATACTTTGCAGCTCCTTTTTTAATCTCTTTCTGAGGAGCACCCAACAATTATCAGAAACCAGTGGGAATTTCAGTTTTACATATGTGAAGGATATAAGGTGAAGTTGACATATGTGAAGGATATCAGAAACCAGTGGTTTAGTCCCATATCAACAGTGGCACATGGGATCCCTTTCTCTGAATCATGCATACACATCCGCAGCCTTCTATCCACACATGGCAGAAGGGAGAAATGTGAGGGCTTCACATGCCAAGAGAGCTACCAATCTGCAGGCGGCTGACTGGTTAGCAGGTGAGGCGAGAAAGAGAAGGAGACACACATTCCCAGATAGGTTAATAACACATTTGTAAAATGGAGAACATGGCAACAGAAAACACAAACATGGGAACCACCTTGGCATTCACCAACAAAAAAAACTACAACTACCATTCATTTCAGTTAAGACTCAGATCCAGTGCAACTGAGATTTTCTGCAACTCAGATGTTATAAAATTTGGACCATATTATGTTACTTACGAAAAAGGGTGGAGGTGAAGATCAATCATCCTCAAGCTCAGCCTGTTACATGTAAAAATGTAAATAACATCAGAGTTTACAATTAGCAACAACATCATTCATAAATAAGAATGAGATAAATGTAGATAAACTTACATATTCTCTGAACCATATTATGTGACTCCCAACAGCATCGTTCATATTTTTTCTATCTACATCTTTGATAAACAAAGATGCAGTCGGGTCATGGGCTATGAGTATAGAAACCTCATAGTACTCACCACCTAACTTCTTCCCCATGACCACATTATCATTATCATCAGACATAAGAATGCCGTTGGCAACTACTTCTCCAGAGAAATTTAGGATCCTCACCCTCCTCCCCGCCAATGAATCCTGTTAAAATTTTTGGATATAGATGTCAGATATACATGCATTCCAACATATTAAGACGGTTAGATTTCATTTACCTTTTTCTTTTGAGCATGACAAACACTTGCAGAACTCTGCACAAGTAAATGTAGATTGTCAACATTAAGCAATGTTAGTAATGAAGTATGTCAACAGAAACTCATTACCTCATTATTGCCACGAGACTCAATTTTTTTCATTCTTTCTTCGAGAGCTTCAATTTTTTCTTTCAGGCTATCATTGTCCTGTCGCAGCTTTTGTGTACTTCTTGAACCCCACAAGCTCTTTGGGGTAGGGCCCGTGCCTATGCCACGGATTCTTCCAGTTCTGTCCCATCCCATAACTTGCTCATAAGCGTCCCCCACGCTTGCAATTGAGCTTGATGTACTTGATTGCTGCGTCAGCTTAATGTCTCGAATTTTATCCTACAATTTGAATGAATAGCAACATGAATTTCTAGCACTATCGTAAATAGAATTATGTCAACAAAGAGATTCCATGCATAATGAGAGTAATGTGAAACATTAGACAATTAACAAAGCTAATTAATTATACAATCATAGCAGCACTCTCGTCATTAACTGGACCGCCAGCTTTCTTTATACGGGTCCTTATGAATAAGTCCCCACGATCAAGAGTGGCCCCAGTTTTTAGAACTACAACATTGTACAGAAGATAACTTAGAAATAAACAAAATTATTTTGAATAGATGAACTGAGATGAAGATAAGACAGTATATATGTTACCTCCTCGTGGTATATGTCAGCAAAACTTTTACTACCAGCACAGTGAAAAAATGTGTGTTTGGACTTATTTTGCTTGTTTGTTTCACTGCGTTTCTACAAATCAAAATGATAACTATTAGAATAATTATGGAGTATCACTATATTTAGACTAATTGTACTCCAATTCCAATTACCTTGAATTCCTTCGTAGACCATATCTTAACAAGATTTTTCCATTGATCTTCAACCACTCTTGTGTCTGAACATGCAAAGTGTTGTTGTGCTTTTTGATATGGTTTGAAGAACTTCGTCCTCAAGTCATACTTCCAAGACCTTCATTTCTGATCTAGATCCTTCATTACAAAATCACGCAAGCTGATGGGAACATCAAATTTTCTCTGTATTTTTAAAATAAAGGGTTAGTCGATGGCATTATCCTGGATAAAACACATGTATTAAAACACATGTATTAAACAAACACATGTATTACATCACCTGGATAAAATCCCATACATCGTCCTTGTTAGTCGATGGCATTATCCTCCAAGAAATGCAATCGATCGGCAGTGTATCCCCCATCCTTGCCACAGTGCCCAAAAATTGTTTCAGTAGCTGCCCCTCCTCTCCAAGTGGCTGCCCGAACTGATTAACATTCACTGGTATGCGTTCATTAGTTTGCAATCCATGTACAGATCTTAACAATGTTGGGCCTCTCTTAACCTTTTTAGATGTGGAGGCAGACTGAGCATCTATGTGAATTATTTTCCCTTGCAGGTCCTCTATAAATTTTTCATACTCTTCTCTTGAGAACCAATCAGCTGTGAGCTGCAAACAAATCAAAAAGAAAAATATTGAAGATATTCAACCAATGAACAGAAGTACATATAGTGTGACAAAATAACTATTAACATTATTCAACTTATAAAAGATGGGTAGTCATTTCTGCCAAAGGATGTAGGAGCAGCGAGTATGAAACGGAATATGAAATAAAGAACCATAAATCCACATTTGTTCTCCCCTTTTGTTGGAGCACCTACAACATGAAAGATATTAATGAAACTTTTATTCCGTTTACATATACAATTCAAACACTCCAAATTTAAATGATTACCTTCGGCACGTGTACATCAATTACTTTCATCTCATCGGCCACTGCTCTCATCCCTTTCCTTCGTATGCAATCTTTAAAAAACTGCACCATCATACCAAATATACTTTTTATACACATATATATTTCAAATATATATATATAAAATTAGAAGATATTACTTTTTCAACTCATTTTGGATACTAGTGTGTTCCCCCATGTGAAGAGAGTCAAGGAGCATAAGGAACGGCATGTCATTATCCTCTTTCTTACATATGACAACAAGTTGCCAATGATTCCTACAAATGAACAACTCCGTGCCAAAGAATCTATAATTCTTCAATAAGTGGCTGAAGGTAGACATCAATATCATTTCCCGGACCTTTAGGACCTGGAATGAGTAACGACAAAAAAATACTTTGTGGCTTCATACACAACCATGGAGGTAAGTTGTATGGTGTCAACAACACAGGCCATGTACTATGACTCGTACTCATGAAACCATCACTTGCCAAGCCTAGGTGCACATTACGAGGTTCTAAACCAAAACCATCAATCGCATCTAACGCTTTCCAACAAGGGGAATCAGCTGGGTGCCTTAGAATGCCATCTTCTTGGCGTTCATCACTATGCCAACACATGGTTGCAGATGATTTACTGCAAGTGTATAATCTTTGCAGTCTTGGAATCAATGGAAAATGCCGAAGAACTTTCTTTGCAACCTTAATCTTCTTAGTATGACCACTTCTTTCAGTTCCTTTCGTCCATCTACATTCTCCACATTTCGGACAATGATCATAAGACTCATACTCTTTCCGGTACAAAATACAATCATTAGGACATGCATCAATTTTGTGATAGTCATGTCCCACTTTACCAATGATTTTTTTCAATTCATAATAAGTAGCTAGCAACACATCACCTTCTAGAAGAGCCTCTTTCAACAGCTTCAAAAGCATGTCAAAAGATTTGTTGCTCATTTTGCCTCTGCATTTTATGTTGAACAATCTGACCATAAATGAAAGCTTGTTGAATGTCTTGCAACCAGGATACAAAGGCCGTTCAACATCTGCCAACAACTGTTGAAATTCACCATGTTCTCCTTTATTATCATCCATTGACTTCACTTTTGCATGTTTTGAAGTTTCCTCACCAATAACATCCTCCAACATCGAATGCAGACCAACATCCTTCGGAAGTGTTGTACGTGTAAAATCCGTAAGCATGTGCCTGGAAGAACAACTACTCCCGTGGAACTTCCAAAATTGTTTGTCTTTAATGACTCCATATTGAAATAAATGTTGTCTTACTATTTCCTTTTCATGTTTCAAGAGGCATACACACTCCAAACAAGGACACTTAATCTTTGTTGATGGAGCAAAATGAGCAGAAGCAAATTGAATGTATGTGTCAACTCCATCCATATATTCCCTTGTATTCTTCAATTTATCCATCCAACTCCAATCCATAACGTCTAACTACAAAAAAAAAAATCATTTACATTATATTCTTCATACTATAAATGTTTCCAGATGTCCAATGAATTGTCTAATGATAGGACAAGCTAGAGTACATGGGAAAGAACATGCCAAAAAATTGAAAATAGAGTGTCCCAAGGCATGACTCAACTATGGTATGATATATCATTGTTATAGTTTTGATATAATTAGCACATGATACTAACATTAATAGAGAATAAAAAAAGAGTGCTAGAGCACAAAACAAACAATGAGAATCTTTGAAATGGCAAAGGTGTTCTCCATTCTTACCACAGAGAGAAAAGTTCAACAATGGCAATTTCTTACCCATGTTTTATCCCATCCTTCAGAATATTATACAGCTCATAGTTTTGAGTGCAAATGCCATTTCAACCATCAATAAGAGTTGGTGAGAGATTGAGCAGCTGCATCTGATTAATCCCACTAGGACAACCAGTGCCTGTGAAATAGTTGACCAGCCAGCCATCACAATCACAAAGCCTCAGAGATAAGGTTGTAGGACATGGCTTTGCCTGCCCCCTGTTAATTAAATCTTGGGAGATCACACCATCCCGAGATGTTGTCCCTAGTTCAACCTTTGTTAAAACAAAAAAATGGTGATGCTTTCATATATAAATGTTGTCCCTAGTCACCTTGTTACACTTACAAATGCAGCAAATATATTAATTTTTTCTAGATACATACCCTTCTATATATTACAAGTGCAGTAAATACATTAAATTTTTCTTGATATATAATACCCTTCTATTTGTATTTGAATATGTCCATAGGAAAAGAGAAAAAAAAAAAAGAAGTTCTCAAATATGAAAGATATCTGAATTTAAGCATTAATTCCATGTCAATTTTTTAGGTGAGATTCCTGTACATATAATTGGGCTTGTAAATCTCAACATCATAGTTTTGAAATTTCAACTTGGTATTAGAGGATGGATCTAGATTCAACTCCACTCTTTTCCACCTCCACATATATAGTTAATCTTCATGGCTCATTTTAACCATGAGAGGGAATATTAAAACTTAGATATTAGTCTTATATCAATTTTTGGGTTGAAGTTCTTGTGCATATATATGACGTTGAGCATGTGAATCTCAACACTGTAATTTTAAAATTTCAATTGAAGATTGCTATCATTATATAAAACTTAAATACTTATCAAACTACAACATCTAAGATGTAGGTGAAGGGTCAAAAATTTTGACAAACTTTCTGATCTGCTTGCCTCATGGAATCCTCTATAGATATCCAAACGAAACAACTTTGAACAAGAGTGTCTGTCAAAAGCATCTTACTGACGAGTACAAATTGCCTTCGCAATCAAAGACTAGATATTTTTGTCAATGGATTGTTCGTGGAGCTAGACGTTATCCAAAATGTATAACTATAACTTTTGCTCTGTGCACGTATCAAAGAGTTCACATAACACACAAATTCATGTCTTTGAATGACAATAATATGAAAGTAATTAACTTCACACCCGATGGGCACACTGCCAAAAGACCATAGAAGCTGAGCAGGCACACACAGATGGGCTAAATTTGGATTCTAAAAAATGGGGTTCCCATCAAGGCGGTCGTCATCAGTATACACACATTCAACCTTAACCCAACCATGAGGGAGACAAAGAAGCAAAGAAAACGGAAAAGAGTACTCACCTTCGCCGCGATGGACTCACCTTTGGCGATCAGTCGGCCCACAACTTTGCAAAAAAATAGACCATAGCAGCACAGCCTTCCTGAGAAAATGGGCGGCGGGCGACGAGGAGTGGGAGAGGCCAATCGCCCGCTACGAAGCGGAGGAGGAAGAAGGCGATGGGGTCGGCAGGAGACGCCCGGCGGCGTGGACGACACACGGAGGAATAGGGGAAGGAGGAATGGGTGGCCGGAGTGTCCTTCCCCTACTGTCGCCACAAGTTCGCCGCCTACTTCCGCTATAAATGTGAGGCACGGGCCGTTGCTTGCCCTAAACCACTGACGGCGCTGCCTGCTACCTCCTTCTCCGCAAGTTCTGCCGTGCTGCCTGCCTGCTACCGCCTTCGCAAGTTCGGCAGGAGAGGCCACTGCTTGCCCTTTCGCCGCTGTTGCCCTAGCCTATCGCCGCTGCTGCCCTTTTTCGCTAGGAGGAGAGTGGAGGCAAAGGGTCGAAGGAGGAGAGTGGAGGGGTCGAAGGAGGAGAGTGGAGGCAAGGGGTCGAAAGGGGTTTTTTTTCCCTTCAATCGGGGCGCGGGAGGCCAAAGTTGAATGGGCGCCCAATTAAAACTCCGTAGGTAAATGAAATAGTTATGTGCTTACGACATTATGCCATAGGGGTAGGCATATCTTAAAAGTTTAAGAACAAAGTTTGTCTGATATACTTACGACATGTACAGTCTGTAAGTATAGATATGTCTATCCATACGAATAGCTTACGAATATACTGAACCGTAAGCAACTTTTGTAGGCAGAGCTAGGATTTCTTGTAGTTTTCCTTAACAGATATAGTCATTCTTCCGGCCAATTTATAAATGCTAGCAAAAGTTCCTTCATTGTTTCTCGAAAATCTTCCATGTTAGCTGTTCAGAAGATCAATGATGCCACTGGTTATAGGCAACAGAATGGTGCGCTCACTTACCTTGGTGTTCCGCTGAGAGCTGGCAAGATCCTTGTTTCTGACTATCAATCTCTTATAGATAAAGTTAACTTCAAGCTAGGCAGCTGGAAGGCTAAACTGATCTCTCAAGCCGGTCAGATTACTCTTATTAATTCAGTTCTTTCCTCCATTCCGATTTATTTGGTGGCGGCTTCCACTCTGCCCAAAGCGATTCTTTCATACATAGATAAATGTTCTGCCGCTTTTTTTTGGAATGGCATTGAAGGATCTCGTAGGCGGCACTGGGTCGCCTGGAACAAAATCCAATGTCCCACGGCGAAGGGTGGTCTAGGTGTCCGTAACATACATCATGTTCAGCTAGCTCTGGTGGTGAAACAAATCTGGAATATTCGCTATGGTAATTCCTTATGGTCTGGTTATGCAAGAAGGCGCTTTCAGTCGAATAATTTTTCTCAGATTTTTGGTATGTCGAAACAAATTTGTTACACTGCTAATGCTATATCCAAAGCAATTCCCGTTGGATCCCAGGCAAGGGCGATAGAATTAATGTGCTCAAAGATATTTGGATTGGTGAGCAGCCGCTTTCCAATATCATCCAGGGTGCTCTGGAGAATATTGACTTTTCCTTGCGGGATGTAGCTGCTCAGGAATCACACCAGCTGTGAGCTGCCCTTCCTGTTGGCGTTTTCAATGGTTTGCACTTGTCTACTGATGAAGACAGATGCATCTGGACTGCCACTTCGAACGGTGAGTTCACTACTAAATCCACTTATAATTTGATCAGACATAATAGTACTTGCCGGTCTGCTCTCATGAATATTTGGCATCACTCTTTCCTTCCTAGAGCCTCTTTGTTTAGATGGAAAATTCTTAATCGGGCAGTGACTGTTGATGGTAGAATTGCGGAAAGTGGGGTTTCTCTGGCTTCTAAATGTAGTTGTTGCACTTCCCCTCAAATTGAGGACCTTAACCATGTCTTCATTACTAGTGAGATTGCTGTTAATATGTGGAAGTGGTTCCTCCCTCTTGTCAGTAATAAGGCGCATTTCCACCCGCAAATTACAACTCGGCTTTGGGACTTCCTTCAGAAAACGGATATGAACTCTCCTTCTAGTTTTATCTCCATATATGCTTTGGTTCTGATGCTTTGGGAACTCTGGAGAAACAGGTGTGCTGCAAGGTATGACAACAAGAAGACTTTGCCCAGGGACATAATCAGAAATATCCAGCTTCATATCCGCTTTGCTCTCACCAAGGTTGCTTTCCATGTTTCTCCTACTCGGGTGGAAGATCAAATCCTTAATAGCTATGGTTTCCATGCTGATGTCTCATTTAAACATGGAAAATTGGTTCGATGGATACCTCCCATAGATGGTTTATGTTTGAATGTGGATGGTGCCTCCAAAGGGAATCCTGGGATATGTGGCGGGGGCGGATGTATCAGATACAAGCATGGTAAGTTTCTGGTCGGTTTTGCACACAGTTATGGGGTGGGTAACAGTTTTATTGCAGAAACCCGCCCCCTATATGATGGCATTTGCCTGGCCCATACTATGGGAATCAGATTATCGGCTATTTTCTCTGACTCTTTAACCTTGGTGAGATCGCTCCAGTAGGATTCCTGCATTGCTTGGCAAGCTTATGTATGGTGGAGGGCGGTCAAGAACTTGTTACACCATGACATGAGAATTCTCTCCCATGTTTACCGAGAGGCTAATCAAGTGGCTGGTCAACTTGCTAAGCATTCTATCTCTTCTATGAGTAATGAGGTTATTTGGGGGTATCATAGTCTACCTAACTCTTGTAAGGGGCCATTACTTATTGACAGATCTGGTCTTCCAAGTATTAGACTGATCTGATGGGGGTTTCGCCCCTCTTTTGTACCTTTCTCTTTTATATATATATGATTTCGGCCCAGATCACCTCGCCGGTTGAGTGGTATCATTCGTCCCCTTTGGGGAAGGGTGCACTCTCCTAGCTGAGTTTTCTGAGGACCTGGTTTTAATTAAAAAAAAAAAGCAATATGCATGTGTGATTATCTTTTTATAGTTTTCACTTATTTCATAAAATACTTTAGTCATATGTTCAATATTCCATAAGGTATAACTTTTGTTGAAACATATCTCTTATGTGTAGCCATGTTTCTAAGCGTAGATCTAATTTGAGTTTTCGAAACTATAATGCAAGTAAATCAATCTAACTCATTATAAAATAATCTATCGCCTACTTCTCTATTTGTGGCATTCGAGATCTTTGGATCCTTTGTTAGTAGTCTTTCAAGGTGTTGAGGTCTTGGGAAGGCCTAGAGGTGTTGTCCAAGGTGTTGTGGACTTAGCCAAATTCTGGACTGGTTATAAACCTGAGCTCTCGGGTTGCCAGTTTAGGTGTTTTAAAACACATAGCACACGGTCTTAGAAGCATTGTATCGTGGTTGTAACGCCCCTCTTAGACCCAGTACAGTTACACCAACTCACATTGGATCTAATAGAGGTATTACAGTGGAACGAATCCAACAATTACAATACAGGTTGAAATATACACAAATAACTATTCAATTCCAATGGTAAATGACCGAATATGGAATTAAACACTTGCAATCAGCATTTATTCAAAAGCAAATCTAATGCATAAAAAGGGGCAGCAATAGTCCAAAGTTTATTACATTTCAAAGTTCAGCTTCATAAAAGAAATTACATAAGATCCTCACATACAAGATTCACTCTAAATCTCTCTATGCCAAGCTAAGTCTCCACGTCCTCACGCTCTGAGTCAGTTTGCACTAACTCCTCTGTATCCTCTGGCTCTCCTGAAATGTTAGGCAAGTATGAGTCTACAAGACCCAGCAAATCACATGAAAGACAGTTCAAGATATTAACAGTATATTAGTTTTAAAACATGGTAGTACATTAGCATTCCATTCATTGATATCATATACTTTTCTTACGATAGTTTTAAGTCCATTGGCAATCATTCATTTCATAGTGATTCTAACTATTAAGGAAATAAAACATGTTTCACATATATCATAGAATTACTTATTCATGGAATCTATTCGATGTTATGTGACCTACAACAATTCTCATGTATCAATTTTTCATTTATGCATGCACTATTCTTTTACACAACAATTTTCATGTAGTAATATTAAAACATTGACATGTAACAAGAAATCCTTTGAACAAGTTCACATGTAGGAATGTAAGCATATAACATGTAGTATGTAGCATGTAGAACAGGTAGACATGTAACTTGTAGCATGTAACATGTAGCATGTAGATATGTAACTTGTAGCATGTAACATGTAGCATGTAGATATGTAACTTGTAGCATGTAGTCATTTTCATATAGTTGCCAAGACATAGCCCACACTAAATTAGAGATCAGTAGTCTTTTAACATTCACTTATCACCTAGGCAATGCGGTGATGAAGTCATAGTATTTGCGCAAAACCGGGGAAAGTCCTTCCCACCTTGACCAGTAGAACAAGTCTACCTCCAGGATTTCAATCCGTTGCCCACGGATTCATTTCTTTACATGTAGGTGAACCATTACCATAGGGGCATCTACGGTGTAGTTCCTTGTAGGAATCTCTAAGATAGCAATGTCTTATTAGCATCATTGTTATAATGCATACACTAACATGTATAATAGATAGTGACATTTCATTTCATACTATTTAACATATGTCAATGCAATATTTCAAAGTACAACACCTTCAGTTCTGAAATCCTATTTACTGTACAACAGATTTCTATCATGATACTAATATTCATTCTTGCATTTTCATGCATTTTTATTCAATTCTATGTGTAATATATTGTTCAGAAATTCATAACAGAACGTACACATGTCTGAAAATTCTGAAATTTTAACAGAAATTCGAAATCAGTAATTACAATACACATGCCAAATTTCATAATTTTCTGATTTCTGCAACTATTTTTCATGAAATTAACTCTATTAAATCAACTAACTAACATGGTTTAATATTGAGAAAAGCTCACAATTTTCACATGGAACAGAGATTACTGACATATCATATCTATTGCAGTAATCTAAACATCAATCAACATGCTTTCTTTTAAATCATTATACTTTATCTTTTACTAACTTAACATTGATCGTTGTCATGTAATTATGCAAGTTCATTAATACATATATGTAACCTGTACATTATAGCAATAGACAGTCCATAATATAACAACCACATGCTCAAATATTTCATGGCTGAAACGCATACATTCATAAATTATACATTTAAACAAGTTCACTCAGATTTCAGGAATACATGATTCTGATAATCTTGACGTCCATCATACGACGTTTACTATGGTCGACGTCCACAAACGTTGTCGTTAAGTAATTATAGACGGCGGCACATAGCGCCGTTAACACAAACAGACGGCGGCACATAGCGCCGTTCACATATAGTAAGGACAGAAAAATACATATATATTTCGGATGAACTAAACGGCAGTCGATATTGCCGTTTACATTATATAGACGGCAATACCCCTGGACGTCTAGTTCTACGATGCAGAAAACACAGAAAACCTACATGAAATAACGGCGTTTCTAACCCTTCCCGTAGGTTGTTTTCATGCTTTAAAAATACAGAAAATTGTTAAATACGTAATATATCATATCCTAAACTAATCCCCCATGTAACTTGCCTCAATCCCTCCTAATGGAGTGTCGAATCCGAGCTCGAAGAAGCCCGTCTCGCTAGGGAGACAGTTCTTTCCTTCGTCTTCAAGCACTCCGAAACCTCCTCCGATGAAGTTCCTCCGCCCGGATGAGCTTTTGGGCACGAAGTCCTATGTATCTCCTCGGTGTAGAAGCCCTCGAACCGCACGAACAAGCACCAGATCGCTCTGCAAAACCCTTCCTCAGCCCTCTTTCTCTCCTCCAGAACCAAAGCAAAAACCCCTTTCTTCCTGCGAGATCTGGTCTTATAAAGACCTCTCAAGCAAAGACCAAACCTAATCCTGACCCTCAGATCTAAACGCATCGGATCAGCCCATTAAAACTTCCCGAAATGGCCGATCTCTTTAATCCGGAACGGAAAGCTCAAAAACAGGCAAGTCAGGTTAGCGTCAACATAGGTTGCCGTCTTCCCCCAATATAAACGTCCATCGTTGATGTCGTTTATAGTCTTGCCCATAATTAAATAATTCAGAAAAATATTAAACGCCAATACCTATCGTCGTTAACACCATATAAACGGCATACGATATTGCCGCTTACAAGCCTTAACGTCAAACGATCTTGACGCCTAGTTCTTACACACAACAGCATTCAATTTATGCAGAAATAAACATACAATGAACAGAATACATTCAAGGAAATTCTAGGGTACTACAGTGGTAGTGTGACTATATGTCTTGGACGCATGGGGGTCTTGGTGTGTAGCTTAGACGCACAAGTCCGCCCTTATGTGTCTAGGTTTAACTGTTTGACTGATCTTCTGGATGCATGTTGACCTTGGGTGATGGGTCTCGACGCATGGTGCATGTAGAAGGACACATGGGATTCATTTCCTAAACGTACGGTGTGGATGTGTCACGTCTTTAGATGCACTGAAGTCGAAGTGTGTGTCTCAGAGTCTGAGCTCTACTCTATAAAAGAAGGGATGCAACTGGAGGGAGAGACTTTTTAGATCTTCTCCTTTGGCCAGGTGCATCTCCGATGATCCAGAGGTGGAGGAGCTAGTTGGGAGGAGCTTTTGATGATTTTCATGACTTAAGGAGCCTTCTAAGGGGTGGTATCTTCAAGACATAGGTGTAGATCTTGAGGTTTTGGATCTTCTTGGTGGTTTCCTTCTTCTCTAAAACCTTGCATGGCCCTTGGATGAGTTTCACAATGATAGAAGAGTTGGAGAAGGGGCCATTGGAGCTTCGGAGCTAGGTTTCTTGAAGGTTCTTCTTAGAGGGGTGTGATAGGGTGTTTCCTCCCTCTTCCTTTCGATTCTTAGAGATTCTTACCTTCTCTTCATGTGCATGTGGACCTACAGTAAGTTTTAATTTAGATTTCCATGCCACATTGTGTTATGTTGATTATTATGCCTTAGTCCCCATTAAAGAGTATAAAATCATGTTCTATCCATGAAGATTCCATGTTTTGGGTTTAATTTCAAGATCTAAAAGTATGCTCAGAGTTTCTGAGAGTCTTTTGTGCATTTACAATCTTTCATAAGCATGTAAAGAAGCATGGAATGGCATGTTTGTACTGAAATCCAAAGCTTTGTATCTTCTGTAATAGAACATGTGTAACCCCTAAGGCATTGAAATGCACGATACAGTCAGGGCGTGACCAGGGCCTCTAGTTGCGCAACCTTACTCTAGTTCCAGTGTGTCTGTAGACTGGGTAACTAGTGAGATTTGCTTGAAAGATTTAGTAGGTTGAGCTTCAACATAACATGTTAATGTTGATTTCATATATGTGGGTTCCATGTGATTTCTCTTTCCACTTCCTATAGCTAGTCGAGTACCTCTTACATTGTGCATTGACAATAGGGGTGTTCATAGTTCGGTCCAAATCAAAAAATCAAACTGGACCAAACCAAATTGGCTGATTTGGTTCGGTTGAGACCTCAATTCGGTTCAGTTCAATTGAATCATATAAATCAAATAAATCATCTTTAAGCATTATTATAGTAATATTTATATAATATATATATAGTATAAGTATTTTAAAAATAATTATATGACTAAATTTCCATATAAATATACATATTTTTAATTTTATTCTTACTTTAAATATATAAAGATTAATATATTTAACCATATTTAATTATATTTAAAAATTCTAATTGAACATAACTTCGGTTCGGATCGGTTTGGTTCGGGTTGGCCTCTGATTCGGTCCAGTTCTGATTGGCCAAAAATGGGCTAACCCAGACTTAACTGGATAGATGAACATCCATCCCTAGTTGACAGGGGTTAGCCCCAGTGCAGTGTGCACTACCCAAGTCTGGTACCTTCTTCCTAGACCCTCGTCCAGGTAGGGGTGGAAAGATGGCTAGGGCAGCACCTTATGTCAATTGGCCGCTTGAGTACTCATGGTTGGGGAGTCGGACTGTAGCACTCCAGAAATTTTCAGTAATTAAAAATTAGAGATAAATCAAAATCTAGTAATTTAATAATACTAAATTAGCTAAAAAATACACAGTATTATCACATATATTAAAATTATTCTAAAAATTAAATTAAAATCATAGTTAGACTACAAACAATGTTTCACAATGACCCATCATGATATTTTAGCCAAGAAAAATCTTTTGGGCCAAGTTTAAGATAAATTGTGACTCATTGCCATAAATTGGAAATAAGTCTAAAACGCACTATCACATGTACAAGAATTATTCAAAGAAGTATATAAAAATCATGGTTGGACTCTTAACATGTATAACCAACAACCCATGTAAGAATTTGGGTCAAGACAAACCTCTTAAACCAAAAATAAAATCAAATAAAAATATTAACCAGAAATTTGGAATATTCAAATGGACATAAATAGATGGGCTAAATAAGGTTAATTACACCATTAGTGGGCTCACTATAGGAAAACCAGGCTTTGCTTATGTCTAAACGCCGTCAGTAGAGACCTGAAAATCGTAAGCATAGCCTTTGCTTATGGTGTTACCCTATGATATGGTTTCATCAGCTAAGGTCCGACGGCAAAGGCCTAAGGCTACGGTGTTTTAAACTGCGTAAGTATAGAACTATAGTGACGGTGTTGGTAGTCGTAAGTAACACCATAAGGATATCCTTTTTTGGCTACGATGATGTTAACCGTAGTCATATTTTTGTAAGGATAGACTCAGTGACGCCGAATATCCCTACGGCATTTTAAACCGTAAACATGTGTCCCTACGGCCACGTACACCATAAGCAAGTATGTTTCCCTACAGCCACATATACCATAAGCAGTTTTTTTTCAGAAAAAAAAAAGTAATATATTTAAATGGATCCACATTCACCTACATTTAGAGATCCACGTTCACAAACAATAGGATCAACACGTACACATCCACATTTAAATCCACACATTCACATTTGGATCAACACATACATCCACATTTAGTTCCACACATACACATCCACATTTAGATCCACACATATTCACATCCACTCATTCACAATGCACAACACATTAATAATATAAAAAACATTATCGTTTAATAAACAATAATGTTAATAAAAGATTACATCAAACTTCATTGTTCACATTCACATACTGTTTAGAAAAGGAAGTTAATTGTTAGTAAGATGAGAGTTGCCAAATGGCTGTGAGGATGATCATAACAGATAGGAGACCATGTGTGATATTGTTCTGCCTCTTCATATTCCTGATCTCTTTTGCTATCTCATCAGCTCCCAAGTCCTCAATACCCTCTATCTTCTAGTCCACTTTTCTACAGCTGGGAAAGATGAAGTACTAGATGAATCCTTGAGGAAGTCCAACTGTTTGTTACAGAAATAGAACAAGATTCTAAAATAAGTGTTCAGTTTAAAGAAGCTAATTAAGGAAGCAACTTTGGGCCACAGAATATCAGAATGGATGGCATGATGAAATTCAGATCTAAGTAGTCATAGAAATTAAAATTTGTTTCATGAATGCATGAACGCAGAGTCGCTGATTGGTTAAAAAAAAAAGGGAGAGCAAACAAGGGAAGAAAAGAGGAAAAAAAATCAGCACACAAAATGAACTCTGGTGTCTCAGTTGTAGTCAGGTACTATACATGACAGAAAGTAGAATTATTTCTTTGTGCATCTCACTCAAATTGAGACACTCAGGTCACCATCTATATGATTATGTTCTCAGGATCAATGCAAGTGGGCAATAGAGGGAGAAAGATATAGATGTGATTCCAAAAATGTACAGGACTGAAAATTATCTCAAAATATGAGTGTGACTGTAATATCCAGGTATAATTATCTCAAAATATGAGTGTGACATGATTATGTAATATCCAGGTATAATTATCTATCACCTAAAAGTGATGTTTGGTAACACCGCACTACAGGAAAATCGGGCTAATAAACAAGTTAAGCTCTATCACAGTAAAACATGGCTCAATTAAAAGAGAACAAAGAGAATAATATGATCCAATTTACTAGAATGATCCAATTTACTGTCCCAGGATAAATGTTTGCACAGCACTTAGTCGATGATGTATCATGACATAATTACTTTTCTGGGGTCATATTCATCTAAAAATGATGTTATACAGTACCTTGCACACACTAGTAGTGGTCCCAAAAGGAAACAGTTCTCCACAAATCTCAGACGTGGATCTTTTGAGTCTACATGGACAAATACATTATACATGACTTTAAAAGAATGGAATTTAAAAAAAGTCAAAAGAATGCACAAAGGCATCAGGCATACCAGCAAAGAAGTTAGGTGCAACAATAGGAGTACCCCTTTTATGAGCCATATAGAACAAAGTATAGATGTGTGAAATAAATCTGTAGCGTCTCAGCAATGCTAAGCGGCATACATCTTCACTCTACAAGGATAAACCAATGTTAAGCTAGAACATCAACAACCCTGAGAAATGGTTCTTTGTCAGAAAAGAACAACCAATCAAGTGAATGTAAGACAACAGGGGAAAGGGATGAAGTATAAAAGAACAACCAAACTGGTTTCCAGAAAGGAAAGAAAAACAATTTGGACACAAAAAAAAAAAAATCAAACAGGACATTTGTGGATAAGAACAAACCTCTTCACCAAAGGACCATGGTTCATGATCAATAGTATCAATTTCAGAATGACCTGTTTCATGATAAGGACAAAGAAGAAATTTTGAAGATCAAAACCCACATGACCCACTTGTAGATTATGATCAACTAGTGTGGACTCCAAGTCAAGATGGCCAGCTTAACACCACATCAATTTACAGATTCCTCTGTGATAAGAAACCCTCTCCTAGTACCTCTATTGCCCACCCAATTTGGAAGATTCTGTGGCAACCAAAGCTGATTGATGAGGTTTCTCCTATAATCATCACTTTTATGTTGTGGAATCCTTCTTTCCAAGTCTCTTTAAGTGTTGTGCCATTTCACCATTCACATCCTATGGCACAAGACAAAGGTATCAACTGACTAAGTTAGAAGAACTAACTGAACACTATCATCCAAAAATCTAATTATTTCATACTTTGCATTGGACAGTCTAAAATAGAACACCAAGTCCACAATGACAAGTTCTCAATAATGAAATAGACATTTCAAAAGATGAGAATTTGCAAGACTAAGTAGAATACTGGCTCCTTTGCCAAAAAAAAAAGAAAGAATGAAGGCTAGACATAAGTATGCTAAAACTTTTAGCATGCACATGTTGAACAAGAATCGGAACCAGAACTGCCCAATAATGAAATAAACTTAGCGATTAACATATTTGAGACTCCAATCAAATGAAATTAAGGATTAACAACTTTATTCAGGTTGAAAATTAAAAATTAAATAAAGATTAGGGTTTTAAACTTTGAGATTATATTTAAACTTTTTGGATCATTTTTTAACAAACATAATATAAAACTAACCTAGGGGACCGGCCCCACGTTGAACAAGAACCGGAACCAGAACTGCCCCCTACCAGTTCCAGTTCTGTGAACCTTTTTGAGATCTCAACATAGCCTCTAAGCAACTAACATGCATATTGATTAGCCATGGAGAAGGGGCACCATCAGGCATACCAAGGGCTTCCTTTAGTTATTGGGACAGCATTCCTGGCTTCATCTCCCTTAATTTAACCTATCGTGCATGATTTACAGGAATAGTGAATTAAGAATAGCATTGATGGAGACAGTTGCTGCAACAAAAACAATTTTTGCAATTCCTGGCAGTTTCTTAGTTTAGTGAGAAGGATAGGAATGCTTGTCATAAAACAAAAGAGTAAAGGAAAACCGGCAAGGCACTAAGAAGCAAGAAACACAGGAACCCACACCCACCCCACCAAATAATAACAATTAGTAAATCATACTACCATTTGTTACCTAACGTATTTTCTCAATTCCTGAGGATAGCAATGAAATCAGAAAGTTGAAAAGTTTGTTCCCTTGTCCATCCACTCTAAGTTTATGGCTGATATCAAAGATCTGCAATTTAGTCGGTTTCTCAAATGTGGTAAGATCATTTTGGAGTTAAAAGGATGAACAGAGGCACCTGAACAGATTGGAGTTAAAAGGATGAACAATGAATGAACAGAGGCACCTGAACAGATTGGAGTTAAAAGGATAGCAGTTCTGCATGATAGATCATAAAGTTATTAGGCATGCCAAGAAAAATCATAAGCCCAGTGTAAAAAAAAATGTAAAGAATATACTGAACAACAACCAGAAAAAAGAGAAATTTGTTATTATTTTCCAGCATAATTGACATATAATGTGACACAAAATTTATTTTTAGTAATTTCTGATATTGAAGTGTCACAAGAAACAAGTAACAAATTGCCTCCTAATTCCAAAGTATAAAGATACCAATTAAGCAACAGACTAAGACTCTGAACTTTCCTAGATGGTACTGCATGTCATTCTAATTGGGTCAAGATCAAGTCCTAATTTTCTTTTAGAAACATAACCCAAGTCCATAGTTCAAAATTTTTGGGAAGTCAGGGGTAATGAAAATAAGATTATTTTTTTAGATGGGAATTATGTTGATGTGAGTCCAAATCTAGGACAGTACTTTGGATGGATCTCTTTTGTTTTTTTGTTGGAACTGCTGCATAGTCTCCTCCTAAGGGACTGAATGTTAATAATGTATTTGCACTAACTATGAACTCTCAATTATGCACCACAGAGGAAACAAGCATATGTCAATCTTTTCAGGACAGCCACAGAGGAAACAAGTAGTCGAAAACAATAAAGGGGAGATTATCTACCAGGCACTCATCAATATTCTCAATATATGCCTCCTCTATGTTGGAAAATAAAGCATCAGGGGTGGCTGGAATTTGATCTGAAAAAAAACTAGGAATCAGTAAAAGTTATTGAATGAAAGCATCATGTACAAAAAGTACAAATGTGCAGCCTACATGAAATCGAAAAAAAGTTCAAAATTTTTCCTTAAGCATTAGGTCAATATGAGACTACTTGTATTTTTTGGGATTTTTAGGTTGAACTCACCTTGGTAGTGCAGACCAAGTTTGTGGAATGCTAATGGGAGCTCAAAGGTCAAACCCACCTTGGGGATCCTACCACAGGGAATGTACAGGCCTACGAGATCTCAGTTCAACCCATTCTCCTAGTGAGATGACGTCGAGGAGGGGGCTGCAAAATTTTTGAGAAGGTAGGAAAAAAAAAACACAAAATGTCTTGTCCTCGTGATCATTGACAGGGACCGAATGCATGCTAGCCACCACTGGGGACGGATTTTAAAAAACAATTAATATGACCAATAATCATGAGACTTGAGAACAATACAGATCTTGTTCTAATTAAAAAAAAACTCTGACATAATGACAGCAGAGAACAGTCATAATTTGGTACAGAGCAAATTGATCACCCTACAGGCAGACTCTTAGAATTAAAATTACAGATGTACCATTCTGGCAACTGCATGCACTTGATATCCACACATCAATGTCATTCATTCATCTTGCAGAAAATTTCCACTTTATGTGATGTTTTGAGATGAGCATGAGCAGAAAAAGACAAGAAAATATATCGTATCCAATTGAAAAGTAATAACTCATGTAGTCTGTACATGGCTGTACAAAAATGACAAAATTCATAATCCAAATATTTTCTTACCAAATGAATAAGTTGTAAGCCTTAACACAGTAAGTATTGACAAAAAAAGGTTATGATGAGAAGAATGATCAACTGTGTAGCAGAGAACAGTCATGTCTAAGGGAAGACTTGGTCCTATATTTGTTCAACTCTTCTGGACCAATTAGTCTATTTCGGGTTTTTTTCAGCCATTTTCATGTTGGAAGTTCAAATCAAGTGGCATGTCATTAACACCTCTAAACATTAGTGAGTAATTTAGACAGAATATTAAGTAAAATAGAACAGCAACAAAATCAGAGCAAAAAGAGGCAGTACTGTAATAAGAAAATAATCATCGCACCATTTTTGGATCGTGGATAGAAACTATGATCAAACTTTTCACATGCTTACTTTGGATTTGGACAAGAAAAAGAACAAGATCAGTCTCCATTAAACTGTACCCTTATTCATAATTGATTGCGCCATTTTATGGAATCAAATGCCAAAATATTCAATTCTAAATTGCTACTGTAATTTCCAGTGCTCAATGACAACTTTCACACACCTTGGCTGCTCCAGTGCTCCTGGGAATAATGTAGTTATCAATTCATATGGTAACTGTGGTCTCAAAATGGCTTTAGACTTTCATTTTAACAAAAATGTACATCTGCATGCCTAATGAATATAGCAGGGAGCATGAAGCAACTGACAGTCAATCTTATATGCATTAAGATGGAAGACAGATAGACCCATATTGCAAACTCTTCAAAACCTAACACTCTATTGTGATGTTTTCCTCCTCAAAAGGGAGACGTCGAGAGTGTTCCAGGGCCTACGAGTGCGGGTCTACCTTAGACGACCCCTTTTATTCAGGAAGGCCATGGCTGAGGAGCAGAAGAACAACAGTTTGAGTGCTTCAAACAAGAGGTACTTTCACGTTTAAGTGCACATCCACATTGCCATTTCTCCACCTCAATTGGGGCAGTAAATTGCGCCATGTCGACTTCATCTCAGCCACACCAATGGTTTGTCTCCCGAGGCCACCTTTTGCCGCTGGTGTGAGATGCAAGCAAAAGCCATCATAACTCGTCAAATGAATGTTAGAATTGGCGAAAAGTTTACTTTCAAAAGTACCCTCTGTAACCCCATGAACTCTTTCTGCTCTGATTTTGTTGATGTTCTATTTTACTTAATATTCTTGAAGAAGCGGGGTGGTCTTGATGCGGATGGGCTGCCTGGCAGGGCCGAGCTGGAGGGAGCCAGAGAAGTTGAGGGAGAGGAAGTTGGGGAGGCAGTAGGAGAAGGTAGAGTGGTACTTGTCTTGGGTCTGTGACAGCAGTGACGCCGGTCCGCAGCCGAGCACCAGAAGCCCCTGTGGTGACACAGAGCTGCCCATCACCTTCTGCAGGCACCCGAAGGTGTACACCAGGAAGATGTCGTCGGCGATGTGGAGGGTGTCACGGAATAGCGCAGCATGGAAGGCAGAACTGCCCTAGGTCATGTTGAAGGAGCAGTTGGTCCCCTGGCACGATGGGTTCGGCACCTGCAGCCAACATTAATGGTGCACACCACCTATTAGCACCAAATCCTTGAGGGAAGAAACGAAAACATGTGAGGTGAGAGGAAGGGATGAGAAGGGGCAACTTGGTTGTAGCGGGCGTCGCCGCAGGGGATGGGGGTGAAGGAGGAGGACTTGGTGGAGTCGAAGATGGCGGAGGATGGGGGGCATCCAGCATAGGCGGGGCAGGGGAGCCAGGTAGCATCATTGCTAGTGTCGAGGGCCATAAGCATGGGCTGCGGGGCCTTGCCCAGGCAAACACGGACGACGTAGTTGGCGGACTGGAGAACCTGGTGGCCGGAGGCGACGGTCTTGTAGGTGGAGACAGCGACGTTGGAGAGGTAGAGGAGGTGGGAGGTGTCATTGGAGGTGATGTTGAGGAGGGCATCCTCTACGTGCTGCTGCCAAAATCAAGGGAGAGAGGGGAATACCAGTAGAGGAAGCAGTGAGATGGAGGCTGTAATGGGCGATGGTGGTCGGAGACGGAGATGATGAAGCCCGGACCTTCCGGCGATGCATTCGCATGATCGGCAATGAAGTCAAGCCCTAGCCTTCGCGAGGGCGAAGCCCGGAGCTGCCTGCCAACGACGCCACTATTTGCCCTTTCGCCGCTGCTGCCCTATCACTGCTGCAATGGGAAGGAGGAGAGTGGAGGCAAGGGGAAGGAGGGGTTTTTTTTCCTTCAATCGACGCGCGGGAGGCCAAAGTTGAATGGGCGCCCAATGTTAAAAAAAAATATTTTATTATATATTTACTGTATCAAACTCCATAAGCATATTAATAATGTTATATGCTTACGATATTACGCCATAGGGATATGCATATCTTAAAAGTTCAAGAACAAAGTTTAGAGCATATGCTTACGACACGTATAATCTGTAAGCATAAATATGTCTATCCATACGAATAGCCTACGAATATACTGAACCGTAAGCAACTTTTGTAGGTAGAGCTAGGATTTCTTGTAGTGGCTCTTAAATTGGCCAAATTCATGTCCCATCATGAAGGAAGGTTTCCTAATGACGTTCTAAATCTAACATGGATGGGAATCCTCAAAATAAGGGGAGAATGGACACAAACTCGGACCCCCAAATCCTAGTTCATGTAGGACTCCTAACAACCCTAACTCTATAAATACCACCCATAAACCTCTGGGGAACATGTTTACAACTTGTTGGGGTCGTGAGGAGGCATTCAAGGGCTGCTATTGAGGAAGGGATCGCCCCCAATGTGGTCATCTTCCCCAACTTGCATCTTGCAACATTCTGCTAACAATTTTGGGTTCATAGCGATCAAAGGTAGGTAATCTTGGGCACAAATATAACATGGAATATACCATCTAAAAACTCTTCAATTCTACTTTCATTTGCCCCTATTTTGCCTAATTTTTATTGTGTGTAGAGAGTATTAAATATTTTTTTATCATCAAGCAGTTTTAGGATTTTTCTTGTTCATCTCATGATTCATGCATCCCTAGGTCAAATTAAGTCAAACTAAATGCATAAAGTTCTTTTCCTTCAAGTTTCCAACAAGTTTCATGTTGAGTATTTTGTATAAAAACTACTAGAACCATGAGTTTTAATCCACAACACAAGATCGCACAACCCAATCTGCGATCAGTTTAGGCATCTTAATCACGTCTAGTTCAAATGACACGATTTAAGGCCTCTAAAGCTCGTCATCTGAGGTGGATGCGAATTTGAAGGGTTTTTAACCACGCCTGGTCACCCTGACCCTTATAAGTAGACCCTAACCCTTATATGCATCATTTTGCACACTATTTCGAGTTTTAGGTCATCTATAAACTGTGTCCACCAAGTTGACACGATTTTGACTTTTTCTACCTTTCACTAAATTTTCAAAACAAGTATTTTCTTTAAGAAGTTTTAGGTTGTTTAATCGTGTCCTCTGTGTCTGGCGTGATTTAACTGTCCTCCAGAGACCTCGTTTTGGTGTTCTAGTGCTTTAGGTTTCTGTATAGACTAGTCTAAGGTCCTGTTAGGACTGTATTGAGTTTGTCCAGTACCTTAAAAGTTATCAACTCATGTAAAAGCTTTAACAACCTGAAAATTATGCTAATAGCTCTTAAGTGTCTTGATTGATCTTTCTATCACGTGATTGTTATATTCCATCTTGATAATCTAGCTTGTTATAAAAACTAAACTTTCCTATTGTTAATATGTATAACACATGTTGATATCATCTTGCTTGTCTTGTCATATGTAATGACCTCACGTTATTGCTTTCCACTATGTTTAAACCAATGTTTATTATGGATATCATGAGGTACGTCCTTTCACTTACACACATGCACGATAGACAACCCTTCTTGGCAGATTGGAACCTCTCTATTGGATATTCCATTCTGATAGATTAGGGACTTTTCTAGAAAGACCTCTATAAGTTTCCGTACTCCATGGGTTCCCTAAGGGAGACTGAGCTGGTTGTACCACTGAAGTTCCCTGGAGATAGCATGCACTTCCTTTCTCATCTACTTTCTCGTAGAGCGTGATTTTATACACATGAAACTAAGATAGTAATGTAAAGATTGGACTAAATAGAAATTAAGTTGTTATGCTGCCAAATTTCTCTCTTGACACATTGCCCTCTTGGAATCATGTTCACTGGACTTGTTATTCTTGAAATCATCACAGATGGCATGATGCTTTATTATTGACTTCTTGGAATTCTTGTCATTGGGCATGCTTGATTGTGAGTATCTACATTTAAATTACTTGAGATGCGGGATCGAGCACAGAGAGTGTCCAAAGGCTCTAGTCTATCCCCCTCGGCAGAGTGTCAGAAACGTACTGTTAACCATTGGGTATAATGATTACTGGTGTTGCATCGTGCTAGGAGTACTGGCTTGTATGAATGCTAGAAACATAACCACATTACACGTGTTCATGGTATGCATTCCAATGTAGCATAGATCCTTAATGCACATTATGTCATGTCCTAATAAATGTTTATTTATTGGAAATGATAGAAAACAAACTTAAGAAATAAAACTTACATTTTTATGCATCTAACATTGTCATAGCGGAAGCTTAAATACATAATACTCCTCATTACTGTCCATAAAAGGAGTAAGAAAAAGAAAACTTAATTACACTCCATTTTTACAGTACTTAAGAAAAGTAAAATTATTGGACTTCTGAAGACTGGTTGTCCCGCTCAGCACACCCCCCCTTAAGAATTATGCTCATCTTGATCACCTGAAAAAGTAGGATTTTATGAGCTAACTAGCCCAGTAGGATTCACTCTTCTAATCAAAAGGATTAAGATAATCAAAGATTAGAGCAAGAAACTTAACTGATTGCACTGCTGAACATCAAAGATGATTGGATAACCATGTCAAATAGGTAATAATTATAGAATAGGAGTACTGAATTAAGTTTGTACGGATAAGAATTCAGGATAACAATCACATTCTGGTTCAAGTACATATTCAACTCATGATAAAATAATATGATGACCAATCAAGCATGTATGATGCAATGCCAAACATCCACAGATCCTTTATCGTTCCGTACGGCCACTAAACGAATTTGGGTGCTCCTCCCAGGACTGGAGCAGCCCCACTTGCACTGGCATATATCTCAACTGAGTCCAAAGACCCAAAAATTGTCATCACAAATTATTTCTGGTAAATATTCAAGTGTGGTACACAAGTACTCAAGATCTCTCATATAACAAAGGTTTAGGAATCAATGCCAATGATTACAAAAGGTTGTAGATATGTAGGAATCAAATATACTTGGGGTGTTCAAGATCAATCCATAGTGGAATATGGATGACATTTGAATGATCCTTCTTAGTGATACAATAGCTAGAATCCAAGAAAATGAGGGAAAGAACTTGTTTGGTTAATAGCATAGTGTGTCATCTGGGGTTGGACAAGAAATGGTTCTAGATAGCATAGCAGGGCAGTGTATGTCGACAACCAGAGAGTGGTTGTCGACAGCCACTATCCTTCCAGAACCAGATTCTGGAGTCTGGACACTGTCTATCGACAGGCCAAGGAAGGTTGTCGACAGGATGAAGGCTATCTGTCGACATACACTGGTGTTTCTGCATTTTGGGTTCTGGAAGCATGATATCTGTCGACAGATGGGTTCTATCTGTTGACAGTCGTGAGTTGAACTTCCAGAAATGGCTTTACAACATCTCAGAATACTTATCTAAATGTTCCTATGATACTAAGCATGATTAAGAACACTACATGAGTCTTCTCTACAATTCTAAACACCACTTACATGAGGCAATGAAATAGAACAATAGGTGTATATGGAGGCATAGAAACTAATGAAAGGATGATAACTGGAAATACAACTCCTCCAAACAATATTTCCTTGCATCTAACAGGAAGATTTTCACAAGTATGCATGGATAAGACACAAGCATTAGCTTAAGCATGACTACAATGGATAAGAAAACATTCCTAAGGATGTTTAGAGAATCTAAGCCAAGGTATGAACATGATAAACACTTTAGTCTCAAGTTCTTAATCAAGAGAAGGAGACAAGAAGGAGAGAATCCTACCTGACTTAAGTAAGATGAAGGTCCTTCTCCTTTCCTCCCAACGAAGGAACTAGCAATAGCAGGAAGGAAGAAGACTTGTAGTGGCAGCCACGGCAGGTGCAAAAGATGAAGTAGCAGCAACAGCAGCTACAACAGAAGTAGTTCATCAGCTACAGGAACACAGCAGCAGCAGCTACGGCAAAGCAGCACAGCACCACCAACAAAGCAAGTGGGTAAAAGCCCACACGATGGGTTAAGGGGAGGCTTATATAAGCTCTCAGGTTCCATGCATGTATGGCATGTAGCCATACATGTGGAGCTGTAAAACCTCTCTTTCCCACCAAGGCCACGTTTACCATGCAATCCCATAGCTTAGCCACGTTTACCATGGGGTTTTACCCCACTTACACGTAGTAAACTACGTGTAGGCTTTTAACCCTTGATGAGAAGAGCCTTACATAGCCAAAGTTACGTAAGCAACTGTTTTAAAAAAATAGTTACCGTAAATAGGAAATAATTCAGTTGGTCAAATTATCCCCATATTTTTATACCCAAATGATGTCTAATCAAGTTTAGATCTCAAACATAAGCTAATAGGAAGGTTTTACAAATTATAGTAATTTTAGTTTAATTTTTAGAATTAACTTTTCACCCAGCAAAAATTGTCTAGAAAATCATTGCGTCGACTTAATCTTGAAATCCGCACATCACTAATTCGGATATTTACATTTCTAGTATCAACACATTTTTTCTAGAAATTATGGTGTTTTCGGATTTCAATTTCGTTATAGAATTCCGGTGTCGCCTATCGGAGTGTGCACCTCTGGAAACAACAGTAGAATTATATTTATTATATAAATTAATTGTAAATTAAAGATAATTACACCTCATGAAAGTAGTTATGTTTAACAATCAAAATCATCACATTTTTCTAAATTTTAAATGAATATATTATTTTGGGATGTTACACATTATGACTCGTGACTGATTGTTATTACATGCTAAAAGTTCTTGCTCATTACATGCTTGCTTGATATGGCCATCTTGTGTTCTTGTAAACTATTTCTCTCTTGATCATTCTTGCTCTTACATCATGCTTAGTCTCAATTCTTGAGCATTCTTACCAACATGATCATATTGTTCTTGCCAAGATTCTCTTGCTAGTTATGTTTTGCTAGATTTATTATGTATGTTAGTACGTCTTGCCTTACTCATGCCTGCCTAGTTTTTAAAATGCTAATCACTTATACCTACTGAGAGATGTAAATCCTACCGGCAAGTGCATTCATTACCTACTTTTTTAACATTTTAGGTAACACCGATGTTCAAGAGGAGAACCATGCTAGCTATGGGAATGCATCTGAGTGGAGAGCGTGGTTCGACCCTAGACGAAATATTACTTTATTTTGAGAGTTATAATGATGTAGTATGTGGTAAAGAGTGAGAAAAATATGTAATTTTTCTTTTATTCAGTCTTAGTCTTGTAGTTTAAATCTTGGAGTTGAACATGTACTAGTTTCGATTATTGAAATGAAATGAAGAGTTTGAGGTTATGAATATCCAAATTATTGGTGTTATATGTGATTGCTAGCTAAGGCTTATTTGCCAACTATTTGCGTCTCAACAAATTATTCTTCTGCTGCCACGTTTAGGATGTGACATGGACGTCACACAGACATGTAGGTCTCTAATTGGTCCTTTATTACTTCTCTCTTACCTCACTCTTTGGGCCTCAGAACTTATTGAGATAGTCAGTGTGGGACTACAACTCAGTTAGGTCGTAGTTGTGGTTTGGTGAGAGTGTTCTCCAGTGCCTCTTCTTGTATAGGATGTTAGGCATGGAGTTGTGGTCAAAAAGTGTTTATGGTTGTGAGACTAGCAACCGTGTGGTATTTCTTGATCAGATCCGTTCTGTGGCCCAAGTTGGCATTCTACTCTTTGACTCATCGTTTATTTTAGTTATACCCTGTTAACTATTCCATATGACTTACTTTCCTCTAGCATGTCATCAATTTAATTAACCGTCACTAGTTAGCTTTTATTTCAGCATGCTTAACTATAATTAATTAATTATTTTATCAACACCGACTCTTGCGGATTACTCTACTGAGCCGATGAACCTATGAGGATCATTCCCTTACATTTGTTTTCCATAGGTAGCAGCAAGTAGGCTAGTACCCAACCTCATACAGAGCCTCAGGAGTGAAGCGTTATGGTAATTTTCTAGTGGTACCCTTCAATTTTGCTCATCTCGAGGTATGCCCCAAGATGACATAAATTTAAACTTGCGGCTATGTCATATGTGGGGCAATATAAACTAATATGGTTACATTTCCGCTTGTGTACCTTGTATACATATGCTGCCATTTTTATTTCTTTATATTCCTACTAGACCGACGTATTTTCCCTTCTCAGTCTTCATGGCTTGTGGGAGATGGTTCAGATTTGGGTTCTCTTGGGTCCAGTAACCTAGGCCGTCACACTATTGGATTTAATCATTTGACATTTTTTATAATTTATAAAAGTTGGGTTCATATTATTCAATAAGAAGATGGAGATAGCAAGGCCCTACACCACCATATCATTACCTTTTTCTATGATGCAATTTCTATATTACTTGTGAAGCTAGAAGAAGATATCAATTCATAAGGTGTTGTTTGTTCATATGAATATTTCTTTAATTCATGGGTTCACTTGTTCAACTATTTTTTTTCTTGTAGCGTATGGCATATAAATATTTGATGTTGAAAGAATTGACGCTTGAAGGAAAGGAAAATCAAATGTCAACTTCTTAAAAAAGAAAAACTATATGATTTCTTAAAAAATAACAAGTATGGAAGTGTTGTAAATATATGCTTGATAGATGAAGAAGTAAGAATGTACTCCTATTAGACCCTTTTATTTATTGATAAATAATGATGACAATATTTACTAATCATTTATTCCTTCTGTTATTATTAATAAAAAAAGTTCCTTGTAGGGCACAACAATGCAAGTAACCATATTTTTAGGCATTATTGTAAAATTTGATGGAATATTTTAGAAGAGAAGTTCTATGTCATCTCAAACACCAAAATAAAAGAGACGAATCAAAAGTTCAACAAGGGAACTATACTATATAACACCATATTCGCCAAGGAGACTATAATTCCAAAAACTAATGCCTTTTACATATCCAGAATGAATACAACAACAATAGAATTTCTAGAGAAAATGAAAACATATTCAACCATAGAAAGGTTATTCAACAATAGAAAGGATGAAGAAATGATAGGTACGCATATAAATAGATATATATATATATATATATGTATATTATTATTATTTTGAATGATATAGTTTAACTTTACATCATTCTTAAATATTTTGCTTTATAGATCTTGTAGCTATTGCCATCAAAATAAATGAGCCAACAACATTAACACTTAAACTGGATGGCAAACAAATTTAAGGATAAAATTTGATCTTAATCGATAATTCGTATGTATTTATATACTAATTTAATCCACATATTGTATATTAAGAGCTAAATATATTACTAATTTATTTATTTATTTCATAGATGCTAAAAAACAATTATGCTCATCCTTTGGGAAAACTTTGTCCAAAAAGGAGGAAAGTCGATACTCGAGTTGATTGAAAAATAGCCTATTTGTAATATCATGTGTGAGGAACCTTAGGTCTAGAACCTTTAAGTCTACCTTTAGATGTTTGTTTTTGAACTTTGTCACTTTCGCATAAATAACATTTTACCCCATAATTATAACCATATTTGTTCAACAATCAATGCCTTTAGTTTCCAATCGATATCTTTAGTCTCCAATCGATGTCTTTAGTCAACAATCGATATCTTTAGTCTCCAATCGAGGTCTTTAGTCAAAAATCGATATCTTTAGTCTCCAATTGGTATCTTTGGTCACCAATCAATATCTTTAGTCACCAATCAATGTCAACAATCAATATCTTTAGTCACCAATCGGTATTCTTTATCACCAATCGATGTTTTTAGTCACCAATCAGTATTCTTGGTCACCAATCAATGTTCTTTCTTCAGTAATCGAAACTCTCTTCAACAATCGATAGGAGCTTCTTTTGTTATCCAATCGATATGACCATTGTTTAGTAATCAATTGGCTCTCCAAAGTCAAGTTCTTCAGCAATCGATTGGCACTCCAGTCAAAGTCATCAGCAATCGATTAGCTCTCTAGTCAAAGTCAAGTTCTTCAGTAATTGATTGGCCTCTGGTCAAAGTTTATTTGTTCTGCAATTGATATTTTCCTTGTTCTCTAATCAAATTAGAGTTGAGTATAATTTCTCAAGTGTTCGTATTTTGTCAGATTATTAACAGTTGCCATCATCATCTGATCCTTTGGGCTTGTCAACTTTCTGACTTAGACCCATGTGCCTGTCAGAATAACTCAATACTTTTCCCACATATTATGTTGTTTGCCTCTGAAAAACCTTCCACTCATAATCCCATCAGTCATCTCCACTGGATTAGTATCTTCCTTTGGTCTGCATGTTGGCCAGATGTCTGAATCCTCTTGTTAGTATCGACCCATTTTGAATTTGAACTCTTTTTATAGCCTTGGTGACCATTCAGCCAGCTAACCTTTTCTATATTTTGCTACTGGGAAAACTAAAGGTTAGATCATGGAGTTGTTGTAGCTTCCTGGCAGAGTTGGCCTCCCAGTTTTCTAGTTGGAGCTTTGGTTGGATTTCTCCACACTAAGGTAGGCATAACCAATCCCTTCATTGACCCTTTGGAAGCCTTTCTTTATCTCCTCAGTGCAGCCCCACTTGTGAACCTGCATGTTGATCCAGAAGCTGATTTGAACTCCTTTTATGTTACCTCTGAGATCCTATATTTGGTTGTCTTGGCAAGATACTTTGATCTCTCTCTCTAGGGTGGTTAGGACTCTTCATGGTTGGCATCATGCATGAGGGGTCAGCTATGACAACGGTTTCATCCCACAAATCAAACATGAGTGGTTAGGACCAATTTGCTAGGCATTCTTAGTATGTATGTATATGTAAACATCATGTTTCGACCAGTGGTTAGCTATATGTTATGCATCCCCGTGAGAGATTTGTTGTTGCCATTCGATATGTTTGAATTTGAATTCTTGCCAAGAAATTATGTTTTTGAAATATGCTACATGCACTCCTGTAAGCATGTAACCTGTTAAGTCTTCTTTGCGATGTACTCCTTGTGTGGCTTTTGTACTTCTGTAACCTTATAAATTATGCCATGTTCCATGCTCATATGTTCTACTTCTCATGTTGGTTTGCCTATTGAGTTCCTTTAGAACTCATGCCTTTGTTTGAACCCATTTAAGATTCTTCATCCTGATGAGGTCCCCTCATCAAGCCAACCTCATTTACTATGTAAATATTTCAGGCTGGAGGAACTTAAAGGATAAAACTATGTTTAAGTCATGGTTGTGCCACCATTTGTACTCAGCTATGTCTGGCATGTAACTAATGAACAGACTATGATATTGTATCTATTATATGCGATGCAATGGTATAGGTGCAGAAATTTGTACTTAGTATTATTACCATGTACCGCTCTTGTGATTGGTCTACTAAAGTATTTCTTGCAGGACAGAAGACCTTCCCATAATAATGTCTGTAAGATGCTTTTGTTTTGTGGGTGTGAGTGTCACCTCTTAATCGGCTGGGAGGGGTGCCACAGCACTACAGATGGTATCAGAGCAATGGTTATGGGATAAGGCCGATCTGTGACCATTCACTTAATAAAATGCTAATAAGAATTAGAGCATGTGTGCTTTTGGGTATTTATAATCTTTTGGACTTAGGAACTAAGAGGTTAGAAATTTTGTTTGAAGGTGCTAGTCTTTAACTAGGTGACATTGATTCAGGTGAATGGATGGAAGGGGAAAAGGATTGGATACTTCTAATCAGGAGGAGCCCACTGATGTTGGAGGATCCTCTGGGGGGCACAAGACACCCCAACTAGTGGTTCCTAAGGAGCTTCTGCCGCCCCCGTCTTTACTGCATTTATGCAGTCGTTTCAGGGGTTTATGCAGACTATGATGAAAAACCTTGGAACTCCTCAGCTGGATAGGGGAGCATGAATATCATTGATAGAGAAATTCAAGAAGATGGGACCTTAGGCTTTTACTGGAATCAGTCAACCAGAAGAAGTGGAAGGATGGATCAGGGAAATGGAAAAGATTTTCAAAGTTATAAGATGTGCAGAGGAGGATAACGTGACTTTGGCCGCTTACATGCTTCAAGGTAGGGCTGATGATTGGTGGCAATGCATGATGAGAAACATATTCAAAGGTAGGCTGATGATATTCATTAGGAGGAATTTTTGCAAGTATTCTATGAGAAATACACCCCTCAACACATCAAGGACAAGAAAGAGCTAGAGTTCCTTCAGCTGGAGCAGAAAGGTTTGAGCGTATCTGAATATCAAGCTATGTTCACTTGTTTGGAAAAGTATGCACCATATATGCAATGATGAAGTCAGAAGAGTAAAGAAATTTGTGAGAGCTTTGAAGCCTGGTGTGTACAGTAGGGTGGCACCCATGGATCCTCAAACTATGACCACTTCTTTGAGGATAGTCATTGTCACGACCCCGATTTAGTAGCGAAATTAATCGGAAGCGCGATGAAAAAGCAAGCATTCAGAAGTCATAGACAAATGACTAATATCGATAGGGCCCATAATTCAATAATCAAACTCTTTTATTCATCATAAATGATTATTACAATCTCCAATGTCAAAATAAGAACATCTCTCTACTATTAGTCTCATTTATCTCTCAAAGAAAGGCAAGATTACAATGATTACCAATCTCTCACTAACTAGAATAAAGAGAGACTCTCTAAAGTGTACTTCATGCTCAGTGCATAGGTCCCATCATAAATCATACTCCACATCTTCACTACCTGAAATGTTAGGAAGCAGGTATGAGCAAACTAGCTCAGTAGGATTTACATCTCGATGTGCAGGCAATGATATAAGTGATTAACGCTTTAAGAACTAGGCAAGCACGAGTAACAAGCTAAATCATAAGCACGATAAAATCGATGACAAAGTGCTAGCAGGATATCATGCAGATAGGAATGTGTCAAGACAGTAGAATTTAGACTCTCAATGTATAAGGTGTTTTTCACTAGACGAGCAAGTACTTTGTTTAAGTCAAGTAATAACAGGTAATAGAAATAACAGTAATTGAACAGTAGTAGTGTAGTAGGAGAGCATTAGCAGGACAATAGCAGTTCAGTAATAGTCATAATAGTGGCAGCATAGTAATAGTGAATTATGTCTGAATTAACAGACCAACAGTAATAGTATAACAGTCAGATGTCTAGCTAATTCAGAGCAGTCAGAACCGGTGCAAATGCCGACACCGCCATTAGCCCCTGCAGGTATTATCGGGTCTCTGCCCCTAGGACTAGATTGGAGCCCCACGGACACTCTTCGTGCCCTTAGCAGTATGCATTCAAGTTCAGTAGAGTCACAATACCCACTTTAGCGCTAGACAGTACAGAATTGTACAAAACAGTAGGAGCCACAACAACTTAAAGGATCCCAAGAGGGTACTTTCAAGAGTTCAAGAATGTCATGTGAGGATGTCCGAGAACATTAGTACGATCATGTCAAATGACAATGTTCACTAGCAGTCCAAGACTATCATATCAAGAGCGAGTTCAAGAGCATGTAACACAAACAAGATTGTCAAGAAGGTTAATGACTATCAAGTCAATAACAATGGTTCGAAGTGTCATAAATAGTGTCAAGTCAATAATGATTTCAAGCAAAACAAGTCATGTGAACATGATTTCATGATAACAATGGTCAAGAGAGAATTTCAGCAGCATAACGGTGCAATTCACACTTGGTTCAACATTTGCATTAATGGCTTGGTCTCATATGTAGAGAATCACACTCACAAGAAGTAGACAAGAAAGGAAGTGCATTCTATCTTCTGGGAACTTCAATAGTACAGCCATCTCGTCTCCATGAGAGAATCCACGGAGTAAGGAGATTTACGGAGGTCTTGCTGAAAAGGTCCCTAATCTACTAGAACGGAATGTCTAGTAGAGAGTTTCCAATCCCCCAAGAAAGGGCTGCCTATTGTGCAATCGTGTAGTGTAGAACGTGTCTAAAGATCCACAATCCATCAGTTTAAAACATAGGGGAAAACAATTAACATGAACGCATAACATGGAAACAACCCAAATTTCAATAACATGATTTCTGTACTTTTAGCACGATATATTTTTAGGTTAATATCAAGCGAGATTATGAAGGTAGAATATAGCAATCACATGATAGATGGAATCAAGGAATTCATTAGGAACAATTAGAATAAAATTTCATGTTATCATGGGTTGTACATGGATTGATAACTTTTAGGCCACTTGACAGACTGAACAATTCTTTCTAGTAATCATAACATGCAAGACATACAATCTAGACTGACTGTAAAAGTCTTGGATAGGCTTTAGAAATCGTGACAGGTTTAATTGTCGCAGACCTCCATGGTTCATACAGAAAAATATAGTTTTATGGTACGTAAAGTGGTCCTAGCTGAAAATCGCGATGGGTTGACTCGTAGCGGTTCACAAATGACCGAAAATCGAAATAGCATGCAAAACGAAGCATATGGGAGTTAGGGTCAACCTATAAGTCATGTTTGGTCAACTGGACATCATCAAAAAATGTCAAATTCACAACAGATTCAGCCGTCACCATTTAAGGCACTGAATTGCGACCACTGCATTGGTCGCGATTCAAACAGGCAGACAGATCGCAGACTAGGTTGTGCAATCTCATGCTTCTGCTCGAAACTCAAGGTTCTAGGGGTTATTTGACAAAATACTCAACATGAAACTTCTTCGAAACTTGGTGAAGAAGAACCTTATGGCTGTGGTTTCATCCAATTTGACTTAGGGATGCATGAACAATGAGGTTAACAAGAAAAGCTCTAAAACTATGTGATGATGGGAAAATGCTTAATAGTCTTAACATACATGATAAAAACTTGGCAAAATATGGGCAAATGAAAGTAGACTCGAAGAGATTTCAAAGGGTATATGCCATGTTAAGTTTGAGCCTGAGATCACCTACCTTTGATCGCTCCTATAAGGGAAGTCTTCTACACATATTGTATAGAGCACAAGTTGAGGGAGAAGCCTTGGGTTGGGGACGAATTCCTCCTCCTCTGGTGCCCTTGCTAGCCTCTTCATGACCCCAACATATGGTAAACTCATCCCCAAGGAGCTTAGAGAGAGTATATAGATTTAGGGTTGTTTGGAGTCCTAATGTAACTAGGAATGGGGAATTCTGAATTTGGTTAATCCCTTCCTTCATTTGAGGATTCTCATCCCAATATGAATGAGAAATCTATTAGAAAACCTCTTATTATAGTTGTGTGCAAATTTGGGAAGTTTTAGGAGTCCATTAAACTAGTTTTTAGCCCTAATTGGTCTTTCTAATTCAAGCCTAATTAAACCTACGAATTTCCATGATATTTTCTTACTTGAATTTATTCATGGGCCATAAGTTGTCCATTGGTCCAAATCTTATGATGGGCTATCAACATACATTGTTTGGAGTCTACCAATAATTTTATTTTAATATTAGAATCATTTATGTATATGTGTTAATGGGTTTTCCAACTTATTCCTTAGTTACGATAATAAGTCACAAACACATTAATTTTGGCCAATCAGATTTTTCTTTGTACGACTTTCTTCGTGGGTCATTTGGAAATATTATTTAGAGTTGAACTATGATTTTTAAGAATTTTCTGATGTGTTTTTGTATGTATGATAATGGCACGTACGGTTTTACTATTATGAGAATATTAAATTATTATTTTTAATTTATTTATAATTTTATGAGAATAAAATGTTCGGGATGCTACACTTTCCCCCACTTAAAAGAATTTGGTCCCCAAATTCATATGATATGATATGACTACCAATTTATTCTGAATATTTCTTCCTATCATCTCCCCCACTTAAGACTTTGCTATTGAGAAAAACAAATACGAAATTCGACTAAGGGTTTAGTGAAGGTACCTTGTCCACCTTCATTGACAGGATCTATATCCACCAAGGCTTGTAATCATCCTTCGCGTGGAGGTTGGTTCTTCATTGTTGGACTATCGACGGCTCAATGTTGTTGACTTCCACATCGCAGGCATCTACCAAATTTCTTCCAACAATTTTTAACTTGATGTCCTGCCCTTTCATAGAATTCACAAACATCCTTCTGCTCCACTTCCTCTTTCACTCTCTTGCTATCTGTTGTATCTCTTCCTCTATTTCCATTGGAACGAGTAGCATGTTCTCTTTTCAACGCCTTCTTCTTCTGGATCTTTTCAAAATGTTCCATCGTGTCCTCTACTAATTGAGCTCTCAATACCATGTCTGAATATACTACAATGTCTAGTGGATCCAACTTTTCCCAGTAGATAGGCCTCAACCCTTCTAAAAATCTCTTCGCCTTCATATTTTTTGTACTCACTAAATGTGGTGCATATTGCGCTAGTCTTTCAAATTGTGCTTCATATTCTGCTGCGGACAACAGTCGTTGTTTTAAATCTACAAATTCCATTGCCTTATTCTCACAAATCCTCTCAGAAAAATATTCGGTGTTGAAAAGTTCTAAAAATGCATCCCACATTATGTTCATGTTGGGTAAATGTCAACTGGTAGCTTCCCAAGAAGCTCTAGCATCGCGGTCCAACTGGAAGGTTGTCAGAAGGACTATTTGCTGATCTTAACATTGCATTACTCTAAAGATTCATTCCATAGCCTTCACCCAATTTTCAGTTTCATCAGGATCCGGGGTTCCATTAAACCTAGGGGGATTCATTCGTTGAAAGTTCCCATATAAGGCTCTTGCTCTATTTCTTGCTCTCGCTTGAACCACATTATTAAGGGCTTGGGTTAACTCATGTACGGTCCTTCACAATTTGCGCATTTGTGCATGCTCACTAGCCATATCCTGTATTCTCCTATGAGAAATAACAATAAATCAATTTCCTTTTAAACTTAGGGTGATTATACATACATTTAAGCTCCTTGCATAACCCCAAGTTTTTATCCAATCTCACCAGATGCCTAGCTTATTGGTGACCGCAACCATATGGATCCTAGATCCTCATGACCAAGATTCCTATCGCTTAGGATCACAACTCAACCTCGAATATTTCCTAGGACTTAGGGAAAGCCTAGGCTATGGTACCACTCTGTCATGACCCCGATTTTAGCAACAAAATGAAACAGGAGTGCGACAAACAAGCAAGTATTCAGAAGCCATAGACAAATGACTAATATTGATAGGGCCCATAATACAATAATCGAACTCTTTTATTCATCATAAACGATCATTACAATCTCCAATGTCAAAATAAGAACATATCTCTACTACTAGTCTCATCCATCTCTCAAAGAAAGGCAAGATTACAATGATTACCAATCTCTCACTAACTAGAATAAAGAGAGACTCTCTAAAGTGTACTTCACGCTCAGCGCATAAGTCCCATCATTAAACATACTCTTCATCTTCACTACCTGAAATATTAGGAAGTAGGTATGCGCAAACTAGCCCAGTAGGATTTACATCTCAATGTGCGGACAATGATATAAGTGATTAACGTTTTAAGAACTAGGCAAGCACAAGTAACAAGCTAAATCATAAGCACGATAAAATCGATGACAAAGTGCTAGCAGAATATCATGCAGATAGTAGAATTTAGACTGTCAATGTATAAGGTGTTTTTCACGAGACAAGCAAGTACTTTGTTTAAGTCATGTAATAATAGGTATAGAAATAATAGCAATTGAACAGTAGCAGTGCAGTAGGAGAGCATTAGCAGGACAATAGCAGTTCAGTAATAGTCAGAACAGTGGCAGTACAATAATAGTGCATTATGTCTAAATTAACAGACCAATAGTAATAGTATAATAGATAGATATCTAGCTAAATCAGAACAGTCAGAACTGGTGCAAAATGCTGACACCGTCATTAGCCCCTGCAGGTATTTTTGGGTGGCTCTCTACCCTCAGGACTAGATTGCAGCCCCTTGAACACTCTCCGTGCCCTCAGCAGTATGCATTCAAGTCTCGTAGAGTCGCAAGACCCGCTTTAGTGCTATACAATACAGAATTGTACAAAACAGTAGGAGCCACGACAGCTCAAGGATCCCAAGAGGGTACTTTCAAGAGTTCAAGAATGTCATGTCAGGATGTCCAAGAACATTAGTACAATCATGTCAAGGGACAATGTTCACTAGCAGTCCAAGACTATCATATCAAGAGTGAGTTCAAGAGCATGTAACACGAACAAGATTGTCAAGAAGGTTAATGACTATCAAGTCAATAACAATGGTTTGAAGTGTCACAAATAGTGTGTGAACATGATTTCATGATAACAATGGTCAAGAGAGAATTTCAGCAGCATAATGGCACAATTTACACTTAGTTCAATATTTGCATTAATGGCTTGGTCTTATGTGTAGAGAATCACACTCACGTGAAGTAGACGAGAAAGGAAGTGCATTCTATCTTCTAAGAACTTCAATGGTACAACCAACTCGTCTCCATGAGAGAATCCATAGAGTAAGGAGATTTATGGAGGTCTTGTTGGAAAGGTCCCTAGTTTACCAGAACAGGATGTCCAGTAGAGAGTTTCCAATCCTTCAAGAAAGGGCTACCTATTGTGCAATCGTGTAGTGTAGAACGTATCTCAAGATCTATAATCCATCGGTTTAAAACATAGCAGAAAAAAATTAATATGAACACATGACATGAAAACAACCCAGATTTTAATAACATGATTTCTGTACTTTTACCACGATATACTACCAGGTTAATATCAAGCTAGATTATGAAGATAGAATATAGAAATCACATGATAAATGGAATCAAGGAATCCATTAGGAACAATTAGAATAAAATTTCATGTTTCATGGGTTTTACATGGATTGATAACTTTTAGGCCACTTGACAGACTGAACAATACTTTATAGTAATCATAACATGCAAGACATACAATCAAGACTGACTGTAAAAGTCTTGGATAGACATTAGAAATTTCGATGGGTTCAATTGTCGTGGATCTCCATGGTTCATATAGAAAAATATAATTTTCTAGGACGTAAAGTGGTCGTAGCTGAAAATCGCGATGGGTTGACTCGTCACGGATTACAAATGACCAAAAATCGAAATAACATGCAAAACGAAGCATATGGGGGTTAGGGTCAACCTATAAGTCATGTTTGGTCAACTGAACATCATCAAAAACATGTCAAATTCACGACGGATTTAGTCGTCGCCATTTAAGGCACTGAATTACGACCACTGCATTGGTCGCGATTCAAACAGGCATACAGATCGTAGACTAGGTTGCGCAATCTCGTGTTTTGGCTCGAAACTCAAGGTTCTAGGGATTATTTGACGAAATACTCAACATGAAACTTGTTGGAAACTTGGAGAAGAAGAACCTTATGGCTTTGGTTTCATCCAATTTGACTTAGGGATGCATGAACAATGAGGTTAACAAGAAAAGCTCTAAAACTATGTGATGATGGGAAAACGCTTAATAATCTTAACATACATGATAAAAACTTGGCAAAATAGAGGAAAATGAAAGTAGACTCGAAGAGCTTTCAAAGGGTATATGCCATGTTAAGTTTGAGCCTGGGATCACCTACCTTTGATCGCTCCTATAAGGGAAGTCTTCTGCACAGATTGTATAGAGCACAAGTTGAGGAAGAAGCCTTGGGTTGGGGACGAATTCCTCCTCCTCTAGTGCCCTTGCTAGCCTCCTCTTGACCCCAACATATGGTAAACTCATCCCCAAGGAGCTTAGGAAGAGTATATAGATTTAGGGTTGTTTGGAGTCCTAATGTAACTAGGAATTGGGGAATTCTGAATTTAGTTAATCCCTTCCTTCATTTGAGGATTCTCATTCCAATATGAGTGAGAAATCTATTAGAAAACCTTTTATTATAGTTGTGCGTGAATTTGGGTAGTTTTAGGAGTCCATTAAACTAGCTTTTAGCCCTAATTGGTCTTTCCAATTCAAGCCCAATTAAATCTACGAATTTCCTTGATATTTTCTTACTTGAATTTATTCATGGGCCATAAGTTTTCCATTGGTCCAAATCCTATGATGAGCTATCAACATACATTGTTTGGAGTCTACCAATAATTTTATTTTAATATTAGAATCATTTATGTATATGTGTTAATGGGTTTTTCAAGTTATTCCTTAATTACGATAATAAGTCACAAACACCTTAATTTTGGTCAATCGGATTTTTCTTTGTACGAATTTCTTTGTGGGTCATTTGGGAATTTTTTTAGAGTTAAACTATGATTTTTACGAATTTTCTGATGTGTTTTTGTACGTATGATAATGGCACGTACATTTTTACTATTATGAGAAAATTAAATTATTATTTTTAATTTATTTCTAATTTTCTCAAAATAAAATTTTCAGGATGCTATAGTCTTTATAGTCAAAGCAGAATATGAGGAGTATGTCAAAGACAAAGGTGCCAGACCTGAGAAGAAAAGATGCTTGTCTAAGAAGGATAAGGAGAATAATAAGAAGCCTTTAACGGGGAACCCTAAAGGAGGAGGCAGTAAGAGATGGCCAGTTTGTGCTCAATGCGATAGGAGGCACCCAGGGACCAACTGTTGGAAAGCCTCTGAGAGATGAGTTGGTTGTGGCCAGACAGGACACATGGTTAAGGACTGCTTCCAGCCTCAGCATCAGCAGCAAGCCCCAAGGCAGCAACCCCAAGGTTAAGCCAAAGTTTTTACCTTGACTAAAGAGGAGGCGAAGGACACACCTACTGTAGCTGAAGGTATTCTTCTAACTGAGGGAGTGCATACCAGAATTTTATTTGATCCAGGGGCCACTCATTCTTTTATATCTCACAAATTTGCCAACTTGATGAAAAGAAAATTAGCTTTATTAGATGAGGGTATGACTCTAGATTACCCCATTGGTCAGATAGCTACCCTCTCCTCAGTCATTCCGAGTGTAAGTATAAGAATTGGGAACCATGAGCTCCCTGCTAATGTGTACATACTTGATATGCAAGACTATGATCTGATTCTGGGAATGGACTGGTTAGCTAATCATTTTGCAGTGCTAGATTGTTGAAATAGGACTCTGACCTTGGAGAAACCAGGAGTAAAAAGGTTTACTTACCAATGTCCTAAGAATTGCAGCCCCAAGAGCTTAATATCAGCCCTCAAGGCTATGAAATAGTTAAGAAGTGGGTGTCAAGGGTACCTGTCTTGTGTGCTTTCAATTCCCTCTTAGAAAAAGCAAGAATCCGTCAGGGACATAAAAGTTGTAAATGAATTTCTTGATATTTTTCCTAATAGTTTGCCAGGCCTCTCTCCCTATAGGGAGATTAACTTCTCTAATGAACTTATGTCGGGCACCTTGCCAATGTCTATAGCTCCCTATAGATTGGCACCAGTTTTTCTTTTTCTTTTTTCTTTTTTTGAACAACCACTGAACACGTAATTTTTGCAAAGAAAGTATCAACAAATGTGTGTGATCTTTTGGTTCACTTGTAATAATCGGTATGTTCGGGTCGAGGTTTACTTGTGGGCTAGTGTGTGGCCCATTAGTTGAGTTAGTGTATGTATATGTGTTTGTACAGGTTGGTGTGGCTTGGTGGTATGCTGGAGGGTTGGAATTTCCAGCCCAAACAGACCTCTGTCTTGCTCATTAAGAACGTGATGTAACCTGACGTTGTGATTCTTAGTTGAACGCAAGCTCCTGCCCCGTCGCGATTTGGCACCACTTTACGTGGGCACCACTGCATGCACGCCGCGTGGCGCATGCAGGGATGTCGGGGTTTAAACACGTCGGTGGGGTACGACGAATTTCTAAACGTGACGGCCAGATACGTCGTGATTTAGCCTCTGTGTATTTTGGGCCTTTGCCCTTGGCCAAACAGTGCAGTAGCACTATTCAGCTAAGGGAGAGGGTTGTGGAGGTTTGCTATGGGTTTTGGAGGAGATTTCGGGGTATTTGTTGTCCGTTCGGCGTGGTTCCGGCACGAGGAGGTACTTCAGAGCACGAGGAACACCGGGACGGCGTTGGTTTTGCATTTCATCTGTTGGTAGAAGAATTCTACTATGTTTTCCTTGTGTGGACTGGGTAGGTTAGGGTTTGAGGTTTTGTTGTGGGAATTGATTAAGCATGGTAGAGAGCATGCCTAGGTCTTCTTTTAAACAGTTATATCCTGTTGTATCAGCATGTATGGCTCTGTGGTGTGAATTCCATAATGGTAATTCAGGATGTGTTTCTGCTGTCTGAAAGGCGACAGAACTAGTCGTCGCATTTTGAGAACGCGACGACATGGCCCATCGCGATTCAGACCTTAAGGCGACGGGTTGGTCCGTCGCGATTCGAGTCGATTGGCGACCTCTGTGTTGGTCACGGATTAGAATGTGGCCACCCGAGCTCTAGGGTTCTATGGCCAATTTACCCAGTTTCTATCCTACATTGCTTGGGCAGTATTGGTCATGCAACGTAGGGACAGTATGGGTCATGTTGGATTATACCGTGTTAACGAGAGGTTTTGCGTGGAAATATGTTCATAGCAAGTCAGGTTATAACGCCTTCTGTGGTTACCTCTCTAGTGAGTTACCCTAGCACCGGGTGCTTAGGGCTTATCCTAGTACGGTGAGCACCGTTAAGGTTTGTATCGTCTTTCTGGACACCCTCACTCCTGAGTTTGAGTTGTACGTCCGACTGAGGGAAAGACGGTAGGGGGCAGCGACTCGTGTTTGTGGGTGTGCAGTCATTTGTAGCGTTCTTGTGGTTGGGGGACGGACACCAGTAGACGTACTAGTCCCCAGCTAGTCTTGTTTCCAATGCCTCACTTTAGGGTTCTCGGCCGGAGGCCCTAAAGGTGTCAGGCTTGGGCCTGCAGCAGTGTAGTCTACAAGTGCAGTGTTGGTTTGTCTCTACAGTTCTTGACCTTGCTAAGGTGGAGAGGCAGCTGGACCTTTCGTCCGTGGCTGCGAGGCTGAGAGGTAGACTTGTGTTGTTTTTCCGGGTTTATGGCTGGTGTCGCGAACCAGTTCTCATGACTCGTGTGCGGCGTACCCTTCTATAGCTTGTACACGCGTACGTGGTTTGCCGTTTACTTACATTCAACTGTAGCATCATGCTTAGGCAGTTATATATATTAAATGCTTTATAGCTTTGCTATTTATATCTGTTGTACATTATATTTCTCGGCTTCGGGGGAGTTGCCCTACTGAGCCAGTGACTTGTGAGCCTCACCCATTTCTTCTTCTAGGTGAAGGAGAGCAGGAGGGTTCCCGTCCCTCTTGTAGTTCCGGTCAGCACCGTAGTGGAGTTGGGCCTTCGCCACCAGCAGAGTAATACTTTTACTTGTGGAGCCTCGGGGGCTTGTCCCGGGCTGTTGTACTTTGTTTAGTGACTATGATATAGAACTGAATATGTACATTTCATGTGAATATATGTGAGAAATGGAATCTTATATGTGTTCAGCGTGGTTTCTTTATAATTTCACAGACATGTGTGGTTGATATCCCTTGAGAGGCTTCGGCCCGATCGCGGGAGGCGGAGTCATGTCGGACTCGTTAATGGGTTAATGAGTCTGAATGGTGAGGACCGTCACAGTTGGTATCAGAGCAAAGTCCGTATAAATATGAAGAAACAGGAAATGTACATAGTATGTTCCTTACTATAGTCTACTACTGGTAGTTGGCCTTGTTTTTTGTAATGATATGTTTGTGTGTTGTGTGGATTGGAATGTTGTGTGTGCAGGTTTATAAATGGTTGATAGGAGAGATTGGGGAGGTGGAAGTGATGAGCCAGAGGAGACCACACATCAGATGATAGAGAGGCTATGGGATAGTATCACCCAGATTCAGACACGGCTAGATCAGCAACCACCAGTTCAGCCAGCGGGTATGGTACCACCAGTACAGAAGGAGGTAGTATCGGCACCCCTAGCACCACCGTTTAGAGTAGAGGTACCACTTGTAGTACCTATACCTCCAGTTGCACCAATGCGGTCAACTAGTGTGGAGGAGTCCACGGTGTTAGTAGAGAGGTTCCTGCGAATGCAGCCACCTACATAGTCAGGAGGTCCGAATCTGGATACAACAGAGCATTGGGTACATGAGATAGAAAGAGTGTTTGTTACCATGAGGTGTCCACAGGCTGATAGAGTTATTTTGGCTACTTACCAGTTGAGAGGATTTGCATAAGAGTGGTGGAGACTCAAGATGCAAACCATGTTTGTAGGACGAGCAGAGGATACCATCACATGGCCAGAATTTCTTGAAGCATTTAACAACACCTCCTTTCCGGTACAAATTCAGCAAGCTAAGAGGGAGCAATTCAGGACACTACAGCAAGGAAAATTTTCGGTGTTGGAGTACCAAATGAGGTTTACAGCCTTGAGTAGGTATGCACCTTATGTGGTAACCAATAGTGCAATGATGGTTGAGTATTTTATTCGGGGGTTGAGACCGGAGTTGCAAGATGCAGTGACTCCTTTGATGTGAGGGACAGTGGAAGAGGCAGCCCAAAGAGCAGCAATATTAGAAAGAACGGTACAAGCAAGGCAATCCAGCGGATCGGGATCAAGTGGGGGTAGTTTTCAACTTCCACAACAATCACCGGGTGTTAGCTAGCAGTACAGTGGAGCCATCTTTGTATTGGCAGATTATAGAAGCACAAAAGGTAGATGAGCACTTGGTTGATATTGTGAAAATAAAAGATGTCACCATAGATGATGATTGTGTAGTCCGGTTCCAACACAGGTTGTATGTTCCAAGTGAAGCAGGTGTAAAGCAAAAAGTGTTGGAAGAGGCACATCGGTCCAGGTACACCATTTACCCAGAAAGCACAAAGATGTACCAAGGTTTGAAGAAATATTTCTGGTGGCCGAGTATGAAGAAGGAGATAGAGGAATTCATAGCAAGATGTTTGGTATGCCAGCAAATTAAAGCGGAGCATCAAAGGCCAGGTGGTTTGTTGCAGCCATTACCAATACCGCAGTGGAAGTGGAATGACATAGCAATGGACTTTGTTGCAGGTTTGCCTAGGACAGCGTCGGGACATAATGGTATATGGGTCTTTGTTGATAGATTGACAAAAGTATGTAGGTTGCTAGTAGTGAGCATGTCATGGGCAGTGGACAGTTGGCCAGATTATATGTGGATAGAATTGTGCCATTGCATGGCATTCCAGTCACTATTGTTTCTGACCAAGATCCCAGGTTTACCTCAGGTTTTTGGAGGAGTTTGCATAAGGTTGTTGGCACTCAATTGAGGTACAGTTCGGCATACCATCCCCAAACCGATGCACAGACGAAGAGGACAATCCAGACTATTGAAGATATGATGTGAGCTTGTTGCTTAGTTTGGGGAGGCGGATGGGAACAGCATTTAGGTATGGTCGAATTTGCCTACAGCAATAGCTATCACGCAAGTATCGGCATGGCACCATATGAAGCACTTTATGGAAGACCTTGCAGAACACCGTTGAATTGGCATGAGGTGGGTGAAAGGCAGGTGATAGGGCCAGAATTGGTGCAGCAATGTGCAGAAATGGTAAAGTTCATCAAGGAGAAGCTTCAAACGGCACAAAGCAGGCAAACGAGTTATGCGGATATACGGCGCAGGCCTCTATAGTTTGAAGTCGGCGACTATGTGTTTTTGAGGGTCTCTCCAACCAAGGGTATTATGAGGTTCAGCAAGAAGGGCAAGTTGAGTTCTAGGTACGTGGGTCCGTTCCAGATTTTGGAAAGGATCGGTAAGACGGCATACAAGTTGGAGCTTCTAGCAAACTTCACGGATGCCCACGACTTGATCCACGTCTCAATGCTAAGAAGGTACATTCGAGATCCCTCCCAGATAGTCAATTGTCAGTGAGATGACTTGAAACCAGATATGTTCATGCCAGAGTATCCAGTGATGACCACAGGCCGCCGAACACAAAAGTTAAGAAATAAGGACATTGAATTGGTAAAGATCACATGGGAGAACAGGCAGGGTGGTGAAGATACTTGGGAATTGGCCGATGAGATGTACAAGACGTATCCATACTTGTTTGAGTAAGAGTTAAATTCTTTTTAGGTGGTAGTTCTATATATGTTGAACTGTTGATTGTGTTATTCCTATAATTTCGAGGATGAAATTCTTTCTAGGTGATAGTAATGTAATAACCAGTCTATTCGGATCGAGGTTTACTGGGTTTATGGGCTAGTGTGTAGCCCATTAGTTGAGTTAGTGTATGTATATGTGTTTGTATAGGTTGGTGTGGCTTGGTGGTAGGCTAGAGGGTTGGAATTGCCAACCCAAACAGACCTCTGTCAGGCTCATTAAAAACGTGACGTAACCAGACGTCGCGAATCTTAGTTGAACGTGACCACCCGCCCCGTCGCAATTTGGCACCGCTTTACGTAGGCGCCGCTGCATGCGGGCCGCGTGGCGCATGCAGGGACGTCGGGGTTTAAACGCGTCGGCGGGGTACGTCGCGTTTCTAAACGCAACGGCCAGATACGTCGTGATTTAGCCTCTGTGTATTTTGGGCCTCTGCGCTTGGCCGAACAGTGCAGTTGCACTGTTCAGCTAAGGGAGAGGGCTGTGGAGGTTTGTTACGGGTTTTGGAGAAGATTTCGGGGTATTTGCTATCCGTTCGGCGTGGTTCCGGTGTGAGGAGGTACTTCAGAGCGTGAGGAACACCGGGACAGCGTTGGTTTTGCATTTCACCTGTTGGTAGGGGAATTCTACCCTGTTTTCCTTACGTGGACTGTGTAGATTAGGGTTTGAGGTTTTTGTTGTGGAAATTGATTAAGCATGGTAGAGAGCATGCCTAGGTTTTCTTTTAAACTGTTATATCCTGTTGTATCTGCATGTATGGCTCTGTGGTGTGAATTCTGGAATGGTAATTCAAGATGTGTTTCTGCTGTCTAAAAGGCGACGAAACCAGTCGTCGTATTTTGAGAACGTGATGACATGGCCCGTCGCGATTCAGACCTTAAGGCGACAGGTTGGTCCATCACGATTCGAGTCGATTGGAGACCTCTGTGTTGGTCGCGGATTAGAATGTGACCACCCGAGCTCTGGGGTTCTATGGCCAGTCTACCCAGTTTCTATCCTACATTGCTTGGGCAGTATTGGTCATGCAGCATAGGGACAGTATGGGTCATGTTGGCTTATACCGTGGTTGTTAACGAGAGGTTTTGCGTGGAAATATGTGCATAGAAAGTCGAGTTATAACGCCTTCTGTGGTTACCTCTCTAGTCGGTTACCCTAGCATCGGGTGCTTAGGGCTTGTCCCGGTATGGTGAGTACCATTAAGGTTTGTGTCGTCTTCCTAGACACCCTCACTCCTGAGTTTGAGTTGTACATCCGGTTGAGGGAAAGACGGCAGGGGGCAGCGATGTGTGTTTGTGGGTGTGTGATCATTTGGAGCGCGCTCGTGGTTGGGGGACGGACACCGGTAGACATACTGGTCCCCAGCTAGTCCTGTTTCCAATGCCTCACTTTAGGGTTCTCGACCGGAGGCCCTAAAGGTGTCAGACTTGGGCCTGCAGCAGTGTAGTCTGCAAGTGCGGTGTTGGTTTGTCTCTACAGTTCTTGACCTTGTTGAGGTGGAGTGGCAGCTGGACCTTTCGTCTGTGGCTGCGAGGCTGAGAAGTAGACTTGTGTTGTTTGTCCGGGTTTATGGCTGGTGTCACGAACTAGTTCTCATGACTCGTGTGCGGTGTGCCCTTCTGTAGCTTGTACACGCGTACGTGGTTTGCCGTTTACTTACATTCAATTGTTGCATCATGCTTAGGTAGTTATATATATATTAAATGCTTTATAGATTTGCTATTTATATCTGTTATACATTGTATTTCTCAGCTTCGGGGGAGTTGCCCTACTAAGCCAGTGACTTGTGAGGCTCACCCCTTTCTTCTTTTAGGTGAAGGAGAGCAGGAGGGTTCCCGTCCCTCTTCTAGTTCCGGTCAGCACCGTAGTGGAGTTGGGCCTTCGCCACCAGTAGAGTAATACTTTTACTTGTGGAGCCTCGGGGGCTTGTCCCAGGCTGTTGTACTTTGTTTAATGACTATGATATAGAACTGAATATGTACATTTCATGTGAATATATGTGAGAAATGGAATCTTATATGTGTTCAGTGTGGTTTCTTTAAATTTTCACAGACATGTGTGGTTGATATCCCTTGCGAGGCTTTGGCCCGATCGCGGGAGGTGGAGTCGTGTCGGGCTCATTAATGGGTTAACGGGTCTGAACGGCGAGGACTGTCACATCACTTATGTCATGTTTTGGACTATTGATGTGGCAATCCTCATTCTCTAGACCCAAAAAAGATCTGAAACCAACTCTGCCAACCCACGAGCCACAAGGTCTTGGAAGGGTAATCGCCACATATGTCCAGTAAAAAATGTATACATTATTATAAATATGTACATCAAATTACATTGTCCTTCAAATAAAAGAAGCTCAAATGAAAAGAACACTAGCAAGGGGCATACCCCATGGCACATAAAACTTACACGTTGCTGGTAGAGGAGGGTCCCACTCACGATTGCAGAGGTACAGATAGGGGCTGGTAATTTTCCTGCTCACTCTCACCTAAAAAGGAGTAGGGTGAGCCTCAAAGTCACTAGCTTAGTAGGGGAGCTCCCTCAAAACAAACGACAAACCACTTTAATCATGATAACAGTTAATCATGATGAATTAAAGTAATTAACAATATGGAACAGGAAATAATCAAACCACCGTATGTAACTACCAACCATGTAAGAATCATGAGTAAGCTAGTACAATGCTACACTTGGGACACGACAACTGGCCAGCGAAGCCAGAATGTGACCCAGACAAGAGCACACAAGCAACATCTTAGTCTCGCAGTTGGAAACATATTCCAACCCCCACACCCATGCCTGACTACCTACTGACTGGAGAGACAGTGGGGCCAATTCAAAACTTTAACTCTACACTAGTTGGGGCCTAGCACATCTATCGAAGACCAACCCCCAATCACGAGTGCACTCGAACCACACAGGTTGTCCAACTGTCATTTTTCCCTACCTAGGTCGAGGAACTAAAAGGGGAGTGAGTTTGGGAAGACGATGAGACTCTGTCAGTGCACACAGCACCGGGACTAAACCCCTGTCGACACACATAGTACAAGGGACACACAATAGTCGGGGATCCAGATTGGAGGTAAAAGAGTAAGTAATAAATGTCGTCACTAGTATCTCTTTGGGGAAACACCATAACCTTTGATACATTAAGCAATGCCATCATACACATGAACCAAAACCTCTGTTGTACAGAAACTATTAATTCATTGCACACAGATACCACCTTAAGAACATGGTCGATCGATAGACCACGACAACCAACCTTAATGCGTCGGGTTAGTGGACCGCGATAATAACGTGTCCAACCCCCAACCGCCATATCAGACAAAAACACTCGGAACACACTATCCCACCAAGAAATCACCTCCAAACCATGCAAATCGACATTCCTCATGATTGTATACGTTTAGAGTAGTAAAACATATCTAAAACATACTTCCAAAACCATAGACAACTTCTAAAACTTGCTAACAACCTCATCTTGCCCTACACATGGTATCTAACTATTAAATCATGGAAGGCAGAATATAATCACTACAGAACAAGGTAAACTTCGATCCAAACATGCTATCCTTAACCAGTTCAAGTTGTAAAACCCAAGAAACTCGCGAAGAACCTAGGCAGAGAACAACCCTACCAAATAATGAAGAACGGCACCCACTGGGGCCTTCTTGTGATCTGGCCGCCTCCTCCTATGCAAAACCAACTCTGAAACACTCCCAAATGACCAACAAAGCTTAAACATGCAAACCCCTGCTCTGGGAACTCACCTAGCAAGACAGAGGGTTTGACCCTCTATTTTACAGGCGCCCAAACCCTAAAAGGCGTCGGAAAGCTTAATGTGTCACTCTGATAGGCCGCGTTATCAACGCGGTCTGTCAGGGGACCGCGACACCAAAGGGTGCCATGCATCCCTAAGGAACACGTACCCCTTTACAAACCACCAATAAACGCGTCAGGTAAGCCAATTGCGATAAGGATATGAATGTACCACCCGATTAGACCGCGATAAAAATGCGGCTGACACCTTGAACGCATTCACGACCAGAACTCCAGACTCAAACCACTCTAAACAAAAGGTCCAAAAATACTAAGAAACAACAATGTACCACTCACATAGAGCCGTACAAGCCACACAAGGCCGACAACACCCACGAGACCCACTAAAGGCGATCTGAAAGGTGCCATACACCACATTACTACCAAATAAAAAGAAATTTCATCCTCAAATTTTGAGTAAACCTTAAGAAAACATATATTTTTTTGAAATTAAATACTATTGAAATAAATTGCAAAGCATGCTATTTAAATTGAAATTAAAAAATATATATTACTTAAACAAGTATGGATACATCTTCATCATTTCATCGGCTCGCTTCCATGTTGCTTCATTCCTTGTCTATTTGCCCACAATACTTTAACCAATTCAATCTGTTTATTCCTCAATTTTTGTATCTTTCTATGAGTGATCTGCACAAGATACACTAGCATAGACAAATCTGGCATCAAATCATTCCTAGTGTAACTGACTATTTGGGATGGATCTCGAATGTACCTTCTGAGCATTAACACTTTAAAAACATCATGTGCATCAATAAAATCTATTGGCCCACTTAGTTAAGGCAGCAAAGATGTACCTAGAGGGATGGCAAATAGGTACTCATAGAAATCTGAAACTAAAATTAAATACTTGAAACTTTAGTTAGTTAAAGTAAACGTGTGTGCTAAAGAGTAGCAATGCGGAAGCAAAAAACAATCACATACATGAACACAAGGAATTTAACCTGGTTCGATACACCTATGTCCAGTCTCCAAGCAAATCTTGGGATTTTACTAACCAGGGTGTAGACACACCAATTCGGCTTCACATTGAGCAAATTTCATGTCATCCTGCGATGCCTCAAAGTGGCTCTTTTCAATTAACCTCTTGAGTGTTATTCCTATTTTCCTAAATTATTTTAGGATATTTAGAATTTTTCCCCAAGGGTCTATTGAGCTTCGTTGAAACGCGTCCAAGGTAGTGGTCGCCTTTTGTAAAGGCATGATGCGTGGCGGTTACAACCGACGCGTATCACACTTGAAATATGGCACATGGTCTATTTATAAAGTGCGTCTGATCGACTCGCCGTGATTTAAAGTCAAACATTTTGATTGCGCCCTGTCCGCTCCATTTAATGGATGTCATGTCAGCAATCATGATGTCTGTTTGAAATGCGTCTGGGCGGCTCGCCGCATTTTATAAACATCAAATCAAGGATCAGACTTTGTCAAAGATTCGATTTGCCTAAGAAAATGTGGAGAGCCACCTAGACGCGATTTACAACCTAGCTTACAGCTACGTTCATCATGATAATGTCAAATCACGCGTAAATCAGGCGATCTTTTGAATCACGGCGTGTATGACGGACGCATTTTAATGTTAATAGGCGTCCGCTGTAATGGACACAATTTTGGCTATAAATACAAACCCGAGGGGTCCTCATTTGGTATCCAATCTCAAGTACGGCGAAGCCCTGTCGGATTCTCCCCTCAACCTCCGAGCTTCAACTCTTCAACCCTTCGAAGCGGGAGTCTGACGGATCGGGAGCTTGCGTTCCGGGGTCGAGGTGGGGCACGTACATCATCCTCGTGTTGACTTCATCACGTGGCAGAGCTTCCGAGTGTTGGAGCATGGCGGGAGGAACCCCATCGGCATCCTCTTCATCCTCACCTCTCTCTGTCACCAATGGGCCACGTCGTCAATCCCATCTTCTCATTTTCCCCGTTTTTAGTCTTTTTATCCATATGCATTCGTCACATCTTCACCACACACACACATAGCATCCTCTCATCCACCTACTTCTTAGGGGTTTAACACCACCTCCACGAGGTGTGTTAGCCCCCATTTGCATGTTTACATTTCTCTTTCGTTTACATTTACTACACCACATAGCCTAACCCCTTCTTCACTTGTTTTCTTGTCATTTCTTTTTCTTGCAAGGTACCCGGAATTGAATCTTCTTCATCGGCCGGCCGGCGGGAGAAGGAAGGAGAATCCACTGCACATTCCCGCATTTTTCTTCATGTGGAAGTAAGTACACCACGTCATTTCCTCTTCTTCCCGTTACATTCGGTGCCCACGTGCACCTGGTGATCGCGACACATTCCTCGTGCACACACGCACATTTTCAATTTCCACATTTCCATCTCCGTTTCCATTAGTCACTTTTCTTTTAAATTCTATATTTCCTATCGTGGGACTGAGTGTTTTCCGAAGAGTTGAGGAAAAACACCATCTACACAGGGTACAATACCCCCAGGGATATACAACCCCCAGCTCCCCGCTGGTCCTCTTCCTTTCCGAGTAGGAAGGAAACTCACTTCTATTACAGGTCAAGAAGCCACCCTCCTAGAATAAACCGCAGTGCGGTTCTGCTAGATTTAAACCCTCAGCTAGGTTCTGCTGACACCAACCCCAGCTAGGTTCTTTCCTCAACCCAAGAGGAACACTGTGTATAGTCCCATAGCCAGACAGAATCCACCAGCATCCCGCTGGCCTTCTCTTTACACAGAAAGAGGAACACTATATATAGTCCTACAGCTAGACACAAGTCTTTCTTAGAAAAGAATGAATAGATTGAGAGCTATACAAGATGAACACTAAGGAACTCAAACTCTCAACTTACAGACTCTCCCCCATATTTACAATAATGCACAGAAAGAGTGAAGAGAGAAAAGAAGCTTGAATGCTTGAAGACTTTAGATGGTTGCTTTCGTGCACACTTCTTCTTGGTCTTGAGCTCTTTTTCTCTTGCTTTGAGTGTGTATAGCGTTGAGGCTTCTCACTGAATGTACACTCTTTCAAACACTTCATCCTTTATAGAGTAGAAAGATAGATCCATTTAAGGAGATCCGTTGGAACTCTTCTAGCCGTTGTTCATCTTCTTCCTCATCTACTTTCCTTCTTCTTCTATCTAACAGACATCTTCATGTGTCTAACGGATGCTAACAACAGGTCCAAGATGTTTTGACTAGAAGTAGAATAGTTCTGCAGACATTTAATGCAAATAGGAACATGTTAGACTAGAGAAGTCTTCTGACAGATAGCCCATACCTCTTTTTCCTTTTTGTCCATATTTTTTGCTGACATCCAGACATGTTAGGTAAGACCCTTTTTGTCTAGCAGGAAGGAATGAGTCCTTTTAGTCCTTATTTTCTGCTAACTCATTTTCTTACCTACCCTGATAAGAATGAAGGTACACAACATGAATATCTTATAGATTTGAACACTTATTTGAATTTTCATTTGGTGCCATAGATGTTTGAAATCAAGTAAGCATCAATTGGTATATAAACAACATCAATCAAAATATTATATCACTAATTGAAATGAACGGAAATCGATATGACATTATAACAGAAATCGATATGAGATTATGTTTATAACACCAATCGGTAGAAATAGAGAGGAAATCGATGTTTTCTTAAAGGCAATCGATGTTTTATAAAGACAATAGATGTTTTAAAGACAATCGATGTTTTAAGTGAAGAGCAATCAATGTTTGAGAAGCAATCGATGTTTTAAAGACAATCAATCTTTAAGTGAAGAGCAATCGATGTTTAAGAAGCAATCGATGTTCAAATAGTCAGCAATACACTTCGACTAGCGATGGAAATGGTCAGCAATTGATAGGTTCAACGGCAATCGATGTAGAGCTTCGACTGGTCAAGATATATAACGCAGTCAGTCGAAATGAAGTTTCGAATATGACGAAGTTAAGTTCGTATATGACGAAGTGAGACTTTGATTGATCAAGACAAAAATAAGCATGACGAAGTGCCAGCTTTGAATATGAAGAAGTGAACTTCGGATATGATGAAGTTAACTTCGTATATGACGAAGTGAACTATGCATATAAACAGAAAATAACATTGTCGGTCGAAGCTGAAACACGCAGTCGGTCAAAGTGAACTTCGTATAGAACTTCTGATCTGACGAAGTTGGACTTCGACTGATCATGACCAAAAACATGCATGACGAAGTGTAGCTTCGGATATGACGAAGTGTAGCTTCGGATATGACGAAGCTAGCTTCGTATATGACGAAGTAAGCTTCGACTGAACATGATCAAAATATGCATGTCGAAGTTGAAACTCAGTGTAAATCTAAAGTGATAATTCAAGAATATATTGTATTCATGGGAGAAACATGATATAAAATATATTAATCATGAGACTTGAGAACAATACAGATCTTGTTCTAATTAAAAAAAAACTCTGACATAATGACAGCAGAGAACAGTCATAATTTGGTACAGAGCAAATTGATCACCCTACAGGCAGACTCTTAGAATTAAAATTACAGATGTACCATTCTGGCAACTGCATGCACTTGATATCCACACATCAATGTCATTCATTCATCTTGCAGAAAATTTCCACTTTCTGTGATGTTTTGAGATGAGCATGAGCAGAAAAAGACAAGAAAATATATCGTATCCAATTGAAAAGTAATAACTCATGTAGTTTGTACATGGCTGTACAAAAATGACAAAATTCATAATCCAAATATTTTCTTACCAAATGAATAAGTTGTAAGCCTTAACACAGTAAGTATTGACAAAAAAAGGTTATGATGAGAAGAATGATCAACTGTGTAGCAGAGAACAGTCATGTCTAAGGGAAGACTTGGTCCTATATTTGTTCAACTCTTCTGGACCAATTAGTCTATTTCGGTTTTTTTTCAGCCATTTTCATGTTGAAAGTTCAAATCAAGTGGCATGTCATTAACACCTCTAAACATTAGTGAGTAATTTAGACAGAATATTAAGTAAAATAGAACAGCAACAAAATCAGAGCAAAAAGAGGCAGTACTGTAATAAGAAAATAATCATCGCACCATTTTTGGATCGTGGATAGAAACTATGATCAAGCTTTTCACATGCTTACTTTTGGATTTGGACAAGAAAAAAGAACAAGATCAGTCTCCATTAAACTGTACCCTTATTCATAATTGATTGCGCCATTTTATGGAATCAAATGCCAAAATATTCAATTCTAAATTGCTACTGTAATTTCCAGTGCTCAATGACAACTTTCACACACCTTGGCTGCTCCAGTGCTCCTGGGAATAATGTAGTTATCAATTCATATGGTAATTGTGGTCTCAAAATGGCTTTAGACTTTCATTTTAACAAAAATGTACATCTGCATGCCTAATGAATATAGCAGGGAGCATGAAGCAACTGACAGTCAATCTTATATGCATTAAGATGGAAGACAGATAGACCCATATTGCAAACTCTTCAAAACCTAACACTCTATTGTGATGTTTTCCTCCTCAAAAGGGAGACGTCGAGAGTGTTCCAGGGCCTACGAGTGCGGGTCTACCTTAGACGACCCCTTTTATTCAGGAAGGCCATGGCTGAGGAGCAGAAGAACAACTGTTTAAGTGCTTCAATCAAGAGGTACTTTCACGTTTAAGTGCACATCCGCATTGCCATTTCTCCACCTCAATTGGGGCAGTAAATTGCGCCATGTCGACTTCATCTCAGCCACACCAATGTTTTGTCTCCCGAGGCCACCTTTTGCCGCTGGTGTGAGATGCAAGCAAAAGCCATCATAACTCGTCAAATGAATGTTAGAATTGGCGAAAAGTTTACTTTCAAAAGTACCCTCTGTAACCCCATGAACTCTTTCTGCTCTGATTTTGTTGATGTTCTATTTTACTTAATATTCTTGAAGAAGCGGGGTGGTCTTGATGCGGATGGGCTGCCTGGCAGGGCCGAGCTGGAGGGAGCCAGAGAAGTTGAGGGAGAGGAAGTTGGGGAGGCAGTAGGAGAAGGTAGAGCGGTACTTGTCTTGGGTCTGTGATAGCAGTGACGCCGGTCTGCAGCCGAGCACCAGAAGCCCCTGTGGTGACACCGAGCTGCCCATCACCTTTTGCAGGCACCCGAAGGTGTACACCGGGAAGATGTCGTCGGCGATGTGGAGGGTGTCACGGAATAGCGCAGCATGGAAGGCAGAACTGCCCTAGGTCATGTTGAAGGAGAAGTTGGTCCCCTGGCACGATGGGTTCGGCACCTGCAGCCAACATTAATGGTGCACACCACCTATTAGCGCCAAATCCTTGAGGGAAGAAACGAAAACATGTGAGGTGAGAGGAAGGGATGAGAAGGGGCAACTTGGTTGTAGCGGGCGTCACCGCAGGGGATGGGGGTGAAGGAGGAGGACTTGGTGGAGTCGAAGATGGCAGAGGATGGGGGGCATCCAGCATAGGCGGGGCAGGGGAGCCAGGTAGCGTCATTGCTAGTGTCGAGGGCCATAAGCATGGGCTGCGAGGCCTTGCCCAGGCAAACACGGACGACGTAGTTGGCGGACTGGAGAACCTGGTGGCTGGAGGCGACGGTCTTGTAGGTGGAGACAGCAACGTTGGAGGGGTAGAGGAGGTGGGAGGTGTCATTGGAGGTGATGTTGAGGAGGGCATCCTCTACGTGCTGCTGCCAAAATCAAGGGAGAGAGGGAAATACCAGTAGAGGAAGCAGTGAGATGGAGGCTGTAATGGGCGATGGTGGTCGGAGATGGAGATGATGAAGCCCGGACCTTCCGGCGATGCATTCGCACGATCGGAAATGTAGTCAAGCCCTAGCCTTCGCAAGGGCGAAGCCCGGAGCTGCCTGCCGACGACGCCACTGTTTGCCCTTTCGCCGCTGCTGCCCTATCACTGCTGCAATGGGAAGGAGGAGAGTGGAGGCAAGGGGAAGGAGGGGTTTTTTTTCCTTCAATCGACGCGCGGGAGGCCAAAGTTGAATGGGCGCCCAATGTTAAAAAAATATATTTTATTATATATTTACTGTATCAAACTCCATAAGCATATTAATAATGTTATATGCTTACGATATTACGCCATAGGGATATGCATATCTTAAAAGTTCAAGAACAAAGTTTAGAGCATATGCTTACGACACGTATAATCTGTAAGCATAAATATGTCTATCCATACGAATAGCCTACGAATATACTGAACCGTAAGCAACTTTTGTAGGCAGAGCTAGGATTTCTTGTAGTGGCTCTTAAATTGGCCAAATTCATGTCCCATCATGAAGGAAGGTTTCCTAATGACGTTCTAAATCTAACATGGATGGGAATCCTCAAAATAAGGGGAGAATGGACACAAACTCGGACCCCCAAATCCTAGTTCATGTAGGACTCCTAAACAACCCTAACTCTATAAATACCACCCATAAACCTCTGGGGAACATGTTTACAACTTGTTGGGGTCGTGAGGAGGCATTCAAGGGCTACTATTGAGGAAGGGATCGCCCCCAATGTGGTCATCTTCCCCAACTTGCATCTTGCAACATTCTGCTAACAATTTTGGGTTCATAGCGATCAAAGGTAGGTAATCTTGGGCACAAATATAACATGGAATATACCATCTAAAAACTCTTCAATTCTACTTTCATTTGCCCCTATTTTGCCTAATTTTTATTGTGTGTAGAGAGTATTAAATATTTTTTATCATCAAGCAGTTTTAGGATTTTTCTTGTTCATCTCATGATTCATGCATCCCTACGTCAAATTAAGTCAAACTAAATGCATAAAGTTCTTTTCCTTCAAGTTTCCAACAAGTTTCATGTTGAGTATTTTGTATAAAAACTACTAGAACCATGAGTTTTAATCCACAACACAAGATCGCACAACCCAATCTGCGATCAGTTTAGGCATCTTAATCATGTCTAGTTCAGATGACACGATTTAAGGCCTCTAAAACTCGTCATCTGAGGTGGATGCGAATTTGAAGGGTTTTTAACCACGCCTGGTCACCCTGACCCTTATAAGTAGACCCTAACCCTTATATGCATCATTTTGCACACTATTTCGATTTTTAGGTCATCTATAAACTGTGTCCAGCCAAGTTGACGCGATTTTGACTTTTTCTACCTTTCACTAAATTTTCAAAACAAGTATTTTCTTTAAGAAGTTTTAGGTTGTTTAATCGTGTCCTCTGTGTCTGGCGTGATTTAACTGTCCTCCAGAGACCTCGTTTTTGGTGTTCTAGTGCTTTAGGTTTCTGTATAGACTAGTCTAAGGTCCTATTAGGACTGTATTGAGTTTGTCCAGTACCTTAAAAGTTATCAACTCATGTAAAAGCTTTAACAACCTGAAAATTATGCTAATAGCTCTTAAGTGTCTTGATTGATCTTTCTATCACGTGATTGTTATATTCCATCTTGATAATCTAGCTTGTTACAAAAACTAAACTTTCCTATTGTTAATATGTATAACACATGTTGATATCATCTTGCTTGTCTTGTCATATGTAATGACCTCACGTTATTGCTTTCCACTATGTTTAAACCAATGTTTATTATGGATATCATGAGGTACGTCCTTTCACTTACACACATGCACGATAGACAACCCTTCTTGGCAGATTGGAACCTCTCTATTGGATATTCCATTCTGATAGATTAGGGACTTTTCTAGAAAGACCTTGTAAGTTTCCGTACTCCATGGGTTCCCTAAGGGAGACTGAGCTGGTTGTACCACTGAAGTTCCCTGGAGATAGCATGCACTTTCTTTCTCATCTACTTTCTCGTAGAGCGTGATTTTATACACATGAAACTAAGATAGTAATGTAAATATTGGACTAAATAGAAATTAAGTTGTTATGCTGCCAAATTTCTCTCTTGACACATTGCCCTCTTGGAATCATGTTCACTGGACTTGTTATTCTTGAAATCATCACAGATGGCATGATGCTTTATTATTGACTTCTTGGAATTCTTGTCATTGGGCATGCTTGATTGTGAGTATCTACATTTAAATTACTTGAGATGCGGGATCAGGCACAGAGAGTGTCCAAAGGCTCTAGTCTATCCCCCTCAGCAGAGTGTCAGAAACGTACTGTTAACCATTGGGTATAATGATTACTGGTGTTGCATCGTGCTAGGAGTACTGGCTTGTATGAATGCTAGAAACATAACCACATTACACGTGTTCATGGTATGCATTCCAATGTAGCATAGATCCTTAATGCACATTATGTCATGTCCTAATAAATGTTTATTTATTGGAAATGATAGAAAACAAACTTAAGAAATAAAACTTACATTTTTATGCATCTAACATTGTCATAGCGGAAGCTTAAATACATAATACTCCTCATTACTGTCCATAAAAGGAGTAAGAAAAAGAAAACTTAATTACACTCCATTTTTACAGTACTTAAGAAAAGTAAAATTATTGGACTTCTGAAGACTGGTTGTCCCGCTCAGCACACCCCCCTTAAGAATTATGCTCATCTTGATCACCTGAAAAAGTAGGATTTTATGAGCTAACTAGCCCAGTAGGATTCACTCTTCTAATCAAAAGGATTAAGATAATCAAAGATTAGAGCAAGAAACTTAACTGATTGCACTGCTGAACATCAAAGATGATTGGATAACCATGTCAAATAGGTAACAATTATAGAATAGGAGTACTGAATTAAGTTTGTACGGATAAGAATTCAGGATAACAATCACATTCTGGTTCAAGTACATATTCAACTCATGATAAAATAATATGATGACCAATCAAGCATGTATGATGCAATGCCAAACATCCACAGATCCTTTATCGTTCCGTACGGCCACTAAACGAATTCGGGTGCTCCTCCCAGGACTGGAGCAGCCCCACTTGCACTGGCATATATCTCAACTGAGTCCAAAGACCCAAAAATTGTCATCACAAATTATTTCTGGTAAATATTCAAGTGTGGTACACAAGTACTCAAGATCTCTCATATAACAAAGGTTTAGGAATCAATGCCAATGATTACAAAAGGTTGTAGATATGTAGGAATCAAATATAATTGGGGTGTTCAAGATCAATCCATAGTGGAATATGGATGACATTTGAATGATCCTTCTTAGTGATACAGTAGCTAGAATCCAAGAAAATGAGGGAAAGAACTTGTTTGGTTAATAGCATAGTGTGTCATCTGGGGTTGGACAAGAAATGTTCTAGATAGCATAGCAGGGCAGTGTATGTCGACAACCAGAGAGTGGTTGTCTACAGCCACTGTCCTTCCAGAACCAGATTCTGGAGTCTGGACCCTGTCTATCGACAGGCCAAGGAAGGCTGTCGACAGATGAAGGCTATCTGTCGACAGGTGAAGACTATCTGTCGACATACACTGGTGTTTCTGCATTTTTGGGTTCTGGAAGCATGATATCTGTCGACAGATGGGTTCTATCTATTGACAGTCGTGAGTTGAACTTCCAGAAATGGCTTTACAACATCTCAGAATACTTATCTAAGTGTTCCTATGATACTAAGCATGATTAAGAACACTACATGAGTCTTCTCTACAATTCTAAACACCACTTACATGAGGGAATGAAATAGAACAATAGGTGTATATGGAGGCTTGGAAACTAATGAAAGGATGATAACTGGAAATACAACTCCTCCAAACAATATTTCCTTGCATCTAACAGGAAGATTTTCACAAGTATGCATGGATAAGACACAAGCATTAGCTTAAGCATGACTACAATGGATAAGAAAACATTCCTAAGGATGTTTAGAGAATCTAAGCCAAGGTATGAACATGATAAACACTTTAGTCTCAAGTTCTTAATCAAGAGAAGGCGACAAGAAGGAGAGAATCCTACCTGACTTAAGTAAGATGAAGGTCCTTCTCCTTTCCTCCCAACGAAGGAACTAGCAATAGCAGGAAGGAAGAAGACTTGTAGTGGCAGCCACGGCAGGTGCAAAAGATGAAGTAGCAGCAACAGCAGCTACAACAGAAGTAGTTCAGCAGCTACAGGAACACAGCAGCAGCAGCTACGGCAAAGCAGCACAGCACCACCAGCAAAGCAAGTGGGTAAAAGCCCACACGATGGGTTAAGGGGAGCTTATATAAGCTCCTAGGTTCCATGCATGTATGGCATGTAGCCATACATGTGGAGCTGTAAAACCTCTCTTTCCCACCCAAGGCCACGTTTACCATGCAATCCCATAGCTTAGCCACGTTTACCATGGGGTTTTACCCCACTTACACGTAGTAAACTACGTGTAGGCTTTTAACCCTTGATGAGAAGAGCCTTACATAGCCAAAGCTACGTAAGCAACTGTTTTAAAAAAATAGTTACCGTAAATAGGAAATAATTCAGTTGGTCCAATTATCCCTATATTTTTATACCCAAATGATGTCTAATCAAGTTTAGATCTCAAACATAAGCTAATAGGAAGGTTTTACAAATTATGGTAATTTTAGTTTAATTTTTAGAATTAACTTTTCACCCAGCAAAAATTGTCTAGAAAATCATTGCGTCGACTTAATCTTGAAATCCGTGCATCACTAATTCCGGATATTTACATTTCTAGTATCAACACATTTTTTCTAGAAATTATGGTGTTTTCGGATTTCAATTTCGTTATAGAATTCCGGTGTCGCCTATCGGAGTGTGCACCTCTAGAAACAACAGTAGAATTATATTTATTAATATAAATTAATTGTAAATTAAAGATAATTACACCTCATGAAAGTAGTTATGTTTAACAATCAAAATCATCACATTTTTCTAAATTTTAAATGAATATATTATTTTGGGATGTTACACATTATGACTCGTGACTGATTGTTATTACATGCTAAAAGTTCTTGCTCATTACATGCTTGCTTGATATGGCCATCTTGTGTTCTTGTAAACTATTTCTCTCTTGATCATTCTTGCTCTTACATCATGCTTAGTCTCAATTCTTGAGCATTCTTACCAACATGATCATATTGTTCTTGCCAAGATTCTCTTGCTAGTTATGTTTCGCTAGATTTATTATGTATGTTAGTACGTCTTGCCTTACTCATGCCTGCCTAGTTTTTAAAATGCTAATCACTTATACCTACTAAGAGATGTAAATCCTACCGGCAAGTGCATTCATTACCTACTTTTTAACATTTTAGGTAACACTGATGTTCAAGAGGAGAACCAAGCTAGCTATGGGAATGCATCTGAGTGGAGAGCGTGGTTCGACCCTAGACGAAATATTACTTTATTTTGAGAGTTATAATGATGTAGTATGTGGTAAAGAGTGAGAAAAATATGTAATTTTTCTTTTATTCAGTCTTAGTCTTGTAGTTTAAATCTTGGAGTTGAACATGTACTAGTTTCGATTATTGAAATGAAATGAAGAGTTTGAGGTTATGAATATCCAAATTATTGGTGTTATATGTGATTGCTAGCTAGAGGCTTATTTGCCAACTATTTGCGTCTCAACAAATTATTCTTCTGCTGCCACGTTTAGGATGTGACATGGACGTCACACAGACATGTAGGTCTCTAATTGGTCCTTTATTACTTCTCTCTTACCTCACTCTTTGGGCCTCAAAACTTATTGAGATAGTCAGGTGTGGGACTACAACTCAGTTAGGTCGTAGTTGTGGTTTGGTGAGAGTGTTCTCCAGTGCCTCTTCTTGTATAGGATGTTAGGCATGGAGTTGTGGTCAAAAAGTGTTTATGGTTGTGGGACTAGCAACCGTGTGGTATTTCTTGATCAGATCCATTTTGTGGCCCAAGTTGGCATTCTACTCTTTGACTCATCGTTTATTTTAGTTATACCCTGTTAACTATTCCATATGACTTACTTTCCTCTAGCATGTCATCAATTTAATTAACCGTCACTAGTTAGCTTTTATTTCAGCATGCTTAACTATAATTAATTAATTATTTTATCAACACCGACTCTTGCGGATTACTCTACTGAGCCGATGAACCTATGAGGATCATTCCCTTACACTTGTTTTCCATAGGTAGCAGCAAGTAGGCTAGTACCCAACCTCATACAGAGCCTCAGGAGTGAAGCGTTATGGTAATTTTCTAGTGGTACCCTTCAATTTTGCTCATCTCGAGGTATGCCCCAAGATGACATAAATTTAAACTTGCGGCTATGTCATATGTGGGGCAATATAAACTAATATGGTTACATTTCCGCTTGTGTACCTTGTATACATATGCTGCCATTTTTATTTCTTTATATTCCTACTAGACCGACGTATTTTCCCTTCTCAGTCTTCATGGCTTGTGGGAGATGGTTCAGATTTGGGTTCTCTTGGGTCCAGTAACCTAGGCCGTCACACTATTGGATTTAATCATTTGACATTTTTTATAATTTATAAAAGTTGGGTTCATATTATTCAATAAGAAGATGGAGATAGCAAGGCCCTACACCACCATATCATTACCTTTTTCTATGATGCAATTTCTATATTACTTGTGAAGCTAGAAGAAGATATCAATTCATAAGGTGTTGTTTGTTCATATGAATATTTCTTTAATTCATGGGTTCACTTGTTCAACTATTTTTTTTCTTGTAGCGTATGGCATATAAATATTTGATGTTGAAAGAATTGACGCTTGAAGGAAAGGAAAATCAAATGTCAACTTCTTAAAAAAGAAAAACTATATGATTTCTTAAAAAATAACAAGTATGGAAGTGTTGTAAATATATGCTTGATAGATGAAGAAGTAAGAATTTACTCCTATTAGACCCTTTTATTTATTGATAAATAATGATGACAATATCTACTAATCATTTATTCCTTCTGTTATTATTAATAAAAAAAGTTCCTTGTAGGGCACAACAATGCAAGTAACCATATTTTTAGGCATTATTGTAAAATTTGATGGAATATTTTAGAAGAGAAGTTCTATGTCATCTCAAACACCAAAATAAAAGAGACGAATCAAAAGTTCAACAAGGGAACTATACTATATAACACCATATTCGCCAAGGAGACTATAATTCCAAAAACTAATGCCTTTTACATATCCATAATGAATACAACAACAATGGAATTTCTAGAGAAAATGAAAACATATTCAACCATAGAAAGGTTATTCAACAATAGAAAGGATGAAGAAATGATAGGTACGCATATAAATAGATATATATATATATATATATTATTATTTTGAATGATATAGTTTAACTTTACATCATTCTTAAATATTTTGCTTTATAGATCTTGTAGCTATTGCCATCAAAATAAATGAGCCAACAACATTAACACTTAAACTGGATGGCAAACAAATTTAAGGATAAAATTTGATCTTAATAGATAATTCGTATGTATTTATATACTAATTTAATCCACATATTGTATATTAAGAGCTAAATATATTACTAATTTATTTATTTATTTCATAGATGCTAAAAAACAATTATGCTCATCCTTTGGAAAACTTTGTCCAAAAAGGAGGAAAGTCGATACTCGAGTTGATTGAAAAATAGCCTATTTGTAATATCATGTGTGAGGAACCTTAGGTCCAGAACCTTTAAGTCTACCTTTAGATGTTTGTTTTTGAACTTTGTCACTTTCGCATAAATAACATTTTACCCCATAATTATAACCATATTTGTTCAACAATCAATGCCTTTAGTTTCCAATCGATATCTTTAGTCTCCAATCGATGTCTTTAGTCAACAATCGATATCTTTAGTCTCCAATCGAGGTCTTTAGTCAAAAATCGATATCTTTAGTCTCCAATTGGTATCTTTGGTCACCAATCAATATCTTTAGTCACCAATCAATGTCAACAATCAATATCTTTAGTCACCAATCGGTATTCTTTATCACCAGTCGATGTTTTTAGTCACCAATCAGTATTCTTGGTCACCAATCAATGTTCTTTCTTCAGTAATCGAAACTCTCTTCAACAATCGATAGGAGCTTCTTTTGTTATCCAATCGATATGACCATTGTTTAGTAATCAATTGGCTCTCCAAAGTCAAGTTCTTCAGCAATCGATTGGCACTCCAGTCAAAGTCATCAGCAATCGATTATCTCTCTAGTCAAAGTCAAGTTCTTCAGTAATTGATTGGCCTCTGGTCAAAGTTTATTTGTTCTGAAATTGATATTTTCCTTGTTCTCTAATCAAATTGGAGTTGAGTATAATCTCTCAAGTGTTCGTATTTTGTCAGATTATTAACAGTTGCCATCATCATCTGATCCTTTTGGCTTGTCAACTTTCTGACTTAGACCCATGTGCCTGTCAGAATAACTCAATACTTTTCCCACATATTGTGTTGTTTGCCTCTGAAAAACCTTCCACTCATAATCCCATCAGTCATCTCCACTGGATTAGTATCTTCCTTTGGTCTGCATGTTGGCCAGATGTCTGAATCCTCTTGTTAGTATCGACCCATTTTGAATTTGAACTCTTTTTATAGCCTTGGTGACCATTCAGCCAGCTAACCTTTTCTATATTTTGCTACTGGGAAAACTAAAGGTTAGATCATGGAGCTGTTGTAGCTTCCTGGCAGAGTTGGCCTCCCAGTTTTCTAGTTGGAGCTTTGGTTGGATTTCTCCACACTAAGGTAGGCATAACCAATCCCTTCATTGACCCTTTGGAAGCCTTTCTTTATCTCCTCAGTGCAGCCCCACTTGTGAACCTGCATGTTGATCCAGAAGCTTGATTTGAACCCCTTTTATGTTACCTCTGAGATCCTATATTTGGTTGTCTTGGCAAGATACTTTGATCTCTCTCTCTAGGGTGGTTAGGACTCCTCATGGTTGGCATCATGCATGAGGGGTCAGCTATGACAACGGTTTCATCCCACAAATCAAACATGAGTGGTTAGGACCAATTTGCTAGGCATTCTTAGTATGTATGTATATGTAAACATCATGTTTCGACCAGTGGTTAGCTATATGTTATGCATCCCCGTGAGAGATTTGTTGTTGCCATTCGATATGTTTGAATTTGAATTCTTGCCAAGAAATTATGTTTTTGAAATATGCTACATGCACTCCTGTAAGCATGTAACCTGTTAAGTCTTCTTTGCGATGTACTCCTTGTGTGGCTTTTGTACTTCTGTAACCTTATAAATTATGCCATGTTCCATGCTCATATGTTCTACTTCTCATGTTGGTTTGCCTATTGAGTTCCTTTAGAACTCATGCCTTTGTTTGAACCCATTTAAGATTCTTCATCCTGATGAGGTCCCCTCATCAAGCCAACCTCTTTTACTATGTAAATATTTCAGGCTGGAGGAACTTAAAGGATAAAACTATGTTTAAGTCATGGTTGTGCCACCATTTGTACTCAGCTATGTCTGGCATGTAACTAATGAACAGACTATGATATTGTATCTGTTATATGCGATGCAATGGTATAGGTGCAGAAATTTGTACTTAGTATTATTACCATGTACCGCTCTTGTGATTGGTCTACTAAAGTATTTCTTGCAGGACAGAAGACCTTCCCATAATAATGTCTGTAAGATGATTTTGGTTTGTGGGTGTGAGTGTCACCTCTTAATCGGCTGGGAGGGGTGCCACAGCACTACAGATGGTATCAGAGCAATGGTTATGGGATAAGGCCGATCTGTGACCATTCACTTAATAAAATGCTAATAAGAATTAGAGCATGTGTGCTTTTGGGTATTTATAATCTTCTGGACTTAGGAACTAAGAGGTTAGAAATTTTGTTTGAAGGTGCTAGTCTTTAACTAGGTGACATTGATTCAGGCGAATGGATGGAAGGGGAAAAGGATTGGATACTTCTAGTCAGGAGGAGCCCACTGATGTTGGAGGATCCTCTGGGGGGCACAAGACACCCCAACTAGTGGTTCCTAAGGAGCTTCTGCCGCCCCCAACTTTACTGCATTTATGCAGTCGTTTCAGGGGTTTATGCAAACTATGATGAAAAACCTTGGAACTCCTCAGCTGGATAGGGGAGCATGAATATCATTGATAGAGAAATTCAAGAAGATGGGACCTTAGGCTTTTACTGGAATCAGTCAACCAGAAGAAGTGGAAGGATGGATCAGGGAAATGGAAAAGATTTTCAAAGCTATAAGATGTGCAGAGGAGGATAACGTGACTTTGGCCGCTTACATGCTTCAAGGTAGGGCTGATGATTGGTGGCAATGCATGATGAGAAACATATTCAAAGGTAGGCTGATGATATTCATTAGGAGGAATTTTTGCAAGTATTCTATGAGAAATACACCCCTCAACACATCAAGGACAAGAAAGAGCTAGAGTTCCTTCAGCTGGAGCAGAAAGGTTTGAGCGTATCTGAATATCAAGCTATGTTCACTTGTTTGGAAAAGTATGCACCATATATGCAATGATGAAGTCAGAAGAGTAAAGAAATTTGTGAGAGCTTTGAAGCCTGGTGTGTACAGTAGGGTGGCACCCATGGATCCTCAAACTATGACCACTTCTTTGAGGATAGTCATTGTCACGACCCCGATTTAGTAGCGAAATTAATCGGAAGCGCGATGAAAAAGCAAGCATTCAGAAGTCATAGACAAATGACTAATATCGATAGGGCCCATAATTCAATAATCAAACTCTTTTATTCATCATAAATGATTATTACAATCTCCAATGTCAAAATAAGAACATCTCTCTACTATTAGTCTCATTTATCTCTCAAAGAAAGGCAAGATTACAATGATTACCAATCTCTCACTAACTAGAATAAAGAGAGACTCTCTAAAGTGTACTTCATGCTCAGTGCATAGGTCCCATCATAAATCATACTCCACATCTTCACTACCTGAAATGTTAGGAAGCAGGTATGAGCAAACTAGCTAGTAGGATTTACATCTCGATGTGCAGGCAATGATATAAGTGATTAACGCTTTAAGAACTAGGCAAGCACGAGTAACAAGCTAAATCATAAGCACGATAAAATCGATGACAAAGTGCTAGCAGGATATCATGCAGATAGGAATGTGTCAAGACAGTAGAATTTAGACTCTCAATGTATAAGGTGTTTTTCACTAGATGAGCAAGTACTTTGTTTAAGTCAAGTAATAACAGGTAATAGAAATAACAGTAATTGAACAGTAGTAGTGTAGTAGGAGAGCATTAGCAGGACAATAGCAGTTCAGTAATAGTCAGAATAGTGGCAGTATAGTAATAGTGAATTATGTCTGAATTAACAGACCAACAGTAATAGTATAACAGTCAGATGTCTAGCTAATTCAGAGCAGTCAGAAACGGTGCAAATGCCGACACCGCCATTAGCCCCTGCAGGTATTATCGGGTCTCTGCCCCTAGGACTAGATTGGAGCCCCACGGACACTCTTCGTGCCCTTAGCAGTATGCATTCAAGTTCAGTAGAGTCACAATACCCACTTTAGCGCTAGACAGTACAGAATTGTACAAAACAGTAGGAGCCACAACAACTTAAAGGATCCCAAGAGGGTACTTTCAAGAGTTCAAGAATGTCATGTGAGGATGTCCGAGAACATTAGTACGATCATGTCAAATGACAATGTTCACTAGCAGTCCAAGACTATCATATCAAGAGCGAGTTCAAGAGCATGTAACACAAACAAGATTGTCAAGAAGGTTAATGACTATCAAGTCAATAACAATGGTTCGAAGTGTCATAAATAGTGTCAAGTCAATAATGATTTCAAGCAAAACAAGTCATGTGAACATGATTTCATGATAACAATGGTCAAGAGAGAATTTCAGCAGCATAACGGTGCAATTTACACTTGGTTCAACATTTGCATTAATGGCTTGGTCTCATATGTAGAGAATCACACTCACAAGAAGTAGACAAGAAAGGAAGTGCATTCTATCTTCTGGGAACTTCAATAGTACAGCCATCTCGTCTCCATGAGAGAATCCACGGAGTAAGGAGATTTACGGAGGTCTTGCTGAAAAGGTCCCTAATCTACTAGAACGGAATGTCCAGTAGAGAGTTTCCAATCCCCCAAGAAAGGGCTGCCTATTGTGCAATCGTGTAGTGTAGAACGTGTCTAAAGATCCACAATTCATCAGTTTAAAACATAGGGGAAAACAATTAACATGAACGCATGACATGGAAACAACCCAAATTTCAATAACATGATTTCTGTACTTTTAGCACGATATATTTTTAGGTTAATATCAAGCGAGATTATGAAGGTAGAATATAGCAATCACATGATAGATGGAATCAAGGAATTCATTAGGAACAATTAGAATAAAATTTCATGTTATCATGGGTTGTACATGGATTGATAACTTTTAGGCCACTTGACAGACTGAACAATACTTTCTAGTAATCATAACATGCAAGACATACAATCTAGACTGACTGTAAAAGTCTTGGATAGGCTTTAGAAATCGTGACAGGTTTAATTGTCGCAGACCTCCATGGTTCATACAGAAAAATATAGTTTTATGGTACGTAAAGTGGTCCTAGCTGAAAATCGCGATGGGTTGACTCGTAGCGGTTCACAAATGACCGAAAATCGAAATAGCATGCAAAACGAAGCATATGGGAGTTAGGGTCAACCTATAAGTCATGTTTGGTCAACTGGACATCATCAAAAATATGTCAAATTCACAACGGATTCAGCCGTCACCATTTAAGGCACTGAATTGCGACCACTGCATTGGTCGCGATTCAAACAGGCAGACAGATCGCAGACTAGGTTGCGCAATCTCATGCTTCTGCTCGAAACTCAAGGTTCTAGGGGTTATTTGACGAAATACTCAACATGAAACTTGTTGGAAACTTGGTGAAGAAGAACCTTATGGCTGTGGTTTCATCCAATTTGACTTAGGGATGCATGAACAATGAGGTTAACAAGAAAAGCTCTAAAACTATGTGATGATGGGAAAATGCTTAATAGTCTTAAATACATGATAAAAACTTGGCAAAATATGGGCAAATGAAAGTAGACTCGAAGAGATTTCAAAGGGTATATGCCATGTTAAGTTTGAGCCTGAGATCACCTACCTTTGATCGCTCCTATAAGGGAAGTCTTCTACACAGATTGTATAGAGCACAAGTTGAGGGAGAAGCCTTGGGTTGGGGACGAATTCCTCCTCCTCTGGTGCCCTTGCTAGCCTCCTCATGACCCCAACATATGGTAAACTCATCCCCAAGGAGCTTAGAGAGAGTATATAGATTTAGGGTTGTTTGGAGTCCTAATGTAACTAGGAATTGGGGAATTCTGAATTTGGTTAATCCCTTCCTTCATTTGAGGATTCTCATCCCAATATGAATGAGAAATCTATTAGAAAACCTCTTATTATAGTTGTGTGCAAATTTGGGAAGTTTTAGGAGTCCATTAAACTAGTTTTTAGCCCTAATTGGTCTTTCCAATTCAAGCCTAATTAAACCTACGAATTTCCATGATATTTTCTTACTTGAATTTATTCATGGGCCATAAGTTGTCCATTGGTCCAAATCCTATGATGGGCTATCAACATACATTGTTTGGAGTCTACCAATAATTTTATTTTAATATTAGAATCATTTATGTATATGTGTTAATGGGTTTTCCAACTTATTCCTTAGTTACGATAATAAGTCACAAACACATTAATTTTGGCCAATCAGATTTTTCTTTGTACGAATTTCTTCGTGGGTCATTTGGAATATTATTTAGAGTTGAACTATGATTTTTACGAATTTTTGATGTGTTTTTGTATGTATGATAATGGCACGTACGGTTTTACTATTATGAGAATATTAAATTATTATTTAATTTATTTATAATTTTATGAGAATAAAATGTTCGGGATGCTACACTTTCCCCCACTTAAAAGAATTTGGTCCCCAAATTCATATGATATGATATGACTACCAATTTATTCTGAATATTTCTTCCATCATCTCCCCCACTTAAGACTTTGCTATTGAGAAAAACAAATACGAAATTCGACTAAGGGTTTAGTGAAGGTACCTTGTCCACCTTCATTGACAGGATCTATATCCACCAAGGCTTGTAATCATCCTTCGCGTGGAGGTTGGTTCTTCTTTGTTGGACTATCGACGGCTCAATGTTGTTGACTTCCACATCGCAGGCATCTACCAAATTTCTTCCAACAATTTTTAACTTGATGTCCTGCCCTTTCATAGAATTCACAAACATCCTTCTGCTCCACTTCCTCTTTCACTCTCTTGCTATCTGTTGTATCTCTTCCTCTATTTCCATTGGAACGAGTAGCATGTTCTCTTTCAACGCCTTCTTCTTCTGGATCTTTTCAAGATGTTCCAACGTGTCCTCTACTAATTGAGCTCTCAATACCATGTCTGAATATACTACAATGTTTAGTGGATCCAACTTTTCCCAGTAGATAGGCCTCAACCCTTCTAAAAATCTCTTCGCCTTCATATTTTCTGTACTCACTAAATGTGGTGCATATTGCGCTAGTCTTTCAAATTGTGCTTCATATTCTGCTGCGGACATCAGTCGTTGTTTTAAATCTACAAATTCCATTGCCTTATTCTCACAAATCCTCTTAGAAAAATATTCGGTGTTGAAAAGTTCTAAAAATGCATCCCACATTATGTTCATGTTGGGTAAATGTCAACTGGTAGCTTCCCAAGAAGCTCTAGCATCGCGGTCCAACTGGAAGGTTGTCAGAAGGACTGTTTGCTGATCTTAACATTGCATTACTCTAAAGATTCATTCCATAGCCTTCACCCAATTTTCAGCTTCATCAGGATCTGGGGTTCCATTAAACCTAGGGGGATTCATTCGTTGAAAGTTCCCATATAAGGCTCCTGCTCTATTTCTTGCTCTCGCTTGAACCACATTATTAAGGGCTTGGGTTAACTCATGTATGGTCCTTCACAATTTGCGCATTTGTGCATGCTCACCAGCCATATCCTGTATTCTCCTATGAGAAATAACAATAAATCAATTTCCTTTTAAACTTAGGGTGATTATACATACATTTAAGCTCCTTGCATAACCCCAAGTTTTTATCCAATCTCACCAGATGCCTAGCTTATTGGTGACCGCAACCATATGGATCCTAGATCCTCATGACCAAGATTCCTATCGCTTAGGATCACAACTCAACCTCGAATATTTCCTAGGACTTAGGGAAAGCCTAGGCTATGGTACCACTCTGTCATGACCCCGATTTTAGCAACAAAATGAAACAGGAGTGCGACAAACAAGCAAGTATTCAGAAGCCATAGACAAATGACTAATATTGATAGGGCCCATAATACAATAATCGAACTCTTTTATTCATCATAAACGATCATTACAATCTCCAATGTCAAAATAAGAACATCTCTCTACTACTAGTCTCATCTATCTCTCAAAGAAAGGCAAGATTACAATGATTACCAATCTCTCACTAACTAGAATAAAGAGAGACTCTCTAAAGTGTACTTCACGCTCAGCGCATAAGTCCCATCATTAAACATACTCTTCATCTTCACTACCTGAAATATTAGGAAGCAGGTATGCGCAAACTAGCCCAGTAGGATTTACATCTCAATGTGCGGGCAATGATATAAGTGATTAACGTTTTAAGAACTAGGCAAGCACAAGTAACAAGCTAAATCATAAGCACGATAAAATCGATGACAAAGTGCTAGCAGGATATCATGCAGATAGTAGAATTTAGACTGTCAATGTATAAGGTGTTTTTCACGAGACGAGCAAGTACTTTGTTTAAGTCATGTAATAATAGGTATAGAAATAATAGCAATTGAACAGTAGCAGTGCAGTAGGAGAGCATTAGCAGGACAATAGCAGTTCAGTAATAGTCAGAACAGTGGCAGTACAATAATAGTGCATTATGTCTAAATTAACAGACCAATAGTAATAGTATAATAGATAGATATCTAGCTAAATCAGAACAGTCAGAACTGGTGCAAAATGCTGACACCGTCATTAGCCCCTACAGGTATTTTTGGGTGGCTCTCTACCCTCAAGACTAGATTGCAGCCCCTTGAACACTCTCCGTGCCCTCAGCAGTATGCATTCAAGTCTCGTAGAGTCGCAAGACCCGCTTTAGTGCTATACAATACAGAATTGTACAAAACAGTAGGAGCCACGACAGCTCAAGGATCCCAAGAGGGTACTTTCAAGAGTTCAAGAATGTCATGTCAGGATGTCCAAGAACATTAGTACAATCATGTCAAGGGACAATGTTCACTAGCAGTCCAAGACTATCATATCAAGAGCAAGTTCAAGAGCATGTAACACGAACAAGATTGTCAAGAAGGTTAATGACTATCAAGTCAATAACAATGGTTCGAAGTGTCACAAATAGTGTGTGAACATGATTTCATGATAACAATGGTCAAGAGAGAATTTCAGCAGCATAATGGCACAATTTACACTTAGTTCAATATTTGCATTAATGGCTTGGTCTTATGTGTAGAGAATCACACTCACGTGAAGTAGACGAGAAAGGAAGTGCATTCTATCTTCTAAGAACTTCAATGGTACAACCAACTCATCTCCATGAGAGAATCCATAGAGTAAGGAGATTTATGGAGGTCTTGTTGGAAAGGTCCCTAGTTTACCAGAACAGGATGTCCAGTAGAGAGTTTCCAATCCCTCAAGAAAGGGCTACCTATTGTGCAATCGTGTAGTGTAGAACGTAGCTCAAGATCTATAATCCATCGGTTTAAAACATAGCAGAAAAAAATTAACATGAACACATGACATGAAAACAACCCAGATTTTAATAACATGATTTCTGTACTTTTACCACGATATACTACCAGGTTAATATCAAGCTAGATTATGAAGATAGAATATAGAAATCACATGATAATGGAATCAAGGAATCCATTAGGAACAATTAGAATAAAATTTCATGTTTCATGGGTTTTACATGGATTGATAACTTTTAGGCCACTTGACAGACTGAACAATACTTTTAGTAATCATAACATGCAAGACATATAATCTAGACTGACTGTAAAAGTCTTGGATAGACATTAGAAATTTCGATGGGTTCAATTGTCGTGGATCTCCATGGTTCATATAGAAATATAATTTTCTAGGACGTAAAGTGGTCGTAGCTGAAAATCGCGATGGGTTGACTCGTCACGGATTACAAATGACCAAAAATCGAAATAACATGCAAAACGAAGCATATGGGGGTTAGGGTCAACCTATAAGTCATGTTTGGTCAACTGAACATCATAAAAAACATGTCAAATTCACGACGGATTCAGTCGTCGCCATTTAAGGCACTGAATTACGACCACTGCATTGGTCGCGATTCAAACAGGCATACAGATCGTAGACTAGGTTGCGCAATCTCGTGTTTTGGCTCGAAACTCAAGGTTCTAGGGATTATTTGACGAAATACTCAACATGAAACTTGTTGGAAACTTGGAGAAGAAGAACCTTATGGCTTTGGTTTCATCCAATTTGACTTAGGGATGCATGAACAATGAGGTTAACAAGAAAATCTCTAAAACTATGTGATGATGGGAAAACGCTTAAAAGTCTTAACATACATGATAAAAACTTCGAAAAATAGAGAAAAATGAAAGTAGACTCAAAGAGCTTTCAAAGGGTATATGCCATGTTAAGTTTGAGCCTGGGATCACCTACCTTTGATCGCTCCTATAAGGGAAGTCTTCTGCACAGATTGTATAGAGCACAAGTTGAGGAAGAAGCCTTGGGTTGGGGACGAATTCCTCCTCCTCTAGTGCCCTTGCTAGCCTCCTCATGACCCCAACATATGGTAAACTCATCCCCAAGGAGCTTAGGAAGAGTATATAGATTTAGGGTTGTTTGGAGTCCTAATGTAACTAGGAATTGGGGAATTCTGAATTTAGTTAATCCCTTCCTTCATTTGAGGATTCTCATTCCAATATGAGTGAGAAATCTATTAGAAAACCTTTTATTATAGTTGTGCGTGAATTTGGGTAGTTTTAGGAGTCCATTAAACTAGCTTTTAGCCCTAATTGGTCTTTCCAATTCAAGCCCAATTAAATCTACGAATTTCCTTGATATTTTCTTACTTGAATTTATTCATGGGCCATAAGTTTCCATTGGTCCAAATCCTATGATGAGCTATCAACATACATTGTTTGGAGTCTACCAATAATTTTATTTTAATATTAGAATCATTTATGTATATGTGTTAATGGGTTTTTCAACTTATTCCTTAATTACGATAATAAGTCACAAACACCTTAATTTTGGTCAATCGGATTTTTCTTTGTACGAATTTCTTTGTGGGTCATTTGGGAATTTTTTTAGAGTTAAACTATGATTTTTACGAATTTTCTGATGTGTTTTTGTACGTATGATAATGGCACGTACATTTTTACTATTATGAGAATATTAAATTATTATTTTTAATTTATTTCTAATTTTCTCAAAATAAAATTTTCAGGATGCTATAGTCTTTATAGTCAAAGCAGAATATGAGGAGTATGTCAAAGACAAAGGTGCCAGACCTGAGAAGAAAAGATGCTTGTCTAAGAAGGATAAGGAGAATAATAAGAAGCCTTTAACGGGGAACCCTAAAGGAGGAGGCAGTAAGAGATGGCCAGTTTGTGCTCAATGCGATAGGAGGCACCCAGGGACCAACTGTTGGAAAGCCTCTGAGAGATGAGTTGGTTGTGGCCAGACAGGACACATGGTTAAGGACTGCTTCCAGCCTCAGCATCAGCAGCAAGCCCCAAGGCAGCAACCCCAAGGTTAAGCCAAAGTTTTTACCTTGACTAAAGAGGAGGCGAAGGACACACCTACTGTAGCTGAAGGTATTCTTCTAACTGAGGGAGTGCATACCAGAATTTCATTTGATCCAGGGGCCACTCATTCTTTTATATCTCACAAATTTGCCAACTTGATGAAAAGAGAATTAGCTTTATTAGATGAGGGTATGACTCTAGATTACCCCATTGGTCAGATAGCTACCCTCTCCTCAGTCATTCCGAGTGTAAGTATAAGAATTGGGAACCATGAGCTCCCTGCTAATGTGTACATACTTGATATGCAAGACTATGATCTGATTCTGGGAATGGACTGGTTAGCTAATCATTTTGCAGTGCTAGATTGTTGAAATAGGACTCTGACCTTTGAGAAACCAGGAGTAAAAAGGTTTAGTTACCAATGTCCTAAGAATTGCAGCCCCAAGAGCTTAATATCAGCCCTCAAGGCTATGAAATGGTTAAGAAGTGGGTGTCAAGGGTACCTGTCTTGTGTGCTTTCAATTCCCTCTTAGAAAAAGCAACAATCCGTCAGGGACATAAAAGTTGTAAATGAATTTCTTGATATTTTTCCTAATAGTTTGCCAGGCCTCCCTCCCTATAGGGAGATTAACTTCTCTAATGAACTTATGTCGGGCACCTTGCCAATGTCTATAGCTCCCTATAGATTGGCACCAGTTTTTCTTTTTCTTTTTTTTTTTCTTTTTTTGAACAACCACTGAACACGTAATTTTTGCAAAGAAAGTATCAACAAATGTGTGTGATCTTTTGGTTCACTTGTAATAATCGGTATGTTCGGGTCGAGGTTTACTTGTGGGCTAGTGTGTGGCCCATTAGTTGAGTTAGTGTATGTATATGTGTTTGTACAGGTTGGTGTGGCTTGGTGGTAGGCTGGAGGGTTGGAATTTCCAGCCCAAACAGACTTCTGTCTTGCTCATTAAGAACGTGATGTAACCTGACGTTGTGATTCTTAGTTGAACGCAAGCTCTTGCCCCGTCGCGATTTGGCACCACTTTACGTAGGCGCCACTGCATGCACGCCACGTGGCGCATGCAGGGCTGTCGGGGTTTAAACGTGTGACGGCCCTCATTATACCGGTACGGTTATACCAACCCACGTCGGTATAGCAAGAGTCCTCACAGTGGGACATTTACCCAAACGATACTAACAGCTGAGATACACGCGAATATACAACAGAGTAGCAGAAGTAAAAGACATCTGTCTTCATTCATTCCTCATCCACATTAAACATACATGAAGTTTGCAATTAACAATAAGGAACTAAAAGTTCACATAATTTAAACTGCTGAAATAAAATACATAATGTCCACACTTATACATCCTTTTCATGATAATTCTAATACAATGTTCAAATTACATACTATGAAATACACGAGTCACAAGAAACTCCAAAACTAGCTAATCTCCGCGCTCGGAGTCCGTCTCTGCTGCCTCCTCCAAAGGTGCCACGTCACCAACTACACCTGTACGCCGAAGCAAGGAGTGAGTCCAGAGACTCAGCAAGAAACACTACCCATAACATACACGTATAAGTCTTAGCGGTTTCTACATGCACATTTACAATTTTCCAACACATGGCATGCTAGTCAATTTAAAGTTTCAACCTATCATGAAAGTTTTACAACCTTATACATGATTATGCTTTCAGATTTCTAAGGATAAAATTTACCTATCACATGCTCTCTATTCCATTTACTCATGAAATTTTGTCTTTAAAGAACCAAGACATGAGAGCTACCAACATGAACATTATGCATGCATGAAAGGAAAACACGACTAGCACGGATCTTACATGTTTTTAAACGCATACATAAACGTTTTCACATGCTTTAAGTTGCTGATTTCACATGGTTTAATGGCTATAAACCTATACATGAGAGCTTCAATATTGCGTAAAACATATCATGTGAACAAACAATCATGCTATCTTGTACCCGTTTCACCAATTATCCCTAACATGGATTCTAAACGTCTTTGCACATAATGACAAGATGATAATAACATAAATTCACTGATTTCACATGATTTCAGATTTGTCTCACATGGATTTCAACATCATACCCTCTCATTTCGAATTCCACCTTTTCTTTACACAAGTTTCCTCCTTCACATATTTGCACTTTACACATACACATTTCACATTTGTTCACTTACACATTTACACATGAACACATCACACATTACACATTACACATTTTAGGTTCCGTGACACATAGTCCAAACCACCAAAGAAGGACATATACACATCACATTAGACATAGACGCCATTTAGGCATTCCAATGGCGACTCTTGGACTGCGCAGACCGGGAGAACAAGTCTCCACCATAACCAGTGGTACTTGTCCACCTCCAGGATTTCCCCCTAATGCCCTTAGGGTCACTTACACATTGAACTTTCACAGGGGGACTTTTCCCTGATACAGCTCCACTGCCCTCTACGGAAGCAGTGTCACATTGGCACAGTTACACTTTACACATTTTACCGATTTACACATGGTTTTACGCATAGCACTTTTCATCTCACTCACTTTCTCACTCACATGCACATCTCTGTTTTCCTAACATGGCACTACAGATTTCAGGAGCTTAACACACAGTAATTTCACCATTCAAGTTAGGTTTAAGCACTATCTAATCACATTACGATATCATACGTAGATTTCTATAATTCACATGGAAATACATAACTTCTTATATACTGGTCCAAATGACCTGAAATTTTAACCACATGCTATTTTGGGTTCTAGATCATATACTCAATTTTTCAGATTTTTCTGAGCTAAATGGAATTTACAGTAAATAAAACACCTATTTAGCATGCTATTCACAACTTAAGTTAACATGGGTTTTAACATATCATGTGATTTTGCCACTTGCTGTTTTAACAGAGGTTACTATCATATACATGATCTGAGAATACAGAACTATCCTAAATCATACAATCACAAATCGATCACCACAAACCATTCTTGCATGTCCTCCTATTTACCGAACCGAATTTATTTGCAACTCATGCAAGCAATGGACAAATTATCAAAATTGAGAATACATATACTGATCTACAATCTTCATGCTCTAACAAAACTAAGGCATTCAGACTACTCCTAACCATGAAACATGGATTGACAAGATTATCGCAATTTATGCTTACAAGCTCATAAGATACACTTTTCTAACATTCACCATCACACACCACACTCATCCACACACCACAATTGACAATATACATAGTGTATAGGGTTACCATATATCCTCATCACGGAAACCATACCGAAAATAGTGTATAGGAAGGGCAGAACAGGTCACTGTTCTGTCCAGAGGAACTTGGCGGCGGTCTCTGGCCGCTGACTCAGGGTCAGCGGCATGGTCGATGGATGCCAAGCATGATATCGGCGTCCATTGACCTTGCCGTCAATGCAGGTCTGTGCAGAAACACAGACCCGAGCTCTCAAACTTGGGTGAATGGGAGGGTCTAGGACTCGAGGAAAAATCCATAAAAATGATAGAAACGACCTAGACACATACGGGAACATCATGGATAGGTCACTTGCCTTTTAAAAATTCCTCCAATGGGTCTAGGGTGTTGGTGAAGCCCTCCTTGGGCAGTCCCAAGAAAGTGCAGAACTCCCTCCTAGATCTTCTTCCTCCGGGCTCCTAGATGATCTCCACAGCAAGGGGACGTCGGGGAAGCCTCCTCCTTTGCTCCAGCTACCTTCTTGTCGTGGAAGATGGCCGGATCAAGCTCCAGGAAGACTGATTTTCGGGTGCAAAAGGGGGTTTTCTCTCAGTTTCTCTCTAGGGTTTTTCTTCTCTCTTTTTCTCCTCTTGCAAGGGTGTAGAGAGGAGTGGGAAGAGGCCATTTCGGGTTCAGACATAAGGGGAGTCTCTCTCCCACTCACCAGGTGACTTGACAGCCTTCAGAGCCGTTGGGGACAGTCCCCCAATGGTTGGCTTTCTTGTTTCAGAAGCTTGCAGCTCTGTTGCGCATGCAGGCCAGAGAGATTGGCGTCCATATCGCTGGACGCCAGGATTAGTGTTGGCGTCCATGTCTGGACGCTGACACCACCTAAACGGCTAGGGGTTGACGCCAAGATGGCCTTCGGCCAGAAGTCTAAAATATACAGAAAACCATGCATACCATGCATATATACAAGCAATATGTATACGGTATTATATCCATACTATCACCATGCAATACATACATTATTTATATTTAATATAAACACATGCACACGTACTTGTACTAATTAATACGTACGTAAATATGTACATACATACACAAGCACAAATATACACACATAAATACAAATAATGCGACGAAAATTCGAGGGCCTTACAAAACGCGTCGGTGGGGTATGACGCATTTCTAAACGTGACGGCGATTTATCCTCTGTGTATTTTGGGCCTTTGCCCTTGGCCGAACAGTGCAGTTGCACTGTTCAGCTAAGGGAGAGGGTTGTGGAGGTTTGCTATGGGTTTTGGAGGAGATTTCGGGGTATTTGTTGTTCGTTCGGCATGGTTCCGGCACGAGGAGGTACTTCAGAGCACGAGGAACACCGGGACGGCGTTGGTTTTGCATTTCATCTGTTGGTAGGAGAATTCTACTATGTTTTCCTTGTGTGGACTGGGTAGGTTAGGGTTTGAGGTTTTGTTGTGGAAATTGATTAAGCATGGTAGAGAGCATGCCTAGGTCTTCTTTTAAACTGTTATATCCTATTGTATCAGCATGTATGGCTCTGTGGTGTGAATTCCATAATGGTAATTCAGGATGTGTTTCTGATGTCTGAAAGGCGACAGAACCAGCCGTCGCATTTTGAGAACGCGACGACATGGCCCATCGCGATTCAGACCTTAAGGCGACGGGTTGGTCCGTCGCGATTCGAGTCGATTGGCGACCTCTGTGTTGGTCACGGATTAGAATGTGGCCACCCGAGCTCTAGGGTTCTATGGCCAGTTTACCCAGTTTCTATCCTACATTGCATGGGCAGTATTGGTCATGCAACGTAGGGACAGTATGGGTCATGTTGGATTATACCGTGTTAACGAGAGGTTTTGCGTGGAAATATGTTCATAGCAAGTCAGGTTATAACGCCTTCTGTGGTTACCTCTCTAGTCAGTTACCCTAGAACTGGGTGCTTAGGGCTTATCCCAGTACGGTGAGTACCGTTAAGGTTTGTATTGTCTTTCTGGACACCCTCACTCCTGAGTTTGAGTTGTACGTCCGGCTGGGGAAAGACGGTAGGGGGCAGCAACTCGTGTTTGTGGGTGTGCGGTCATTTGTAGCGTTCTTGTGGTTGGGGGACGGACACCAGTAGACGTACTAGTCCCCAGCTAGTCTTGTTTCCAATGCCTCACTTTAGGGTTCTCGGCCGGAGGCCCTAAAGGTGTCAAGCTTGGGCCTGCAGCAGTGTAGTCTACAAGTGCAGTGTTGGTTTGTCTCTACAGTTCTTGACCTTGCTAAGGTGGAGAGGCAGCTGGACCTTTCGTCCGTGGCTGCGAGGCTGAGAGGTAGACTTGTGTTGTTTGTCCGGGTTTATGGCTGGTGTCGCAAACCAGTTGTCATGACTCGTGTGCGGCGTACCCTTCTATAGCTTGTACACGCGTACGTGGTTTGCCGTTTACTTACATTCAACTGTAGCATCATGCTTAGGCAGTTATATATATTAAATGCTTTATAGCTTTGCTATTTATATCTGTTGTACATTATATTTCTCGGCTTTGGGGGAGTTGCCCTACTGAGCCAGTGACTTGTGAGGCTCACCCCTTTCTTCTTCCAGGTGAAGGAGAGCAGGAGGGTTCCCGTCCCTCTTGTAGTTCTGGTCAGCACCGTAGTGGAGTTGGGCCTTCACCACCAGCAAAGTAATACTTTTACTTGTGGAGCCTCGGGGGCTTGTCCCGGGCTGTTGTACTTTGTTTAGTGACTATGATATAGAACTAAATATGTACATTTCATGTGAATATATGTGAGAAATGGAATCTTATATGTGTTCAGCGTGGTTTCTTTATAATTTCACAGACATGTGTGGTTGATATCCCTTGAGAGGCTTCGGCCCGATCGCGGGAGGCGGAGTCATGTCAGACTCGTTAATGGGTTAATGGGTCTGAATGGTGAGGACCGTCACAGTTGGTATCAGAGCAAAGTCCGTGTAAATATGAAGAAACAGGAAATGTACATAGTATGTTCCTTACTATAGTCTACTACTGGTAGTTGGCCTTGTTTTTTGTAATGATATGTTTGTGTGTTGTGTGGATTGGAATGTTGTGTGTGCAGGTTTATAAATGGTTGATAGGAGAGATTGGGGAGGTGGAGGTGATGAGCCAGAGGAGACCACACATCAGATGATAGAGAGGCTATGGGATAGTATCACCCAGATTCAGACACGGCTAGATCAGCAACCACCAGTTCAGCCAGCGGGTATGGTACCACCAGTACAGAAGGAGGTAGTATCGGCACCCCTAGCACCACCGTTTAGAGTAGAGGTACCACCTATAGTAGCTATACCTCCAGTTGCACCAATGCGGTCAACTAGTGTGGAGGAGTCCACGGTGTTAGTAGAGAGGTTCCTGCGAATGCAGCCACCTACATAGTCAGAAGGTTCGAATCTAGATACAACAGAGCATTGGGTACATGAGATAGAAAGAGTGTTTGTTACCATGAGGTGTCCACAGGCTGATAGAGTTATTTTGGCTACTTACCAGTTGAGAGGATTTGCATAAGAGTGGTGGAGACTCAAGATGCAAACCGTGTTTGTAGGACGAGCAGAGGATACCATCACATGGCCAGAATTTCTTGAAGCATTTAACAACACCTTCTTTCCGGTACAAATTCAGCAAGCTAAGAGGGAGCAATTCAGGACACTACAGCAAGGAAAATTTTCGGTGTTGGAGTACCAAATGAGGTTTACGGCCTTGAGTAGGTATGCACCTTATGTGGTAACCAATAGTGCAATGATGGTTGAGTATTTTATTCGGGGGTTGAGACCGGAGTTGCAAGATGCAGTGACTCCTTTGATGTGTGGGACAGTGGAAGAGGCAGCCCAAAGAGCAGCAATATTAGAAAGAACGGTACAAGCAAGGCAATCCAGCGGATCGGGATCAAGTGGGGGTAGTTTTCAACTTCCACAGCAATCACCGGGTGTTAGCTAGCAGTACAGTGGAGCCATCTTTGTATTGGCAGATTATAGAAGCACAAAAGGTAGATGAGCACTTGGTTGATATTGTGAAAATGAAAGATGTCACCATAGATGATGATTGTGTAGTCCGGTTCAAACACAGGTTGTATGTTCCAAGTGAAGCAGGTGTAAAGCAAAAAGTGTTGGAAGAGGCACATCGGTCCAGGTACACCATTCACCCAGAAAGCACAAAGATGTACCAAGATTTGAAGAAATATTTCTGGTGGCCGAGTATGAAGAAGGAGATAGAGGAATTCATAGCAAGATGTTTGGTATGCCAGCAAATTAAAGCGGAGCATCAAAGGCCAGGTGGTTTGTTGCAGCCATTACCAATACCGCAGTGGAAGTGGAATGACATAGCAATGGACTTTGTTGCAGGTTTGCCTAGGACAGCGTCGGGGCATAATGGTATATGGGTCTTTGTTGATAGATTGACAAAAGTATGTAGGTTGCTAGTAGTGAGCATGTCATGGGCAGTGGACAGTTGGCCAGATTATATGTGGATAAATTGTGCCATTGCATGGCATTCCAGTCACTATTGTTTCTGACCAAGATCCCAGGTTTTACGTCAGGTTTTTGGAGGAGTTTGCAGAGGGTTGTTGGCACTCAATCGAGGTACAGTTCGGCATACCATCCCCAAACCGATGGACAGACGGAGAGGACAATCCAGACTATTGAAGATATGTTGTGAGCTTGTTGCTTAGTTTGGGGAGGCGGATGGGAACAGCATTTAGGTATGGTCGAATTTGCCTGCAGCAATAGCTGTCACGCAAGTATCGGCATGGCACCATATGAAGCACTTTATGGAAGACCTTGCAGAACACCGTTGAATTGGCATGAGGTGGGTGAAAGGCAGGTGATAGGGCCAGAATTGGTGCAGCAATGTGCAGAAATGGTAAAGTTCATCAAGGAGAAGCTTCAAACGGCATAAAGCAGGCAAAAGAGTTATGCGGATATACGGCGCAGGCCTCTATAGTTTGAAGTCGGCGACTATGTGTTTTTGAGGGTCTCTCCACCAAGGGTATTATGAGGTTCAGCAAGAAGGTCAAGTTGAGTTCTAGGTACGTGGGTCCGTTCCAGATTTTGGAAAGGATCGGTAAGACGGCATACAAGTTGGAGCTTCTAGCAGACTTCACGGATGCCCACGACATGATCCACGTCTCAATGCTAAGAAGGTACATTCGAGATCCCTCCCAGATAGTCAGTTGTCAGTGAGATGACTTGAAACCAGATATGTTCATGCCAGAGTATCCAGTGATGACCACAGGCCGCCGAACACAAAAGTTAAGAAATAAGGACATTGAATTGGTAAAGATCAGATGGGAGAACAGGCAGGGTGGTGAAGATACTTGGGAATTGGCCGATGAGATGTACAAGACGTATCCATACTTGTTTGAGTAAGAGTTAAATTCTTTTTAGGTGGTAGTTCTATATATGTTGAACTGTTGATTGTGTTATTCCTATAATTTCGAGGATGAAATTCTTTCTAGGTGATAGTAATGTAATAACCGGTCTATTCGGATCGAGGTTTACTGGGTTTATGGGCTAGTGTGTAGCCCATTAGTTGAGTTAGTGTATGTATATGTGTTTGTATAGGTTGGTGTGGCTTGGTGGTAGGCTAGAGGGTTGGAATTGCCAACCCAAACAGACCTCTGTCAGGCTCATTAAAAACGTGACGTAACCAGACGTCGCGAATCTTAGTTGAACGTGACCACCTGCCCCGTCGCGATTTGGCACCGCTTTACGTAGGCGCCGCTGCATGCGGGCCGCGTGGCGCATGCAGGGACGCCGGGGTTTAAACGCGTCGGTGGGGTATGTCGTGTTTCTAAACGCAACGGCCAGATACGTCGTGATTTAGCCTCTATGTATTTTGGGCCTCTGCCCTTGGCCGAACAGTGCAGTTGCACTGTTCAGCTAAGGGAGAGGGCTGTGGAGGTTTGTTACAGGTTTTGGAGAAGATTTCGGGGTATTTGCTATCCGTTCGGCGTGGTTCCGGTGTGAGGAGGTACTTCAGAGCTCGAGGAACACCGGGACAGCGTTGGTTTTGCATTTCACCTGTTGGTAGGGGAATTCTACCCTGTTTTCCTTACGTGGACTGTGTAGATTAGGGTTTGAGGTTTTTGTTGTGGAAATTGATTAAGCATGGTAGAGAGCACGCCTAGGTCTTCTTTTAAACTGTTATATTCTGTTGTATCTGCATGTATGGCTCTGTGGTGTGAATTCTGGAATGGTAATTCAAGATGTGTTTCTGCTGTCTAAAAGGCGACGAAACCAGTCGTCGTATTTTGAGAACGTGATGACATGGCCCGTCGCGATTCAGACCTTAAGGCGACAGGTTGGTCCATCACGATTCGAGTCGATTGGAGACCTCTGTGTTGGTCGCGGATTAGAATGTGACCACCCGAGCTCTGGGGTTCTATGGCCAGTCTACCCAGTTTCTATCCTACATTGCTTGGGCAGTATTGGACATGCAACATAGGGACAGTATGGGTCATGTTGGCTTATACCGTGGTTGTTAACGAGAGGTTTTGCGTGGAAATATGTGCATAGCAAGTTGAGTTATAACGCCTTCTGTGGTTACCTCTCTAGTCGGTTACCCTAGCATCGGGTGCTTAGGGCTTGTCCCAGTATGGTGAGTACCGTTAAGGTTTGTGTCGTCTTCCTAGACACCCTCACTCCTGAGTTTGAGTTGTACATCCGGCTGAGGGAAAGACGGCAGGGGGCAGCGATGTGTGTTTGTGGGTGTGTGGCCATTTGGAGCACGCTCGTGGTTGGGGGACGGACACCGGTAGACATACTGGTCCCCAGCTAGTCCTGTTTCCAATGCCTCACTTTAGGCCGGAGGCCCTAAAGGTGTCAGACTTGGGCCTGCAGCAGTGTAGTCTGCAAGTGCGGTGTTGGTTTGTCTCTACAGTTCTTGACCTTGCTGAGGTGGAGTGGCAGCTGGACCTTTCGTCTGTGGCTGCGAGGCTGAGAGGTAGACTTGTGTTGTTTGTCCGGGTTTATGGCTGGTGTCACGAACTAGTTCTCATGACTCGTGTGCGGCGTGCCCTTCTGTAGCTTGTACACACGTACGTGGTTTGCCGTTTACTTACATTCAATTGTAGCATCATGCTTAGGCGGTTATATATTTATTAAATGCTTTATAGATTTGCTATTTATATCTGTTATACATTGTATTTCTCAGCTTCGGGGGAGTTGCCCTACTAAGCCAGTGACTTGTGAGGCTCACCCCTTTCTTCTTTTAGGTGAAGGAGAGCAGGAGGGTTCCCGTCCCTCTTCTAGTTCCGGTCAGCACCGTAGTGGAGTTGGGCCTTCGCCACCAGTAGAGTAATACTTTTACTTGTGGAGCCTCGAGGGCTTGTCTTTGGCTGTTGTACTTTGTTTAATGACTATGATATAGAACTGAATATGTACATTTCATGTGAATATATGTGAGAAATGGAATCTTATATGTGTTCAGCGTGGTTTCTTTATATTTTCACGGACATGTGTGGTTGATATCCCTTGCGAGGCTTTGGCCCGATCGCGGGAGGTGGAGTCGTGTCGGGCTCATTAATGGGTTAACGGGTCTGAACGGCGAGGACTGTCACATCACTTATGTCATGTTTTGGACTATTGATGTGGCAATCCTCATTCTCTAGACCCAAAAAAGATCTGAAACCAACTCTGCCGACCCACGAGCCACAAGGTCTTGGAAGGGTAATCGCCACATATGTCCATTAAAAAATGTATACATTATTATAAATATGTACATCAAATTACATTGTTCTTCAAATAAAAGAAGCTCAAATGAAAAGAACACTAGCAAGGGGCATACCCCATGGCACATAAAACTTACACGTTGCTGGTAGAAGAGGGTCCCACTCACGATTGCAGAGGTACAGATAGGGGCTGGTAATTTTCCTGCTCACTCTCACCTAAAAAGGAGTAGGGGTGAGCCTCAAAGTCACTAGCTTAGTAGGGGAGCTCCCTCAAAACAAACGACAAACCACTTTAATCATGATAACAGTTAATCATGATGAATTAAAGTAATTAACAATATGGAACAGGAAATAATCAAACCACCTTATGTAACTACCAACCATGTAAGAATCATGAGTAAGCTAGTACAATGCTACACTTGGGACACGACAACTGGCCAGCGAAGCCAGAATGTGACCCAGACAAGAGCACACAAGCAACATCTTAGTCTCGCAGTTGGAAACATATTCCAACCCCCACACCCACACCTGACTACCTACTGACTGGAGAGACAGTGGGGCCAATTCAAAACTTTAACTCTACACTAGTTGGGGCCTAGCACATCTATCGATGACCAACCCCCAACCACGAGTGCACTCGAACCACACAGGTTGTCCAACTGTCATTTTTCCCTACCTAGGTCGAGGAACTAAAAGGGGAGTGAGTTCGGGAAGACGATGAGACTCTGTCAGTGCACACAGCACCGGGACTAAACCCCTGTCGACACACATAGTACAAGGGACACACAATAGTCGGGGATCCAGATTGGAGGTAAAAGAGTAAGTAATAAATGTCGTCACTAGTATCTCTTTGGGGAAACACCATAACCTTTGATACATTAAGCAATGCCATCATACACATGAACCAAAACCTCTGTTGTACAGAAACTATTAATTCATTGCACACAGATACCACCTTAAGAACATGGTCGATCGATAGACCACGACAACCAACCTTAATGCGTCGGGTTAGTGGACCGCGATAATAACGTGTCCAACCCCCAACCGCCATATCAGACAAAAACACTCGGAACACACTATCCCACCAAGAAATCACCTCCAAACCATGCAAATCGACATTCCTCATGATTGTATACGTTTAGAGTAGTAAAACATATCTAAAACATACTTCCAAAACCATAGACAACTTCTAAAACTTACTAACAACCTCATCTTGCCCTACACATGGTATCTAACTATTAAATCATGGAAGGCAGAATATAATCACTACAGAACAAGGTAAACTTCGATCCAAACATGCTATCCTTAACCAGTTCAAGTTGTAAAACCCAAGAAACTCGCGAAGAACCTAGGCAGAGAACAACCCTACCAAATAATGAAGAACGGCACCCACTGGGGCCTTCTTGTGATCTGGCCGCCTCCTCCTATGCAAAACCAACTCTGAAACACTCCCAAATGACCAACAAAGCTTAAACACGCAAACCCCTGCTCTGGGAACTCACCTAGCAAGACAGAGGGTTTGACCCTCTATTTTACAGGCGCCCAAACCCTAAAAGGCGTCGGAAAGCTTAATGTGTCACTCTGATAGGCCGCGTTATCAACGCGGTCTGTCAGGGGACTGCGACACCAAAGGGTGCCATGCATCCCTAAGGAACACGTACCCCTTTACAAACCACCAATAAACGCGTCAGGTAAGCCAACTGCGATAAGGATATGAATGCCACCCGATTAGACCGCGATAAAAATGCGGCTGACACCTTGAACGCATTCACGACCAGAACTCCAGACTCAAACCACTCTAAACAAAAGGTCCAAAAATACTAAGAAACAACAATGTACCACTCACATAGAGCCGTACAAGCCACACAAGGCCGACAACACCCACGAGACCCACTAAAGGCGATCTGAAAGGTGCCATACACCACATTACTACCAAATAAAAAGAAATTTCATCCTCAAATTTTGAGTAAACCTTAAGAAAACATATATTTTTTTGAAATTAAATACTATTGAAATAAATTGCAAAGCATGCTATTTAAATTGAAATTAAAAAATATATATTACTTAAACAAGTATGGATACATCTTCATCATTTCATCGGCTCGCTTCCATGTTGCTTCATTCCTTGTCTATTTGCCCACAATACTTTAACCAATTCAATCTGTTTATTCCTCAATTTTTGTATCTTTCTATGAGTGATCTGCACAAGATACACTGGCATAGACAAATCTGGCATCAAATCATTCCTAGTGTAACTGACTATTTGGGATGGATCTCGAATGTACCTTCTGAGCATTGACACTTTAAAAACATCATGTGCATCAGTAAAATCTATTGGCCCACTTAGTTAAGGCAGCAAGGATGTACCTAGAGGGATGGCAAATAGGTACTCATAGAAATCTGAAACTAAAATTAAATACTTGAAACTTTGGTTAGTGAAAGTAAACGTGTGTACTAAAGAGTAGCAATGCGGAAGCAAAAAACAATCACATACATGAACACAAGGAATTTAACCTGGTTCGATACACCTATGTCCAGTCTCCAAGAAAATCTTGGGATTTTACTAACCAGGGTGTAGACACGCCAATTCAGCTTCACATTGAGCAAATTTCATGTCATCCTGCGATGCCTCAAAGTGGCTCTTTTCAATTAACCTCTTGAGTGGTATTCCTATTTTCCTAAATTATTTTAGGATTTTTAGAATTTTTTCCCCAAGGGTCTATTGAGCTTCGTTGAAACGCGTCCAAGGTAGTGGTCGCCTTTTGTAAAGGCATGATGCGTGGCGGTTACAACCGACGCGTATCACACTTGAAATATGGCACATGGTCTATTTATAAAGCGCGTCTGATCGACTCGCCGTGATTTAAAGTCAAACATTTTGATTGCGCCATGCCCGCTCCATTTAATGGATGTCATGTCAGCAATCATGATGTATGTTTGAAATGCGTCTGGGCGGCTCGCCGCATTTTATAAACATCAAATCAAGGATCAGACTTTGTCAAAGATTCGATTTGCCTAAGAAAACGTGGAGAGCCACCTAGACGCGATTTACAACCTAGCTTACAGCTACGTTCATCATGATAATGTCAAATCGCGTGTAAATCAGGCGATCTTTTGAATCGCGACGTGTAAGACGGACGCATTTTAATGTTAATAGGCGTCCGCTGTAATGGACACAATTTTGGCTATAAATACAGACCCGAGGGGTCCTCATTTGGTATCCAATCTCAAGTACGGCGAAGCCCTGTCGGATTCTCCCCTCAACCTCCGAGCTTCAACTCTTCAACCCTTCGAGGCGGGAGTCTGACGGATCGGGAGCTTGCGTTCCGGGGTCGAGGTGGGGCATGAACATCGTCCTCGTGTTGACTTCATCACATGGCAGAGCTTCCGAGTGTTGGAGCATGGCGGGAGGAACCCCATCGGCATCCTCTTCATCCTCACCTCTCTCTGTCACCAACGGGCCACGTCGTCAATCTCATCTTCTCATTTTCCCCGTTTTTAGTCTTTTTATCCATATGCATTCGTCACATCTTCACCACACACACACATAGCATCCTCTCATCCACCTACTTCTTAGGGGTTTAACACCACCTCCACGAGGTGTGTTAGCCCCCATTTGCATGTTTACATTTCTCTTCCGTTTACATTTACTACACCACATAGCCTAACCCCTTCTTCACTTGTTTTCTTGTCATTTCTTTTTCTTGCAAGGTACCCGGAATTGAATCTTCTTCATCGGCCGGCCGGCGGGAGAAGGAAGGAGAATCCACTGCACATTCCCGCATTTTTCTTCATGTGGAGGTAAGTACACCACGTCATTTCCTTTCTGCCTGTTACATTCGGTGCCCACGTGCACCTGGTGATCGCGACACATTCCTCGTGCACACACGCACATTTTCAATTTCCACATTTCCATCTCCGTTTCCATTAGTCACTTTTCTTTTAAATTCTATATTTCCTATCGTGGGACTGAGTGTTTTCCGAAGAGTTGAGGAAAAACGCCATCTACACAGGGTACAATACCCCCAGGGATATACAACCCCCAGCTCCCCGCTGGTCCTCTTCCTTTCCGAGTAGGAAGGAAACTCACTTCTGTTACAGGTCAAGAAGCCACCCTCCTAGAATAAACCGCAGTGCGGTTCTGCTAGATTTAAACCCTCAGCTAGGTTCTGCTGACACCAACCCCAGCTAGGTTCTTTCCTCAACCTAAGAGGAACACTGTGTATAGTCCCATAGCCGGACAGAATCCACTAGCATCCCGCTGGCCTTCTCTTTACACAGGAAGAGGAACACTATATATAGTCCTACAGCTAGACACAAGTCTTTCTTAGAAAAGAATGAATAGATTGAGAGCTATACAAGATGAACACTAAGGAACTCAAACTCTCAACTCACAGACTCTCCCCCATATTTACAATAATGCACAGAAAGAGTGAAGAGAGAAAAGAAGCTTGAATGCTTGAAGACTTTAGATGGTTGCTTTCATGCACACTTCTTCTTGGTCTTGAGCTCTTTTTTTCTTGCTTTGAGTGTGTATAGCGTTGAGGCTTCTCACTGAATGTACACTCTTTCAAACACTTCATCCTTTATAGAGTAGAAAGATAGATCCATTTGAGGAGATCCGTTGGAACTCTTCTAGCCGTTGTTCATCTTCTTCCTCATCTACTTTCCTTCTTCTTCTATCTAACAGACATCTTCATGTGTCTAACGGATGCTAACAACAGGTCCAAGATGTTTTGACTAGAAGTAGAATAGTTCTGCAGACATTTAATGCAAATAGGAACATGTTAGACTAGAGAAGTCTTCTGACAGATAGCCCATACCTGTTTTCCTTTTTGTCCATATTTTTTGCTGACATCCAGACATGTTAGGTAAGACCCTTTTTGTCTAGCAGGAAGGAATGAGTCCTTTTAGTCCTTATTTTCTGCTAACTCATTTTCTTACCTACCCTGATAAGATAGAAGGTACACAACATGAATATCTTATAGATTTGAACACTTATTTGAATTTTCATTTGGTGCCATAGATGTTTGAAATCAAGTAAGCATCAATTGGTATATAAACAACATCATCAAAATATTATATCACTAATTGAAATGAACGGCAATCGATATGACATTATAACAGCAATCGATATGAGATTATGTTTATAACACCAATCGGTAGAAATAGAGAGGCAATCGATGTTTGCTTAAAGGCAATCGATGTTTTATAAAGACAATAGATGTTTTAAAGACAATCGATGTTTTAAGTGAAGAGCAATCAATGTTTGAGAAGCAATCGATGTTTTAAAGACAATCAATCTTTAAGTGAAGAGCAATCGATGTTTAAGAAGCAATCGATGTTCAAATAGTCAGCAATACACTTCGACTAGCGATGGAAATGGTCAGCAATTGATAGGTTCAACGGCAATCGATGTAGAGCTTCGACTGGTCAAGATATATAACGCAGTCAGTCGAAATGAAGTTTGAATATGACGAAGTTAAGTTCGTATATGACGAAGTGAGACTTTGATTGATCAAGACAAAAATAGGCATGACGAAGTGCCAGCTTTGAATATGAAGAAGTGAACTTCGGATATGATGAAGTTAACTTCGTATATGACGAAGTGAACTATGCATATAAACAGAAAATAACATTGTCGGTCGAAGCTGAAACACGCAGTCGGTCAAAGTGAACTTCGTATAGAACTTCTGATATGACGAAGTTGGACTTCGACTGATCATGACCAAAAACATGCATGACGAAGTGTAGCTTCGAATATGACGAAGTGTAGCTTCGGATATGACGAAGCTAGCTTCGTATATGACGAAGTAAGCTTCGACTGAACATGATCAAAATATGCATGTCGAAGTTGAAACTCAGTGTAAATCTGAAGTAATAATTCAAGAATATATTGTATTCATGGGAGAAACATGATATAAAATATATTAATGATATTTTAAGTTAAAATTGGGTTTTTTATCACTAAATAAAATAATAAAATATAGGAGTGGTTCAACAATCAGTCTACTTCGACCGACCATGTCGTTACGCCAAAACTCAAGTTGTTGTGTAAGGATACCATCCTTCCTTATAACCGACCACATGGTACAGTCCCCCTACTGGACAACTCAGCAACACTCGTAGGCAGGTCCACACCCAGACCTAGGCATGACTTGGCCAACCCGGCCTTCGCCACACCCTCGTTCTCAGGTCGCCCCAGCGCTAGCACGTGCACCTGCCTCGCAGTATGCCGCCCAACAAAATTTGTTGGAAGCTCTACTATATATGATGTTTCCCAATCTTTTTCAGAATTTTAAATGGCCCAACATATCTTGGGCTCAACTTCTTTTTCTTAGTGAATCTCTGAACTCTCTTGGTGGATGATACCCTTAGAAAAATATATTCTCCCACTTCAAATTGTAATAGTCTTCTTTTCGAATCTACATAACTCTTCTGATGACTCTGTGCTACCTGTAATTTTTCTTTTATAATACTGACCATTTCTTCACACTGTTGAACTAATTCTAGACCTAATAATTGGCTTTCTCCAACTTCATGTCAATCTAAAGGGCTTCTACAAGTTCTACAATACAAAGTTTCATATGGTGCCATACCGATACTCGAATGGTAATTGTTATTATAAGCAAATTCCACCACACTTAAATGATGTTCCCTTGAACTCCCCCGTTGCATACAGCAAGCTCTTAACATATCTTCTAAAGCTTGAATTGTTCTTTTAGTCTGACCATCTCTCTATGGATGATATGGTGAACTGAATCTTAACTCTGTACCCACTTCTCATTGAAAGCTCTTTCTGAAAACCTGATGTGAACCTTAGATCTCTATCTGAAACAATAGTAATTGGGATACCATGCAACGAAACTATCATGTTCGCATATAATATGGCTAATCTGTCCACAGTCCATGACATACTAACTGGTAATAACCTGCAAATTTTAGTCAATCGATCAACAATTACCTAAATTCCATTATTACTAGCTAAAGTCCTTGGTAAACCCATCACAAAATCTATTGCTACATAATCCCACTTCCATTCGGAATCGATAAAGGTTGTAACAAATCACCAAGTCTCTAATATTCTACTTTAACTTGCTGGCAAACCATACATCTAGCTACAAATTTGACTATCTCTCTCTTCATGCTTGGCCACCAGAAATGTTTCTTTAACACATGATACATCTTATTATTACCTGGATGAATGGAATATTGGGACTTGTGTGCTTCATTTAACAAGTGCTGCTTCAACTCAACTTCGTTGGATACATACATTCGACCCTGAAACCTGACTACACAATCCTCATCAATACTGGATCCTTGAATCTTCACTATTTCTGCTAAATTATCATCTAACTTCTGAGCATTTGCTATTTGATGATACAAAGATGGTTCCACGGTCGTACTGGCTAATATTGCTCTACCACGACTGCTAGGAATCTCAAAAGAGTTCTCTGCTACTTCTTCATATAGTTTCCATTCCTTAATCATGATATGCTTTAATGTTGCTTTTCTATTTAGTGCATCTACTACTACATTTGCTTTTCTGGATGGTATGCCTAAGTGAAATCATAATCCTTCGAATACTCAATCGATCTACGCTGCCTAAGATTTAAATTTTTCTGGGAGAAAATATATTTCAAACTCTTATGATCTATGAAAATCTCAAATGTCTCGCCATACAAATAGTGCCTCCAATTCTTTAGTGCAAAAACCACTACTACAAGTTCCAAATCATGTGTAGGATAATTCTCTTCATGATGTTTTAATTACCTGGATGCATAAACCAAAACTCTGTCATGATGCATCAATACTGCTCCTAAACCACTTCTTAAAGCATCAGTATATAAAACAAACCCACCATGACCAGACGGCAAAACTAGAATAGGTGTTGAAGTCACTATTCTCTATAATTCAGTAAAACTCCTCTGACACTTTGCAGACCATACAAAATTCACACTTTTTCTAGTCAAACGAGTCATAGGTGTTGCTATCTTAAAAAAAATCTTATAAATCTCCTACATTATCTTACTAAACTTAGAAAACTTCTAATCTCAGTCACTATTTTCGGCCTTTCCCATTTCATTGTTGCTTCAACCTTTGCTGGATCAACTGTAATTCTTGTACTATATATCACATGACCCAAAAAATTGCACTTCCTTTAACCAAAACTCACATTTACTAAACTTCACATATAACTGATTATCTCTTAATAGTTGTAAGGCAATCCTCAAATGCTTGGCATGCTCCAGACGAGTATATCAAAATATCATCAATAAAGACCACAATAAACTGGTTCAAATGCCGATGGGAAATCATGTTCATCAAATTCATGAAAGCTATCGGTGCATTGGTAATTAAGTCCAAATGGCATCACCACAAACTTATAATGTCCATAACATATTTTAATGTTGTCTTGCTAATATCTTCTCCTTTAATTCTTAACTGATAATACCCAGACCTCAAGTCAATCTTAGAAAAGACTGTAGCTGACTATTACTGGTCAAACAAATCATAAATTCTTAGCAACAAATACTTATTCTTAATAGTGACTCTATTCAGCTGCCTATAATCTATATAGAATCTGAAACTGTCATCTTTATTTCTTACAAACAACACCGGTGCTCCTCACGGAGAATGACTAGGTCTAATAAATCCCTTTTCCAACAATTCTTGTTACTGTGTTTTCTTTTTAACTCTGTTGGTGCCATACGATATGGTGCTTTAGATATGGGCATAGTGCCAAGCTGCAACTCTATAACAAAATCTGCCTCTATCTGCGGTGCTAACCCTTGTAATTCTTTAAGAAATACATCTACAAACTCTTGCACAACTGGTACATCTGATAAAGACCCACTACTATCCACAAGACTAACATATGCTAAATATGCTACACAACCATCATCAATTAACTTTCTAGTCTTAAGTGCATAAATAACAAGCTTAGGAGTAAAGGAGAGAATACCTTGAAATTTAAACTATGTACCACTAGAATGAGCAAATTTAACTCTCTTCTTTCTATAGTCTACAACTGTTGAATAAGCCTCCAACTAATCTATTCTCAAAATTACATCATAATCTTTCAATTGAAGTGCAAACAACCTAGCTGGCAACTTATGACCTTTAATTTCTACGGGCATATTATCTAAATAACAAGTAGTAAGCATACAACTACTAGAGGGAACTTCAACAATCAATTCACACGGCCTCTCCTCAACAAGGGCCACTACACTATCCAAAAACTCCTTAGAAATAAAAGAATGTGAAGCACCAAAATCTACTAAAACTCTACAAGAATTATAAAAAATAGACATTATACCTTCCACAAGATTTGATGCCTCTGCCTACTCCTTGGTCATAGCCATCACTCTGCCTCTACCTTGTTATTGGCCACACTCCACTAGTGGTTGCTGTTGTTGAGGGCATGGCTGATACGGGCACCTAACTCCCTCGGCTACGGACACTCCCTTGCTAAGTGACCAGGCTGACCATAATTATAACACCTAAATCATGTTGGTTGTCTTCCTGTGCTCAGTTGAGATGTAACGACCCTCTTTATACCGGTACGATTATACCAATCCACATCGATATAAATGGGGTCGTCACAGTGGGACATGTACCCAACACAATACAGTAGGTAGAGATGTACATAAATAACAAAGAAAGTACAGAGGAAACAAAAGGTATTCTTATTCCAACATCAATCACACATTTCACAGTCTATATAGTATAAATGAAAGTAACCCAATGTCCAAATTATACAAGTCCATATAATAACACCATTGTCCACATACTAATGAAAGAAAGTGCAGCCTAAAGAAGTAGTCTCCACAAGCACAGCTGCTCCTCTCGCTCGGAGTCGCTCCTCACAATGTCCTCCTCTAGCACAGGGACACCTGTCTCACCTGTATGTTAAAGCAAGTATGAGTCTTCACAAAGACCGAGCAAGCAACCCATTGGCACATCCTTACGCACATCACATTCATGCTATCTTCTAAACAATAAGAGAAGTATGGCACATGGTTTATGTCAAATAAGCAAGTACACATGGATAACCTATAACATGCTTTCTACACATAGTCTTTAACTTGAATCATGGTGTCAATTTCAATTCATATCATTTCATATTTCTAAACAAATAGATCATGGAATTAAACACATGGTTATTAACAAACCTAGCATGATATCTAACACTATTCACATGCTTTTATATCACATAATCACATCTTTTTCTTGTTGTTTTAACATAATTAAAACATATTCACATGGTTTCACATCACTTCACATAGTAACATATTTACACATCACTTTCACATGAACACTTTGCACATTTACACATATTTCACACTTTTACACATTATTTGCCGTGACACATAGTCCGAACCACCATAAAGAAGGACACACATATCACATAACACATACCCGTCACCTAGACAATATAGTGACGAATCTTGGTAACTGCGCAGAACCGGGAGAAACCCTCTCCACCCTAACCAGTGGTACTTGTCCACCTCCAGGATTTCATCTTGATGCCCACAAGATATCACATACACATTGAGCCTTCCCATAGGGACTTTTCTACAGTACGGCTCCACAGCCTTCTATGGTAGTAGTGTCAATTTCGGCACCTATTTTACTTAAACACACTATCTCACTTAATCACATGATTAATATCATTTATATGCATTATTTAGTCCATTCACATCCAATTATTTAAACATATATACTTCAATTTACATAACCTAACATGATTGTCTAATAGTATCAAATCATGCATAACAGTACCTAAACATGATACTAATCACTGAAAAGACCTTTTCTTAAATAATCATGCTTAATATGCTATGTAATAACTTGATAATTAAAAATAGTACTTACAGATATTAGAACAGTCCCAAATTTTAACCATAAACCCTACACATGAAACATATCATATGGCTAATTTTTTAGAATTTTCGTAATAGTATAACTATTTTTAACATTTAATACAGATTTCATGCAATTTTAGCAAGATATTACACTTTAACATGATAGATAGTAAACAGTTAGTTCTCATAGTTTTAAAACATGTGAATAGTAGCCTAAGTTCATGAAAATTTCTTTAACAATTACATGCATCAAATCTAATTATCCCGAATTTAACTCTACCAAATCATGTATATTCCTCCATAACAGAAAATATATTAAATGTACTCATGATCAGAAATTCGACAGAAATTTATGGTTTGACCCTAAGACAATATCTGAACATCTATAATTTTACAGCATGAGCAAACATCCAGAAATCTGAAAATCATACCACAGAGATTAAAATCACCATTCTGTAAAAACCAGAAGAACTTGGCGGCAAGGGTCTTGCTGTCAAGGTGGGTTAACGGCACAATCGGTTGCCGCTAACTCAGGAACTTGGCGGCAACAAGGTTGCTGTCAACCTCCTGTCTGCAGAAAAGTGTAGACCGACCACAGAAAAACATAGAATTTAGGGGTCCAGAACATGATTTTAAAATCTGTAAAAATACCTAAACCCAAGGGACATGTCTAGGGATGAAACCCTTAAGTTACTTGCCTTTAGCAAAACCTCAGAAGATCTAATTTGGCGATGAAGTCCTCCTCGGCCAAGCCAAAAGGTGATGCTCTTCAGCCCCAAATCCGATCCTCACGCTTGCACAGATGATCTCCCGGAGTCAGGGGAGCTTCTTCACCTCCAGAAGAACCATCCAGTCGAAGAGGATTGCTGGAGTAGCCTCCCAAACACCGGATCAAGCCTCTCAAAGGTCTGCCTTTTCTCTCACCCGACCCTAGAATTCTCCTTCTGAACCAAATGGTCTTTCCTAGACGAGATGCTTAGGTTATATAGGTTAAGAGTGTTGCCCAGCTAGCTAGCCCAGAGGGGGGGTGAATGGGATATTAAAATTAATGAGTACTTAAAACATGTTCACAGAAAAGTCACAAAAACACACTTCGCAGATTGTTAGTGTTAGTGACGGAAAAATCAAACACACAAAAGCAATCACACGACATAGAGAATTATCCGGGTTCGGATCTCCTCTCCTTAGGAGTCCTACGTCCAGTCCCTGAGCAATATCTCAAATTTCACTAACAAGGGTACAGTCCCCCTTAAGGACACTACAGCACCCAGCACCCCAGCTGGTCTTCCTTCACCCGAAGGGAACAACACCCTGGATACCACACCAGGTCTTCCTTCACAACCGAAGGGAACAACACAGGAAAAATGAAATTAGATCAATTAGATCAAGCTTATACAATGCTAGATCTGAAGCTAACTGAGAGGAAGATCTACAGTGAGGGACACTCTCAGTTTACAAAAGCTCTCAAGACTAACACACTGAATGCAGAGAGCTAAGAGCTTGAACAGAAGGGAGTGAGGCTTTGCTCTTCAGAATGCTCGCAGAATGCTTGTCAAGGATTTTCATTTTGAAAATCTGGATCCATTACTTCTGGAGCTTCAATCTTCTATATATATCTTCTATTTGAAAATTTGAACATTGAAGTGCCCGTTGTCTCTATGCATAAGTGTGTGTTAGAATGCTTGACCCTTGGAAGCTTCCAGTCAACCAATCCTTTATCCTTTCATGCACGCAAAGAGAGAGAGGATCTTTTGTAATCTTCTTTGGCTTCCATTTTGTCCAACGTTGTATGACGGTTGCTGTCAGAGACCTGCACATACTTAAAGCTTGAACAATGGACAGCTAAGCTGTCTCTTGTTGTCAGTCAACGTTAGATTGATTTTATACAGAAGTAGAAGTTCCATTCTGTTCTTCTAAAAAGATGTTTACAAATAAGCATGAGAATGGAAGATATTGTCTGCATGCATGCAGTGATACGTACTATCGTAATAAATGCACAACTGTGAGAAAGATATGCGTAAAGACTTTGACTTTTCAACATATTCAAAAATTAGCTCAAAAATCAAATCGTTATATTTCACAAATCGTTATATGCATGACTTATGAAATCGTTGTGCAAATGAGTGAATCGTTATGCAATCATAAGTAAATAGATGTATACACAAATCGTTATATATATTAATAATCCAATCGTTGTAAGCGAATCGTTGTGAAATGTATCGAATCGTTACAGCGACCAAGTCGTTATGTAACTTGATGAATCGTTACAGTGACAGAGTCGTTATGTAACTTAGCGAATCGTTATGAGAGTAAATCGTTGTGATCACTTAACAAATCATTATGATCACTTAAGAAATCGATATGAGACCAAATCGTTATGATCACTTAACGAAATCTATGTGAGACCAAATCGTTATGATCACTTAAGAAATCGATATGAGACCAAATCGTTATGATCACTTAACGAAATCGATAGGAGACTAAATCGTTATGATCACTTAACGAAATCGATGTGATAAGCAAATCGATGTGATCACGAGAGAAATCGTTATGATAGCAAATCGTTATGTCTACTAAAGAAATCGTTGTGATAGCAAATCGTTATGATAGCAAATCGTTACGATCACTAAAGAAATCGTAACGATGGCAAATCGTTGCGATCACTTATCGAATCGTTATGACCACTAAAGAAATCGTTATGACAGCAAATCGTTATGATCACTAAAGAAATCGTTATTAATGCTTAACAAATCGATGTGAGGGCAAATCGTTGTGATCACTTATCGAATCGTTATGACCACTAAAGAAATCGTTATGACAGCAAATCGTTATGATCACTAAAGAAATCGTACTTATCGAATCGTTGTGAGGGCAAATCGTTGCGATCACTTAACGAATCGTTGTGAGGGCAAATCGTTGCGATCACTTATCGAATTGATGTAGCTTATGTGGACTTAGACAAATATTGATGCTTTGAACTCTTACTGTTGTAGAGTGATGAATACTTACTTGATTGGCTTGTTTTCCCTTGGTTTATTTCCTGTGATTAGACTTCATAGAAAGTATGTTAGTAACCTTTATCATAGTTTTGTTAATCACCAAAATAGATATGTAATTTATTTAAATTACATGGGGATAAACTGATCATCAATCTCCCCCTTTTTGGTGATGACAAAACTTAACAATTAGCAAAGATGATCCGAAATAAGTCTAAGCATAGTCTAAGCATAATTGAGGAAATAACATAAAAATAATGTATTTCAAAAATGCAATATTTTCTCCCCCTTTTTGTCATTTAAGCAAAAAAATCAAACGCTTGAGACAAAGATGAAGAGAAAAGAGCACAAAGAGAGGAACAAAGAGATTTATTGAGCATTCAAGGGTTCAGAGAGATAGAAGGCAGGAGACAAGAGAGATGCAAAGCGCCTAATGACAGGTAGCGCTTGGCGTTCCTGCTCTTCAAAATATGCTTGAAATGCGCCAAGCTCAATGCAATAGGAGGGTCCCATGGTGGGAGCCATCCTCTTGATGTGAAGCTGCCTCTGATCCGATATGAAATCCCAATATTTGACGTTGCCAAGAGCTACCTTGTAGGGGGTGAAGCAACCAAAACTAGCAAACTGAAGAAATTGAGTAATTTTAAAGGGATAGAAGAGCTGATGCTGCCGAAGTTCCTTCTTTAATTCTAGAAAGACTCTGTACCGTTCTTCCCATTTCATGAAGGAGTCCCGGACAAGGTGAAGAGAATTTTCATCCAAAAAGTCAGCGGGAGACAGAAGAGGTTGATTGGAACGAGCCTGAGAAGCATTCAACTCTTTAAGCTGTTGAGCAGATAGAGTGTAGAGCTTTTCCCAATCAGCAGGCGACAACCTCTCACACTCAGAGAGAATAGGGGCAAGGATATCTGCCTTGAGGTACCCCTGAAGATACTGCTTGAAAACAAATCTATGAAAAGCAAGGTTACGACCTTCTTGCATAGAGAGCCTGGCCATAACCTGAGCAGCTCGCTCAAACATGAGTGTGCCCATAGATGAGTCCATGATCAGGGAGTGAAGTGGAGGAAGGAACACCACATTAGGAATTACCAAGGTGGCAAAATCAACTCGAAGAGGTTCGGTGTGAGCAACCCTGGAACTGAGATCACGGAAGGCTTGCCTGAACTGGCCCAGCTGCACCTCTGGAATGTTATTAAGATAGCAGTAATCGCAGCACATTTTGTAGTGCCGGATGAACTTGATTTCCTTCTGAATGAAAGGTCCAAAAGATTTTATGATGAATCTGAAACCATTTAGAGAGAGGGAGAGGAGCTTCTCTTGAAGGATATCTGGCGACTTGAGTCCGACGGAATTGATTGTACAGATCTCTGTTGCTCCGAGCCCACTACTCTTCAGTTTTGGCTTCAGTCATGGAAAAAAATTTTGACTGTTAAGCCTTGGAAAGAAAGGCATAAGGGAAAATGGTATTGAGATGGTCCGAAAGATTTTGGAAGGGAAGGCCAAAGAGGTGAGCAAACACTACCTTTTGAAGAAATTCCTCATAGATAGATTGTTACTTATTCGTGATAGAAAGAGAAAATCAAAGTGGAGGATAACAAGGTTCAGAAGAGACAGGATGGGTGGAAGTGAGTCTCCTCTTCTTAGGAATAGGACTGGAAGAGTCTGTCTTATGAGAATGGGTCCCAACAGCTAGGACTGAATGAAGTATTGCTACTTCAAATTCATCCTTGATGTCCTAGATTTCTGTGTGAGCCAATTGGGCACCCTCGGGAATAATAGTAATGAAGGAAGGAGGTGTCTGTGGATGGAAGAGAGATGCAGGGGTGATGGAAGGGAGATCAGATGGTCCTGAAGAAGAAAAAGAAGGACCACTAGAAGAGGCTCCAGCTGAAGAAGCTGTGGAAGGAACCTCAACAGAAGATAAGGGTGGAGGAAGTAGGAGATGAAGGAGTTTGGGAAGGAAAAGGTGCAGGTGAGGAAATTGTTCTAGAGCGGGGTCGTTTGAAGGTGAGAGGAGTTGGAGGAGCAGTGGATGAGGTGGGTGGAGAAGGAGGGGCTGGAGTTGGAAGGGTAGGAAGGACAGAGGGCTCTGGAGCTACAGCCTGATCTTCTTCTCTTAAAGCATCCTCTGACGGCCCTGCTGGCCCAGATTCCTCAATAACAACCACTTCTTTAACGAGCTCATTCTCAACATGAATTGGCCCTGGTGGCCCTGCTGATTTTTCAGACAAAGGCCCTGATGACCGCTCTTCCTCTTGCTGCTGCTCTGCAAAGACAGGCCCTGATGGCCGCTCTTCCTCTTGCTGCTGCTCTGCAAAGACAGGCCCTGATGGCCTAGCTTCATCATCCTGCTGTTGCTCTGCAATGACAGGCCCTGATGGCCTATTACTTTCTTCACTTGGCCCTGATGGCCCTGCACTACAGGAAGGAGGGGCGAGAGATGGTAAGTGCTCCCTCACAAATGCTAACAAATCCACAAGCACCATCCTCATACTGTCATAATCTTTTCTTAGGCTTGCAAGTTCAGATGACAGTGCCCCTAATTCACGGGCAGATGAGCTTTGAGTGATAAAAAAGGAGTCCATATCCGACTTCATGGAACACAAAATTTTGCCTTGCTCATCCTGGCGCTCAACAATGGGTTTCAAATTTACTTTCAACTTCTTTTTCCTAGACCTCTTGTGTGACTTACTGGTGAGGAGAGGAACTTCTTTAGCCACACATTTTCCTTTGCCTTCTCTTGCCTTAACCACGGGGTCTTCATGGTCAACATTTTCATTTTCTTCTTCTGAGGCACTTTCCACAATGCCTTCTCTAAACTGATCATCAATGGGGGCATTGGCAATTTGCTCCCCCTGACTTGCTGGTTGCGCATCAACATGTTGCTCCCCCTCAATGGAAGCATCTTCTACTACTAAGTCTTCACGAGCAACTACTTGCTCCCCCTGACTGGGAGCTTCTTCCATAACAATCTCATCAATGTGGCCTGATGCCACAGCTTCTGCAATTTGAACTTCACTAACTACTGGATCCCTTAAAGAGCTTTGGACAGATTCCAATACATCTCTGAGTACTGAGCCTACTCGGGAAGAGGGAAGAGGATCCTCTGAACTATGCCCAACGGGCTCAATATCCTCTGGAGGTATATCCTCAATTCTGCTGCTAGATTCTGCTGCTGCTACTGCTTCTACTTCCACAGATGGTGCTGCTGCTAACTCTTCTTGAGCTACGACTGCTGCTGCTACTTCTGGTTCAGCTACTGCCTGAACTGCTTCTACCTCTGGAATCACAGGAACTACGCCAGCTGCTTCCTGACCTTCTTGGGCTTCTCCAATGATGGCTTCACCCTCAGCCATAGAAGTCTTTGTCCAGACCCCATTGACAACTGAAAAATTGTTTTTCCTTAAATTTCTGGACCGGATTGTTTGGCCCATCTTCTCAGACACATCTCCTGCTACACTTATGCCATAGTGCTGAAAATCTTCGTCAGGAGATGGGCATAAGGTAAAGAAACATTCAGCTTGCTCTTTGTGTCCCATACCTGAGCACTTGCAAACTTCATCCTTTCAATCATGAGCTCTGCAGTGTTGATTTCTTAGTTTTGGACAGCCCAGAACATCAGGTCGAAGTCCGCCTTTGTGCAAGTGGAGAAGGTGGCACTCCTTGGGACTACTATTTGACACACAATGAAATGCAATAAGCGATTAAACGCATTCAACTAGTTGATGTCTAGTTTTCCATCCTTCAATCTGAATTCGGGACCAACAATCCCTAAACCTTTCGCCTGGATATCCACAGTGTGAACTCCACTGTGTCCGGAGGTAGTCACATCAAAGAGAGATGCCAATAGGTCTCGTGTGACCCTAATATGAGTTCCCTTGACCATGGAAGTCAGGGTTCCGTCTTCCTCTGTCTTCAGACATACATAGAAAGCTTTCACAAGGTCCGGATAACTTACTTCTGATAGGGTGGCTATCTTTGTCCACTTCAATCTGCCCATAGCTGCGACGATACTGCCCATTCCGTTCTTCTACAAGTCAGCCACATCTACTGCTTTGTGGCCGCAAGGCTTGGTCTTTACTGAAGCATATCTTTCCTGCTGCTCGGCAGTAAGAAATGCAGCTCCATAGCCACCGACGCTGTCGGAGACACCAGAAGAGGCCATGGTTTTGGATGGGAAGAGTTTCTGGATGATCGAAATGGAGAAAGGAGTAGAACCCCTCAAGAAATTTCTTGCGGGAAAAAGGTGGAAGCTTGAAATCTCAGGGAGTCGATAAGGTATCGCCTCAGGCAGAAGGAGGAAGATGATGAAGGGATGTGAATCATTGCCGCACAGATTTCAAGATATAAAGGAAAAGTTAAAAGAATGACCTTTAGAATTTAAAGGCGCTATGATGGCAGAAAACGACAAACTGACTAGATCAATGGAATAAATTCTTATAAAATAATGAACCGACATGACAATCTTTAAAAGGATAGACAATAATTGGAATTTTGCTCAATTTTTGGGAGGAAAAAATAATTTTAAATTCTAAAAATTAATATTTCAATTTTAAACAGATGATTCTTTCACAATTTACACATGTCTAATTCCCTTCTAAGAGATGTAAACCTCTCTTCAGGTAAGGCCTTTGTGAAGATATCTACTAACTGATTATTTGTATCAATAAAGGAAATGTCTCTGTTCTCATTAGCTACATGATCATGAATAAAATGATATCTAACCTCAATGTGTTTTGTCCTTGAATGATGTACTAGACTCTTGGTGAGATTTATAGCACTGGTGTTGTCGCACAACAGGGGAATTATCTTGATATGTAGCCCATAACCCTCAAGTTGTTGTTTGATCCATAGAAGTTGTGTACAGCAGCTTCCAACAGCCACATATTCAGCTTCAGCTGTAGACAGTGCTACTGAATTTTGCTTCTTTGAGGACCATGATATCAGACATCCTGCAAGGAATTGACAACAACCACTGGTGCTTTTTCTATCTATTTGCATCTAGCGTAGTCACATCAAAGTATCCTACTAAGTTAATTTCACATGATTTTGGATACCAAAGACCTAAATCATGAGTTCTAACTAAGTACCTAAAAATTCTTTTAACACTAATTAAATGAGACTCTTTAGGATCTGCTTGGTATCTAGCACACATGCATACACTAAATAAAATATCAGGTCTACTTGCCATTAAGTAAAGTAATGAACCTATCATACCTCTGTAGATCTTTTGATCTACTTTCTTACCATCCTTGTCATTGTCCATCCTTGTTGATGTGCTCATAGGTGTTGACAGTGGCTTGGCATTATCGAATCCGAACTTCTTCAAGAGTTCTTTGGTGTACTTAGTTGACAGATGTGGATGCCTTCCTTTCCTTGTTTGATTTGTAATCCAAGGAAGTAGTTAAGCTCCCCCATCATGCTCATTTCGAATTCTCCCTGCATGAGCTTCTCAAAATACTTGCAAAGAGATTCGTCAGAAGAACCAAATATTATATCATCAACATATATTTGAACAAGCAGAATATGTTTGACCTTAGATTTGACAAATAATGTATTATCTACTTGACCTCTAGTGAAACCATGGTCTAGTAGAAATGAGCTAAGCCTTTCATACCAGGCCCTAGGCGCTTGTTTTAAACCATATAAAGCTTTGTGCAACTTAAAAACATGGTTGGGAAAGTCAACATCATCAAAACCTGGAGGTTGTTCTACATAAACTTCCTCCTTAATAAAACCATTAAGAAATGCAGACTTTACATCCATTTGAAATAATTTCATATCTAGTGCAGATGCATATGCAAGTAATATTCTAATAGCCTCAAGTCTGGCTACTGGTGCATAGGTTTCATCAAAATCTATACCTTCCTCTTGGGAATAGCCTTGAGCTACCAATCTGGCCTTGTTTCTTAAGATCACACCACTTTCATCCAATTTATTTCTGAACACCCATTTGGTGCCAATTACTGGATGATTTGATGGTCTAGGAACAAGTGACCACACATGGTTTCTCTTGAACTGATTAAGTTCATCTTGTATGGCTAAAATCCAAGATTCATCAGTAAGAGCTTCATTGACTGTCCTAGGCTCTATTTGAGAAACAAAAGCTAAATAATCACATGGAATTATGTTACCTCTTGTTCTTACCCCTACAGATGGATCACCAATGATGTTTTTCAGGAGGGTGATCTCTCTTATATTTCCATTCCTTTGGAAGATTTTCATGTTCTATGCCCTTTTGTTGCAAGTCTTCCAGAGGTGGATCTTCCTTGTCCTCAATTGATGAGTTCTTTAGCTTTTTAGACAATTCATCTGCATTATCATTATCACTATCTTCTTCCTTTCTCAAGGAAGGGTTAGTTTCATCAAAAATAACATGTACTGACTGCTCAATCAATAAAGTACGCTTGTTGAACACTCTATATCCTTTAGGTTTAGAAGCATACCCCATGAAGATGCCTTCATCTGATTTGGCATCTAACTTACCAATGTTTCTTTTGTCGTTGTTGTGGATGAAGCATGGACATCCGAATGTCCTGAAGTGACTAATCTTAGGCTTCTTTCCTTTGAACAACTCATACGCAGTCTTCTTCAGAATCGACCTGATCATTACTCTATTGATGATGTAGCTTGCTGTGTTGACTGCTTCAGCCCAAAAATATCTTGGCAGATCATATTCTGATAACATTGTTCTTGCCATGTCCAATAAAGTCATATTCTTTCTCTCAGCAACTCCATTCTGCTGTGGTGTCCTTGGTGCTGAGAAATTGTGTTCAATTCCTTGGTCATCACAGAATTTGGAAAATTTCTCATTTTGGAATTCTCCTCCATGGTCTGATTGGATTCCAACAATGCAATACTTCTTATCTTTCTGAACCTTTTTGCTGAAGCTCACAAAATTGTCAAACGTATCATCCTTGTGTTCCAGAAAAGATACCCATGTGAATCTCGAATAGTCATCTACAATAACAAATCCATATTGCTTTCCTCCTAGACTGGTGGTCCTCATTGGCCCAAATAAGTCCATGTGTAAGAGTTCTAAGGGTTTAGAGGTTGTCACCATAGTCTTTGACTTGAATGAGGATTTTACATGCTTCCCTTTTGCACAAGGCCCGCAGATGCCATCCAATCTTGTGCAAATTTTAGGTAGACCTTCCACTAGGCTTCTCTTAATCAGCTTCTTTATGCCATCCAGACTGCAGTGGCCCAATCTTCTGTGCCACAGCTCAATTGACTGCTCCTTGCTTGCCGCTAAGCAGATGTCTTGATCTTTTAATTCTTCCAGATGAAGTACATATAGGTTCTTCTCTCTGTTGGCTTCAAAGATGACTACACCATCTTTCACAATGCTGCACTTTGACTCTTGAAAACTGATCTGATGTCCTCTATCACATAGCTGGCTAATACTGATGAGATTGTGTTTTAGTCCTTTGACGCACAGCACATCTTCAATGACAGTTGTGCCTCTACTGCACACCGATCCACTGCCTATCATAGTTCCCTTTCCATTGTCTCCATAGGTGACTGTGCCTTCTTCAGCTTTGAGGTGAGAGAACAGCTTTCTGTTACCTGACATATGCCTTGAGCACCCGCTGTCCAGGTACCATTTTGATGCTCGAAGGCCTCCCTGAAATAAAGACACTAAGCTTTAGGTACCCAAGTTCTTTTGGGTCCTTGTTGGTTAGTATTCTCATCTTTCCTTTTAATTATCCAGATTTTGTGTTTAGTTGGACAGGTTATTTTGGTATGTCCTAGCTTGTTGCAGTGACTGCAACATATTGTTCTAGTTATTTTCTCATATGGAGTATACTTAAAGTTTGATTTATATGCTATATCTTGCTCAGGTACGAATTTTGGAGTTGGATATGTTTTAGGATATACTGTTGTGTCTTCATTATCTAGTGGAATGTAACCTAATCCGTTCTTCTTTTTACCTGATCTTCTAGCTCCTCTTAGTATTAAGGAATTTTTACCATTAGTAAATTTTTCTAACGTACTTGATAGTTTATCATTTTCTTCTGTTAGTATTTTGATTTCATTTTTTAGTTCGTCTGAACTTTCTTGTTTTTCTAATTTTGTTATTTGAGTATTTTTATCCTTTAGATTTTCGCATAGCAACTCATTTCTTCTTTTAAGTTCACTAACTTGCTTATCTAGTTGTTCATTTTCTGATTTTAAATCTAAATTGGTATTCTCTAGACATGCAACATTTTTCTTACTAGCTTTTAATAATTTAGATACTTCTCTATATTTATCATACAGTTCATTAAAAGCGTCTTCTAAGTTATCTGAATCAGAATCATTACAGGAATCAAAGGATGAGTCAGAGGTTACCTTTTCTGCGATATCTGCCATGAATGCTAGGTTAGCCTTTTCTTCTTCCTCACTGTTTGAGCTTGACTCGCTATCCGAGTCACTGCTGTTGTCCCAAGCTGCTGCCATGGCTTTCTTCTTATATCTTCTAAAGTTTCTTGAACTGTCCTTCTTTCTGAATTCAGATTTCTTGAGCTTTGGACACTCTGCCTTGATGTGTCCTGGCTTCTTGCACTCATAACAAATTGGTTCATTCTTCTTGATGTCCTTTGCTTCAGGTTTCTTGAAATCCTTTCCATTTTTGAAGTATCGTCTTCCGGATTGATACTTCTTTTTCTTGGCCAATATCCGTTGTAGTCTCCTCGACAGCATTGCTTCTTCATCTTCATTGTCTTCACTACTGGCTTCATCTTCTGATTGTTCCTCAGAGCTGCCTTCTGCTGCTTTGAGGGCATTTGTGTGCTTCTTTCTAGTAGATGATTCTCCTAATCTCTCCATGTTTATCTCATGGGCCATGAGGGACCCAATGAGCTTTTCCAATGACATCTTTTTCAGGTCATTGGCTTCTTCTATAGTTGTTACCTTAGGAGTCCAAGAAGATGGTAGGGATCTAATGATTTTTCTTACCATATCTCCCATCTCATAGTTTTTTCCTAGTTCGGCTAATCCGTTTGTAATATCTGTGAATCTGCTGAACATTTGGGTTATAGATTCTCCTGGTTGCATCTGGAACCTTTCATATTGAGTCACCAGAATGTTTATCCTGGTTTCCTTGACTTTGTCAGTGCCTTCATAAGTGATCCTGAGCTTTTCCCACATTTCCATGGCGGATTTGCAGGCAGATACACGGTTGAATTCCTTTTTACTGAGGGCACAACATAAAATGCTCTTGGCTTTGCAGTTGAGAGAAATCTTCTTTCTATCATCTTCTGTCCATTTGTCATTTTCGTTGGTGACTAGAAGATCTCCTTCTCCTACAATTGACCAGATCTGAAAATCAAATCCTTGCAAAAAGTATTCCATCCTGGTCTTCCAGTAGGTGTAATCTTCTCCATCGAATAGAGGTGGCCTGTTGACTGACTGGCCTTCGGAGTGACCTTGGGCTGTCATTTGATCTTTTCTCTTCAGATCGTTAGATCTTCTTCTTTGTCGAAGAGACTAGCTTTGATACCACTTGTTGCCCAGCTAGCTAGCCCAGAGGGGGGGTGAATGGGATATTAAAATTAATGAGTACTTAAAACCTGTTCACAGAAAAGTCACAAAAACACACTTCGCAGATTGTTAGTGTTAGTGACGGAAAAATCAAACACACAAAAGTAATCACACGACACAAGAATTATCCTGGTTCGGATCTCCTCTTCTTAGGAGTCCTACGTCTAGTCCCTGAGTAATATCTCAGGATTTCACTAACAAGGGTACAGTCCCCCTTAAGGACACTACAGCACCCAGCACCCCAGCTGGTCTTCCTTCACCCGAAGGGAACAACACCCTAGATACCACACCAGGTCTCCTTTACAACAGAAGGGAACAACACAGGAAAAATGAAATTAGATCAAGCCTCTAGATCAAGCTTATACAATGCTAGATCTGAAGCTAACTGAGAGGAAGATCTACAGTGAGGGACACTCTCAGTTTATAGAAGCTCTCAAGACTAACACACTGAATGCTAAGAGCTTGAATAGAAGGGAGTGAGGCTTTGCTCTTCAGAATGCTCGCAGAAAGCTTGTCAAGGATTTTCGTTTTAAAAATCTGGATCCATTACTTCTGGAGCTTCAGTCTTCTATATATATCTTCTATTTGAAAATTTGAACGTTGAAGTGCCTGTTGTCTCTATGCATAAGTGTGTGTTAGAATGCTTGACCCTTGGAAGCTTCCAGTCAATCAGTCCTTTATCCTTTCATGCACGTAAAGAGAGAGAGGATCTTTTGTAATCTTCTTTGGCTTCCATTTTGTCCAACGTTGTATGACGGTTGCTGTCAGAGACCTGCACATACTTAAAGCTTGAACAATGGACAGCTAAGCTGTCTCTTGTTGTCAGTCAACATTAGATTGATTTTATACAGAAGTAGAAGTTCCATTCTATTCTTCTAAAAAGATGTTTGCAAATAAGCATGAGAATGGAAGATATTGTCTGCATGCATGCAGTGATACGTACTATCGTAATAAATGCACAACTGTGAGAAAGATATGCGTAAAGACTTTGACTTTTCAACGTATTCAAAAACTAGCTCAAAAATCAAATCGTTATATTTCACGAAATCGTTATATGCATGACTTATGAAATCGTTGTGCAAATGAGTGAATCGTTATGCAATCATAAGTAAATAGATGTATACACAAATCGTTATATATATTAATAATCCAATCGTTGTAAGCGAATCGTTGTGAAATGTATCGAATCGTTACAGCGACCAAGTCGTTATGTAACTTGATGAATCGTTACAGTGACAGAGTTGTTATGTAACTTAGTGAATCGTTATGAGAGCAAATCGTTGTGATCACTTAACAAATCGTTATGATCACTTAAGAAATCGATATGAGACCAAATCGTTATGATCACTTAACGAAATCAATATGAGACCAAATCGTTATGATCACTTAACGAAATCGATGTGATAAGCAAATTGATGTGATCACGAGAGAAATCGTTATGATAGCAAATCGTTATGTCTACTAAAGAAATCGTTGTGATAGCAAATCGTTATGATAGCAAATCATTACGATCACTAAAGAAATCGTAACGAGGGCAAATCGTTGCGATCACTTATCGAATCGTTATGACCACTAAAGAAATCGTTATGACAGCAAATCGTTATGATCACTAAAGAAATCGTTACGAATACTTTACAAACCGATGTGAGGGCAAATCGTTGAGATCACTTATCGAATCGTTATGACCACTAAAGAAATCGTTATGACAGCAAATCGTTATGATCACTAAAGAAATCGTACTTATCGAATCGTTGTGAAGGCAAATCGTTGCGATCACTTAACGAATCGTTGTGAGGGCAAATCGTTGCGATCGCTTATCGAATCGATGTAGCTTTGATGAAATCGTTATGACTTACAGAGAATCGATGTGGACTTAGACAAATATTGATGCTTTGAACTCTAACTGTTGTAGAGTGATGAATACTTACTTGATTGGTTTGTTTTCCCTTGGTTTATTTCTATGATTAGACTTCATAGAAAGTATGTTAGTAACCTTTATCATAGTTTTATTAATCACCAAAATAGATATGTAATTTATTTAAATTACATGGGGATAAACTGATCATCAAAGAGTCGGGGTAAACCTAGTATTAGGAGTCCTGACCATTGGGGATTGGGTTTCCTAAACGAATTCCGGAGAAAATGCGGCCATTTCAGATCTGGAATCCCAAACACATACGGAGAAGTAAACGGCCACTTTCCTACCATTAATAGGAAATAGGCATCAATCAATGTTGATGTCTAGATCCTCTGGCCATACAGTCAACGGCACACAAGTTGCCGTCAACCTGCCATTAACGTCAAGTGATGTTGACGCTAAATAGGGATTTCAGGCAAAACATAAAACATCAAACAAACATACATGCACAAAAATAAATAAATATTATATGCACATAATTTGAGGGTCTTACATGAGATTCCTCACTGGGAGCTCGAAAACCTCTACCTAGTTGTTGCTGCCTACCACCACCTCGAGAACGGAACAACTTCCTCAGTCTCGATCCCAACCTTGATATACAAAATCCTGACCCTGAAGATGAGGTGGATCCCACTGGAGCCTTCCCTCTACTAATCCCTGGTCGTTGCTGGGAACTGTCTACTCCTTCTTGATATATTTGGAATGATTTTTCAACTGTTGTTGCTCTCTGTGCTGCCTCTGCCACTGTGGTACAAATATGAGATGATATTCCTTGCTTTAACTCTGGCCTCAATCCCTCTATAAAGTATTCAGTCTTCATCTCTTCATCTGTGGCCAAATAAGTTGCATACGTACTCAATGCAGTGAACCTCCTCTGATATTCCAATACCGACATATTCCCTTATTTGAGTGATCTGAATTACTCCCTCTTTTCTCTCTATACTTGTGGTGGGAAAAAGGCTTCATTAAAAACATTTACAAACTTCTGCCATGAGATATCTGCAACCTCTACAAACAAACTTAGTATGCATCTGTAGTCGCCACCATTCTTGTGCAAAACCTCGTAACTGAAAGGCTGCCAAGGGTACCTTCTCTCGGGGAGGACACCCCATAGTTGCAAACACACTCTATTTGATGAATCCACTGTTCTGCTTTATCTGGATTAGGCTCTCCTGTGTATACTGATGGATAAAATTTCAAACAAAATTATAATAGCACTGCTGATTCATCTTGTGGCATGGGAACTGGTAGAAGGCCTAGGTGCTCCTACAGGTGGTACTATTCTTGTTTGAAAATCAGCATACTCTACCATAATTGCTCGAAAAACTCTACCATCAGTTGAGCTGGCTGCAGAGGTGGTTGATGCTCTCCTATCCTTCCCCCTCAACATGCCTCGACTGTTGCTCGTCAGCCATATTTACTCCTACAAAATCATTAAGTCCACACATACAATACAATATCCACATAAGAAAACAAGGGACATAACCAATAGTGAGTGTCATTTATGTAATAGAACAATATAATACACTTTTCTTCATACATTTCTACTGGACCTTGCTCTTATACCAATTGTGGCGGTCCTTATCGTCTAGACCCAGAATGGATCTGAAACCAACTTTGCAACCCACGAGCCACGAAGAAGAGTAATCTGATGAACAATTTATCTACACTCATATATTTTGGTGATAAACAAAACCATGAAAAATATTTGACTAACATATTTTTCTGAAGTTTGTCAACAGGTATCAAATGAAATAAATTCTATAAGTTGGCTACAGTTATTTAAATTAGAAGTCAATTGCATATGAATTATCCAAGTCAACATCGATTATTATTATAAGTTCACATCGACTACTGTTTTACTCTCACATCGATCACAGTTTTCTTAAACATCGACTATGTTTCAACATTGATTAGTCTCACATCAATTATAGTCTACTTAAATATTGACTATGTTTCAACATCGATTACTATCACATCAATTACAATCTACTTAAACATCGACTACATTTCAACATCAATTACTCTCACATCGATTATAGTCTACTTAAACATCGATTACGTTTCAACATCGATTACTCTCACATCGATTATAGTCTACTTAAACATCGATTACACTTCAACATCGACTACTCTCACATCGATTACGTTTAAACATCGATTGCCTTCACATCGACTATCTTAAACATCGACTATGCTCAAACATCGATTATTCTTAACATCGATTATGTTCACATTGATTATGTTTAAACATCGACTACATTCATATAGATTATGATTCAACATCGATTATGTTTAAACATTGACTACATGCACATCGATTATGATTCAACATCGATTTTGTTTAAACATCAACTATGTTCACATAGATTATGATTGAACATCGATTACGTTCACATCAACTATCTTTGAACATCGATTATCCCTTAGCCATTAATTATTCTTTGAACATCGATTGCATTGCCTTGAAAATGACTTTTACGATAATCATACCGATTATGGTTATAACTAAAGTTTTATTGATCATGATAAATTAGCCTTAATCATATCTTGCCTCGCAGTTCCTTTCAAATTAATTTTGAAATGTTGTGCGTTTCAAACTTTCCCGCAAATTGTTGTGTATTCTTTGCACACAGACATTTATTGATTATCATGGGTACAGTTTCTATGCACGTCATCTTTTACTATTTACCACTTTCATGACATATCAGCTAGAACTTTAAATGATGATAGAATGGTGTTTCCTCTTTAGTATATCCTCCTATAGCATGGCCAGTGACATTGACTGACAGTTTAGATACATTTGAGCTGTCTACCTTCAAGCATTTATTGTCTGCAAGTTTTCGGTAGTCACATATGTTTACAACATTGGACATGCCATGTTGACCGGAGCATAGAAGATATTCATATGATCTCCGTCTCACTATATGTCTCTATCCAAACATTTATTATCTACAGGTTTTCCGGCTCTCTTACGTTGGACCTGCTACAACTGTCAGGAGACACGTTTCAAGACAAGAGACACAACGGATACTTCATCAAGAGAAGATAAATAGAAGTATGTTGACGCAATGAAGACCATCTTTTTCAGGTAGAAAAATAGAAGAACTCGCTACTTCATTGAGATCAACACTCTTGATCTTAGCTCTCCAAAAACCACTGTTCCTAAATCCTTTCTTGAGTGAGAGAGCTTGTTTATATTTGAGAGATTTTCTTCTGGGTGTAATTCTTTTCTCTCACACATTCTGCCTCAGATCAAGCACTGTATTGTTGCTATTTGCTTGGTCTAGAGGCCATCACCTTTTTACTCTTCCTTGAGTGCTCCTCTTTATCAATGAAGAGAGGACCTGCTGTGTAGTAGATGGTTCTTTCCCTTTTGTAGAAAGGAAGACCTGTTGTAACATGTGGTGTATTGCCTCTTTGTAAAGTGAAGAGAAGGTCAGTTAGTGCTGGATGTGTAAGTATTCGTGAGGGGGACTGTACCCTTGGTTAGTGAAATCCCAAGTTGTTGCTTGGGGACTGGACGTAGGACTCCTTGTGATAGGAGATCTGAACCATGACAAAAATTTTGTTGTTCATGTGATTGCTTTTGTCTTCTTATCTACTTCTCATTAACTCTAACTATTTCGTTTAGTGTTTGAAAAGTTATTTTGTTACAGAATATTTCTAAGATGAATTTTTAGCAATCCATTCACCCCCCCCCCTCTGGGCTTGCAACCTGGTCAACATAATCGTCACATATGTCCAGTAGGAAATGTACATAAGAAGTAAAAGTGTGCACATTATTATAAATATGTACATCAAATTACATTGTCATTTACATAATAGAAATTCAAAAGAAAAGTACACTAGCCAGGGGAATATTGTTGGAAAATGTACAAGAGCAACTAATGCGCAACAGAATGAAGTTTAAAAACAAAACACATTTCCCACAAGATCTTATCGGACTGAGATGATGTTCGGGTGCATGGCTCTCATGAAAACCATTCAAGGGTGAGACATTCTCACCTAAGGGAGCTCGTAGATCCCCTGAAGCATAGAAATGGTCCTGCAGATGAAGGAGCTCATGCGACCTCCCTCTAACGGTGTCCACACGGTGGCGACCAACGATGACTCCTAATCAATGTCTCATCTCCTCGTGCACTTCCAAGATGCAGCAGCAATAGAGCTGTAGCAGGAGAAACAGCAACAGTAGCAGTAGCAAGCAACAATAACAGTTGTAGCAAGAGCAATAGAAGCACTTGCAGTTGGAAGCAACAGCAGCAGGAGCAAAGAGGGAAGAACCCTCTTGCTTTCTTCTCTCTTCAAAAAGAGAGGGATGAAGAGAGAGAGGATGTAAGGCCCTCGAATTTTGTTCATATTATGCTTATTTGATGTTGTGCATATTATAATTATTTACTTACTTATGTGCATATGTATATATATGTTTATTTCTGTGCATATAATGTATTTATTTAAATATGCATATAGTATTTAATTATTGATGTGCATATTGTATTTATCTACTCTATGTATGTATGTTTATTGATATTTATATTTTCTTCTGAAATCCCTATTAACGTCAACATCCCTTGACGTTAAGGGCAGGTTGACGGCAACTTGTGTGCCGTTGACTGCATGGCTTCAGGAGATTGACGTCCAGATCGATGGACGCCGACTTCCTGTTAACGACAGCAAAGTGGTCGTTTACTTCTCCGGTTATGTTGTAATTCCAGATCTGAAAACGACTGCGTTTTCTCTGGGTTCTTGATTAGGAAACTATCCCCAACGGTAGGAAAACCTAATCCTAGGCGTATCCCGACCCTTAAACCTATAAAACCTAATGTTTTCGGCCAGATTAGGTCCTTTGGCTCAAAGGAAAACCTAGGGTTCTTGAGAGAAAAACCAGTTTTTGCAAAGCTTGATTCGACGTGTGTGGGGTTCTTCCGGCGATCTACTGTGACTGGAAGGAACTCTTGTTGTTGAGGAATCTTCCCCGACTTCAAGAGAATCATCAGTGCAGGCGGGAAGACCGATTCGGGGTTGCAAAATCTCTCCTTCTTGGCTTGGCCGAGGAGGGCTTCTTCGACAAAAATCAACCCTTTACAGATTTATTTCCATGCAAGTAATCGAGGGGTATCATCCCTAGACATGTCCTTTAGGTCTTAGGTATTTTTACAGATTTTATTCGTGTCTTGGAACCCCCAATTCACCTTTTTATTTGAGTTCAGTTTGCACTTCTGCAGGCAAGAGGTTGACGGCAACCTTGTTGCCGCCAAGTTCCTGAGTTGATGGCAGCATAGTGTGCCATTAACCCTTGTTGGCGGCAAGGCCCTTGCCGTCAAGGCCCTTGCCGTCAAGTTCATCTATTTTTTGCAGAACTATATGTTGATCTCTATACTGTGATTTTCGACTGTTTAGAAGTCTGTGCATGATGTAAAAATTGTGATTGGTCAAGTATGGTCTGTAAGTCATATCATGAGGTTCTGTCAATTTTCTGAGCATGATATTATTTAGTATAAATTCTATATTTAAGAAATAAGCATGTTATGACTGTGTTTAATTTTGAATAAATAGATTCGTTGTATGTTAGGGTTTCAGAAAATTTCCATGATATTAGGGTTACTGTTTTCAGCTTTGAGAACTGTTGGAATCGGTTATTTTGCTGTGGACCATGTTAAAGTGAATTTCTTGCTAAATTTGCATGAAATCTGTTTAAATTGTTAAAATTAGTTTTACTATTGTAAAAAATCTGAAAAATTAGACATGTGACATATTACCTGTATGAAGCCTTTGATAAAAATTTAATACTATTTTGATACCCGTGAGTACTATTTGTATTTTAAAAGGAGATTTAAGCCATAATAAGTGTGTTTAATTTAAATCATGTGATTTCAAGAGAATTGCAGCATGCTAGGGCACTGTTATGTTTAATTTAACACTGTGAAATAGTCATACTGAGCTCTGTAAACTAAAACACATATATTTGTTAAAGTGCATGTGAATGAGTTAAATAGTGCACGTGAAAATGTGAACCATGTGATTAAGTGTTAATGTGTAATATGTGCCGAGATTGACACTGCTACCATAGAAGGCTGTGGAGCTGTACTATAGAAAAGTCCCTATGAGAAGGCTCATTGTGTATGTGATATCCTGTGGGCATCAGGATGAAATCCTGGAGGTGGACAAGTACCACTAGTTAGCGTGGAGAGGGCTTCTCCCGGTTCTGCACAGTTACCAAGATTCGTCACTGTATTGCCTAGGTGACGAGTATGTGTTTTGTGAATGTGTGTCTTTCTTTATGGTGGTTCGGACTATGTGTCAAGACAATTAAGTGTAAAAGTGTGCAAGATGTGAATATGTGATAGTGTTATGTGAATGTGATAGCATGTGAAAAGATGTGAAACATGTGAATGAGAGTTATTTATGTTAAAACAGCAAGCTAAAGATGTGTATATGTGTTATAAACGCATGAAAAAAATGTTAGATATCATGCTAGGATTGTTAATTACCTTGTGCAAATTTTCATGCTTTATTTGTTTAAGAATATGATTAATATGAGATGTGATTAACAACATGAATCATGTTACACATTATGTGTAGAAAGCATGTGTAGGTTATTTATGCTTAATTGTCATGAAGCATGTGCCATGTAATTCTTTTATTATTTAAAAGACTAGCATGTGTATGTGATATGTGTAAGGATATGCCTTTAGGTTCTTTCTTTTTGGAAGACTCATACTTGCTTTAACATACAGGTGAGACAGGTGTTCCTGCACTTGAGGAGGACTTAGTGAGGAGCGACTCCGAGCGAGAGGAGTAGCTGCATTTGTAGAGTGTTGCGTAGTTTACACATTCTTTTCATAGTATGTGAACAATGGTATTCATATGGACTTGTAATATTGTGGACATTGTTATTTCTTTTATTGCTATATAGACTGTGGAATTATGTGAATGATGATGGAATAAGGCTTCTCTTTTATTTCCGCTATACTCTTTTGTTATTTATGTACATCTCGACCTATTGTGTAGTGTTGGGTAAATGTCCCATGTAATGACGCCCTTTATATCGATGTGGATTGGTATAATCATACCAATATAAGGAGGGTCGTTACAGAGATTGGTATCAGAGCAACAGGTTGAGATTGTACAAGAATATGCCATCATCTTCACAATATTGCAAAGTCTTTATAGAATTTGTCCATATATGTGGAAAATATCTAATAATGAATTAAAGATAGATAAGAAAATGGTTAGGACTACGTAACTTAGATTCTAACTAGATTAATTGTTTTACAGGCTATGGCGAGCCGTGGTAGGCGTGGTGCTCAGGCTAGGGAGGATAAGCAGAGGCGTGAGGAGAGCAGTGAGCAGCAGGCCCCAGCACCCCAGGGTCCCACGGTACTTCCTCCACCACCACCTGTGGACTACGGCGTGTTCATGCAAGGTCTGGTTCAGGCAATGCATACCCAGGCGCAGACTCAGGCGGCACTGCAGGCTCAGGTTAGAGTTGGTTAATAGGAGTAGTCTGTTTTGTTAAATGCATGATTGTTATGTATTACTTATATGTTGCTTATTGGCTCAGGCTCAAGCTCCGCTTCCAGTTCCTCAAGAGCATGGCCATGGTGGTCCGTCCATCATGGAGAGGTTCAAGAGGATGGCTCTGCCTTCTTTTCAGGGGGAGAGTCAGCCCCTCTTGGCGGAGAGCTGGATGAGAGAAGTTGAGAAGATTTTCCAAGCCATCAGGTGTGCTGAGGAAGATAAAGTCAGCCTGGCTACCTACATGCTACAGGTACTTAAAGTATATGTACTTGTGTTAAGTTAAGGTTTTGTTTAGATTGGTGCTTATGGGTTATGTTTTGCAGGAGAGAGCCGATGTTTGGTGGGCCTCCGTACTACGTACCAAGTATTAGAATGGTGCTATTGAGGTAACTAGGGCCAAGTTCACGAGGCTATTTCGGGCCAAGTTCATCCCCGAGCACATCCAGGACAAGATAGAGCAGAAGTTTCTCTCTCTTACTCAGGGCTCCATGACGGTTCTGAAGTATGAGGCCAGGTTTGCTGAGCTATCTAAATATGCTCCCCATATAGTTGCTGATGAGTGCAGGAAGGCTAAGAAGTTTTTGATGGGGCTCAAACCATCATTGAGGTCGAGGCTCGTTGCTTTTGACCACCGTACCTTAGACGAGGCTCTCAGCGCAGCATGCAGGTAGGAGAGCGAGATGGATTAGTACCTGGAGGAGAAGAGGGCAGCTCAGAAGAGGTCTGCGCCACCTTTCCAGAGGCAAGACAAGAAGAAGGCAGTGTACCAGTCACCCCAGCAACCAGTGGCAGCTTCTAGTCAGCAGGCAGTTACACTGCGGTCCCCCAGCTTTAGGCCTAGCGACAAGAAGGTGTGTCCTCACTGTGGAAGGGCACATGGCGGCACCAAGTGTTGGAAGTTGTCAGGGAAGTGTCTCAAGTGTGGCAGAACCGAGCACCAGATCCAGGATTGCCCCAAACTTCAGCAGGGTGTGCAGAGAGGAGCACCAGCTCTAGCAGCGGCAGCAACAATAGCGTCAGTGATAGGAAGGCCTCGAGCCCAAGCTCGAGTGTTTGCACTGTAACACCCCAAAAATTTTAATTAACTAGAAAATTATGAATAATTTGATGATTAAACATAACTATTATCATGGGATGGAATTAATCTTAATTTAGAATTTATTAGAGATAATAAATGTTACCCTAGTGTCATACTTAGAGGTGCGCGCTCCGACAGGGCGACACCAAAAAACTGTAACGAAAATGAAATCCGAGAACACCATAATTTCCAAAAAATGTGGTGATATCAGAAATGCAAATATCTGAATTTGTTGATGTACGGATTTCGAGATTAAGTTGACGTAACTATTTTCTGGGTGATTTTTCATCTAGTGGAAAATAAATTCTAAAAATCAAACTAAAATTACCATAATTTGTAAAACCATCATATTAGCTTATGTTTGAAATTTCAACTCGAATGGATACTATTTGGACATCCAAACATAAGGTCGAATGGGCCAGCTGATTTTCCAACCAATTACGGTAATCATTTCTGGGAATTTTTCTGCTTACGTTAGGTGAGCTCACGTCATTAGGGGTAAACAACTTACACGTTTATCCCTTAGGTGTAAGACTTGGAGAATGCATGAACCAGGTGTCCTTGGCATGGTTTAGGGGGTTTCCCACGACTCCACATATTGGGCTACGTGCCAACATGCATGGAAGTCTGGGAGTTTATATAAGATCTTCCTCCACCCATCGTGCAGATCTTCCCACTTCCCACTCTTCTGTCTTCCAGCTACTGCAGCTGTTGTCTTGCTGTTGTTCTACCGGAGGTGTTGCTGCTGGAGCTGTAGGAGCTGCTGTAATTACCTGTCGTGGCTGCTACTACTACTTATTCTTTTGGTGGCCACACAGCACTTGCACCTGCTGTACCTATTGCCACCTTGTGTTGCTGTGGACCTACTCATTGGGAAGGAAAAGGACTCCATCTTCCTCAAAGCCATGGGTAGGATTCATCTCCTTCTCCTTTAATCCTGTCTTTTATACATGATAAGGAACCCCTGTTGAGTAGTCAAGTTGCTATACTTGCAATCCTCCTCCTCTTCTTCCAGTTGTGGTAGACATTTTCATGTTTTAGAAAGGAAGAATCTTGTTCTACTCTAAGATTGATTATTTTCCTTCTTCGTTCATCCTTGGCCTTTATACATGATAGTAGAGTTTAGTGGAAGTCACAATACCTTTAGAACAGTGTGATTATTTCTGTTTAGATGTTTGGTACTTCAAGCCCTAATTTAGATCCTTGAAATACTTTGAGATTAAGTATCTATCTTGTAGGAATCTTTCCAACAAACTCTTGTTGTCATGGCTTTACTTCCAGTACTACATCATGCTTAGTTTCTAGCTAGACAAGTATGGATTGTAACCTTATGTTTCGTCTTGCTTGTTTAGTATATAAATCACTGTGGAGACTACAAATAGGTTCTTCTATTTGATATAATTCATGCCTTAATCCATAGGTTCCATAATTGGTATTCTTAAAGTGTAATCAAGGTCCTTTCTGAAAGGAGAGTTGCTATCTGTCGACAGCCAGCCCATAGCTGTCGACAGGCCCAGTCTCCTAGAGCCTCAGATTGCTGGGTCTGCTGCTATCTGTCAACAGCCAGCCCATAGCTGTCGACAGATACTGTCCCAGGACCAGCAAACCGTGCTCTAGCTGTTGCTATCTGTCGGCAGTCACCTCCTGGCTGTCGACACCTACTGTCCTGACCTATATTTCAGCAATCTTCTTCATATAAGTTCTTGCTAAACTTTATCCTAATAGCCTAGAAAGCTATCCTCTTCTTTACCTTGGTATTTACTATCATGTTACTACAAAGTTCATCCACATTGTGTGCCTCACCCATCCTTGGATTATTCTTGAAGTCAATTACGTATGATACCTTGTTGATTCTACTTCCCTGTATTCAGTAACTGAGTTCATAAAACCTTGATATCCTGAGAGTTTGAAGATTTGAGTACCCTGTTGGTTATGAATAACTGATGATGACAATTATTGGGTCCCTAGACGCCACTTAATTAATATGCATGTGCAAATAGGGCTGGTCCAGTCTTGAGAGGAGCATCCAAATTCATTACGGACCGTACGGGAATGATAAAGGGCAACGGGATGTTTGGCATTGCATCATTTACTGTCTGATTATGGTCATCATAATTCTTATTCTGTGTAACTGTTAAATGAGCCAGTTTTGAGTTATATACCTGAGCATGCCTTGTGTTTCATTATCACTGTTTCAAGCTTACTGTCCTGACATTAAATTGTGCCTCTTTGTTATCCGTTCTGCCATTGTCTTGGTTATCATGTATTCACCCTTTGAATTTAGGATTTGAGTCCTACTGGGCTAGTTAGCTCACCAAATCCTACTTTTTCAGGTTATTTACAGTTCTAGAAGGCGGGACATCGGGATTTGAGGGCTAAGAGAACAACCTTTATGGCGTTTAAGTTTGAATTGTAAATGGAGAGTCATGTATTACCTATAGAATGTCAACGAATAATTATTTTTATTTAGTAAAGTCCAGAGCAATTTACTGCTCAATTAGTTTAAAGTTTACTTTTGACTCCTCATGCGTTCACGTTCTGGCATTTATAGTTATATTAAATGATGGGACGTGACAGAATGGTATCAAAGCATTGGTTGAGGATTCAAATAGTTATGGTCTTCAAAATCCTATAGTGACCTGTGAAGATGGGTAGAAAGCCTAAGGTTAAGCTAGATCGGTAAAGTGGGATATAGATTGTATTGAGTATGAATGGAATATCTAGATGTAGTTTCCTTCCTACGATTCTTCTCCACTTCCATAACTTTATGCTTATAGTCTCTTCATTTATACAACCCATATTTCCTTTTGTTCCATGTTCTATAGGATTCCTTCTTTCCTTCATTCTTGCTTCTTATTCCTGCTCAAGAACTTCATGTTTAAAGTGTTTACCGTGTACACACACTTGTCTCTAATTCTGGAAACAACCATAGAAGTGTTGTTCCATTCCTTGTAATCATGTCTTAGCTAAAGTTTGTGTTATGACTCAAGCATACTATGAAACTCATCCCATTAGAAGTAAGAAAATGTTGTCAGAAAATGTTGCACTTTTAGTTGTCATCTTTCCTTAGATTTCCATGCCATAGTATATCCCTATTATCCTACTTGTCTCCCTCATGAGATATGGTGTTTAGAACTGGAAATAAGACCATTTAGATGTTGTAATACAATTTCTAGAAGTTCAACCCATAACTGTCGATAGATAGAACCCATCTGTTGACAGGTATCCTGCTTCCAGAACCCAGTCAATGCAAAACCAGCAGTAGCTGTCGACAGATGGCTTTCATCTGTCGATAGATGTTCCTCGCCTATCGACAGTCGACTCTGGTCTGTCGACAGATAGTGTCAGACCCCAGAAACTAGTTCTGGGGGGACAGTAGCTGTCGACAGCCACTTCCTAGCTGTCGACACATACCAGTCTGTGATGAACTGATCCTTCTTCAGTCAGAAGTGTCAGCAGGTTCAATCAGAAGTGTCAACAGGAACCCTGTAAAATTGGAACTCATACCTTATTTACATTCCATATCATTTAAGTAAATGAAACGTTTCATTTACTTAAGATATTACATGTAAATAAGGAAGTACCTCCCATTTGAATCCAATAAAAATATCAGAAAAATCATATCTCCTACCAATAAAAAGTCAACTCTCCCACCGAAGAAGAAAAACGTGATTTTTGCGATTTCATCAAAATAGCATCTTTCTAATTCCTCACAATTTGGCCTACCTGAAAGTCTCATAATTCAAATAAACCTAGTAGGATGATAATAATCCAAGGTCCGGTGAAAAATGATAAACACACATATGACTTCTCCAAGGGAGCCCTCTCCTACTGAAGGAAAAGTCAAACCTACTCATCCCTTATTTTACATTAATATGACTTTTACATTGATATGTTATTATCTCCAACTCTAAATAAGAATGAGTAAATGAATGGTTCAATCGATCATATAGATTTCATGACTATCCTCGTGATGTATTCTTCCATTGACTTTCCCATTTCCTTGGATTTTAAATTATTATACTACTGAGATGAATCATTTAATCATCATTTACCTCCATCCCTCACTAAACCAAGTAAGACTCTTTAATAACTCAAATGTGTGGAACACTCACACAATTGATGACTCAAAAATTTAAGATTGTTTAAAATCTCACAAACCTTATACACACGATGTAGGATTGAATATGTTTACTTCTATTGGAGTAGACAACCAAACAAATTAGTGAAGAAAAGAAGTAGCAAAATATCCAACTAGGGAGATTTCTGAAGAAAAGCAAGTATATGCAAATACTTTGCACCAAAGTTTGGCTTTGGTCAGATAACTTCTTGAACTCTTGATTGCATTCTCTTTAAGCTTGAACTCATCAAATTTCCCTTCTAACTATAACACAAGAATTAATTGTCTTTAAATTGAGTTAAATCCCAACGTTTTGCTTCAACTGACCAGTAACATGATGTGTCAACTTGTACAGACAATTTGACTTGGGTCAATAGTAAAGTTCTAGAAAAATCAACTCCATGTTTTCTACAATTGACCTCAATCAGGTGATTGCAGTTTTGATTAACTGTCCATCACGTAGAATTGGTCTTGTAGTATCTTAATGTCAATCTTACATATTGGTGGAGCCAACCTAATCTCCATTTGGAGTTAACCTCAAGCCATATTTTTCTCTAAGCGTTAATTAGAAACTTGATTAGTGTCAACCTGATCTCCATTTAAGGCGATACTTTGAACTTCTACGCTATAGGAAATCCATTAAGCATCGACCTAACCTTTGCATAAAATCGACTCATATGTATCATCGAATTTCAGTTTCAGTAACTCTGTAACGACCCTCCTCATACCGGTACGATTATACCAATCCCCATCGGTATAAAGAGCGTCATTACAGTGGGATAAAACCCAACACTAGCCGATAAGTTGAAAAGTACGTAGATAGCAATTGATTTCAACGGAATAAATACAACAATTTAACTTAGTCCATCACCATCCCATATTCCACAATCTATATAGTGCAAAACTAGAACGACAATGTCCACATTATTACATGATGAAAGAGCTACATTGTCCAAATAACATTTTTATTCAAACTATGAAAGGAAAATACAACTACTACTTGCTTCTCAAAAGCCTCTCCTCCAAGATAGCGTCTCTCCCCCTAGCACAGAATACCTGTCAACCTGTACGCCGAAGCAAGGGTGAGTCCAAAGACTCAGCAAGTAAAACAAAGACTTAATCTTAAACATATCACATTCACATTAAGCTATTAAACACTCATGAATACATACTATCATTTAAACTCCCAAACACATGGAACATACTCTTAGCTATCAACACATTTTAATCACCTAGACATGCTTCATTCTATCATATGTTTATTCTAAATCATGGATACTATTACTGTACACTTGTACATATTCTCTACACTTAATACATAACATGATTCTTTTATTTCCACATTAATTCATTTCATGACATATTTCTACAACTAGAACATAGAATTTGACATAAAGGAATGAACAAACTAATATGATGACTATTCACTTTTCACATGCACTTTTCATTTTAATTTCACATTTTGCTTGCTGTTTTAAATGTACATACATCTCATACACATGGTTTCATATTTTATAATATGAATTGAGAAGTTAAAACATGGTCAAATTGGTTGGCAACAATGAGTACTAAAGCATGAAACTTTGTACTAAGCAAACATCACATCTAGCATGGAACCTAATTAATATTACATACATTTATCACCTTCATAACTACACTTTACTTGCTGTTTTGACATGAATTACATTCAATTACATGGATTTACATTTGTTTATATGTTATCTTATCCAATTCACAATTCTACATTTTCATCTTTCATGTTGCATAAATGACATGGTTACTCATGTTTATTCACATACACTATTACATGAAGAACAATAAACTACATGACATGATGATAAGCATGATATTGCAAATGAGGTAATTAATGCATGAAAACATGAACATTATGCATTACTACATCGGTTTTCACATGCAAGCACACTCTCAATAACATTAACTGTCTCTTATATATCTTGTCATATATTCTTCACATCATTTACTCTTTGGTTTTCATTTATCACATATCATATCATTTGCACTCATCATGTGCCACATTCGCATATAATCTTACACTTTATACATATTCCAATTACTTAAAATGCCATGACACATAGTCCTAACTACCTTTTAGAGGACACAAACAAATATCTCATACTCATAACTCATCACATCTCATAACACATAACTCATAACACAACTCATATCACATACCCACCACCTAAGCAATGAAGTGGTGAATCTTGGTAACTGCGCAGACCGGGAGAAGCTCTCTCCACCCTATCCAGTGGTACTTGTCCACCTCCGGGTTTTTCCTAATGCCTTTAGGACAAACTTATACAATGTAGAGCCTTCCATAGGGACTTTTCTATGTACAGCTCTCGAAGCCTCTAGGGTAGCAGTGTCATTCCTTGGCCCAATTATTACACATTCACTTTATTCACATTTTCTCACCCTATTCACATATTTTACATATAATACTTAATCACTTTACACATCTTAATTATCAATTTCACATGTCTTAGTTAACCCAATCATGGTACTACTGTTTTCAAAATTAAAACATCTTACCTTACAGTCCTAAACATGATGTATATTTACTGAATTGCATAAGATCGAATTTAATACATCTAACATGAACAATTTCCATGGTTTAACTAATAACTGTACTTGCTGTCATCAATTTGATTTTAAATTTTTATCACAGGTCATTAGCAGTAAGTATGTCACATATGCAATTTTTCAGATTTTTCGAACAGTAAACATAATTTCTACAATTAAATCTAGAATTCAGACATATTTATCAAAATATCATTAAGCATGAGACATATCAATATGTTTAGGCATTAACAGAATAGAAACCTAATACCAACATTCAATCTGTCATGGAAAATTTAAGAAAACTAATTCACAACAAAATCCATTTATACTAGATTTAAACATGTTCATATCATGCTCATTACTCAGTCACTGAATTTTAATAACTAACATGGTTCATAGAAAATTTAGGCAACCTCATGATATGACCTACTAACAGTATACAATCACCCATAAAAATTTCAGAGTATACCCATGTCCAGAAATCATTTAAACAGCAAAAGAAGATCAAAAAGTAACACTTTCAGGTTCTGAAGAAGTAGACGTCAAGGGATGTTGCCGTCAACTTCTTCTGAAGAACTTGACTGCAACCTATGTTGCCTTCTACCTGCTCCCAGCAGCACATACATACGACTTTTCATACAACGGTGAATTCGGGGTTCCAGGACGCGAGGAAAAATCCGTAAAAATACTTAGGACTTAGGGGACATGTATAGGATCAAGATCTAGGTTTACTTGCCTCTTAAAAAAATCTACAAAGATCAGAATCGTCGGTGAAGCCCTTTTCGGCTCTGCCAAAAAGGTGCTCGGAAACGCCTTAGATCTCCTTCTCTTGTCGATGTAGATGGCTCCTCGGAGTTGGAATCTCTTCCTCTATGTATAGGCTACCTCCCAGATGTTGTAGCTTCTCGGGGAACACCTCCAAGTGACGGATCCGGCCTTCCGAAGTTCAGCTTTTCACCATCTCGGAGCTAGGGTTTTCACCAAAAGTTGAAAAGCCTTTTCCTCATCCAAGAGTGGGTATTTTATAGGTTCAAGGGTTGGGGTACGCATTAGGGTAGGTTACCCAAGGTTTAGGAAGGGTTTCCTAATCTGAAACTAGCCAAAACATGGACATTAACAATTCTGGAACCGTTACGCAGCTGGATATTAACGTCAACATCGGTTGTAGTCAACCTGGAAGTTGACGTCAAGGTCTGGCCGCCAGAATGAAGTTGGCGTCCAGGTCTGGCCGCCCACTGGGGGTTGGCGTCTAGGTCTGGCCGCCAGCAGTGTCTTGGCGTCCAGGTCCTGGCCGCCAGCAGTCCTGAGCAGCCGAAACACCGACAGACCTTGAATTTAATGCATAAATGCACTAAAATAATTTAGTATATGCAAAAATAATTTCATATATCATTACCACATAAAATACTTGCATTATGTAATATTTAATTAATTACAACTTACACTAATCATAATTAAGAACAATATGCATCAATGCATACATATATGCGCACATACGTACACATTGCATAATTACATACATTACGCATGAACTTATGATTAAAATGTGTTCATTATTAGTTAAATATTGTATGCATATTATCATCCAAGTACTTTACACACCATAAATAATTTAACACGCTTAAAGTAGATAAATATTATTTAAACAAGAATAACACATGTATGTATACATACGCACATCCATAATACTAACTACGTGCATTAAAATAATTAAATACAATAGGCACCTCAATAATTAGATAATTCACACACGTTTAATTATATATATTGCATGCTCAGAAATAAACTCATGATTATTTACAAAGTGCATGATAATAATTTCTTACTATGTGTACAACATGCACCATATGCATGAGATTTACATATATTGATGACTAGATAATGCATGCACATTTATGTATGTTTTATACTTGTACGAAAATAGCACACATATACTTACATGGTCCACCGCAAAATTTACTCATCACATGCACAAGGTTATCTATGAATAATCTATACAACAAAAGAAATCCTTGCATGCACATACTTGAATTATCATATGCATAAATATATAGGCATTCACAACATAATTATATACATTATGCATGAAATAGATAAACATAATTTGCACATCGGTAGTTAGATTAGCATGCATAGTATTACTTAAGTATTACAAGCCTAGTATTTTAGTATACACAATACACATCAATTTAGCTAATTGCCTATTCTCACAAAATTATATATATATATGCATATATTAATGAGAAGCATAAAATTTATAGTAAGCATAGTGAAATACACATTCTATACACACAACAAGTAAATATCCACACATAATATAAAAGAATAAAAATTCGGGGTATCACAAACTCACTCATTATAATTTGAGTGTCAACCTATGAAGTAACCAGAGTCAACACATTAAAAGGAGCCTTTGACTTTATGAATTTTCTTATGTTATAAAAGACTTGTGTTAAATATTTATTACCTTTTGCTTGATATATCAAAACCAGGAACACAACATAAATCCTTTGTCATATCTCAAAATCCTACAAGGAAAAGACATCATTTAATTATGGAGGTTAATGTATCAAATAACCAGATACATACGGTAACAATTGTATTAATAGTATGAATTAGAAAAGTTGAATTACACGATTGATTAACTAAACTTAAATTTGTTTGCTCAGCCAGCGGGATGGGAGAAGAAACACATTGGAGGGAGGTTTAAGATGTAATGAACAATCTTGCTCAGTCCCTGGAGCAAGTAGTTCCAGTCGGTGAATAAAGGGAAAATAGAACTGTATGAAAATATTAGAAGTACAAATCTCCAAGAAACAATGAGTATTATAATATCTATACGGAAGAGAGCAGTTCCCTCCAATAAAAGAGAAACAACTGGCAAAAGGATGGTGAAGGGGAACAAGAAAAGCAAAAAGATCAAGAAGGTCAACAAGCAAGAGAAAGTCAAGGCACAACTTAAAGAAGCTTGTGCATATTGTCACAAACCGGGCCATGTCAAAGAAGACTGTTGGCGGAGACTAGGAGCATGTTTGAGGTGCGGAAGTCTAAAGCATCGGATCACAAATTGTCTATATCACCTCAAGACAAAGACAAGAGTTCGGGAAGACCTTAAGCCATAAGGAAAATTGACTGAGGTTATTAGAAGTAATTCTTATGTATTAGTTAGTAGGACTAGAATAGAATGGGAGATGTTTGAGTTCAGTTGTTATAGCATGTCAAAGCTTAGTAAGTTTTGACAACCAATGTAAATTTGTAAGGTTGATTATAAAGTTCTGTATTAGAAATCTTATGTGATAAATAAAATCTTTGTTGTTTATCTTCATATTCTCAATACTCGTCATTATTGTCATACTTTATTACCCTTCCCAAGGGAATATGTATTTACATAACTCTCTAAGGAGTAAGGTTATTGAATTTGGGTATAATATACTACTGCCAGAAATAAAGAGCGTAGTGAAGGTTGTATCTAATTGAACCTATGATCACAACATGGCTCCTTAATAACTAAAAATGTTGACTAATATTCAAATCCCCATCAGTTGACGATGTCATGGTAATAACTTATATAGAAGATGTATACATCATATGACATAATAATCATGATGGGATTGGTAAGACTAATATGGATTAGATAAATTTTAAAAGACTGAAAACTTACATCTTTGTGATCCATCCAAACTAGTCAAGAAGTTTGGAGGACCAAACTCTTTTTAGTGGGAGAGAGTTGTAACACCCCGAAAATTTTAATTAACTAGAAAAATATGAATAATTTGATGATTAAACATAACTATTATCATGAGATGGAATTAATCTTAATTTAAAATTTATTAGAGATAATAAATGTTACCCTAGTGTCATACTTAGAGGTGCGCGCTTCGACAAGGCGACACCGAAAAACTGTAACGAAAATGAAATCTGAGAGCACCATAATTTTCAGAAAAATATGGTGATATCAGAAATGTAAATATCTGGATTTGTTGACGTACGGATTTCGAGATTAAGCTGACGTAACTATTTTCCGAGTGATTTTTCACCTAGTGGAAAATAAATTCTAAAAAACAAACTAAAATTACCATAATTTGTAAAACCATCCTATTAGCTTATGTTTGAAATTTCAACTCGAATGGATACTATTTGGACACCCAAACACGAGGTCGAATGGGCCAGCTGATTTTCCAACCAATTACGATAATCATTTCTGGGAATTTTCCTGCTTACGTTAGGTGAGCAACGTGAGCTCACATCATTAGGGGTAAACAGCTTACACGTTTGTCCCTTAAGTGTAAGACTTGGAGAATGCATGAACCAGGTGTCCTTAGCATGGTTTAGGGGGTTTCTCATGACTCCACATGTTGGGCTACGTGCCAATATGCATGGAAGTCTGGGAGTTTATATAAGATCTTCCTCCGCCCATCGTGCAGATCTTCCCACTTCCCACTCTTCTGTCTTCCTGCTACTGCGGTTGTTGTCCTGCTGTTGTTTTGCCGGAGCTGTTGCTGCAGGAGCTGTAGGAGCTGCTGCAATTGCCTGTCGTGGCTGCTACTAGTGCTTATTCTTTTGGTGGCCACACAACACTTGCACCTGCTGTACCTATTGCCACCTTGTGTTGCTGTGGACCTACTCGTTGGGAAGGAAAATGACTCTATCTTCCTCAAAGCCATGGGTAGGATTCATCTCCTTCTCCTTTAATGATGTCTTTTATACATGATAAGGAACCCCTGTTGAGTAGTCAAGTTGCTATACTTGCAATCCTCCTTCTCTTCTTCCAGTTGTGGTAGACATTTTCATGTTTTGGAAAGGAAGAATCTTGTTCTACTCTAAGATTGATTCTTTTTCTTCTTCGTCCATCCTTGGCCTTTATACATGATAGTAGAGTTTAGTGGAAGTCACAATACCTTTAGAACAATGTGATTATTTTTGTATAGATGTTTGGTACTTCAAGCCTTGATTTAGATCCTTGAAATACTTTGAGATTAAGTATCTATCTTGTAGGAATCTTTCCAACAAACTCTTGTTGTCATGGCTATACTTCCAATACTACATCATGCTTAGTTTCTAGCTAGACAAGTATGGATTGTAACCTTATGTTTCGTCTTGCTTGTAGCATATAAATCACTGTGGAGACTACAAATAGGTTCTTCTATTTGATATAATTTATGCCTTAATCCATAGGTTCCATAATTGGTATTCTTAAAGTGTAATCAAGGTCCTTTCTGAAAGGAGAGTTGCTATCTGTCGACAGCCAGCCCATAGCTGTCGACAGGCCTAGTCTCCCAGAGCCTCAGATTGCTGGGTCTGCTGCTATCTGTCGACAGCCAGCCCATAGCTGTCGACAGATATTATCCCAGGACCAGCAAATCATGCTCTGGCTGTTGCTATCTGTCGACAGCCACCTCCTGGCTGTCGACACCTACTGTCCTGACCTGTATTTCAGCAATCTTCTTCGTATAAGCTCTTGCTAAAACTTTATCCTAATAGCCTAGCAAGCTACTCTCTTATTTACCTTGGTATTTACTGTCGTGTTACTACAAAGTTCATCCACACTGTGTGCCTCACCCATCCTTGGATTATTCTTGAAGTTATCAATTACGTATGATACCCCGTTGATTCTACTTCCCTGTATTCAGTAACTGAGTTCATAAAACCTTGATATCCTGAGAGTTTGAAGATTTAAGTACCCTGTTGGTTATGAATAACTGATGATGACAATTATTGGGTCCCTGGACCCCACTTGATTAATATGCCTGTGCAAATAGGGCTGGTCCAGTCCTGGGAGGAGCACCCGAATTCATTACGGGCCGTACGGGAATGATAAAGGGCAACGGGATGTTTGGCATTGCATCATTTACTGTCTGATTAAGGTCATCATAATTCATGTTCTATGTAACTATTAAATGAGCCAATTTTGAGTTATATACCTGAGCATGCCTTGTGTTTCATTATCACTGTTTCAAGCTCACTGTCCTGACATTAAATTGTGCCTCTTTGTTATCCGTTCTGCCTTTGTCTTGGCTATCATGTATTCACCCTTTGAATTTAGGATTTGAGTCCTACTGGGCTAGTTAGCTCACCAAATCCTACTTTTTCAGGTTATCTACAGTTCTAGAAGGCGGGGCATCGGGATTTGAGGGCTGAGAGAACAACCTTTACAGCGTTTAAGTTTGAATTGTAAATGGAGAGTCATGTATTACCTGTAGAATGTCAACGAATAATTATTTTTATTTAGTAAAGTCCCGAGCAATTTACTGCTCAATTAGTTTAAAGTTTACTCTTGACTCCTCGTGCGTTCACATTCCGGCATTTATAGTTATATAAAATGACGAGACGTGACATGCACTAGCACAATAGGATGCGGAGCAAGCTGAGAACGTCACGGAAGGTACGGTTCTAGTCATGGGTGTGCATGCTCGGGTATTGTTTGATACGGGTGCCACACACTCGTTCGCTTCCAAGCAGTTTGCCAAGCAGTTAGCAATAGAGTCTTGAGTTGAGGCAGAGGAGTTAGAAGTCTCTTTGTCTTTGCACACACCAGCATGTACGGTAGCGACAAGAAGTGTATTACATCCTTACCTGTGTGCATTGAGGACCGAGGCTTGTTTGGGTGCTTCTACTTGCTCAAGATGAAGGACTATGATGCCATTCTTGGTCTGGATTGGCTTGAGGAGCACTATGCCTTGGTAGATTGTAGAGGGAAGAAGATTACTTTCCATATTCCTAGTTAGGATTAGTTTTTACATCCGTTGCCAAGGAATGTAGCGGGAAGGTTTGTGATCTCCGCCATGAAGGCGATGAGGATGGTGAACAAGGGTTGTGACGCATTTCTTGCCAGTGTGGTCTTAGTCCCTAAGGCTGATTAGTCACCGACCCTTGAGAAGATTGAAGTAGTGCAGGAGTTTCCAGACGTGTTCCCTGATGATTTGTCTAGATTACCACCAGCTAGAGAGATAGAGTTCACTATAGAGTTGCTTCCAAGCACCTCTCCTATCTCTAAGGCTCCATATCGGATGGCACCTGCGGAGTTAGCCGAGCTGAGGAAGCAGTTGCAGGATTTGCTGGATAAGGGATTCATTCACCCTAGTGTGTCACCATGGGGTGCACCTGTATTGTTCATGAAGAAGAAGGACAATTATCTCAAGCTGTGCATTGATTACAGGAAGCTCAACTAGGTGACTATGAAGAACAGGTATCTCTTGCCACGGATTGATGATTTGTTCGATCAGCTGCAGAATGCATCAGTGTTCTCCAAGATTGATTTGCGGTCCGGTTATCATCAGTTGAGGATTAAGGATGAAGATGTGTCCAAGACTGCTTTTAGGACTCGTTATGGACACTATGAGTTTCTTGTCCTTCCATTTGGTCTGACTAACGCCTCTGCAGCGTTCATGGATCTCATGAACAGGGTGTTTAGGCCATATCTGGATGGACACTATGAGTTTCTTGTCCTTCCATTTGGTCTGACTAACGCCCCTGCAGCGTTCATGGATCTCATGAACAGGGTGTTTAGGCCATATCTGGATAGCTTTGTTGCGGTGTTCATTGACAATGTGTTAGTCTATTCTCCTGATGAGGCTACACACCGTGAGCATTTGAGGGTTGTTCTGGAGGTTCTCCGAGAGCACAAGTTGTATGCTAAGTTCAGCAAGTGCAATTTCTGGATTTGCGAGGTTCATTTCCTTGGGCATGTTATCTCAGGCGCTGGAGTTGCAGTTGATCCGGCGAAGGTCCAGGCAGTGTTAGATTAGGAGATTCCAAGGACACCATCAGAGATCAGGAGTTTTCTTGGCTTAGCAGGCTATTACAGGTGATTCATTAAGGGCTTTGCATCTATCGCCGCACCTTTGACTAAGCTAACTAGGAAGGGTGTGAAGTTTGTTTGGTCTGATGATTGCGAGAGTAGTTTCCAGTTGTTGAAGGCGAGGCTTACATCTGCACCCGTGTTGATCTTGCCGAGTGGTGCAGAGGGTTTTGCTATCTACTCTGATGCTTCTCAAATAGTCCTTGGCTGTGTGTTGATACAATATGGTAAGGTAGTTGCATATGCTTCTCGCCAATTAAAGGAGCATGAGTGTAACTATCCGACCCATGATTTGGAGTTAGCGGTTGTGGTTCATGCACTGAAGATCTGGAGACACTATCTTTATGGTGTCAAGTTCGAGGTGTTTACTGACCACAAGAGTCTGAGGTATCTTTTCTCTCAGAAGGAGTTGAACCTGTAGCAAAGATGGTGGATTGAGTTTCTCAAGGACTACAACTTCGAGCTTCAGTACCATCTAGGGAAGGCGAATGTCGTGGCAAATACGCTCCGCAGAAAGAGGTCTTTGCTTCGGCAGGGTTGGAAGATGCTTGAGGATGCAACATGTGCTATGACTGAGTTAGAGCCACAGTTGTGTCAGGCTTTCGTGGCTCAGTTATCTATCCGATCCACAGTTTTGGACGAGGTGATCGAGCAACAGAGAGTTGATTCTAGGCTTCAGAAGATGGTGGGCAAGGCAGGCATTGCTCGAGATGAAGATGGTATCATTAGATTTCAACACTGAGTTTGTGTTCCCAATGTTGTGGATGTTCGTGAGCATGTACTTGCAGAAGCTCACAGGTCAAGGTTTTCCATTCATCCAGGCAACACTAAGATGTATCAGGATTTGAAGAGATCTTTTTGGTGGTCTGGTATGAAGAAGGATGTGGCCGAGTTCGTATCCAGATGCTTAGTGTGCTAGCAGGTGAAGGCCGAGCGTCAGTGACCATCGGGCCTTATGCAGAAGATGGAGATACCAGTATGGAAGTGGGAAGCAATCACCATGGATTTTGTGACGGTTTGCCCAGATCATCTAAAGGCAATGACTCGATTTGGGTAATTGTAGATCATTTCTCCAAGATGGCGCATTTCTTGCCTATGAAGAAAAAGCAGTCCGTGGAGAGTTTGGCTAGGCTGTATGTTGGCAGCATTGTGAGGTTGCATGGTGTGCCGAAGTCTATTATTTTTTATCAAGACCCGAGGTTTACATTGAGGTTGTGGCAGGGACTTCAGGATGCTTTAGGTTCCCAGCTGAAACTTAGTTCGGCGTTCCATCCCCAAACAGATGGCCAGTCTGAGAGGAAGATCCAGACGCTTGAGGATATGTTGAAAGCGTGCGTGCTTGACTGGAAGGGTGATTGGGAGCGTCATCTACCTCTTGTGGAGTTTGCCTACAACAACAGTTTTCATGCGAGCATTGGCATGTCTCTGTTTGAGGCTTTGTATGGGCGACCTTGTAGATCTCCTTTGTGCTGGGAGAAGACAGGCGATAGGTAGTTAGTTGGTCCGGAGTTGGTGCAGAAGACTTCAGATAAGATTCAGCTTATCAGGCAGAGGTTGGTTGCGGCGCAGGATAGGCAGAAGAGCTACGCCGATAACAGGAGGAAGGGTTTAGAGTTCAAGGTTGGAGAGCATGTATTTCTTAAGGTTTCGCCTACTTGAGGCATTGTCAGGTTTGGCAGGCACAGCAAGTTGAGTCCACGATTCATTGGCCCATTTGAGATTCTCAGGCAGATGGGCAGCGTGGCATATGAGCTAGATTTACCCCCAGCGTTAGCTAGTGTTCACCCAGTTTTCCACGTGTCTATGCTCAGGAGATATGTGCGAGATCCATCTCATATTATTAGTCACGAGCCAATGGGGATTCAGCCAAACTTGTCATATGTAGAGCAACCAGTAGCTATCCTAGACCGGAACGTTCAGCACCTCAGGAACAAGAGTATTGTATCTGTGAAGGTGTTATGGAGGAACTTCTCACAGGAGGAGGCTACATAGGAGCTTGAGGACGCCATGAAGAATAAGTATCCCCATTTGTTTGGTTAGTATTTTCGTTCTAACTTTGAGAACGAAGTTTTCTTTTAGGGGGAGAGGGTGTAAGGACCTCAAATTTTGTTCATATTATGCTTATTTGATATTGTGCATATTATAATTATTTACTTACTTATGTGCATATGTATATATATGTTTATTTCTGTGCATATAATGTATTTATTTAAATGTGCAAGTAGTATTTAATTATTGATGTGCATATTGAATTTATATATTCTATGTATGTTTGTTTATTGATATTTCTATTTTCTGCTGAAATCCCTGTTAACGTCAACATCCCTTGATGTTAAGGGCAGGTTGATGGCAACTTGTCTGCCGTTGACTGCATGGCTTCGGAGATTGACATCCAGATCGATGGACGTCGACTTCTTGTTAACGGCAGTAAAGTGGCCGTTTACTTCTCCGGTTATGTTGTGATTCCAGATCTGAAAATGGTTGCGTTTTCTCCAGGTTCTTGATTAGGAAACTATCCCCAACGGTAGGAAAACCTAATTCTAGGCGTATTCTGACCCTTAAACCTATAAAACCTAATGTTTTCAGCCAGATTAGGTCCTTTGGCTCAAAGGAAAACCTAGGGTTCTTGAGAGAAAAACCAATTTTTGCAAAGCTTGATCCGACGTGTGTAGGGTTCTTCTAGCGATCTACTGCGACTGGAAGGAACTCTTGCTGTTGGAATCTTCCCTGACTTCAAGAGAATCATCAGTGCAAGCGGGAAGATCGATTCGGGGTTGCAAAATCTCTCCTTCTTGGCTTGGCCGAGGAGGGCTTCTTCGAAAAAAATCAACCCTTTAGAGATTTATTTCCAGGCAAGTAATCGAGGGGTATCATCCCTAGACATGTCCTGTAGGTCTTAGGTATTTTTACAAATTTTATTCGTGTCCTGGAACCCCCAATTCACCTTTTTATTTGAGTTCGGTCTACACTTTGCAGACAGGAGGTTGACGGCAACCTTGTTGCCGCCAAGTTCCTGAGTTGACGGCAGCATAGTGTGCCATTAACCCTTGTTGGCAGCAAGGCCCTTGCTGTCAAGTTCCTCTATTTTCTGCAGAACTATATGTTGATCTCTATACTGTGATTTTAGACTATTTAGAGGTTTGTGCATGATGTAAAAATTGTGATTGGTCAGGTATGGTCTGTAGGTCATATCATGAGGTTCTGTCAATTTTCTGAGCATGATATTATTTAGTATAAATTCTGTATTTAGGAAATAAGCATGTTATAACTGTGTTGAATTCTGAATAAATAGATTCGTTGCATGTTAGGGTTTCATAAAAATTTCATGATATTAGGGTTACTGTTTTCAGGTTTTAGAACTGTTATAATCAATTGTTTTGCTGTGGACCATGTTAAAGTGAATTTCTTGCTAAATTTGCATGAAATCTATTTAAATTGTTAAAATTAGTTTTACCATTGCGAAAAATCTGAAAAATTAGACATATGACATATTACCTGTATGAAGCCTTTGATAAAAATTTAATACTATTTTGATACCCGTGAGTACTGTTTGTATTTTAAAAGGAGATTTAAGCCATAATAAGTGTGTTTAATTTAAATCATGTGATTTCAAGAGAATTGCAGCATGCTAGGGCACTGTTATGTTTAATTTAACACAGTGGAACAGTCATACTGAGCTCTATAAACTGAAACACATATATTTGTTAAAGTGCATGTGAATGAGTTAAATAGTGCATGTGAATAATGTGAACCATGTGATTAAGTGTTAATGTGTAATATGTGTACTACTACCATAGAAGGCTGTGGAGCCGTACTATAGAAAAGTCCCTATGAGAAGGCTTATTGTGTATGTGATATCCTGTGGACATCAGGATGAAATCCTGGAGGTGGACAAGTACCACTAGTTAGGGAGGAGAGGTCTTCTCTCGGTTCTGTGCAGTTACCAAGATTCGTCACTGTATTGCCTAGGTGACGAGTATGTGTTATGTGAATGTGTGTCCTTCTTTATGGTGGTTCAGACTATGTGTCACGAAAATTAAGTGTAAAAGTGTGCAAGATGTGAATATGTGCAATGTGAATATGTGATAGTGTTATGTGAATGTGATAGCATGTGAAAAGATGTGAAACCATGTGAATGAGAGTTGTTTATGTTAAAACAGCAAGCTAAAGATGTGTATATGTGTTATAAATGCATGAAAAAATGTTAGATATCATGCTAGGATTGTTAATTACCTTGTGCTAATTTCCATACTTTATTTGTTTAAGAATATGATTGATATGAGATGTGATTAACAACATGAATCATGTTACACATTATGTGTAGAAAGCATGTGTAGGTTATTTATGCTTAATTGTCATGAAGCATGTGCCATGTAATTCTTTTATTATTTAAAAGACTAGCATGTATATGTGATATGTGTAAGGATATGCCTTTAGGTTGCTTGCTGGGTCTTTCTTTTTGGAAGACTCATACTTGCTTTAACATACAGGTGAGACAGGTGTTCCTGCACTTGAGGAGGACTTAGTGAGGAGCGACTCCGAGTGAGAGGAGTAGCTGCATTTGTAGAGTGTTGCGTAGTTTACACTTTTTTTTCATAGTATGTGAACAATGGTATTCATATGGACTTGTAATATTGTGGACATTGTTATTTCTTTTATTGCTATATAGACTGTAGAATTATGTGAATGATGATGGAATAAAACTTCTCTTTTATTTCCGATGTACTCTTTTGTTATTTATGTACATCTCAACCTATTGTGTAGCGTTGGATAAATGTCCCACTGTAATGACGCCCTTTATATCAATGTGGATTGGTATAATCATACCGGTATAAGGAGGGTCGTTACAGAGGAAGAGAGAGTGAGTGGGTTGTGAATAGCTCAACTTGTTAGCTCTTCATAACCCCTCTCATTCATATAAAGGGCAAACCACCAACCACCGAATGGCCGGCATGTTGTGCGGCCATGCTATGTACAGCCCGGAGTACGACCAACCATACCTATCTTGACGGCAAGACAAGATGTCGCCTATCAGTGTTGGCGACATAGGTTACTATCGCCAAGACATTCTTAGTGACGATCATTCTTATTGCTAGGATGGTGATAGTCGACTCTATCACTAGGACAATTTTGGCAACAGTCGACCTTGTCGCCAGGATCATCCTGGTGACAATTGACCCCGTCTCTAGAACCATGCCAGTGACCAACTATGTTGTATCCATCCTTGGTTAGAAAAGAGCCTATTGGATAACTCTTATCCAATCCTCTATCATTGTAATGTCAACCACCTTTTGTGTACGACCCTCTAGGCCCAATATCGAGCTCGTCGAGAGTTGCAACTGTCAGAACCCTTCTGACTCATAACTCCTTCTGACTTAGTGAACCATTATCTCTATAATAATTTGTTGGGTTGAGTGTAAATATAATACATTTCTCCTCACATTTTGATGATGACAAGCTGTGATTTTAATGCATAACAATTGGAACATGTGAAATACATCACACCTGAAATAACAATATTCAAAAAGCATGTTTCCAAGCACATTTATCATTGATATTCATGATAATATATTTAACTAATGATTTATGTGTTTATTTCTCAGGGACAACATTTTCTTGCAAAGGTAGTGTCGACACAACCATCAGTGGTGTCGACACAATGGCTCAGAGCAAAGACAGAAATGTGAAGAAAAGATCAACTAGTGTCGACACTAGTCCAGGGCAGGTCGACACTAGAGACAGATCCCAGAGAAATATGTTAACAGGCTTCTATCTCAGGTCGACACTAAATCAGATAGTGTCGACACTAGAGAGCCTTCCCAGAAGGGTAGTTTTTCAGATGGGTAAAGCAGGTCGACACTAGAGAGTCTTTCCAGAAGGCTTGTTTTTCAAATGGGTAAAGCAGGTCGACACTAGATGGCTCTCCCAGAAGACCTGTTTTGCTGTCTGGGACATGGTGTCGACACTGAATGATCTCAGGTCGACACTAGAGACCTCTCCCAGGGAATTGTTTTGCCAGTCTAGGACAGTGTGTCGACACACCTCATGGGCAGGTCGACACACTCTGGAATATCGGTGACTTAAATTTTGTCCTGGACACGTGGCACCCTAGGGAACTGTTGGATTAGCCTTGGATCGTGTGCCCACGACCCCCAAGGATACATTTGGACTATTAGGGGTATAAATACCCTTCTATTGGCTATCCAACATGCAAGAACCCTTTCAGAGCCTCCCAGAAATCCCGTTGGCGACTAGAAGGTTTCTCCTCCCTGTTCTTGCCTTCCTGGTGCTTCCTCAAGCCAAATTCTCATCTGCTCAAGCATGAGAAGTGGAAATTTATCGTTGAAGAAGCAATGGATCACCTCAAGGAAGCAGATCAAGTAGAAGCCGACTTCTGTGAAGAATTCAAGGAAGATCCTGAAGATCAGATTGCAGAGCATCGTCCAGGAACTTCCAGAGATCAAAGCACTTCACAATTAGACCTTCTACAAGGGAGTACATCTGAAGAGAAAAGCTTATCAATACAATTCTCATTTTCCTTTTCTCTTCTGAGTGATTCTGAGATTGTGCATGGGTTGTTGCATAAGTCTCATGAATTAACTCTTGTTGGACTAGATCTGTTGCTAGAGGATTGAGTCTTGTGTCTTTCTAGCATGTGGTTTGCGAGCCGTCGTGCTCAGTGGTTTTTGAGTCGTCGTACTCAAGTTGTATGTTGAGCAGTCTTGCTCAGGTTCTAGAGTAGTCTTACTCTAGAGGTCATGTGAGTTGTAAACTCAAGTGTTGGAGTTGTCAGGCTCCAGTGGGTGTAGTGTACCCAGGTTGGTTAGTGGATCCTCACTGTGTGTGAGGAGTGGATGTAGGAATCACATGGGTGATTTTCGAACCACCTAAAAAATCTTTGTGCATTGGTTCATTTGTGGTTTGAATTTGTCCTTCACTAGATGCATGCTTAGGATCGTCTAAATTCATCTAATCAACCTACTCACTCAATTCGATCTCTCATCTCACTTAATCTCTTTTCAGATCTGCGAAATTTATTTTTAATTGAACTCTGATTCAAGATTTTTCAAGATTGATCAAGCTTCCGCAATAGTTGACATAGATCTATTCAACCCCCCCCCCCCCCTTCTAGATCTTGTCTACATCTTTTCTCGATCCTTCAATTGGTATCAGAGCGGGTTTATATCTGATCTGATCTGAGTGATTTCTAATTGTTCTGTGTGATTTGCTTACTTGATTGTTTGCTTGCTGAGTGTTTCCTTCTTTGCACCATCTGTTTAATTAAATGGATTCCAGAGGGTTCATAGCTGAGGGTCATTCCATTAATAGGCCACCATTTTTTAATGGAACGGACTATTCTTATTGGAAAAATAGAATGCAAGTCTTTCTAAGAGCCCAGAATTATGAAATCTGGAAAGTAGTGGAGGTAGGTCCCTATGAGAACCAGGGAGAGGAAGAAACCTGGATTAGGGAACAGATAAGAAGGGCTACATTGAATTACAGTGCCATGAATATGATTCAATGTGCTGTTCACCCCAAAGAGTACTCAATAATCTCAATGTGCAAATCTGCCAAAGAGATGTGGGATAAACTTGAGTTACTCTATGAGGGAACATCTCAGGTTAAAGAAACCAAGACTAACATACTTGTCTCTGAATATGAATTGTTTATGATGAAATCTAATGAGACAATCTCTGAAATGTTTGCCAGGTTTATGATCATAGTCAATGGACTGAAGGCCTTAGGTAAGGACTATACGGACGCTGACTTGGTAAGATAAATTCTACGTTCTCTCTCTTCAATTTGGCACACAAAAGCCACTGTCATTGAAGATTCTAAAGATCTGTCCAAATTTTCTTTGGATGAGTTGATAGGATCTTTAATGACATATGAAATAATCTAAAGAGAAATGAAGAATATATAATCAAAACCAAGCCAGTAGCTCTAAAGGCCTCATCTAGTAACAAAGACAAGAGTCAGGATAAAACCAGTTCTGATGGGTCTGAGTCAAATGAGGATGAGATTGCCCTCATGACCAGGCAATTCAGAAAATTCTTGAAATATAGAAAAGGAAAACTTTCTGGCAAAAAGAAATATTCATCAGGTAAGAGAAACACTTCCTTTTCTAATGCTATTTCTAACAAGAATCAAAAATCTGACGAGATTGTCATCTGTTACAGGTGCAACAAGCCAGGACATATGAAGGGAGAATGTCTGAAAACAAGAAGGAGAAGCACAAGAAGTTTCACAAGTTCAAAAAGCCAAAGGCCATGGTAGCCACTTGGTCTGATGAAGACTCAAGTGAGAAGAAGAAGACGAAAAATCCTCAAGTTCGGAAAGTGAGGAAATCTGCTTCATGGCAAATAGTTCTGATGGAAAGGTAACTACATCCTTCGAAGACTATTCAGTTGAGGATTGGCAAGATGCTTATGCAGAACTTGTTGAAAAATACACTGAAATGAGGAAAGAAAATAAACATTAAAAAGAAAATTGAAAACATTTACCATAACCAATCCTCAAACAAAAGAATTTGTGAACTAGAAAATGAAGTAACAGAACTGAATGAAGAAAAAGAAAATCTTCTGAATTTGATTGATGAGCTTAAGCTAGCCTCTCAAAAGGCCACCCATGAGTTCAAAGAACTGTCTGGAAAGCTGGAAATGGAAAATCATGATAAACAACAAAAGGTTGAAGAAATCAAAACCTTACAAAACCAGCTAAAAGAAAAGGATGAAGTTATTGAAACATTCACAAATGGTAAAGATAATCTGGAGGCCTTGTTGGGAGCAAAAATGAAATCAATTTCTCATGGACTAGGATTTGATAAACAAAAACCTAAGAAAGACAAATCTGGTGAGAAGAAGGATAAAGCATCATTAATTAAATTTGTCAAAGGCCCTAGTCTTGAGAACACAAAATCAAACAAACATCAAGCAAAACACCAAAAATTCCAAAAACTCAGAATCAAAACAAGGCAACCAGGTCGACACAGTCACCTGACAGGTCGACACCAGTCCACAAGAAGAAGGTTTCTATGGATGTTGTGTCGACACCAGTCAATGAGAGGTCGACCTACTCAACAGCAACAAAAACAACCATAAAAAATTTAAAAATAAGAAAAATCCAAATAAAGTCATTCATAAAAAACCTTAGACCTCCAAGACAGCATATCAAGCTGATTGGACCAATTCTTGGAGCCAATGGTATCACAACCCATGTTGGTATCATCCTCAATTCTTCTATCCAAATTTTCTGATGTACCAACAAAATCCTTGGATTCCACCTTCCTCATCTAAATTCTCATGTTCAAATGAAAAACACCTCCTACCAAAAACAAAAACACTGGTGTTTTCATTCCTAAAGGAAAGAAGAAAGTGAAAAAGACAGAGAACACCACTGTTATAAAACAAAAATCAAAAACAAATCAAATTTGGGTGAGAAAAGATTTGATAAAAATGTACAAACATTCTGATGGTCCCAACACTGTTTGGGTACCAAAATCTTCTCTCCGTTGATTGATTTTGCAGGAAGGTCGTGCACCCAATTCAAATGTGTGGTTCCTTGACAGTGGGTGTTCACGACACATGACTGGAGATAGAGCCAAATTTTCATTCCTGGTTGAGAAGGAGGGAGGTTTAGTAACATTTGTAGGTAAAAATAAATGAAAGATCATTGGATCTGAAAGGTTGGTCAAACTTCCTCAAACTCTGTTGATAATGTTTTATTAGTTGATGGTCTAGATTATAATCTGCTGAGCATTAGCCAACTATGTGACAAAGGTCACAAAGTTGTGTTTGAATCCAATTTTTGTAAGATCATTGATTCATCAACTGATAAAATAAAATTTTTTGGAAAAAGAGAAAACAATGTTTACATGATCGACCTTAATAAAAACTTTTCTGAAAATCTTTGCTTTGTTGCTAATAAAGATGAAATTGCATGGACTTGGCACAAAAGACTTGGCCATGCAAGTTTCAGAACTTTGAATAAAGCTGTTAAGGCTGAACTTGGTTAAGGGTCTTCCTGAATCTTTCTCTAACATTGAAAATCAAGTTTGTGGGATCTATGCCCAAGGAAAACAAACCAGGAAATCTTTTAAGAACTTCAATGAGGTACTCACATCTAGGCCACTAGAACTACTTCACATGGACCTTTTTGGCCCAACTAGAGTTCTAAGTCTAAGTGGCAAGAGATATGGATTTGTAATCATTGATGATTTTACCAGATTTACTTGGGTTATCTTCTTGTCCCACAAAAGTGATACTTGCCTTGAGTTCAGGAAATTCTGTACCACTGCCCTAACAAACTTTTCATATAAAATCAAAAATATCTTGACTGATCATGGGGGTGAATTTGAAAACCAATCATTTTCTGATTTATGTGCTGAACTTCAAATTTTCCACAAGTTTTCTTCACCAAGAACTCAAGAACAAAATGGAGTTGTGGAAAGAAAGAATAGAACTCTTGTGGAAATGGCTAGATCCATGCTCTTAGAAAGCAATTTGCCCAAATCCTTCTGGGCTGAAGCTGTAAACACAGCAAATCACATTCTGAATAGAGCTTTGATCAGACCAAAAATCAGAAAAACCCCCTATGAATTATTGAAAAACAAAAAGCCAACTGTTTCTTACTTCAAAATCTTTGGGTGCAAATTTTATGTACACAACAATAATAAAGAAAATCTTAACAAGTTTGATGCTAAGAGTTAGGAAGCCATCTTCCTTGGCTATTCAGAAGTGTCAAGAGCTTTCAGAGTGTACATTCTCAAAAACAAAACTGTTGAAGAATCTCCACATATTATCTTTGATGAAAACTCCTTTTCAACTAATAATTCTAAATCTTGCAGGGAAAGACAAGACAGTGAAGAGGATGATTTCATTGTCGACTCTTCACCAACTGTTGAGGAGCTTGAAGACATTGGTGAGAACTTGAACATCAATTCACCATCTTCAAGTGGATCAGGTAACATTGCTCCAGATTTAAGTACTCCTCAACAGGTAATTTCTGAATATCGAATTTTGAGAGATCACCCATTAGATAATGTAGTTGGCAATTTGCATGATAGAGTTAGAACTAGATCATCATTCCTGCATGATATTGAAGAAGACCCACTAGCTCTAATTTCCCAAATTGAACCAAAGTCAATTGATGAAGCTTTATCAAGTTCTGATTGGATTAATGTCATGCATGATGAACTTCATCAATTTGAAAGAAATCAAGTATGGGAATTAGTACCTAGACCTAGTGACCAAACAGTCATTGGCACTAGATGGGTTTTCAGAAATAAGTTGAATGAGAATGGTCAAGTCATAAGAAATAAAGCTAGGCTAGTTGCAAAGGGGTACAATCAAGAGTTTGGAATTGACTTTGAAGAATCATATGCCCCTGTAGCTAGACTAGAAGCAGTTAAGATTTTTCCTTGCTTTTGCATCCTCCATGAAATTCAAAGTTTATCAAATGGATGTTAAAAGTGCATTTTTAAATAGATATATCAAGGAAAATGTTTTTGTTGAACAACCTCTGGATTTGAAAATGAAAAACATCCTAACCATGTTTTCAAGCTTCATAAGGCTCTCTATGGTCTTAAACAAGCTCCAAGAGCTTGGTATGACCGTTTGAGTTCCTTTTTGCTTGAAAAAGGATATTCTAGAGGAAATGTTGATCAAACTTTGTTCACAAAAATAGTCAATAAACAAATAATTGCAGTCCAAATTTATGTTGATGACATAATATTTGGATCAACCAATAAAGGCATGTGTAATGAATTTTCAAATCAAATGAAAAATGAATTTGAAATGAGTTTGATGGGAGATCTAAAGTTTTTCTTGGGATTGCAGGTTAACCAAACACATGAGGGAATCTTCATCAGTCAAACCAAGTATGTCAAGAAACTGTTGAAAAGGTTTGACTTTCAGAACCTCAAGCATTCAAACACACCAATTGCCATTAATGCTAAGCTAGAAGAAGACTCTCATGGTAAGTCAGTAGACCCAAAGACCTACAGAGGTATGATTGGTTCTCTACTTTATCTTACAACTTCTAGACCTGATATTCAGTTTAGTGTGTGTTTGTGTGCTAGATTTCAATCAAATCCTAAAGAAAGTCACATGTTAGCTGTTAAAAGAATTTTCAAATATCTTGTTGGAACATGTGATTTAGGAATTTGGTATCCTGCTAATTGCAAGTTAGATTTGATTGCCTATTGTGATGCTGACTATGCTGGATGTAAATTAGATAGAAAAAGCACAAGTGGCTTGTGTTTATACTTAGGTGGGTGCCTAATTTCTTGGGCTTCTAAAAGCAACATTCAGTTGCTCTGTCAACTGCAGAGGCTGAGTATGTTGCAGCAGGTAGATGTGGAACTCAAATTCTTTGGGTGAAACATCAACTTCTTGATTATAACCAAGACTTAGGTTGTGTTCCCATTCTATGTGATAACACAAGTGCAATAAATCTGTCTAAAAACCCCATTCAGCATTCAGAACCAAGCATATTGAAATTAGGCATCATTTCTTGAGAGATGAGGTAGCAAAGAAATCCTTTGAACTCCACTTCATAGAAACTGAAAAACAAATTGCTGACATCTTCACCAAACCCCTTCCTGACAGTAGATTCTCATCTTTAAGGAGAGAACTTGGTCTTTGTAAATGTCCATTTTCTTGATCTCTCTCATTGGGATTGGGTTGAGTGTTAGGCATCTTCTGAGGGGGAGTTCTTTGCATCATCATATTCATTTGCTTCCTTGATTCATACTGATCATATCTCTCTCCATTTCACCTCTATTTCTTTTTGACAATGAACTCTTCAACTCACATTGTGTTGAACTTCTTGGTATATCAAATGGTGATTTGAAGAAGGACAAGTTCTGCTTGTCTGGACACTTTCACTATGCGAGAGTATGTCTCCGCCAAGTACCAAGAAATGAAAATGCAATTATTGAGGGGGAGTTTTTATTGTTTAAAGAGAATCTTTCCTGATTTCAAAAACTTGCATATCTTTATTCTGATGAAAAATGGTTGAAATCCTCATCTCAGGGGGAGCTAGAAATTTCAAATAATGTCCTTTGCAAAATTCAAAACTTTTCTTGCATTACATCAATTTCCTTGCATGATGTCCTCATTCAGGTGTCTAGAGTCTCAAAATGATCCTTTGAGTGATCTACTATATTCATTTGTCAACTCTCATCTATACTCTTTAAATCTATAGAAATTCAGATTTCTTTCAAAGACTGAAGGATAATGTGTGTCTTGATTTTAAACATGCTTTTGTTTGCAACTGATGTTGGATATAATGATCTCTTTTCTCAAAACTCTCCAAAATTGTAATTCAACAGAGCAATGGCACATGTGCTGAGAAACTGCACACCTTCACAATGAATGAAGTGCCATGTATGTCATGAGGCACTAATGCTATCTCTGTTCAAAGGGGTTCAAAATCAAAAATAAATGCAAAGCAAAATAAATATGTCCTATTCCTTTTTGATGATGATTGAGTAACTGGAAATATTGGCGTCTAAAAAACGTATATTTTCATGTCAAAAGGTCATCATTTACCCCTTTGAGACTTGATAATGGATAAATCTTTAGTATCTAGGGACTATAGTGTGTGAAAAGCATTAGTTCTTGAGTGAACAAGATGTATCTCATTTGATAGTTTGTTTTAAAAACAAAATGTGTATATCATTGGAGAATTGTTTTAAAAGAATCATTCTTATCCATCATCAAGTTGTTCTTAAAAAGTTGTTTACTTTCAACACACTTGATTTCAGTCTAGAAGATTTTTTTTATTTCTTTGGACTTGAAGAATATGGTAGTGTGTAGTTGATTGTTAAATGTATTATATCCCTCAAATCATCATTTTAATGACTCAAGTCACTGAATGCTCATATCCTGTTGGATATTGTGTAAAACTTGAATTGTGTTGAATTTTTTGCAAAATATAACACATGAATTTTTTAGTCTCTTAAAAATCCTTGAAATGATTATTCCACCCATTGCTTATCATTATAAAGATATCCCAAAAGTCTCAAAATTTTTCCACACTCATATCTTAAATTTTCATCAGGCCAGGTCGACACTACTCCATATAGTGTTGACACACTTTCACTCAGGTCGACACTCACCTCCTCTAGTGTCGACACTGACCCCCCTGCCAGAGTCATTTACACCGTGGGCGCCGGTTAAGGGTTTGGTGTTCCTGCGGGATAGTTTACCCTAAAACCCCTTTTTCTTCTCCAGGTCGACCCGACGGCCGTCTTCTTCCTTGAATCCGGCAGGTTTTGAATCCATCTCCACCTCTTCCCTCCTCCATTCCATCCCTGTCCCTCTTCTCTCATTCCTCACTCTCCATCCTCTCCTATTCCACTCCATCTTGCTCCCATGGCACCCAAGCAGGCCCCTCGCCGTGGAGCAAAGTCAAGGGCTACGGCAAGGCCCATTCCGGCGGATGATGATCCTCCTACTGAAAGGAGAACCAAGAGGCGCCATGACCCTGCAGAGCAGCCAGGGCCTTCCTCTGCATCCCCATCATCTGCTAAGAGAGGTAGGGCTTCATCTTCTGGGCGAGGTAGAGGGTCTGCCTACCCTAGGAGGAAAATTCTGGATTCTTCTCCTGAAGTCTCTGAGAAGTCAACCTCTTCATCCTCAGAGTCTTCCCAGCCTTCTAAGAGAACTCCATCCAAACCACTTAGTGCAGGGAAGACCATTTTGAAACCCAGAGCAGTGGACTTAGATGACAGTGAACTGAATGTTGCTTTTCCTGAGGTCATAAACTTCTTCAAATTCCAGTCTTGGCAATCCTTTATCTCAGACTTTCGCATCATATACCCTAGACTTGTCCAGGAGTTCTACATGCATTTGGAATGCACAGATGAGGGCTACAAGTCAAAAGTCAAAGGGATTGAGATTGATATGCCTACAGACATAGCAGCCACCATATTCAAAATTCCAGATGAAGGAGAAGACTACCATAACTTTGAGTTCAACCTTCATGAAGCATATACAATCTTGACTGGATTGCAGGCAGATGAGTCTGATCTCAAGCAAACTCATGTCACTAAATTCAACACCAACACTTTTCCTCCAGTGTTGAGGCTTACCCATCATATCCTCACCACTATCATAACCCCTCAAGGTGGTGGGAGAGACAGACTCACAGACATCCAAAGGTTTGTGATATACTGTATGAGCAAGGACATAAAGATAAACCTCCATGTCATCATGTACCAGATCATCTCTGAGACAACTAGGGAAGATTTGCATAGATCACTTCCTTATGCAGCCCATTTAACTCAAGTCTTCAAACACTTTGGTGTGCCTCTTGAGAATGAGAAGTCTCAGAAAATTCCTAAGTCCAACATAATTTAAGCATGTTCAAAAATTTATGGGCTTTAGGATTGTGGGTGATCAGGTTAGGAGAGGGCCAGCTGCAGTAGAGGCCACTGTGGTCCAAGAGGATCAGCCTCCAGTGCAAGAGGATCAGCCTCCAGTGCAAGAGGATCAGCCTCCAGCTCCAGAGGATCAGCCTCAAGTGCATGAGGACCAACCTCCAATGAATGAGGATCAGCCTCATGTGGCAGTTGAAATTGATGTACCCATTAATGCCCCTCTTTCACCTCAACTTTAGCCCTCCTCCTCCATGAACCCTGAAACTGAAATTTCATCTTTTTCTCCACAACCTCCAGTTCCTGCATCCACATCCTTTGGTGGACCTTCTGTTCCACCAGAGTTATACACCTTTTTAAATGACAAATTTGATGCTTTGAACACCTCCATTCAGACTATGTCAGAAAATTTTGAGTTGAGGATTCAGAGGTTGGAGAACACTGTGTCTGCCAAATTTATTGAACAAAAAGCAGCTTCTGACCATGCCACGCAAAGGTTCAACAGGCTGATTGGCACATTGGCAGATGCTTCAGTCGAGCTCAAAGAACATCAAGAGAAGTTGGAAACAGTTCTTAAGGGAATTTTGGCAAATTCCCAAGCTGATGTCTTCAACACCAAGGAGACACTTTCTCATATTTCTAAGACAAGACTATCTTTTACACATCTGGTAGATGACTTGGAGAGCATGAAGAATTTATCTGCTCATATTGATGAAGAGATGTCTGCACTTAAAAAGGAATTCAAAGTTTTGAATAGACCTGGTTGGTCAGCTGGTTCTTCTTCTTCTTCACAGCCAATGTCCACTGAGTTCAATGCCCTTCAAGCTACAATGTCAGAGAATTCAGAGAGAATGGAAAATCTTTTGCATACAAGACTCTCAACTATCCAAGCTCAAATGAAGTTTAGTCTGGCTTCAATGGAAAAGAGATTGACGGATATTGAGACCATTTTGATACCCATTCCTCCTCCTCCTCATCCCCATTAATGTAATTTCTTTTGATGATGTCAAAGGGGGAGAAGATAGCAAGAAATTATAATGTTTTTTAAATGTGTTTTTGAAGAATGAATAGAAACCTTTGTGTCTTCAATGTGATTGAAAACTCTTTTGAATGAATGTGAATGTGATGAATGCTTGTCAAGCTGCTTGACCTTTGTGTGAGAATAGCTTATCTTTAGTAACATTGTGTCTTTCATGTGTGCAACTTTTAAATGTCACTAAAAATGTTCAAAGGTCTTTGACAAGTATGAATAAAAGGAAATGAAAATGCTTAAAATCACATTTCATTGAAATTTTCTACTTCCATATGAATTTAATGTTGCCATCATCAAAAAGGGGGAGATTGTTGGGTTGAGTGTGAATATAATACATTTCTCCTCACATTTTGATGATGACAAGCTGTGATTTTAATGCATAACAATTGGAACATGTGAAATACATCACACCTGAAATAACAATATTCAAAAAGCATGTTTCCAAGCACATTTATCATTGATATTCATGATAATATATTTAACTAATGATTTATGTGTTTATTTTCTCAGGGACAACATTTTCTTGCAAAGGTAGTGTCGACACAACCATCAGTGGTGTCGACACAATGGCTCAGAGCAAAGACAGAAATGTGAAGAAAAGATCAACTAGTGTCGACACTAGTCCAGGGCAGGTCGACACTAGAGACAGATCCCAGAGAAATATGTTAACATGCTTCTATCTCAGGTCGACACTAAATCAGATAGTGTCGACACTAGAGAGCCATCCCAGAAGGCCTGTTTTTCAGATGGGTAAAGAAGGTCGACACCAAATGCAGGCAGGTCGACACTAGAGAGTCTTCCCAGAAGGCCTGTTTTTTAGATGGGTAAAGCAGGTCGACACTAGATGGCTCTCCCAGAAGACCTGTTTTGCTGTCTGGGACGTGGTGTCGACACTGAATAATCTCAGGTCGACACTAGAGACCTCTCCCAGGGAATTGTTTTGCCAGTCTGGGACAGTGTGTCGACACACCTTATGGGCAGGTCGACACACTCCGGAATCTTTGTGACTTTAATTTTGTCCTGGACACGTGGCACCCTAGGGAACTATTGGATTAGCCTTGGATCGTGTGCCCACGACCCCCAAGGATACATTTGGACTATTAGGGGTATAAATACCCTTCTATTGGCTATCCAACATGCAAGAACCCTTTCAGAGCCTCCCAGAAATCCCGTTGGCGGCTAGAAGGTTTCTCCTCCCTGTTCTTGCCTTCATGGTGATTCCTCAAGCCAAATTCTCATCTGCTCAAGCATGAGAAGTGGAAATTGATCGTTGAAGAAGCAATTGGATCACCTCAAAGAAGCAGATCAAGTAGAAGCCGACTTCTGTGAAGAATTCAAGGAAGATCCTGAAGATCAGATTGCAGAGCATCGTCCAGGAACTTCCAGAGGTCAAAGCACTTCACAATTCGACCTTCTACAAGGGAGTACATCTGAAGAGAAAAGCTTATCAATACAATTCTCATTTTCCTTTTCTCTTCTGAGTGATTCTGAGATTGTGCATGGGTTGTTGCATGAGTCTCATGAATTAACTCTTGTTGGACTAGATCTGTTGCTAGAGGATCTGAGTCTTGTGTCTTTCTAGCATGTGGTTTGTGAGCCGTCGTGCTCAATGGTTTTTGAGTCGTCGTACTCAAGTTGTATGTTGAGCAGTCTTGCTCAGGTTCTAGAGTAGTCTTACTCTAGAGGTCGTGTGAGTTGTAAACTTAAGTGTTGGAGTTGTCAGGCTCCAGTGGGTGTAGTGTACCCAGGTTGGTTAGTGGATCCTCACTGTGTGTGAGGGGTGGATGTAGGAATCACATGGGTGATTTCCAACCACCTAAAAATCTTTGTGCATTGGTTCATTTGTGGTTTGAATTTATCCTTCGCTAGATGCATGCTTAGGATCGTCTAAATTCATCTAATCAACCTACTCACTCAATTCGATCTCTCATCTCACTTAATCTCTTTTCAGATCTGCGAAATTTGTTTTTAATTGAACTCTGATTCAAGATTTTTCAAGATTGATCAAGCTTCCGCAATAGTTGACATAGATCTATTCAACCCCCCCCCCCTTCTAGATCTTGTCTACATCTTTTCTCGATCCTTCATAATTCACTCAACTCATCGACTATGGACGTACCCAGCTACTATGCCATAGTCCCCAGACAGTGCAGGGAGATCAAATCCATTAGACATTTCTGTCCACAGTTATAGTGTAACTTTAGTCCCTCATCCAACTAATGTCCCAAGACTGTATATAAGACATGGTTCAGTCAGGCCTATACAGAATCCTTTTGATTCTTACTCTTATTAGATTCTTCCGGAGAACTCATTCTCTCTCAATCCGATTAACCTTGGCCAGTGATTTGCTTAAGGAAGAACACACGGGATATTCCGCTCATGATACCGAGAGTGGATGATCCTTTATTGACACATAATTGCCTTCGCAAGGTTGGCTACCATTCCTAATAATCGGATGTACTAGATCTGGAACTTCCAAATCTATAAGTCTGACATCAAAGAATAAAGTACTCAAACAAGACATCATTGGTATCTCAAGTCCAAGGACCAGTTACACAATTGGGACAACATAATCACTGTCTGACCATCAGGTATCGTCAACCATACAACATTTTGAGAGCAGATCATTCAGTGAACTCATTCTCCAATGAGCACCTGCACCATACCCCTAGTGTCTCCACACAGGTAGCTATGAGACCAACTACCTCCATCATATGTACAGGTATACAGCACCCTGGTCTATCCGGTTATCTCAATGTCCTTCTCGAGTAACCTATGACTAGGAATATTTAGGATGTGTGTTTAAAGAGGACATGTCTCATTATCATGATCTCATCATGATCCTCATCCTCATTGCGCAGACCCATTAACATTACAATATATAAACATCATCTCATGCATGTAATATAAAGTGAGAAAATGGCATTAATATTACTACCAAAATATATTAGTATAAGATTATAAGTGTCATCACTAATGTGAGTTGGCTTGCAGGGCATTGATAACTAACACATACCCCGTAGCACATAAAACTCACATGTTGCTAGTAGAAGAGGGTCCCGCTCATGATTATAGAGGTGCGGACGGGGGCTGGGAACTTGCCTGCTCACTCTCACCTGAAAAGGAGTAGGGGTGAATCTCAAAATCACTAGCTCAGTAGGGGAGCTCCCTAAAAACAAACGATAAGCCACTTTAATCATGATAACAATTAATCATGTTGAACTAAAGTAATTAACAATATGGAATAGAGAATCATCACGACACCGTATGTAACTGCCAACCATGTAAGAATCATGAGTAAGCTAGTACGATGCTACATTCAGGACAAGACAACTGGCCTGCGAAGCCAAAACATGACCCGAACAAGAGCACACAAGCAACCTCTTAGTCTCGCAGTTAGAAACATATTCCAACTACCGCACCCACGACTGACTACCTGCTGATCGGAGAGACAGTGGGGCCAACTCACAACTCTAACTCTAGACTAGTTTGGGCCCAGCACGTCTCCTGATGACCAACCCCCAACAACGAGTGCACTTGAACCACATAAGCTACCCAGCTGTCTTCTTTCCCCAGCCTAGGTCGAGGAACTAAAAAGGGAGTCCGGTAAGACGACGAGACCCTATCAGTGCACACAGCACCAGGACTAAACCCATGTCGGCACACATAGTGCAAGGGACACACAGTAGCCGGGGATCCCAACTGGAGGTAAAAGGGTAAGTAATAAATGTCGTCACTAACAGACTCGTCAGGGAAACATCATAACCTTTGATACATTAAGCAATGCCATCATACACATGGACCAGAACCTTTATTGCATAGAGACTATTAATGCGTTGCACACCGATATGGCCTTAAGAATGCGGTGGACCGATAGACCGCAACAACCAACCTTAATGCGTTTGGTCAGTGGACTGCGATAATAACGCGTCCGACCCCCCAACTGTGATATCAGACAGAAACACTCAAGACATACAATCCTACCCATAAATCTCCTCCAAACCATGCAAATCAGCATTCCTCATGATTGTACATGTTTAGAGTAGTAGAACAGATCTAAAACATGCTTCCAAAACCATAAACGACTTCTAAAACATGCTAACAACCTCATCTACACATGATATCTAACTATTAAAGCATGGAAGGCAGAATATAATCACTACAGAATGAGATAAACTTCAATCCAAACATGTTATCCTCAACTAGTTTAAGCTGTAAAACCCAAGAAACTCGCGAAGAACCTGGGAGGAGAAGAACAACCCTACCAAACAACGGAGAACAACACCTGTTGGGCCTTCTCATGATTTGGTCGCCTCCTCCTACGCAAAACCAACTCTGGAATGCTCCCAAATGACCAATGAACCTCAAACCCGCAAAGCCCTGCTCTGGGAACTCGCCTAGCAAAATAGAGGGTGAAATCCTCGTTCTACAGGCTTCCAAACCCTAAAATTAGAAAGCTTAATGCATCGCTCTGATAGGTTGTGTTATCAACACAGTCTGTCAGGGGATCGTGACACTAAAGGGTGTCATGCATGCCTAAGGGACATGTACCCCTTCACAAACTGCTAATAATTGCATCAAGTAAGCCAACCGTAACAAGAATATGAACGTGCCACCCGACTAGACCACAATAAGAACGCGGCTGACACCTTGGACGTGTTTACGACCAGAGCTCCAAGATCAAACCATTCGAAAATCAAAGGCCCAAAAACACTACGAAACAACAATGCATAGCTCACACAGAGTTGTACAAGCCACACAAGGCCCACAATAGCCACGAGACCCACTAAAGGGGATCTGAAAGAATCCATACGCCACAATTGATATGTGCAAGTTTGTGCACAGATGGTCTTTCAGATGGGTTTGATTATCCTTGGAGACATCTCTTTTGTAACTTCTCTATTTAGTATGAAATTTCAATGCAACATAATTATCCAACTAGTTAGCTCAAAATAACAAGAAAAATGAGAGACATGGAGAGTTGCTATGTGCCTATGTGGTAAGCAACATAGCATGATAATTGTTAAAGCCTGGTTAAAACCTCCTCATCCTCTTGGATGTTAGGTTTGAAGTATTGAACTTGAGAGATCTAGCCAATTTCAAGCTATTGGTTGCTACAGCCTTCCCTTCTTTCATCTCTAAATCTGAGTTCAATTGCTCAGTTCTAGACATCTCTCTTTGACCATGTGAAACTTCCGTGTAGGTTAAGAAGCGACACACACCAGTTTTGAAGGTCAATATCTCTATTCGTGTTTTCCCCTTGTCTTGCACAATGTTTTTACATTGAGCTGCAATAAGAGAAAGTTTCATCAACTTTATGATTCGAAAAACCAATGTAGTCTTTGCCTTCAATGAGAAATTTCTTTGTTAGAAGTCATGCTCTTGTTGCACAGCCCAAAGCTGACGTATGCAATTTCAAGTGGAAGAGTCCTCCAGAAGCTATGAAATAATAGGTCTTGCATAGAGAAGTATTGGGGTATTTTTTTCATTTGATCTATAGCCTTTAGATTCCAAAATATAATTTTCTCCCCTAACTTCATGTGTGAAGCCAAAGTATGAATACTATCTTCTTCTTCTCCATTAAGATGGAATTGTAGTGTTTCTACATCACCTTTACATGGGGGAGAATTATTTCTTATTTTTGTTGATCGAGTTTTACATTATTCTATATCATTTAAAAAACACACGTGGGAAGCACATTAACTAGTATCTATAGGAGTAGCAATGATATTTAAAAAATGCATATTTTATAGTTATTTAAAAAAACTTTAACATTTTTTAGCATAGTTTAATAGTACAAAAGCAATAAGTGTATAGATGTAATCTTGCATTAAAACCTCATGATCTCTCCATAATCGTGCTTCTAACCATAGAAAATATGACCACACCTTCAAAGAGCTTAAAGATCATCACCCTGCCTCTAGGATGAAGAACTAAACATGTTGGGGCCTTCACGTAGGTTGGCCACCACCTCCTTACTATCTCCTTCTCAGGTCATCACCATCAATTTGAAGCCAAGTTCCGCACCATTGCCTCCTTGTCTGCCTCCTATGTCGGTTGCTAGAGGAGAGGAAGAGGAAGAAAGGTAGAGCTTGAACAAGAGAGAGTTGAGGAGAGAAAAAAGAAACCATTTAATCACACTTAAAAACTCGGAACTAAGAACACGACATAGGTCGATTTCACCTTTTGAATGCGATAGTGAGGGCAGTCGCCTTCATGGTTCAGTGTAATCTTGTGTTATGTGTTGTGATGTGTTGTGTTGTTGAGTCATGGGCATGCTTACAAGATCTAGCCAGTAGGTTTAGCCTTCTGTCTCCTTGCATGGCATCGATGGAGTTTTGTTTCATGGTTGTTGTGAGGTGGTTTTTGTACCATAGTGTTTTGCGACAGTGTGTAGTGAGGTGGCTTTCGTTGGGCCATGTTGTCCTTGGCATGGAGTCTAAAGTGTTGTGCTTCGCATGTTGTTTGAGGATTTATCTTGTGATGCATGGCCTTCTGTAACGAACCAGGATCTGAATTACCAGTTACCCACCAGTAACCCGAAACCTGAACCACCACCCACAAGTCGAAACTCGGATGGGTTAAAAGGAATGTCTGGGGAGAACATATAAGAAATTTCACAAACCACAAGCACTAACATAATCCACTATATATATAGACAACATGGTACAACTCAGAGCAGACCAAAAAAAGAAAAGAGTACGGCAAGTATGTACATAAAAGGGTACGACTCCCAACAACTATGCAGGACCAGCATTGGAGTGACCCAGCTCCTCAGCACCTGGAGCCGATGACGAACCACCTGAAAGGAAAGGGAGTGAGTCTCTAAAAGAGACCTAGTAGGGACACTAACCCCACTGGTAAATAGTACTGCAGTGCAGGAAAGTAAAGCTCAACTAGTAAATAAACACTACACTACAAGAAAGCTTGGGGTGCTGGTGACACAACACCCAACTCCTCATAGGACTGCGACAAAACTCTAGAACCTCATAGGCTCAACAGACCAACACACAACACAATGACAGTCACACACTCACACAAGTAAGTAGGACCAGCTAGGGCCTATGGCTTGGGGTCTCAACACCATAGAGTCCTCAAACCCTAGTGACGTGTGCACACTCAAACGCTCTCCCTTGCATCTGGTCCTCGACCAGTTTTTCCCTACGTCGGACTCAAATGGTGGAGAAGGGGCCCCATGGAAACCGGCTCGTAACCACCACAAGGGGCACGCACTAGACAGAGTTGCACTTGATGCCCAGACTCACTGGTGGAATAACTCTACGTCAATCATTCAGACGGAGCACAACTCAATGCCTAGGAAAACACAACACAAACATAACCACTGCAAGTACACAACACATGCACAGACGGAGACACTCTCAACGTCTGGCACACCATGTCAGAAGGCAAACACCGTGTGCCCAATCCTCGCAAGAACAATAGGGGCACAGACTGCTGGAACATACCTGCTGGTTAACGGCAATTCTGATTGTCGTTAACCCAGGGTAGATGACAAGGTCTCTTGCTGTCAATCCAAAGTTGACGGCAAGATCGACCGCCGCTAATCCAGTCTTGATGGCACCAAACCAAGCCGTCAAGTTCATCTCGAAAGAACTCGACGACAGCAAACTATGCCGTCAAGTTCTTCAACCTCTAGCAACTTAAATGGCCCTAGGCTACTCCCCGAGGCTTATCCAAGCCTAAGAAACACAATCTGATCATAAGAAACTCTTTCCTACATCAGATAACACCAGAATGATTCCAGAAAACATCAATCCAATGCTTGGATCGAGCCGCATACCCTCAAATTCCCAGCATGGAAAACCCTCCCCAAAACTCAATTTCCACACAAATCACATTCATTTCTATCTAATAGAAAGATCGAGGGGGGTTTATGGGTAGGATCCCTGCCTCAAGATGCCAAAAACTCAAAGAAAAACCCCAAAATCGCGCTGGTTCACCATGTGCACCCTGCGAGACCAAACTCCAATTCCGTCGTCTTCTTGCCCGATCCAAAGCCGCCACGAGCACCGAACCTCCCCAGGAGCTCGCGACGGCCCCCGAAAGTAGTGGAGAAAGAGGGAAGTGAAGGTGGTGATGTAGAAAGGGGAAAACATGTGGAAATGGAGGACCTCGGGTTGCCTTATAAAAACAGACCAAGCCCAGGTTAGTGTCAACCTTGGTTGCCATCAACCGAACACCCTAGAACTTGACGACAACATCTATTACTGTCGAGTTTAGAACTCGAAAGACTCTAGAAACCTAGTTAGACGACAACATTTGTTGCCGCCAAGACACTGTTGATGACACAATTTTGTGCCACCAACACCTATTAGACGACACACTGCAGTGCCGTCAACACAAGGTTGAAGGCAATCGATATTGCTGTTAATAGACACTATTACACAAAGGCCCATTAAGAGTCTAATAAGGCCCAAGGCCTTACACCTTTTATTTATCCGTGTGAGGAGAATTTATGCTTGGGTTGCCAAGGAGTGAACGTAAGTGTGGTTTTGAACATCTTTTAGTGAGTCCATGTCAAGTGCGTACGCCTATGGTGGTATCAGTCTCTGTGGTCACCGCATTCCAAGGCAACATGTTAAAGATTGGCTTTCTTGCGGCTTTCTATGTACTGTGAGTTCGACAGTTGTCAATGCTACTATCCTAGCACGACACCCCACTAGGTGGTCACCTTAGCGCTATGCGCATTCTACATTTGTTTGCAATGATGGGGTTTGGTCCTTGTGTCAAAAGAATAATAAAGGTCTGGTGTTGTCTTCTTGGACTCCCTTCAGTTGAGCCTACATTCGGGTAGGGGAAAGATGCTTAGGGAAACATGTTGTCGTTCACTAGAGTGTACTCATGGCTAGGTATGGGCATCTCTGAGGGTTTGTTCTGCACCTTGGTCTCCATCTAGTCTCGTTCCTCTCACTGTCTCGCGCTAGTGGACCCCGCAACCCATTAGGGATAGACAAGCATGAGGCTGCAGGTTGGCCAAGCTGCAGATTGTTATGTTGAGTCTTCACTAGCCTCAGTTGAGAGCAGGGTGGACAAACGTAAAGTAGTAGTTAGGAGTTGAGACGCCAGTGGATACCTGGATACCCGACTGTGAGAGTAGTAGTTTTCTATTTGTCATTGTTGCTAGTTTGATGTGTTAGGATTTGAAGGTCAGCTTGTGTAGGTTGACTCATCTAGGTCCGTGTGTAAGGCACCAAGTCTTCCATCTCTCGTGGCTTTGGCTTTGTGCGGTACTTGCATGTGAAGTAACCATGTGCAATGCTCAACCAAGAGGGGAGGGGTGAATTTGTTGATTACAAATTAAAAACTTCTTTGCTTATTGCAAACGTAAACTTAACTAAGCAGAAGAAACAACTTGAGTAGTGTAGACACGCGAATTCGATTCCACTGCGGGCAAATTTTATATTGTGCCATAAATGGCCTTTATTTTTACCTTGAAAGAGTGATTTTCCCAATATTTTTGGATCTCACCCATTCTTCCTCAGTGCTTCCCCTTCGTTTCAAATGTGGTCAGGTCGCGGGGGTCCAGGGGCAGCGCCCCCGGAAGCTAAATTTGGCTAAGGCACAACTTCATTTGATTCACGTCTGCTACAGTGGATGCCTTTTAGGAAGAACCGTATCGCGTCCTGCCGCCCCGACGCATTTCAAATCAAGACGCGTCGGCCTAAGCCGCCACGATTAGGCGAAACCTCGAAAGTCATCACACTCAAGTGCCTGCCCCTCGGAACCACGCAAAATCTATGAATCGCATCCTGCCACCCAGACGTGATTAGGTCGTAGGCCTGACACGCCAGACCACGGAAGTCGTCCCACGTGCCTAAATCGTAATCGCGACGAGGTAGGCCGACGTGTTTCAAAAATGCGGCGGCCATCCCCGACACGATTCTAAAAGTGGTCATCATTGCCAAATGTCAAATCAAGTTGACTTCAGAATCGCGGCCTGCCACCCAGACGTGATTTAAATCAAGTCGCGGCACGCTCGCCCGATGCTATTCTAATCGCGGCCTGCCGCCCGGACGCGTTTCAGTCTTAAGTCGCGATCCGCTATAATGGACGCTATTTGAATCTGTGAGGCCTATAAATTGAACTCGAGGGTAACCATTTGGGCATCCTCTCCCACCCCGGCGGAGCCCTTCTGGATTCTTCTTGTGACATCCCCCCACTACGGCGAAGCCCTGCTGGACCGGCGACTCGACACCCTCCTTCCTCGAAGCTCGGAGTTGGAGCGTCGTCTTCTTCACGTAAACCGGAGCGAGGCGGGAGCTTCTTCCTCCTCTTCCTTCGTACCTTCCGGCAACGCCACCTCGCCATCCACCATTTGGGGAAGCATCCCCGTTATCCGTCTTTATCTCCTCCGAGCCCCACGTGGCTCTTCTATACTTCCTTTTTTTATTCACACACATGCATGCATACACACACACACCAGTATTTTTAGGGGTTTAAAAGCCACCCAAATGGTAAGTCGTTCCCTATGTTATTTATTCTTTTCATGTCACTCTTTTTAGAATTTATACTACACACGTGGCTAATCCCCTTTTCATTTCTTTGTCTTTTTCTTTGTCAGGGTAATCAACACGGAAAATGCCCTCTACCACGGTCGGCCGTGCTCGTAGAGGAAGAGAGGATCCACATCATCCCCGCGTAATTTCCCCACTAAAAAGGTACACATCCGCGATCACCTTCTTGCACTCTCACCCCTCGTGTGTGCGCCTCCATTCGGCACCCTCGCGTGTGTGCCTCCATTCGGCACCATCGCGTGCCTGGCGATCACGTTTCCTTTTTTCTTTTCTTTTTGTCACTTATTCCATCTCACACATTCCACTATTTCACACATTCCTCATCCCTCCCTCTTTGTGGGCATCAAGCGAAAGCGTCGTCTACAAATTGGCGATCACGGTGGGACTTCTTTCGCATTTTTCCCTTTGATTACCCTCCTCCTTCGTGCCCCACGTGGCACTTTCTTTAGCGCCCTCGCACGTCTCTCCTTCTTTTTACCTTTCCTCTTATATATATGCAAAGCATGTTGTGTATGTGATTTATTTTTTTCCTTTCATTGTGCATATCTCCTGTTTTCCATTTTTTTTCTTGTTCTCGGGTTGCCTTTTGAATCGCGTCCACTACAGAGGACGCGATTTAGTTTTATACCGCGGCCGGCAAACCAGACGCATTTCTGTTTTTATCGTGGTGGCTGAGGCTGAGGCCTCTCTGTCTGAGTCCACAGGGACCAGGCGCAACGCTGATATTCTGAGGGCTCTCAGTTCCACGTTCAGGTGACTGGACGCGATTTTGAATTCGCAGCCACTGTGTCGAATGCGATTCGGAGTGCTGACAGAACGCGCCTTCTTCTGCCATTTTTTCTATAACTGTGCATACAGGGTATTTTTGCATCGGTCGGGGGACCTCCTTCCCTCATATCCTAGGATCCACACACCCTTTCGGTGAAGGCAAGCTCTCCATTGGGCATTCTGTCTCTTTAGACTAGCGAACCTTCTCCCGGAACCCCGTAAGACTCCATACCCCATGGATTCCCTCAGGCAGACTGAGCTGGCGGTACCCTTCCGTTGACCCGAGTTAGCTATCCTATTGCGTCGTGAGGGTGAAATCCTAGTTGTACCCCGAAGTTATATACTCTACCCAACTAGGATCCCATCTGGAGTGACACAACAATTTTCAATCCATTAATTAATTGTGAAACTCCTAAAATCAATGTAAGCATTACAATTTGTTTGAACCACTTTGATTGATTAATCTTTGTTCAACCTTGCTTGTTTGCTTGCTTTGATAAAAATGGACCCATACCATCATGCCAATTATAATAACATGGACTATGAGATAATTCAAGCGTTCAGTCTTTTCAATCCCTTGTCCGTCCATCTCACCACCGTGAGGGACAACCTTCCACTTCCTATGGTTATGTGCGCACGCCATGCACTAGCCACTCTGATGTCCCTCCGTATCTAACTCCGATTAAAACCCGGTGAGAGCCTGTCCCCACCATGATTCCATTGTCCAGCATGTCCTACATGCCATCGATCAGCTCACACCTCAATAACTCAATCTCATACAATCTTTGGTTGAGGGTGTGACTCCTTCTCCTTCTCCGAGGCACCCATCTTTGTATATTCCAGCGACTTCACCGCCTACCCCTGTACATTCTTCATCACCCCGCCCCCTGGCCATTTGCACGCCCGTGCTCCGGTCTGTACAGAACATCCCTTGGGAAGGCCCACTAATTCACGGCCACCCCCATGTACTCGCTCACAGGCCCAGCAACAACCTACTACACTCCAAAATGCTCTTCTCCACAAATTGAATAACCTGGAGGAGCAAATAAATAAGCTTTCAAATTCTAAGGGTGACCCCGTCGCCAGTATGCCGGCTCTCCCTCAGATCTACATACATCCTTCGGAGATGCCTTCGTACCGATTGTACAATGGCACGGGCAATCCCTATCTTCATGTCAAGGAGTTTCTCTATGAGTCCTCGCGTTGGCAGCGAGACCGATTACCTTGGCATATTTATTTAGAAAGTCTCTTGACGGCCCTGCACTTGAGTGGTTCTACTCCCTAGAACCGAGTGAGGCAGGAGACTTCCGCCCCTGCACAAATATTCCTTTAAAGATACAAAGACCGTGTCAGCCCTTATCTCTCTATCACGGATCTAGCATCCGAGAAGATGGGGGCCAACGAGGCCTTTGTACAATTTGCTGACCGTTGGAGGTCAATGGCAAGTCAATTACAGTATGAGCTCTCAGAGTCAGAGCAAATTAAGATAATCATTTCCAACTCTATTCCTAGGTTCAAGCACATTCTGGCCATGAACCAGATCACGACTATGGAAGAGCTCTACGAGCGGGGGCGCTACATTCAAGCCCATTTAATGGACTCCCCGATCATAGACTTATTCAATCTGGTTGGTCTGAGGCAGAACGGATCAGTGGATGCCATCCACCACCCATCTCGCCAACACCCAACATCCACTTCTTTTGCACAACCACAATCACTTCCCATTTATGACAACATGCCTCCACCCAGGCGTCCACTGATTTGTCGTCCTCGGACTCAACAACCTCCAACCGGGCCCTACGATGCCCCCATTCAAGAAGAAGCTCCTATGCCTTATGTTGCACCTACTTCGGCACCCATGCCAGCCCCCATACCTCCACCGCAACAGCCACTCCCATCACAACCCATTGCTCGGGCTGAGGTTGCCAACAGCCAACCCTTCTGCAAAACCACCTGGTGCTACGATGATGAACCTTCCGAGGTCATGTACCTACACCTCCCACATTGCCATCCGTTTTCACCAAGCCTTCCACAATTAAGCCTCCACCAACCATTACACCGACCATTACACCAACCGTTACACCTACCACTACGCCAACACCCTTGGCAACCGAAACCGAGCAAATCTTCCCCTTCATACCCATTACACCTCCACAGGCCATACAGCCTTCCACTCCATCCACATCCACCCCCATCCAGTGGAGCGGGTGCAATTATCTAAAGAGTCTCAAGCGTCAGCAAAAGAAGGAAGCCCCGGAACCGGGCATGCTATTCAAAATCCAAGATTATATCCCTCGTATGCCGGTCATTGTTTCCATACCGGGCACATTTACTGAGCGGAAGTCTCCCCCTCCAATCGTGGCCGTCAAGAGGCCTTTTAAAGATATGCCAATCATCCCCACTTCCAACAAGCTCCAATTCAAGATACTCATCGGGAATCTCTCCCTCCATGCTCTCATGACCCCTCACACAATTGTTGTGAACCTTCCCGCTCCAGTGAAGGGGTCAAACATTCAAATTGTGCTCACTCATTCCAAGGCCAAATCCTTGGCACAATCTATCATTCAAGGGGTCGTGCCCCCTTCCATATCACACATCATACAGTCTTTGGGCATGACCCCCTCATTGTTGCTTCCAACTCCACTAGTGGCACTCCCCACTCCCCACCCTTTCATTAAACTGCATTCCAAGGGAGTTGCCACTGTTGCTTGAAACTCCGACGGAAGTCAACAACCCCATTCTTGAGAGCCGTTCAATTCCTATGAGAAGAGTAAGGCCATCCGCCTGCTGGGCCCATTATGTAAGGAAATACCTGAGGGTCAAAACGCCAACTCCCAAGCGGAATGTCAGACGTCGGGCAAGGCAAAAGACAAGGGAGTCTCCATCCTTTCTGTTTTCATTTGAATCCTCTTTTATGCTACTTGGCACCTCCCCGTGGGTTCTCTACATTCCCTCCCCATGGGAGGCATTTTATTTCCATCTCTTATATAATCCATACTCCTATACCGGGCATCGCGCCCCCTTTTGTACATCCTTTTCTTCCCGTGCCCCACGTGGCACATCTCCTCCTTGTGCCCCACGCAGCACAGCTTCTTCCCGTGCCCCACGTGGCACATCTCCTTCTTGTGCCCCACACGGCACGTCTCCCTCTTGTGCCCCACGTGGCACCTCTCCATCCTACGCCCTACGCTGCGCACCTCCCTTCTCGGCCCCTCGCGACCCACTTTTTCCTTTCTCTCCTCCGGCCCATCCGGATTATTCTTTTTTAGGGTATCGCTCCCTCCTTCTTCTCCAATTCCCTCCGGCCCTGCCGGAATCTCTGAAATCTTTCCTCCTCTCTCTCCTTGCCATCTTCAATCGGGTCCTTCGACCCTTCTCCCACTGTTTTCGGGGCTTCAGTCCCCATGTGTTTTTCTAATTTCCATAAATAAAATGTAAATTCTTGTAGACCTCTGAGTCTCACCCCAGCGCCGGGCATTCGCCCCTCCAAACTTCAATCGGGTCCTTCGACCCTTCTCGCATTGTTTTCGGGCTTTAGTCCCCACAATGATGATCAGTTTACCCCCATGTATTTTCCATTAATTACATATTTATTTTGGTGATTAACAAAACTTTGATAAGGTTAATCTAACATATTTTTTATGAGATTTGAGCACAAGAAATAAAACAAGAGAAAATAAGCTAAACAGGTAAGTATCCTTCACACTGTAGTAATGTAAGTTTAAAGCATCAAATTTAAGTACACATCGACTTTCTTCTGTGTCATAACGATTTTAGTAAAGCCATGACGATTTCACTGTAAGTCATAATGATTGCATATCACATCGGTTTTATGACTTTATAACGATTTCCTTAGAAGCATAACGATTTCCTCATTCACATCGATTTTGGTTCTATAATGATTTCATAAGTCATTGCTACTCTATTACAGTCTATCTCATAACGATTCGGTAAGAGATCGCAACGATTTGCCTCTCATAACAATTCGGTAAGAGATCACAATGATTTACTCTCATAACGATTCGCTAAGAGATCACATCGATTTGATTCACAACGATTTGGTTATCACATCGATTTCTTAAGTGAGAACAACGATTTGCTCTCACAACGATTTCTAAAGTGAGAACAACGATTTGCTCTCAAAACGATTCTTAAGTAAGAACAACGATTTGCTCTCACAACGATTTGGTTATCGCAACGATTTCTTAAGTGAGAATAATGATTTGCTCTCACAACGATTTGGTTATCGCATCGAGAACAACGATTTGCTCTCACAACGATTTCAGCTTTACAACGACTCATTAAGTCTCATAACGATTTGAACCTTGTAACGATTCGATAAGTTACACAATGACTCTGTCACTGTAACGATTCATTTAGTTACATAACGACTTGGTCGCCGTAACGATTCGATACAGCAAACAACGATTTGCTCACATCGTTTTGTCTCTAACAACTTGCTCATAACGACTTGCTGATAATATCATAACGATTTGTCTCTACAACGATTTGGTTATTAATACATAACGATTTCATAAGTCATACATATAACGATTTCATGGAATATAATGTCTTGATATTTGAACTCATTTCTGAGTTCGTTGAAAAGTCAAAGTCTTCGCGTATATATTTCTGACAACCATGCATTTATCATGATTGAACGTATCACTGCAGTGCATGCAAACGATATCTTCTATTTCCATACTTATCCTGTAAGCATCTTTTTAGAAGAGCAAAATGGCATTTTATTTGGTGAATATTCATTCTAACGTTGACTGATAACAAGAGACAGTCTAGTTCTCTATTGTTTAGCATTTAATGCATGCAGGTCTCTGACAGCACTTCTCATACAACGTTGGACACAATAAAAGCCAAAGGATATCTCTGAAGATCATCTCTCTTTGCGTGCATGGAAGGCTAAAGACCGTTGAATGGAAGCTCTATAGAACCATGCAGTCTAACGACCAGCTTAGAGACACGGACACTTCAACGTTCAATTTTCAAATTGAAGATATAAATAGAAGACTGAGCTCCAGATCAAGAACAGAACAACACTCACAATTACAGTGCTTACGACAATCTTTCAAGCCCTCTGCGAGCATTCTGAAGAGCATAGTTCTCACTCTCATTTGTCCTAGCTCTTGCTCTCTGAGTTCAGTGTAGATCCTAAGAGAGCCTTTAGTACTGAGAGTTCATGTCTTGTAGACCTTTCTACTCTCAGTCTTAGCTTCAGATCCAGCATTGTTTAAGCTTGATCTAGGGGCTTGTTTTCATTAGCTCTTTTCTTGTATTTGTTCCCTTCGGGTAGAAGGAAGATCACCTGGGAAGCTGAGTGTAGAACCGCATTGGGGTTTGTACCAGGAGTGTTGAAGCAACTTCTTCCAGTCTTCAAAAAATTAAGTATTTTGATAAAAACAAATCTTTAAATGAATATTTTGCATCTACCATGATAAATTCTCAGATATATATTTCTTCCAAAAATATAGATATACTACAAATTTTCTAGACAAATTCAATATCCTGAAAGACCAAATTTTTCTAAGTATACACTTTATATTGTATTCGACTCATACAGTCGAACGTCTTTATATTGTATTCAACTCATGACTTCGACTCATACAGTCGAACGTCTTTAAATTGTATTCGACTCATGACTTCGACTCATATAGTCGAACGTCTTTATACTGTATTCACTCATGACTTCGACTCATACAGTCAAATGTCTTTTTACTGTATTCGACTCATAACTTTACACCTCATTTGACTGACGATTTCCTTCTTGAGTCGAATCACTCTATTCTTCTTCAATCGAATCATACTCACTTCCTGAGTCGATTACCTATTCTATTGAATTCGACTACACTGTCAGCTATGGTACCTTTGTCAGTTCTAAATTGTCATTCCTGGTTGTAAATTCTTCTCAAGCATAAAATCTATGACATATTTCATGTTGCTTATCATATACATTTAAGATCGTACAAGACTATTATTTTAATATATTTTCTGACGAAAATTCAGTACATTCACATATTTACATTCCTGTAAAAAATATTTCTCTGAAATAACTTCTGTTTTGATGTCCTTTGCCTCAATCTATTCCTTCTAAAAAGACTCAAAGCATTTATGTAAGAAATCAGGCGCATGGTATCTGACCATCTCACCTACCACTGGCAGACCCATACCTCAACTTTTTGTCTGTCTGCCTTATTTTCCGAAAGGACTAAGAATACTAGGTTCCATACTATTTGTTGTACTCCACTGACTCACCTACCACAAAGGTATGGATATGCTTTTGTCTTTGTCTTGTCTTTGCAAACAGGCATTTATTAGAGCGCATGTTTTAAGCATGGGTTGCTCAGCTCAAGTCTCAAAGAGCTTATCTTCTAGCTGTGACAACGGCTCCTGCCTTTAAAGACTTTGGAAAGAGGCAAAAATTCAAGACCCTGTGAATATAAGTCCCAAGATCCAAAGGATCCCCAAAACTCTCCTCAAACGGATAGTATGCAACAACCATCTTACTCCAACGGCTATCTTCCTCAACGGCTAGTTTTTGAAGATTATAAAGAGATGGAGAAAAGCTCATGAAGCACAACAATTTTCAAGTGCGCAAAAAGAAATTCCTTCAAGCCATCTCTCTGAAAAGCTCATCTTGCAAGCTCTCTAAACCTTTCTGTTCAGCCTCCGTGTGAGCACATCTTCAGGAATTTCTGTTCTGAAGATCTGTCTGTTGGGTGGCAATTGTAATTGCTTCTTCTTTTGAAGTCCACCCAAGTAGCTTCAGCTAGGATTTAGACTGCACTTCTCTTCATTCAATCCTGCTGGAAAGTGTGTGTTCTGTGCTCATCTGTGAGGCAAACACACAAGGTTTCTTTCTCTGTTATTTCTGCAGAAGTTTTTCTGCTTTACCCCTCTTGTGAAGGGAAGGCCTTTGGCATAAGGCAGTTGTGTTTACCCCTGTTTAGGGAAGACTTGCTGTGGAGCAAGTGGGTGTTGTAATTACCTCTCAAGGGTGAGAGAAGGCCAAATCTGTTTGGCAGTTTAGTGAAAAACTCAAGTGGTTGGCTTGAGGACTGGATGTAGGACTTCCATGTAGGAAGGGCCGAACCAGGATAAATCTTTTGTGCAATCTTCTGTGTGATTGTTTCCGCCAAGTTTTTCACTTGAATCACACACATCACACCAAGCACTAACATATCTATTTAGTGTTGTGATTTTTCAGAAGAATTTTGAAAAGCAAGAAAAGTCCTATTCACCCCCCCCCCCTCTAGGACTGTGTGTTGCCATTTCGATCCAACAAGTGGTATCAGAGCGAAGGTCTTCTCAGAAGAATCTAAAGATTTGAGAAGAAATGGCATCTGAAGCTCACAACTATGAAGGCCAATCAGTTTCAAGACCACCATTCTTCGATGGTGAAGATTATCAATACTGGAAGATGAGGATGGAATACTTCATCAGAGGAACAGACTACGACCTTTGGCAGGTAATTGAACAAGGTGATTATGAAATAGTTGGAGCAACTTCCACCTCTCTGCTGGTTTATCTATTGCTGATAAGAGAAATATGTCCCTAAATTATAAAGCCAAAAATTATCTTTGTTGTGTCTTATCTAAAAGAGAATTCAATAGACTCTCAGCTTGTAAGACAGCAAAAGAAATGTGGGACAAATTATAGGTAACCTATGAAGGAACTGATAGGGTTAAACAAACAAGAATAGATATACTAGTATCTCAATATGAACAATTCAAAATGCTTCCAAGTGAAAATATAACACAAATGTACAACAGATTCTCAAACATAATTGTAGGGTTAAGTGCCTTAGGGAAAATCCTAACCAATGAAGAAACTGTTAGAAAAATACTACGATCTCTAACCAATGTATGGACCCCTAAAGTTACAGCCATAGAGGAAGCCCATGATCTCACTGAATTGTCCATTGATAAGTTAATAGGCTCCCTCATGGCACATGAAATAAACATGGAAAGATTTCTGAAAGCTCTTCAAAGAAAAAATTTCAAATGCTCTAAAGATTGCAGATTCTTCTTCATCTGAAGACTCCAAAGAAAAATCAGATGACAGTGATGATGAGGCTATGCTCTCAAGGAAATTACAAAGAATATTAGCTAAGAAAAAGAAGTTTGGCTCAAGAAAGTTCTTCAAGAAAGATAAAAAGAAGAGCCACCTGTTATGAGTGCAACCAGCCGGGGCATTACAAATCTGAGTGTCCCAAACTCAAAAAGAAGGACCAAGCAGAAAAATCTGAAAAGAAGAAGGGAAAAGAAAAGAGATTCAAAAAGTTCAAAAAGAAAGCTATGGCAGCAACATGGGACAACGAAGATGCTACCAGTTCAGACTCCTCCAGCTCAGAATCTGAAGAAGAAGAAAAGGCAAATCTAGCCCTCATGGCAAGACTAGAACAGGTAAATTCTGAAACATCTTTTACTTCCTGCTCAGAATCTGATTCAGATAGTCTAGAGGATGCCTTCAATGAACTTTATGAAAAATATAAGTCGGTTGTAAAACAAACAAAAATGATCAAACTAAATTTGTTAAATCAAGAAAAGAGCAATACCTTTCTTAAAAATGAGGTTGAGAGGTTAAAGAAAATTCAACTGAAACCAAAAGAGCTAATGAACTATTATGTGAAGATCTGAAAAATAAGAATAACAAGATATTAGAATTAGAATCAAATCTAAGAGAACTGAAGAATGAAGAAAAATTGCAAGAAGAAAATAGTTATCTAAGAGCCACTTTAGATAAAAATAACTAATTGCAAAACTTCATTATTTTAAATCTGAAAGGTGCAAGAAAAGGAAAAAGGAAATATGGAGTAGGATACACACCCCCACAAAATGAACATATTATTTATCCTAGATATATCCAACTCCTAAATTTGTAAAAGAGGATGATATAAAAAGTACCAAAAGGGTAAATCAACATGCTTATGCACAAAAACAGAAATACAATAGAAATATACACAAGAAGAATTCTTTCGATTTATGCTGTACACATTGCAACCAACTAGGTCACACAGTTAACACGTGCACTACTAGAAACTTAAGATGGATTCCTAAAACTAACCATCAAGGACCCAAGAAAATTTGGGTACCAAAAGTTAAAACTTAGCTTTATTTGCAGGGTCAGCTGAGGGCATCCAAATGGTATTTGGATAGTGGATGTTCAAGGCATATGACAGGTGACAAAAGCTATTTACAAGTTTTAGAGAAGAATCTGGTCAAGTTACCTATGGTGACAATGGAAAAGGAAAGGTGCTAGGGTGTGGAACTATTGGTACTAAAGGAAGAGATTTAATTAAGGATGTCATGTATGTAGAAGGTCTCAAGCACAACCTAATCAGTATCAGTCAGTTATGTGATAAGGGTCATTTAGTAAGTTTTCAGAATGGTAAGTGTGTAATTCTGAAGGACAGCAAAAAGGTGTTTGAAGCACAAAGAGTAAAGAACCTGTACACTTTGCAACTAGCAGAATTAAAAGAAATAAATCTTTGTTTGGCTACTACCAAAAGCGAAGAAGCTGATTTGTGGCATAGAAGACTTGGTCATGCAAGCACTTCAGTAATCAAGAAATTATTAAAGCATGATCTGGTTGAGGGTCTTCCCAAGATGAAAATTAAAAATCTGGAATATGCTCAGCATGTGCAAAAGGAAAACAGACCAAGACCTCATTTCAGTCCAAGACAATTGTTACAACTTCCAAACCTCTGGAATTGATTCACATGGACCTATTTGGACCTATGAGGACAGTCAGCCTTGGAGGAAAAATCTATGGCTATGTATTAGTTGATGATTACTCAAGATATACTTGGGTGTCTTTCTAGAAGCCAAATCTGAAGCTTTTCAAGCCTTTCTGAAATTCAGCAAAATTGTTCAGAAGAATCGAAAATTTCAGATTACCAGTATTAGATCTGATCATGGAGGAGAATTCAAAAATGAAGAGTTTCTGGAATTTTGTGAAGAAAATGGTATTGAACACAATTTCTCAGCTCCCAGAACACCTCAACAAAATGGTGTAGCAGAAAGGAAGAACAAACATTGCTGGATATGGCCAGAACTATGCTAAATGAGTATAATTTACCAAAGTACTTTTGGGCAGAAGCAGTAATACAGCTTGCTACATTATCAACAGATGTATGATCAGACCCATCCTGAAGAAGACTCCTTATGAATTATACAAGGATAAGAAGCCCAACATCAGTCATCTTCGACCTTTTGGCTGTAAGTGTTTTATCTTATACAATGGTAAAGATAACTTAGGAAAATTAGATGCTAAAAGTGATGAAGGTTTTCTGCTAGGATATGTCTCCAAACCTAGAGGATATACAGTGTTCAATAGAAAGACATTAACGATAGAACAAACTGTACATGTTTTGTTTGATGAAACTAACCCCTCTATCAAAAGGATAGAAGAAGAGGAAGATGGTGTTGATAATCTTTGTAGGATCTTGAAAAGACTTCTCTTGAAGAAGAACAAAACAAAGATGAAGAATCAGAAGATCCTCCACTAGAAGATCTTCAACAACAAGAAGAATCACAAGAAGGACTACCTAAAGAATTGAGGTACCACGGGATCATCCTAAAGAAACATAATTGGTGATCCTAATCTAGGATAAGAACAAGAGGTATGCAAATTCCAAGTGATTTCTCTGCTTTAGTTTCACAAATTGAGCCTAAGACAATCAATGATGCACTGGGTGATGAATCTTGGATCCTTGCTATGCAAGAGGAACTAAATCAGTTCCAACGCAGTAAAGTTTGGACACTTGTGCCTAGACCTTCTGACCATCCTATTATTGGAACCAGATGGGTTTTTAGAAACAAAATGGATGAATCAGGAGTAATCATCAGGAACAAGGCCAGACTTGTGGCTCAAGGATACTCCCAAGAGGAAGGCATAGACTTTGATGAAACCTATGCTCCAGTTGCTAGATTAGAGGCAATCAAAATTCTATTAGCATATGCTTGCTCTCTTGATATTAACTTATTTCAGATGGATGTTAAAAGTGCTTTTCTGAATGGTTTTATAAAGAAGAAGTGTATGTTGAGCAACCTCCCGGATTTGAAGATACTAAAAATCCTAATCATGTTTTTCGTTAAAGAAGGCACTGTATGGTTTGAAACAAGCTCCAAGGGCTTGGTATGAAAGACTAAGTGCTTATCTTATATCACATGATTTGTAAAGGAAAAGTAGATAGTACTCTGTTATCAAAAAATTTCAGATGAAATCCTAATTGTACAAATTTATGTTGATGACATTATTTTTGGTTCTACTAATGAATCACTCTACAAATTCTTTGAAGAATTGATGCAATGAATTTGAAATGAGCATGATGGGTGAACTAAATTATTTCCTTGGATTGCAAATCAAGCAAACCAAAGAAGGACTCACATATGTCAAACCAAATACATCTCAGATCTACTGATCAAGTATGGATTTGACAAATGTAAGCCTTTAGATACACCTATGAGCTCAGGCATTAAGCTAGATAGTGATCCCCTTGGTAAAAAGGCAGATCAAAAAATCTATAGAGGAATGATAGGATCACTACTCTATCTCACTGCAAGTAGGCCAGACATAATGTTCAGTGTTTGTTTATGTGCAAGATTTCAAGCTGATCCAAAAGAATCACATGTTCTTGCTGTTAAAAGAATTTTTAGATATCTTATTAATACAAGTAAATTAGGCTATGGTTTCCAGATGTTCAGAATTCAAGTTAATTGGATATAGTGATGCTGACTATGTTGGATGCAAATAGATAGAAAAAGCACCAGTGGTACTTGTCAACTCCTTGCAGGTTGTTTGATATCTTGGTCTTCCAGAAAACAAAACTCAGTAGCCTTATCCACTACAGAAGCTGAATACATTACAGTGGAAGCTGTTGTCAACTACTATGGATTAAGCACTAACCGGAAGACTATGGTCATCAACTTCAAGAAATTCCAATGCTGTGTGATAATACAAGTGCAATCAATTTAACCAAAAATCCAATTCAGCACTCAAGGACAAAGCACATTGAGGTTAGACATCACTTCATCAGGGATCATGTAAGTAATGGAAACATCTCTCTTGAATTTGTTTCTACAGAAAATCAATTAGCAGATATTTTTACAAAGCCCTACCAGAAGATAGATTTACATCTATTAGAAGAGAAATTGGTATGCAATCCTGATTAATGTTTTCTAAATTATGATGCTTGAAGAATTTTTTTTTTGTGTGTGAAAATGTATCCTAAATTTTTTTTTAAGTAAAAGATCGACTGATACATTCTATTCATGAAGAGTCAAGGCATTCGATTCATGTTAAAAATTGTCATTCGACTGATGCAGTCGAATTCTTAAATCGACTCACTTAAGTTCCTGAAACGTCTTAACATTTAAAATTCTTTAATTAACACTCAATCAAGGCATGTCTCTTCGTAACTCAAATCACGATCTTTCATGAAGAGACGGTTGTCATCTGACTCTTATATAAATATCCCCTCGTTTCTTTAAGAAAACACCCATTTGAAATCTCTCCCTCGACTACTCTGTCTTCTTCGCGCCTTCTTGCTCTCCGGTGAAGAAACTTCAGAAGCCCTCTGCTAGACCTCATCCTTTCGAGAAAAAGGTAGGATCTTTAACTCTTTTCGAGTATATCTCCTCCTCCTCTGAAGGTCTCCTGTCACGTCCCGAGAATTACGCAGCGGATATTATTAATTAATTCGAGTCGATATTTCGAGACGTGGAAGTCGGCAAATAAGCCTCTAGCTAGCACGCACTAAATTGTTTATCAACACAACATCATAATAGGGCCCAAATGTGAACTCAATTATAAATTGTATTCAAATTTCATATTTGTCTCAGATAAACTAATACAGGACTAAGACTCAATAAAAGCAAAAGTACATACTACCTCACTTCCTACTACATTGTTCTAACACTCAAAATTAAACTAACTATAGATAGACTCATGTTTGGAACGCTCTTCACTCGGACGCATTCCCATCCTCGACTTGCTCTTCCTCTTGCACTTCATGGTCACCTAGATTGGTTAAAAGTAGGGAATGAGCAAACTAGCCAGTAGGATTTATATCTCAATGTGCGGGCAATGATATAAGTGATTAACATTTTAGAACTAGGCAGTACGATGAATGATATGCAAGTACGAATAAAACACGTTAAAACATGATATATAAAACAAGCTAGAGAGAGATCGTGATAGAACAAGATTGATGAACAAGATGACAAGAGAGAACTAGAAATAGATCACTTTGTACAAGCACGCAAGATTTCAATTGATGTCAAGAACGCAGGATATCAGTAATTGCATTAAATGCAGGATGGCCATATCACGCAAGCAAGAATGTACGAGCATGATCAAGTAACACTAATCCGGCACGTAGACACTAATGTACACCGAGAAAAGATCCATCAAGAATGTACACTAGGTCACGTGTATGTGGTATTGTATCTATCATTCAACATGCACGCACGATTTTCCCAGCGCAGATGCAACGCCAGAAATCATTATACCCCATGGTTAACAGTATATCTATGACTCGCCGTCATTGGGGCTAGATTGGAGCCCTTGAACACACGCCGTGCCCTGTCAGCATCTCACTTAAATTTTTAAATGTAGATACCTACAGTCATTTATAATGGCCAATGAGAGTTTCAATAAGTAAGCATGTGTAATGTCTTGTTCATGATGATGAGGAGAACAAGTAATAAGTAATGGAACATGATTTCACGAGTACAATGGTCAAGAGATAAATTCGGCAGCATAACGGTACGATTTATACTTTCATTCAATCTTTACATTAATGGCTTTAGTCCAGTTTGTAAGTCTCACTCACGAGAATAAGAAGAGAAAGGAAGTGCACGCTATCTCCAGGGAACTTCAATGGTACAACCAACTCGTCGGCCATGTGGGAATCCATGGTCAGAGGAGATTTACGGAGGCCTTGTGAAAAGGTCGCTAGTCTACCGATTCGGAATGACCGGTAGAGAGTTTCCAATTCCCAAGAAAAGCTACCTAACAGTGCTAGGTGTAGTGCGGTACTCGTGTCTCAATCTCAAACCATCGGTCTCAAACTCGCAGGAAGCACTTGACAATATAATATGGAATAAAACTATGCACTTTAACTCATCATGGTTTGCAAGATTTTATGATAACTCTTATCATTTAAACATGGTAGAACAGTAGGAAGATTTAATCACAAGAACATGAATGGATCATAACATTAAGGAGCACTTAGAATAGCATCCATGTAATTAAAGCTTTTTAAATGGGTTAATCACTTTTAAGCCATTAAACAACAATCATGTAATGATCAGACCCAAGACAGGTAACTTACACAAAAATATCACATTTATACAGACCTCGGGTATATGCGGAAAACTTTGTAAGAAAACATGTGGTTTCCGGTAAAAATCCTGAGATCGCGACATAGCCATGTAAGGAAAGCGACATGGGTGTCAGGCCAGGGTCAGATCGCGACAGGCTCATGTAAGGAAGGCGACAGGTCGGGCCCAGAAGGCGACACAATGTCTGTCAGATCAGGTAGCCGGATAGCGACGGGACGCATGTTGCCTTGAGAAGGCGACAAGGGGTATGTCGCAATCAACCCTCTGAAAGTGACATATCGGGTCGTCGCATTCACAGGGTCCGTGCCTGGCTCGGACAGAGCAAGGACAGTGCCTTGGATTGCGGACCTGTCTTTCCTTCTTTTGACATAGGGTTGTTCTAAAATAGAGAACAAATTGCACGGTGAGTGAAAATAACTAAACCAGTTTTAAAATAACCTAGACATACTAGGGTACTTCCAGTAAATTGGAATTGAACAATAAAGATGGTTTCGATAGGCTTGATCACGGGAACACAAGGTCAGACCAAGGGTAACTTGAAGACGTAGTTTTATGCAGCAACCCTATTACCACGCTTATAACTCTCTAACTAATTAGATTTAGACAAAATGTTCAACATAAAACCTGACGAGGACAACTAGTAGAATAACTTTCATGTTATGAGTTTTCTCTAATTCAGTCTTGAAAATATGCAACATATTAAGAACAGGAAAGTCTAACAGTGCGCGACTTTGGCAAAACGCTTATAATCAAGATCTACTAAATGAAATTCGATGAAACCATGGGAAATGAAAGTTAACTTGATGCTCTACACATTGGTATAGGATATGTTAAGGTTTGCCCAAGAAAACCTACCTTTGGGTTGAAGAAGTCTCATTTTCCAGAAAACCCGTGTTCAGACCACTTGGAGGAAAACGCTTACTACTCCGTGTATACTGCATGGAATTTGGCATTCCACTTGGGTTAGAATGTAAACTTGACCCTCTTTCCAGGGGTATAGGCCTTGCAAGGTTTGGTTTAGGTTTGACTCACCTTTGGTCGACTTCAAGAGAGTGGTTTGTGCAGTCGCAGCAGACGAGAAGGAAGAAGAACGGCTTCTTGTGGTCGTTCCACAGCTCCTCAGCCACCAAGAGCTCCTCCACACGACCCTAGCAGTTTCTAAATTTCGTTCCTAGGGTTTGGGTGAAGAGTATTTAAGTAACCATGGTGTTTAGGAGTCCTATTATAACTAGGAAAAGAGGATTCGGGATTGGCATGTTTGGTTTCCTATTTTTGATGATTCCCTCCTCCCTTTGAGTGTGTGAGTATTAGGAAACCTCCCCTCATAGTTAGGCACGAATTTGGGTTGCCATGAATGCATGATTGCATCCCAATTCAACTCTAATTGCCTCTTTTTAATTTCAGCTTATTTATGGTTACGAATTTCTATGTATTTTCTAGCTTTATTTGATTTTTGGGCCAAATGTTGCCCATTGGCCCAATTATGATAATGGGTCATCAATATAATATTGGAAGTCTCCCCAATACTTTTATTTAATTTTGATTGCGTCGTATTCCGTGTTAACGGTTTTCCGACTTGTTTCCTTATTTAGATAATCGGTCGCAATCACTCTTAACCTAGCCCAAAAGATTTTTATTGAACCAAATCTTGATGGGTCATTATAGGATTTATTTGAAGTCCATATATGATTTTATTTAATTTTCTGACTCATCCGAGTACGTGTGATAATGGTTTTACGACTATTCATGAATTACGATAATAAATCGTGAAACACTTTAACTTGGCTAATATGATTTTTCTTGGCACAAATTTCTTTGTGAAACATTTAGTAATAATTTTAGGGTTGATTTATAATTTTTACGGAATTTTCCGATGTGTTTTAGCACACACGATAATGGTACGTATGTTTTAAATACTCCGATATTATGGAAATTATTTATTTCCATTTATTTGAGTTTTTATGTAGTTAAAATTTTCAGGGTGCTACATCTCCTAAGTTTCCCTTTCGTCCGTTTGTCTAGATGGCATCTTAGGGGCTCAGACTCCGTCCAACTCACCTCTGACCACTCCAACGCCTAGCCAAGATTCCCATATGTTCTAGAAGTCCGTTGAGTTTTCTCATCTGAGTGGCAGTCTAGCATGGGTAGAGGAAACCCTCGCAGAAATGGGATGGACCAAGCTCTGTCAGATTTCAGAACCTTTTGTGGCCAGTGCAGTAAGGTCCTTTTATGCTTCCCTGAAGATTTCAACTGGAAACACCATTGTAGGGTATGTTAAAGGAGCGAGAATCACCATTTCTGAGGTATCTTGTGGAGCTATTGGATGTCTATAATATCGGACACTGTCTCAGTGAGTTTATTCCCTTAGAGAAACAGAAGTTAGGGATTATTGGGAATCTAGGGACTCTGTGCAAGAGAGGTCTGCAAGTAAATGAGCTATCTGCGGAGAAGTGGTGATTCACAGTATCAATACCAATATCAACCCCTAGAGCGGGTACCCATTCCTCCATCACAACCAGAGATGGGAATCTACTCTTTTGGGCTATTCAAAGGCACAGAGTCAACCTTCAGCAGTCATTCTGGAAAGAATGATAGCAGCAAAGGACCTACAAGAGTCTCTCCGTATGGTCTTTGCTTACCTTTACTTTATAAAATTTTCTGTGGATTTGTCTGAAGAAGTGCCTGTGAGCACCAGAGAGAAGATTGGACTCATTACTCTTAGAAGGAGTCACTACTCCTTAGTTGGAAGAAGCAGACTTGTGGTATAAGGACTCTGTTCCGGAGTGTGAACATGAAGTGTATCCAGATGAGAAGTTAGTCTCTGTGCTCACCCAAGACATTCCTATCTCAAGTATTCAAATTGAAGCCCCAGCAGATCCAGCAATCTCAGATATGTTTGTTCAGCCTCCTTCACCAACTATCCCTCCACCAGTTCAAAATGAAGAAGTTCATTTTCCAGCCTCCTCTCTCTTAATAAGCAAGATGCTCCCTCTGAAACTATACATGAAGTTTTGAAAGATCTCAGAGGTAAGGGAATTCTGTCTGAAGATGTTCCTGTCACACCTATGGAACACATGTTTGAAGAGAGAGAGCCTTCATACTCCCCTTCTCAATTTGAGACCCGCCAAGGTCTCAGGGGGAGAGTAGCAACAGCCTAGCTCAATTCTGGGCTTGTTAAATCCCATCAAGAAAATCTATCTATCTTCATATGCAAGTTGAACTGATCGATGTCAAGTTTGACAGTTTAGCTGATAAGGTGAGGTAGATAAAAGAGCTTATGCTTCAGCTAGGTGCCAGCAGGGCACTCCCAAGCCAGCAGGGCCTTCTCCCTCTCAGCAACAAGAAGAAGCAGCAGCTACTGCTAAGAGCCTCAGCACCAAGAGTCAACTCAAGAAAAAGATTCTGAAGATCCAGTGCTTGAGCAAGTAGTAGAAAAGGATCAAGAGATCCAGGCTGACCAGCAGCCCTATCCGATGAACCCCAGCAGAAGCAAGAGCAAGCTCCCAAGCCTCCACTACAATAGTTGTATATCAACCTCCTGAGGACACATCAAGAGCAGCATCAAGAGAAGCATCAAGAGCAGCAGTAGGAGTCAGTGGCTGATCAGCAGCCAGGTGTAGCAGCAGTTGAGGAAGAGGGATCCCTAGGAAAAGACCTCTTCAGGCCTCTGAATCTCTCACTTTCAAGAGAAAGGTTAAGAGAAGGCTAGTGAAAGATGGTCCTCCTGTCCGTCCTTCTCCTCTTTCAGACCTAACTCACCTGCCTCTCCTGTCATTAACCCTCCAGAAACCACTCCTGCAGCACCCTCATCCTCTGCTCCCTCCACCTCAATTCTTGAGGTCTCCTCTCCAGATATGCCTTCCCCAAGCATCCCAGCAGATCCCCACTTCAAAGATATCCAATTTTCTATCTACCCTTTGCAATACCAGCCTAAGCCACTCAAGGAGGTAGCAATAACGCTGTCCACCCAACCTCCTCATTTTATATCATCTCTGCCAACTATTCCAAACCTGGCTCTCAGCAAACCCATTTACAAATCATTGAAATGGTTCCCAGTCTCCAATTACCAGCTTCCATGGTCCCGATTTAGGAGAAAAAGCAGCTTTACTCCTTCCTCCATTTTGGTATGCCTTTGTCTACCATTCTTCTCAGTTCATGGCTCTATTCAGAGAATATCTTCAAATTAGAGCCTTTCTTGAAATCCACAACATGCCCAGGTTTCACTTTTGAACACTGCTTCCATCTCTGATCAACACTTCCCAAGTTTCAATCTCTGAACTTCAGGTGGTTTCTCAGAAGAGCCACTGTCTGACTCCTCAAGAGTTTGTTGATCTTTACCCTGAAGAAGCCATGAGATTTCAAGAAGCCCAATCACGAAACCACCATCTCAGATCTATACACATATCTCTCTCCAATTTCATGACCTCTTTGCCACTCTTCTCAGAGAATCTCAGGCCAAATTTACTGCCATGAAAGCTTTAATTTTGAGAGGTTCAAACTGGTCTGCATGATGTCTCTAGAGGCCAATATGATATGTCATCAGAGGTCAAAGGCCAGTGGTTCCCTCAATGACAGCAGCATTATTACCTGATCTCCATCCACCCCTTGTAGGAGCAGTTCTCTATAGAGGTCACTTTGCTAATACACTCTACAACAGATTCCTTCGGATCTCCACAAGGTTCAAGATCAAGTACAAGTCTAAGCTCAGCTTTCAGAGGTTCATCTTTCTTCACTACCCAAATTACAGAAGAACCTTCTTGACCTCCAACTAAGCTTCGCTGAATCAGAACGGTCACTCATGATCAATGGGAGAAAACTTATCCAGATCATCATGTTAAGTGCCAGAAAATGAAACTCACTCTGAATGAGTATCACTCTAAGAGCCTCCTCGACCTGAGAAAGCACATAGGCCTTAAATGGGCACACAATATTTGTACTATTATCAGGCCAAGGATGCACTCTCTCGTCTGGTCTTCACTAAACATCACTATGCATGAGTTCCTATCTCTGGCAGTCACTAAGAATTTACTCCCCTTCAAATCAGATATGTAATGGATCCAGAAAAGGCTAACCTCAAGCGCGCCTTTTACAGAGACGCACATCAAATCTCTGAAGAAATACCCTTCACCGGTCCTACCTACAATGTGGATCCTTCAAAATTTGACCACATTTTCCCATCCAATGAGCTAAAGCTTTGGAATCTTATAGAGCCATTCTTGGCTAAAATTCCCCCAACTCTTATCTTCCTAGCTCTAGCAACAAATGAAAACATTGTTTGTTTTTCTTACTTCTGAAAGTTGTATAAAATGCTAACTCCAACCTTATCTTTTTTGGTCAAAGCATTTACTATCTTCTCCTGTCTTTAATTTGCATTGCCTACATTAATATCATTTATGTTAATGCCACAAAGGGGGAGAAAGACAAGGTAGCTACTCAGTTTCTCTTTTAAAAATTTGTATCAAACAATTTGTATGCTATTCAGGCTATCAACTACCATTTAAAGATTTTTGTCATTAACAAAAAGGGGGAGAATTGTTGAAGCAACTTCCTCCAAGTCTTCAGAAAATAAGTATTTTGATAAAACAAATCTTTAAATGAAATTTTGCGTCTACCATGATAAATTCTCAATATATATTTCTT